>OY540835.1:15969378-17169378 GCA_961205895.1 Mythimna pallens
GTTTTCTGACAGTTCTTTCACATATTCGGATTAGATTGAATTTATTCAACTCAACCAATACCGATATTGGATCGGTCTACCTTTAATATATCACAAACTCAATTTTAAACATACAGGATTTTTGTTCGTTGGATATTAATGTAAAGTTGTTTAATTTAGAGTCTAAAAATTAATCAAAACACGAGAAAATTAATATTAGTTCAGCATGGTTAAAATTAGGTAGACACAAATAAACAATAGCAACTTCTATCAATAAAACCAGAAGTTTTATTGTAAGATTTAAAACTCAGCTTAAAAAGAGATATATGACAGAGACTAAAATGATTTATATTACCTATTGTACCAAAACACCCAAAAATGCGCGTACCGGTAGACGCAGTGTTGGGAGGCCCCCTACAAAGTGGACCGATGACCAGCCCCCCTAGCCAAGTTACAATCGTATCGTTCCCGCTGAACGCTTCGACTATGTCACGCCTCCTATTCCTTTGTTCTGACGTCATCTCAACGCTCAATCACGTGGTCCGTACAAAGGAATTGGAGGCGTGGCCTACTCGAAGCGTTTGGCGTGAACGATACGATGGTAACTTGGCTAGGGGTGCTGGTGAAGGTTGCGGGAATCCGATGGATGCGAGACGCACAGGACCGTTCATTGTGGTGACATTTGGGAGAGGCCTATGTCCAGCATTAGACGTCTATCAGCTGAAATGATGATGACCCAAAAATGTATCTAATCTCAATAATACCCTATCCATATTACATCGTACACCAAAAGATTAAAGTACACACAATCTGCTCCTCAAATCTCGTGCTACATACCTAGGTATAGCATACCCGTACCGTAGAAGCCATATTCCGAAGAATGCCGCAAGAGCAAGGGAATGCCCGCCTCGCGTCAATGGGTGCAGACAATTGGAATGTTTGCGCCAACAAGCTGAATCTGGAAACAGAATACTACAGGATTTTTAGTGTTCCGAACCAGAAGTAGGAACAATCGGAATGTTAAACAATTGCAGCTTGTTTTGTAGTGCGGCTATTTTTGGGAAATGTTTGGCTTAAAAGTAGTTGGGTAATTAAAACAATGAGTTTTACGCTGTGCGCGTTCAATATAACAACACGTTTAGGATGCTGATGCGGCTGCCGCGGCACTGTAGTGCATCTGGCATGTTTGCCAATGCGTGTATTGATGGCTTTCATGCCATCCTACGTAAAAGGACCGCATCGCTGCTAAGTTGTGTCCGCGGAAGTAGCAACAGCATTCTTAGAGTTGTGGCTGGTCGATTAAACTGCCCAATATTGTGGCATTGTATACAGATGCATGTGAAAAAGTAACGTGCTTTTTTCATTTTAGCTCACTAACATATTTTTTTAAGTATCTACTAACAAAAATATGGATCTGCTGTATTTGAGACACATAAATTATTATTATTATTACCTACATATCAATCATTCAATTACTTCGATCTAAATTCTGCTAGCGGCATTGTCCGCGTAAAAGTAGGTTTCTCTATACAAACTTTAGAATTCCGTTTCATCCCCTAAGGGTCTGCATTTTGAAAAATAATTTCTTAGTACTTGCCTATGTAATAAAAGGAAGCCTTTTACAAAATTTCACATTCCTAGTCTCAGCAGTTTTGACTGTGCGTTGATATGTCAGTCAGTTAGTTTTTCCTTTTATATACTTGTATATGTATAGATAAACTATTTACAAGCACTTTTGAATTCTCAATAAGTTAGTCTGAAAATTATGCTAATTGTACATTCCAAAGCGTACATCTTTATGGAGAAGAATGTGTAAGAAACTCTATGTAAACTTTTTTAAATCATGTTTTTCATAAATTTCTCGGTTACTTATCATTCTTGTCGCTTTTATTATGTGACATTCATAATATTTCACAAGAGAGTATCATAAGTTGACTGGTCTTTAAGACACCTCTGAGTTTTTAGGGTTCCGTACCTCAAAGGGAAAACGGAACCCTTATGATCACTTTGTTGTCCATCTGTCTGTCTATCTGTCAAGACCCTTTATTGGAAATGCGTGGAGGTATCCAGTTGAAATTAAAACCATATACTCAGGTCTTCGGGTCCTAGAAGCTGTGAAAAAATCAAGCTTCTGAGTTAACGAAAAAAAAGATACGGCCGTTAATGTCGCAAAAAACGTATATTTCGACACTCTCAAGGAAATTAAAATTCATAGGTATAGGTAGGCATAATTCATACTTCCCGTTGACCTAGAATCCTGAAATTTAGCATGAAGCAAGGTCTCAAAGCACAAATATAGGAAAAAATCTGAAAACTGTAAATTTGTAGTTACGTCACAAAAAAATATTTTTTTGCGATTCGGAAAAATCTTCTTAACTCAATTTGAAAACTGATCTGTTTTCATTGTTAAGTTTGTACGAAACCCCGCGCGCTAAGGGTTCGACTCGCACTTGCCCGGTTTTTTTAATCTTATTTTCCAGCTTCTGCTTTTTGGCCATCTTATTTTGATCAAGACTTGCTACTTTCTCGTGATGAAATGACATGGATTTGCGTCGACGGAAATTCGTCGTAGCGATGCGATGACTACCTTATCAGAAAATATGGTTTTGCTTCAACCCTGTTCATAATAAAGATTTGTAGCCAAATCTTTTTTGGGCGAGGTACAAACAGTACTTTTGGTTTCCAGTATTCGTTCGAGTCGAATACTGGAAACCAAAAGTACTGTTCCCGCCGTTATCCGCTTTCCTAAAAATCTTCTCGAAAGTAAACAAAGAACATTCGATTTTTCCTGTAAAAGGTAGAGACACAAAAGAATTTAGATTTACGTTCAAAAAAACTTTGTTTTCTGTAATTTGCATAAAACTTTTGGGTAAGTAGGTACCCCAATTTGTACCAGAACCTGCTTTTGCAAAATTTTACGTATCCACCCGCATACCCAAATTAATCGTCACTGATTCAGCTGCGAATGTTTAACGCTATTCCTGCTAACATAAATTGAATTACAAGTGTTACGAATCGTGTAGCACTTGCTCACGAAATGTCTGGAACACGTCGAGTTCTGGATCCTCCCAGTTATTTGACGAATGTCTTGGAGCGCAACCAAATGGATGCGGCACGGTGAATGCTCTGTCTACAGCAACTATTTGATAGCAACTCGATCGTACATCGAACATCAAGTGTCTCTCTCTGCGACAAATTTTGTCTTTTGTTGAACTCACTTGTAGCGAAGTAAGACGGATTGTTGAGTGCGAATGTCATTGCCTGATCGGGATTCTCAAATGCATCTTCGATAGCGAGTTGGATTTATTTGAGAATAGTCCTTTATTTAAAAAAAAATATATAGTTTATGGGGTTTAGTAAATCTATGTGACTGGATTTCCTGGTGCCAGTCTGCCACAAAGGAATTATTTTATGTATCTTCTTATACCTATAATTTAGATTTGTGGACAAGAAAATAGATTTCATTTGTGCCACTCATAAGACATTACAACTATCTACTTAACTTCAGTTTCTCGTACAAATATTATATATATTCCACATATAGTTAGAGTACCTAAAAAACTATATTGTTATTCTCAGAGAAAATATTTTCGCTATTACAAGATGTATCGTCCCCATATCTCTGATAACTTCATCCCGCTTCTATTCTACTATAATTTGTCTTTCTTTGCCAAATTAATATTGTATTAGCGTTGCCCCCGATCCCATTTCTTCGTAAGGACCCCAATCAACTAAAATTGTTCGGCATTAATGAAAGTGACATCTCTTCCATTATATTTCCAATACATCCCTTTGTCTTTGTTACGAAACTGGATTTAGATTAACGTGGACTTCGAAGTTTTCCTTAAGATAGGTCCAGAAGGTTTACTGACGCACGGACACATAAAAGTTTTATGTGTTTTTCAAAATATTTTTATAGCCTACATGGGCACTTATAAAACATCAGCCAGTGCATAATTCCAAATACGACAAACTAACCGAACACGGTAAGTTCGGAAAGTTCCTGCCTCGGATTCGTGTGGAAGCGACGCCCGGGAGTCGCCACTGTGTGGACCGCCCGGAGGACACGGTGGAGGTGTGCCCCGCTTGGGCAGAGCAACGCCGTGTCCTCATGAGGGCGATCGGCGGCAGCGATCTCTCGCGTCGGGCCTTGGTACAGGCCATGGTCCGGAGCGAGGAGGAGTGGCAAGCGGTCGCTTCCTTCTGCGAAGCAGTAATGCTAGCAAAGGAGGCGGCCGATCGCGTGAAGCAACGGTCCTCACGCCCCAACCGCCGCAGGGATTCTGATCCCGATTTCCGGCCAACGTAGGCGCGGGCTTGCGGACGGCGAGCAATGGGTAGCCCGCCGTCCGACCGTCCGGTAACCGTCCGGACCGAGTCCAAGTCGTCGACGGCGCGTATTGTTCCACGCGCGCCTCAGGGAGATGTCAGCAAATCGTAGGGGCCCAGCAGGGTCGAAGCCTACTGGGGTCATGGGTAGTGTGAAAACGAAACCCGGGGCCCTGGGACGAAGGCAACGAAGGAACAGGAGTGGGTTGGTTTTTAGTCAGTAAAAGTCTGACACTATCTCGCGCTCCGCTCAGGAGCGCGATTTGTCATAAGATGATTTTCCCACCGAAAAAAATAAATAAATAAATACGACAAACTATCTAAAAACAAAGGCCAGTCGCGTAGTGTCCTTGCATTTGCTATAAGTATGCCAGGTATGTATGTGACTATAAATGCGTTTTCGATAATCAATTGTATAAAACCGACCTTCTGCATCCATTCACTCCATTGTCCTATCTACACATTTCCGGAGATCCATGATTGTAAATTATATTATTGATTCTCGGATGAAATCGTGATTTCTATCGTTGCGTTATGATTGATACGCGATGAGATTAGGTAGGTATTAAATTTTCATTTCATATTGTAAATGGAACACCTGGTATTAATTAATATTGGAATGATTTTTTGACAATTTTGTAACCTGGACTACTTTGGTTTTATATTGGACAGTGTAATTTGTTTTTCTTTTTATTTCAAAATGGATCGTTTATGCTACAATAAGTGTAAAAGTTCTTTATACAATTGTATTTGTTTTTTGTGACATAATTCTTTGTTTTGTTTGTAAGGGCTTTTTCTTGTGCTTTTGGATGTGTGTAAGATTATATAATAGATCTGTATGGAAAACCTAAAACACCTTTATTATTATTATTACTATTTGAGCTATTGAGTCCATTACCTAAAACTAGACGTTCCATTTAATTTTCATTAGCACTAAAACTTTTAGATTCTAACGATCAGAAGTCCGGGCACTTTATCAGCCTGGGGATAAACTTGGGAGCAGGGTTCCGTCGGCAAACACGGCACTGCGGAACCGTGATAGCAGTGCGGATGACGTATGACCGCGTTAGCGAGCTTTCACCATCTAGTTATTACCTACCTCCATTTCTCTAGAATGATTTGAATTTCTGGCGCATGGTAATCCAAATTGTCGTAGTTACTCTCCAGTGCATTGCTCAATTTATGTCCTCCTTTGTATACTTATTGTTTATGATACAGTAAAGTCGTGCTGTTTGTTCAACAAGAGCGTTAACTTGAGGACTGTTTGCATTATTCTGAATTTTGATAACTTTCTTGAGTATGTAAGTAAGAGGTAGATTTCAGAATAACGTGAACTTAGTTAAATGATCACAAGTACTGGTCATAGTCATAGTCATAGTCATTTATTCAATAATAACAAGCTAATATTTATATACATTATATACATAATTAATTTATAAAAGACAAAGATTAAGAACACCTGTATGTGTTTTATAAATAAGTTTTTCTATCTTAAATGTTTCTTGGTGTAATAGACAATATAATACATAATAAATAAATATATATAAGTATGCTCCCCTTTTTCCGATTTCGGCTACGGTGACTGGTTTGTGATATCAGTGCAACTAGGGGTTGCGATCATGTGCTCAAATGTGGCTAATATAGTCTGTCTTTGCTGTAAAGGTACGTGCGCAGTGCGGATACGTTAAAATGCTATTGTCGTATAGGTATTGAATGTTGGAGGGCTTATTTTTGATGGTCTCTCATGGGACGGCGAGATCTGTCATCCACTGGTCTTCAAAGATATAGAAACAACTTTGTTGTGTTACTAAAGTACTCGTACTGAAATATTATTTTCTTAGAGTAGAGGAATTTTATTTCAAGTTTCCAATCATAAAACAAGAAAAAATCGGGGCAAGTGCTAGTTGGACTCGCGTATTGAGGGTTTCGTACTTTACTTATGAAAACAGTTCAATTCCCGAATTGAGTTACGAAGATTTTACCGAATCGCAAAAAAAGTTACTAAAACTACAAATTTACAGTTTTCAGTTTTTTTCCTATACCTACTTATGCTATGAGACCTTGCTTCACGCCAAATTTCAGGATTCTAGGTCAACGGGATGTACCGTATGAATTTTGATTCCTTTAAGAATGTCAAAATGCGACATAAACGGCCGTATCTTTTTTTTAGTTACTTCAGAAGTTTTATTTATTCACAGCTTCAAGGGACCGTAGACCTGAGTAAATGGTTTTAATTTCAATCCAAGAAAAAGGGTCTTGACAGACAGATAGACAGACAGACAGACGGACAACACAGTGATCCTATAAGGGTTCCGTTTTTTCCTTTTGAGGTACAGAACCCTAAAAATAACACTTAAGTATGAAACATGGATCTTAAATCTTACTTCACAAACTTCCAAATTGAAAACATCTGGAAGTGTTCCAAGTGGGAAAAAAAAGAAAAGTGGCCGTTTCTCTAGATTGCAATCTAATAATTTTGCCAAGAACCCTTCATGCGTACCAAGATGGCCGATATATTATGTGAAATTAATTCAGTTGCCATTATTAATATTTACCTGCGGGCCTTCCCCTTTGGGGAATTTATATCACAAATATTATTCCTATGGGCACGCCATAATTATGGCAGTAACACCCCTCTTTGAGGAGTAGCTGGAAAGACAACACGGCGTTCTTACTTTCTGCATGACTCCGGTCCTCAACCGACATGATAAGTTCGGAAGTTTCCTGCACCGGATTCGTGCGAAAGAAACACCCGGGTGCCACCATTGTGTGGACCGCCTGAAAGACACGGTGGAGCGTATGGTAAAGGTGTGCCCCACCTGGTCAGAGCACCGCCGTGTCCTCGCACGGGCGATCGGCGGCAGCGATCTCTCGCGCCGGGCCTTGGTACAGGCCATGGTCCGGAGCGAGGAGGAGTGGCAGGCGGTCGCCTCCATCTGCGAAGCAGTAATGCTAGCAAAGGAGGAGGCCGCATGTGCACGCGCGAGGCAATGGCCCTCACGCCCCAGCCTCCGAGATTCCGATTCCGATTTCCGGCCACTGTAGGCGCGGACTTGGACGGTGAGCATTGGGTAACTCGCCGTCCGATCGTCCGGTAACCGTCCGGACCGAGCCCAAGTCGTCGACGGCGCGTAGTGTTCCCACGCGCGCCTCAAGGAGATATCAGCAACCGTAGGGGCCCAGCAGGGTCGAAGCCTACTGGGGCCACGGGTGCTGCGAAAGTGATCCTCGGGGCCCTGGAACAATGGCAACGAAGAGACAGGTGTGGGTTTTTAGTTAGTAAAAGTCTGACACTAATAGACTTAAATTATGCGAGCTTATCGCCTACATTTTGTACTTAATCAAAACTAGTTAATTATTTAGGATTAAAAGATTAGATAGAAACCTACCGATTGTAAAATTACGCGTAGGTACTTAATTATTCGCGAGGGAATCTCTACGGCTACTGAGTCATAACGTCTATTTTCATTTCTCGATTAATATGAAAATTTTCCAGGTGTATTTATATCTCACACAGAAATAACTTTTGAGTCATTAGACGTTTGGGACTTAGGTAATGTAGTCGGGTATTAAATTCAGGAGTATTTTTATCGAACTGTAGCGACCTCTATGGCGCCAAATAAGAACTGCAAAAAATATGAAACACTGCATCGCGCAGTTAGAGTTCACCGCGTGATTTGAACGTATACAAAAAAAAACATCTATCGGGCAGTTGCCCAAACCAGACATAATACCCGTCCGGTCGGAGGATCCTGCCTTTTCTATGGAGGTTTGCGGGACTTTACTCTCTGTTCCGCATACCCCCAAAGAATTTTCATAATCGGTCATTGCTGCTATAATATGCATTCATAATTGGTTTGTAAAGGGTTGAGTAACATCTTCAATTACTTACCGACCGCCTCGTCGGATTTGCCGCATGCGATCGCACTCTCGCTCTCTTTCTCGCTCTAGTAAATTGCAGTTCTAAGAGAAAGAAAAGGATAGAACCATAGAAAGTGCGATTCATTGCGGCCAGATTAGGCTCAAACCTAAAGTTCACTATTATATATACCTAACTCAATCTAGCAACGGCTTTGTCAGCGTAAAAGGCGTTTTTTTTCTCACAGAAACATACTCCCGAAATAAAAAATGTTATGTGTGCTATTCCAGGACATAGTTTACTCATGTGCCTTTATAATATTAGTGCGATATGGTCGCTTGGGGAATCCTATGTCCAACAGTGGACGAATTTCGGCTGAAATGATGATGATGATGATGATGATATGGTATGCTGTTCCATATATTCCCTGAAAGTTTCTCGTAGACACAAAATAAAATAAATCTTCTTAAATCTTCCATTTTCAATTTAGCTCTCATCGTTTCTGATTTTTCAATTAGAGCGCTTTTATCAGGAAATTAAGTCTTTCACGCTTGAACTGGCTTTGATATTACGTTTCACTAAGACATTATAGATATAAACTTATGGACAATGCTTTAAAAACACAAGGAATAAATAAAGAGCAATCCTTTTTTTGGTTTTCGTACCACCCTATTGCTAAGATTCCACTGTCCATCTGTCTGTCACCAAACTGTATCTCTTGAACCGTAACAGCTAGACAGTTAAAATTTTCACAGATAATTTATTTCTATTGCCATTATTTATTTTATTTAAATACCTAAATAAAATAGTTATCCAACAGTGATACACAAATTATGTTACAGAGTAAGTGCTTATAGTAAAGTATGGCTAATAACAGCCCTCTAGCCAAATTAATTACAATCGTATCGTTCACGTCAAATGCTTCGAGTAGGCCACGCCTCCAATTCCTTTGTTCGGACCACGTGACTGAGCATTGAGATGACGTCAGAACAAAGGAATCGGAGGCGTGGCCTACTCGAAGCGTTCAGCGCGAAGGATACGATTGTAACTTGGCTAGGGGGGCTGGTTTCCCTTCGTAACTGGGAAAATTCTATAATATGCAAACGGGCTACTAAGAAAATTAACAAAAATGTACAGTAACAATTTTGCTTGAAATTAATTTTGGAATAATATTTAGAAAAAAATTGTTAAAAATATATTAAATTTTTAATTATATTAAATGATTTATTGCCAGTCTTCTTTTACAGTTTTAACAATTAGTTTTTTAAAAGTTGGCTTATTGCAGTTGAATATTACTTATTTGAAATTAATCAGTATTATAAATTTGAGCAATGCGAGTAACAACAAAAATACTAAAAAGAGAATAAAATAAATGTTTAGGTGGGGCTCTCATACACCAAACATAATTATTGTGACATTTTTTGCTCGACATTAATAACGGCAACAGGTAGACGCTTAAAATATTCGCAGAATATTTAGTTGAAAATTCACTTTTTTCAAAAATAAATAAAAAACTTGAGAGGTGTCAAGGGACACCCGGATGGAACGAAGTTCCTCTGATTCGATTACTGAAACTAATTTCTCAACCATTTCATTAAAATCTTTGGAATCTTTGAATCAATCAATTGATCAATCTTTCATTCAATCTTTGAATAAATCAATCTATCCATCAACTTATCAATCAATCTATCAATCTATCGACTTATCGATCTACCTATCAACCCATCAATCAATATATCAATCCATCAACATATCTATCAATCTATCAATCTATCAATCTATCAATCTATCAATCTATCAATCTATCAATCTATCAATCTATCAATCTATCAATCTATCAATCTATCAATCTATCAATCTATCAATCTATCAATCTATCAATCTATCAATCTATCAATCTATCAATCTATCAATCTATCAATCTATCAATCAATCTATCAATCTATCAATCTATCAATCTATCAATCTATCAATCTATCAATCTATCAATCTATCAATCTATCAATCTATCAATCTATCAATCTATCAATCTATCAATCTATCAATCCCCCAATCTATCAATCTATCAATCCCCCAATCTATCAATCTATCAATCTATCAATCTATCAATCTATCAATCTATCAATCTATCAATCTATCAATCTATCAATCTATCAATCTATCAATCTATCAATCTATCAATCTATCAATCTATCAATCTATCAATCTATCAATCTATCAATCTATCAATCTATCAATCTATCAATCTATCAATCTATCAATCTATCAATCTATCAATCTATCAATCTATCAATCTATCAATCTATCAATCTATCAATCTATCAATCTTTTAATCCATCAATCAATAAAACAATCTTTCAATCCATCCATCAATCAATCAATCTTTGACTCAATCTTTGAATCAATTGATATAAATATTTAGTAAACAAAAAAAAGTGTCGTGACAACTTTTCGTTTGTAAGTTTTTAAATTTTTTGACATGTCAAAAAATTCTAATACGTTCATCATAGCCGCCATCTTGGATTTACATTTTGATCTCATTATCGGCTTTAACACCCTCGAAAACCACGAAAACGAAACCCATGTCAAAAAAAATTAAAACGTTCATCATAGCCGCCATCTTGGATTTACATTTTGACCTCACTATCAGTTTAAGCACCCTCGAAAACCATGAATACGACACTCATGTCAAAAAAAATTAAAACGTTCATCATAGCCGCCATTTGGATTTACATTTTGATCTCATTATCGGCTTTAACACCCTCGAAAACCACGAAAACGACACCCATATCAAAAAATTTAAAAACTTTCATAGCCGCCATCTTGGATTTACATTTTGACCTCACTATCGGTTTTAGCACCCTCGAAAACCATGAATAACCCATGTCAAAAAAAAATAAAACGTTCATCATAGCCGCCATCTTGGATTTACATTTTGATCTCATTATCGGCTTTAACACCCTCGAAAACCATAAATACGACACCCATGTCAAAAAATTTAAAACGTTCATCATAGCCGCCATCTTGGATTTACATTTTGATCTCATTATCGGCTTTAACACCCTCGAAAACCACGAAAACGACACCCATGTCAAAAAAATTAAAAACTTTCATAGCCGCCATCTTGGATTTACATTTTGACCTCACTGTCGGTTTAAGCACCCTCGAAAACTTCAACTCGAAAAAAATGGCAGCCACAGCCCAGAGGATAAGAGAGAGAGAGTCAGACAGAGAAACATGCGACGCCGCACAGCTTACAATAGCTTACTATAGCAAAAAGTGTCGTGCCAACTTTTCGTAAGAAAGTGTCGTGACAACTTTTCGTAAGAATTTTTTCCGTCTAGCCCCCTTTCACAACGCGCGATAAGGAATTTCGTTCCAATAAAATGAACATATAAGGAGCGGCTCCACCAAAAGTGATTTTTTTGCCTGTATATAGTTTCTAACGTTGTGTAGTTAAGTTATGTTAGTATGGAACCCTGCGTGCGTGAGTCCAACTTGCACTAAGCCGGTATTTTTAATTATTATTGATAGGCTCGCGTTTAACCACTATCTCACCAGTTAGAAAGCTAAGATGTGATCGACATTGGAGCACACTTGCCTAAAAGTACTGGAACAACTTAAATCCTTTATAAAAAGGAGCACTTATATTCGTTCAAGGAAACGTCAAAGGGCCTTTAAACACCGATGCTATAACAAAAGGAAACAGCTATCTATCTGAAATATTAATTTATTATCGATACTCTTTCGTGAACCGTTTCGTTCCGATATTTTACGCTTACAAACCGAAGCCTTTGAAACATTGATTAATATTAATGATTTCCTTTGCAACTAATTTTAGTGGATAATGGATCTTTTGTATTTTGTGAAAAAGTAATTTGTTAGAATCGCCGATCGACCAATTAGACTACAGAAAGCACGCGGCGTTGCTCGATTAATCATCACATTCAGGAACGCTGAGTATTGAGATATCGCGTGTTCCAACGCAATTTGTGTACAATACATACTTGTGGAAATAAAATGAATTGAGCCGTTCAATATACCTCATCGTTATTATGTTGAATTAGTTTTTATTAATAAGAAAAATAATGAATAATTTTTCGGAATAAGTCACCAAGTAGCAATTAATCACGTTACTATGAGGACTTCTACCATTATTTCTCCCAAATTAAAAATAGATCTTGTTTTTTTCCAGTCATTTTTATACACTTTGTAGTACCTAGATGCTGTTTTTCCATTACTAGAGATAGAAACAGGTGGAGGAATATCAAACAAGTAAAAATGATGAAGTAGAGAGGTTACGACGCAAGGGGGATTTTCTCAATTAATGGTAAAACGTGCACATCTAAAAAAGTTTCAAAGCGCCAATCACAATTCTACGAAATACAAATCACGAAAGTTATTTGAAAAGCAGAAAAGGTTGTCAACTCCGATTTATTGTCAGCCCTTGCAATAAGAATAAACGTTGAAAGAATAAAGAGCTCCGAATTTAACAACTTTTCGACTTATAAATCGACTTTTGATTAATGAAGCCCGACTTCGGGAGGAAATGGACAACAGATAAAACATAGCGGGAACACGCCTCAATTTATTTAAAAAATATTTTGTTTCGAATAAAATACATCCCGTTATTGGCGATTCATATCAACAATACATAATGGAAACATTGAATTTTAACGTTGTATCCATCAAGAAAAAATACCTTTTTTGTTGTTACTCTGTTAGCACGATGTATTCCCAGTAGGATGTAATATCATAGTGTTTAGATATAGTTGTAAATAGGTCACATTCTATTTACAACTATATCGAAAGACTGGAACAATTTGCCTGCTGCGGTCTTCTCGTCCGATTATAGTTAGGTGCCTTTAAGGCTAGAGTGAATAGGCTCTTAATAAACTAGTGCGCCTCCCCATCATCGATTGCATATCTGCTTACCATCAGGCGTAATCGCAGTCAAGTACTAGTTTATATCAACAAAAAATAAGTACCCGAGGAAGCCTAAGAGGAAACCTATAATTGAAAATATTTTTCAAAACACTTACTCGAAAACCAGCTCTTATCCCTACCGCTTTTTGGCACGCAATTTACTGTTTTTCACACTAGTGCAGAAAAGTGCATGAGCTTGCGCCAGCCATAATAAATATATATCAGGCTCGGCTCTAAGTGACCCTCAGGAGTTATTTATTTCTCCGTAAAAGTATTGAAAAATTTCGTATAATACACGTGGTTTGTCACTGCAGCACTCGGCTCCATAACACCCTTGCCATCGGCTCGGGCGAATCCCGCTTCAGTCGCAATAACAAACTTTCTCCACTTGTATCAAAATGTAATATTTATTTTAAAAGCTAAATTTAAAAGTCACGTTCTCCCGGGAATATGTCAAGTAACCATTAACTCTTTGTTCAATTTCAAGTAGATATTAAAATCATTGGGTTTAAATAAATGAAATATTAAATTGGGAATGCTTATCTTTATATTAATGTCAAAGTTAAGGCGATTACATTCCTTCGCAGTACGCATTTAACGCTACCTTTCGTGGCAAGTCGTGCGTATGCGTATTTGAACTCATTCACCCGGTTGTGTGCGTGTGTGGGTGTTTTTCACAGGCTCATAGCATATTTTTCTTAATTCTTTTTTGTACACAAAAAACATAGCATAATACGTGGTGATGGTGGTGGTGGTGGTGATTTTTTTGGATATTTATTTAAATTTTTGAGTAAACCTTACAACTACAGGAAGACGATCTAAGGACAGATACTGTCCTAACATTTTTGGGTAGTTCATGACTACAATTGAACATTTAAAAATAAATTATACTGAACAGAAAATATGCAATTTTTAAAAAATATATTGATGTTGTTCAAAGTGCATCTCATGACAATTCTAATAAGCCTATCTTTCGGCTCCATCATCATCATCAGGTCACCTCAATGATACCATTTTCAACATAACTATTTAGAACTATTTATTTATATGTTTTGTCATAGTCGCTTAACTATCTTCATTGTGATATCTATGTGAGTATGAGGTTCCGTTGGCCATTTCCGGTCTTCTTCATCAGTTTCACTTCAACGAATGTTACTTTTTGACTTTACATGCTTAAGTTCTCAATGAAAATACCAAAATCACTATATGGTTGCCTATGGTGACAGACAGACGGACGGACGGACGGACAACAAAGTAATCCTATAAGGGTTCCGTTTTTTCCTTTTGAGGTACGGAACCCTAAAAATAAAGAAAATAGGTATAACTATAGAAACCTTGCATATTTAATGAAGATTCAAGAATGAAGTATTTTTCCAAAAACATTTAATAATTAAAAAAACACGTATTTCCTGGAACAAGTTTTCTAAAATATTGGAGTGAATGGCGGAATTGCCGAATGCCAACAGAGTTTTCAGGAGTTATTTCTATATTTTCGCGTTGCTAATTCATCAAACATTGTGTTGGATTGCGTTAGATGAAACAACAAGCTGTTAAACTATGCTCGCATTGACGATTGACGAATGGGGTGAAATTAATATATTTTTCTTAAATTCCGCACTGGACATAAATTCCTCAAAAAATGGGGTATTTCCACAAATCCGATATATCTGGATTAGAAGGAAGTAGAAACCAAACCGACATACGTTAGTAAATCAAAGTAAATCCACTTTCGGTCGCGAAGGATAAAATCGGAATCTTTAGACGGTTCCATAAGACTTCAAAGGATTTACTGTGAAATAAATGGAAATTATTTTCGTGGACCTCACATACATTTTTGTTCTTGTTAGAGGATGTATTGCGCACTGTGATGAAAAGAAGAATGTTGCTCCGCTCAAGAGCGGGAGAAGTCATTGGATGATTTTCAACCTATAAAAAAAGTGGGTTTTAATCATTAAAAGTCTGACACGCCCTCTTGCTTCACTATAAAGCTGAAGAAGTCATGGATTATTTTACACCTCAAAAAAAACAGAATAAGGAACATAAAGGCCCACATCCACAATAGTCAATTACCCACCGTTTAAATTATACGTGGTCAAGAATCCGTAAAGTGAAGAAACTCTGGCTAACAATTAAACTTTAGGTCACTTCTTTGAAAGTGATTTAAGTTAGAAGAATCCTTAAGAAAGCCGGTATCCCGTCGACGCTCTAAGGATCCCTCTCGGCGTTAATGAAGGAATTCCGTTTTTATAATACCGAAGTGCTCCCTGTCACATCCATCTTGCCTTTTAAAGGTTTCTACTGGAAATGGAAAAGACAAAAAGGTAAATCTACAATAGATTCCTATAAATGTAAGGCTCCTTAAGTCTTCATGGAAGTGTCCACTATAAATCTATTTTATTCGAAGCTTTATGGAGTTTTGGAAAAAAACTTTTGACAGTAAAGCTTTTGTAATTACATAAGTAACAAAGATAAAATTACGTTACACGTTCCCAAATTAGATAATTGAATTAAATTACAAAGCTCGTCACTGCGTACATTTGTAGGTATCGCTGGATAAAACACGTGTAAGGGAACCTTTCAAATGTGGTTTATATTTGAAATTGTTAAACAATTACAGTTATCACTAGGGGCAATGTGGATCCAAACGCCACAAGACTTAAATAAAATAAAAACCATTGTGATAGTCATCGCCAATTGTGTTTTGAAATAAGAACCGTTTTTATAAATCTCAGGAACTAACATAGAAGATTTTAAACTTGTTATTTATAAGTTAAATAAAAATAGCAACTTTATTATATTATCTTAAATAAAAATAGCATAAAAAAGATCGATGTCAATGACCCGTCGTCATTTTTGACCTCAGAGCGAAAATCTATCTCCATCCCTCCTCACAGATGCACTGGGAGTAGACCGAACTAAATTCATAATAAAGTTTCACAACTCTTAGAAAAGACGGACGGGGCTAGAGGGAAATCTCTCGAGTAACCTCAACTTCAGCGGATTATAAAATACCTGACAGAATTGAAAATTGTGTTTCATTTTCAACTGAAACTCGGAAACTAAAAATCTGTAAGAAACTGAAATAGTTCTGCGGAACTTTTATTGGGAATTGAAGGATTGTAATTGAATAAAACTCATGCGGTTGAATAAACGTTTGTCAATATCGATATGGTTAGGTCCGATAAAATGTATACTTTTACGGTATGTTGATCAATTTTCAAAATAAATATTTAATTAGCAGATGCTCTTATTGAAAGAATGACCACCATTATATTATTACAGCAGTCAATGACGACTATAATAATTTGAGGTAACAGGTATATTTTATTATTTTACGGGCCAAAATAGCATGACGCTGAAACACTATAATTTGATCAGCTTTATAACGTTTTTACTATTGTTGGCCCATCATCATACTCTGCCGTTTGCTTGCTAAATAGAAGAATATGGAATGTGGAACACAACATAACCTATTCTGCTTGCACGCCATGACATGACGATCTAGACGCCTTCTTACGTTTTCTTTTTTTAAGCCTGCCTCGGTGACGATGACGACACATGTCTTCGGGTACCTGAGTTCGCTGTTGTTATATCTCCACATAATTGATGCCCTATCTCAGCTAACAATATACCTACAAATTCATTGCGAACCAATAGCAACGGAGTGCTGATTAGAAATCCGTACGGTTAACCAAGCTCTTATTAGTGCAGACCACAAATTTCGGAGCTCTGCCGAGTCTCGGCTTCTGTGAGCGTCTGCAAATAACTATGAGTTACTACCCGTGTATGTAGCTTATTTGGAGAAGCCCTATACCGGTATTTACTTTCGTATGGAGAGAAATGACATAAGTTCGTGGTTTTGCTCCATCATTCCGATTTGCTTTTCCAGTCTCTTTGTAGAAGCGGATGTCAACGAGAATGTATCAGCCTTCTAGTATATATTTCCTCCCATCATTAGATCAGTCAGATTATTTTTCAAGAATTAGTTGACGTATGTATATTACATATGTATATTATTATTAACTTTAGGTTTTTTTCCGTTTTCTTTTTTAAGTTGGAAGTGAGCAAATAACTTCTTCCGTTCTGTTTGTAGCGAGAGGGACTGTCAAACTTTTACAGACTAAAACTCACCGTATCCCTTTAGTTATCCTTTGCGTTTCACGACCGCGGTAACTCTGTCGAAGAATCCTGCAAAAGTTTCTACCCGTATGGGATCTTTATTTGGGAAAGCCCAAAACTTACGTTAGTATCGAGAGAAATGTCATAAGTTCCTTAGTTTCGTTCCATCATTCTGATTTGCTTTTTCATGTTCTTTGTGGGAGTGGATATAAATGATTAGAGGATTTATTAACATAGAACTGATTTTCAAAATTCTCTAAACATGCCATGCAACAGCCTCTATTTGAATCATCAATCATCAACTGCAAAATTTCAGTTATGATGCAGTTCTTGTGCAGGTGACAAAACTGCATTGGAATTGTCAACCGAATGCACAGTTTACTTGGAAGTGGCATGCAGTTCTTATTTTATCCATTTTGTTTACAATTTGTATCCATTTTGTTTTGTCTTCATCATCATCAGCCGAAAGACGTGCTCTGTTGGACATAGGCCTCCCCCAAGCGTCGCCACAACGACCGCTCTCTCACCAGGTCGTCGGTCCACCTTGTGGGAGGCCTTCCAACGCTGCGTTTGCCGGTGCGCGATCGCCATTCTAGAACCTTTTGGCCCCATCGACCATCCGTGCTACAAGCAATGTACCCTGCCCACTGCCACTATAGTTTGGCGATTTTTCGGGCTATTTCGGCTACCTTGGTTCCTTGGACCTTGTTTTGTTTTAGTAGGTAGGTATAACTTTTATCTGAAGTAAAAATAATTCAAACGTACAAAACAATATTTTGTGCTTTTAAAACTGAAAAGGTGATCTACGAGCTGCGAAACGGAACCTCTATTTAGTAGAGATCCTAAAAGCCAGTACATTGTTTCACAGTGGCAGCTCGGTTTCAACTTTATTTCTTGTTATAAAGTTACTCCTTTGCAGTGCACTGTCAAGGATGCCTGATGTTTGAAGTCAAAAGATTTAAAAATATACCGGGTGACTCAGAAAAAAACTGTATTTAATAGTGAATATGCATAAAATATATATATATGTATATTTATACATACGCATTAATTTCTGCAGCGCTTCAGAGATGTTCGCCGACGCAAGTGTCGACGACTTTTATGCCATAATGCGTAAAAAAGTAGCATATTTGGTGCATAGGATTCGGGGGAACGTCAACAGAACCCTAAAGGTGATCTAAGATAGGCCGGAGTCTGTTGATGTTTTGTTTTATTTTATTTCTTTTCAAATAAATTTATGACATTGCTGTTATTGACATTGTTGTTATTTTATTATGTGAATGTAATCATGAAAGCCCCTTGTTACTAACATTATATGGATCAATTTTAGTCTGAAACAAATGTTTTTTTTTTTTTTTAATTAAATGGATCAGAAACTGAAGACACGTGAAAATTACTTTTTTAAAACTTTCAGTCAATAGAATTATTGTCTCTAGCCTGCGTTTTGCTTGACGAATATTTGGGTACCTACATTTTACGAGTACAAGAACGCTAAAGCAACAATGGGTAGACTGCGAGAAAGACGTTATTGGTCTTGAATGGAGGTGGCTACTAAGATGATGGCAAATAAATGTTTTTTTTTTGGGTAGGCTATTGTCAAATAACTCCTCCCGCTCTGAGTGAAGCGAGATGGAGTGTCAAAATTTTACTGTTTAAAACCCCCCTGTATTCAATCAGTTGCAGTGTGCGTTCCAAAGCCACGACTACTCTTTCGAACAACTCGCATTTCTAGAGCCGGAAATCTCCTACAACTATATTCACAATTTACGTTCCAGTAAGAGATGAAAACATTTCATAAAAATAATATTACTATTAAAACCAAAGTACCAAAGTACCGCCCCCGCTCCATCTTCTACGTGATAAACACAGTATTCTGACAACTCGTGTGGGTAGAGAATCTGACATATCATAAATATTATTTCTTACCTCAAACTCACTTCGTAAATACTTACGAAATATTTATCTTCTTTTGAATATATTATAATATCAAGAGATATTTTAAACATGCGTCAGTCGTGGTGAAAGCGTGGCACTTCATATATCCACGCTGTTCAGGTACTTTATTCCTAACATGACAGCTCGCTACCTCGCCTAGAGCATAAACGTTTAAAATACACTTGAAGCTAGTGATAAATTGTTCAGGTGAATTTGGGAAGCATTTTGGTGAGGTTTCAAGAGAATAGTAAAGGAACAAAAATTTTGACATAGGATTTAATATCATTAGGAAAGTCAGAGAAGTCAATGGTAATAATTATGTCATTTGATAGGACTGAATTGGAGAAGAAAACATGTTGGACCATCTCCTTGGTGTATTCCTAATTGTCATAATATGGCACAGGATATTAGTTTTTTCAGTACAATTTGAGGACTGATGGTCTGTTTTAAGAAATTAATACCTGACCAACCTAAGTACAACTCAAGAATTTATTTTAAATTATACACATTAACCTTCTCAATTAACTAACTGATGATCATAAATTAATCAGCATGCTAATTTAATATTAATTTAAAATTAAAACATACAATTTTCATTCGGCTTTTCAATTTAAATGGACATGAAAATTGAACTAATTTTATTAATTCCCTCAAACAGTCACGAAGTATCGACGTAAAACAAAACCTGGCTAATAATGGATTATAATGTTGGTACACGAAACTATATACCGGCGCATTAATATGCGGCATTGATCGCAATGCAACGTTGTGCAAATACACCGGGGTTTGTATTAGTGTTTACTATGGTCACAGAGTAGATAAAAGCAGAAAACCATCACCATAAAACAAGCTAAATCAAACATGCGCACACAAGTGGGACAGGGTAAGGAGCTTGCGCGGGTACTAAGGCATCAAGAATTAGTGGAAGAAAGAAAGAAAACATGTTGATTTGGCACACAATGGACAAACAAGCATTGAAAACTTAAATTGAACTTAAAAAATAAGAATGAAATAAAACAAACATAACCCGCTTTGTGCTTTTATACTAAAATGATTACAGCGGTGTTTTTAAGAAATGGCTTAGCTTGTGATCGTCTTTTGTTTTACCCTTCAATCCTCTACTGGCTGCTACAACCACTTACGATGCACTGTGGCTAATTAATTGCACTCGTCATTTTGCACCCGCTCTTGTCACTGCTCGTTCACTATCGACAAGGCCATTGACGCGTGAGTACGACCAACTGTCTCAAATAGTAGATAAGTGAAACGTGTTTATGTTTGCGTATGTTTTCACTCGTTGTGTGAAGCTAATCTTCTGCATTTATCTATTGTGTTATTAGTGTTTACAATGGTCCCTCTATAAGTACCAGTGTTGGTACATTTACACCAATCCAGTGTACCTACTTGTGTAATGATTCGGCGAATTAGATTATTGTGCCTTGTGATTGGGGTTTAGTATGTGACTATTCTAATTCAAATGGTTGTATTAGATGGCTGACAAATTATTTTGTTAAACTATTATGAATTACCTGCGTATTTTCTCCTTCTCTGTCAAATCCATCCAAAGGTTGTTGTTTGTTAGACTATCAATTTTAAGCTCCTACTGAACCTGAATCTTTAATGGTATACAATAAAGAGTATATCTATCTATCTTCGATCTTTTGTCATTATATAATGTTATCTGTTTATAAAGCTAGTATTGGCTATCAAAATAATGAATATTTTCTGTTAACAAAATTAGAAAATTATATTGTCATAACTACGTTTCTTTCTTCTTTCTTTCAAGTCAGCCAGTTACTGCTAATATCAAGAAGTTCTCAACCAATTTATAATAATATTTATTTATTTATAAATTTCACGTAGCATAGCATAATTAGCCCACGTGTTATGTTCCCACTGCTGGGACTCAGGCCTCCTCTCTAGGAGAGGGAATGGGCCGTAATCCACAATGCGGATTGGTGGATATCACCGTTTTCACGTAGAAGTTGGCCTGACAATTCTTGCTATTGCTTTCCTGAAAGTTGTGCTCTTACGCGTTGATGAACGTTATTGTTAGAAATGGCGTCGCTGCTTTTTATTTTAAGGGTTTTATTTTTAAGGTGAAAAAATATCCAATGACTTCTCCCGCGAGCGAGGGTGTGTCAGATGTTTACTGACTAAACCACACCTATGTTCCTTTTTTGGCTTGCTTTCCAGGACTCCGGGTTGTCCTTTCGGATGTCAACTCATGGCCTCAGTGGGCTTCGGCTCTGCTGGGCCCCTACGGTTTTGCAAATATCTCTTTGAGGTGCGCGTGGAACACTAAACGCCGTCGACGTATCGGGCTCAATCCGGGCGGTTACCAGACGGCAGGACGGTGAGCTACCCATTGCTCGTCGTCTGCAAGCCCATGCCTACGGTGGCTGGAAATCGGGGTCAGCTGGGACATGAGGACTTCCGTTCTATTGATGGTGGAAAATCATCAAATATCTTCTACTGCTCTGGAAGAAGTCAAAGAGTGTCAGATTTCTTCTTCCATGTTCCTTCAATTGTTTTTTTTTAATTGACACCTTCATGGCGATTCCGTACTCTAGTTGGTGGATCAGAATCGATTAAAGTACGTTTACTTAGACTTTAATTCACCGATTCTCGCGTGAAATTCTCATGAAACACAAAATTAATCATCGTTTTCACTACAGCACTAGATGTTTATCGCAGCATGTTTCCGTGTCAATCCACCGCTCATTAGAGAAGGCCACATTAATATTCACTTGTTCCGGAATACTGTCAATGCAGGTTGAACGGAACTAAGCTTTGATTTAGTGTCTTGTATTACCGGTTGAGTGTTGTGGTGTGTGTTCGCTTTTGAACTGAAAACTGGATTGTAATGTTATAAACTTACTTCAGCTACTGAAAATATATCACACGGTCTATGTCACTGAGTGATAAAGTAGTACATTTGGTTCCGTATATGTACTTACATATATGTAATGCTATCATAACAATTTGGTTCACTTTATCACCCCACTTCATTTTAATATCGCAAAAATATTTAACACCGATTGACGCGGAAATGAGAAAACGCAATGAATATTCATCGAAGAATGATAGATTCCATATTCAAATGCGATGTTTTTTTTTTAGTGTAACAGTATTTTTGGCCAGACTAAGTATGTACAAAAACAAATACACTTGGTTGATATGGGATTGACAGCTGAAGTCTTATAATGAAACCAACTAAATGTGGACAGGAACCTTCCTGAATAGTTATCCGAAGTCCAAGCAAGTCTGATAACCAGAGGTCCTAGCAGGCATCGGTTCTGCTGACCAGCAGGATCACAGAGAATTTCTGAAAGCTGTAGTCTTAGAATGTATAACTAAGGGGCAACTGAAAGGACACGGGTGTGGTTTTAGTCAGTGAAAGACTGACGCGCTACACGAAGTGGGAAAATTCCGCTTTGAGGTGGAGATGATTTTTTCCCACTTAAAAAAACAAAGTAAGTGATATAATTTTATGACTTATTTTGTTTACTAAATCCAGTTTAATTACACCTATAATAATACTATTCCATTGTTAGGCATAAAAAACGACAAAAACCGCCCATTTTTTTACACAGACACACAAAATCGTTAACAAAGTACCAGGCAACAATGAAACCACGTAGGCTTGATGTTCAGCTAACATTAAACGCATCCGACTCAAAGCCACTTGAGTTTTGGCTCAGTTTCCAGTCGGTTGCACTCAGTGTTGATTCTGTTTCCAGCTCCCCTTTCGCTGAGGTTTGCTTACTATGTTGTAGGTTTAGCTGGTAGTCATATAGGTATGTACTGAACGTTTTAATTCTGTGTACATTGTAGTAAACGTGAAACTGAAATTGTAAAGAGAATCAACACAGAAAAATGTGCTTGTAACTTATGAGAGCTTAATACACAAGTACAACTTAAGAAGGACCCTATCGCCTTTCTTCAACATCGAGCATGGTTTAAAAGCTTGTTGCTTCATTTAAGGCAATCCAACTATGCTTGCTGCTTGATGTAGCAGGCGGTCGCCTCCTTCTGCGAATCAGTAATGCTAGCAAAGAAGGCGGCCAATCGCGTGAGGCAACGGTCCTCATGCCCCAATCGCCGCCGGGATTCCGATCCCGATTTCCGGCCATCGTAGGCATGGGCTTGCGGACGGCGAGCAATGGGTGGCTAGCCGTCCGATCGTCCGGTAACCGTCCGGACCGAGCCCAAATCGTCGACGGCGCGTGCTGTTCCACGCGCGCCTCAAGGAGATGTCTGCAACTGTAGGGACATAGCAGGGTCGGGTCCAAGGGTCTGATTCTGAAGGAAAGACTCGGCCCTGGTACGAGAGGCAACGAAGGAACAGGAGTGGGTTTTTAGTCAGTAAAAGTCTGACACTATCTCCCGCCCCGCCTAATCATAAGATGATTTTACCACCGGAAAAAAAAAACACGATGCTTTATTGATGAAGAGGTAATGCAAAAAAAGAGAGATAACGCCTGAAACTCTGTTAGCATTCGGTAATTCCGTGATTCACTCGAATATTTCTTAAATCCTTAAAAGTATTTCAGAAAAATTGTCGTCATTCAGAATCTGGATTAAATGTGCAAGGCTTGTGTTGATGTACTTTGTTATGTTTTTAATATATGAGTACATTATGGAGGGCCAAAGTTCACGTAAGATAGCAGATTTTCAGAGGTCTTTACTAGATTAGCTTTACACAAAGATTAAAAACATTTTAAATCATTTTTAAGAAACAATTTTTTCATCTGTTGGGTTATTATATATTTTTTAATAATTATAAATAGAACTTATTTTTAATTAGCAGAAGTTTTTCAGTATTATTTCATCGATCCATCAATTCGTCTAACATGATTTGAATCAATAGAGTTCTATTTCTGAAGGACTTTCCTAGTAAAACATAAATTAATTATAATTATCTATATAGAACATAAATTGTCCGATATAAACGGTTTCACACTTCAAACAGGTTCACCCTAAATTCCTCATAATTTGATAACAACTTGTGTATCATAAACATTGCATAATATACTTAGAAGTTCTTAGAGTATCGATGATTAAATTGAACTTAATATCATCTACCGCATCAAATTACTAGTACCTGTATCCTCATTCGTAATGAAGTGAATAATATAATTAAAAAATATATTTTACCGGCTAGACTTGTGTGCTGAATTGTTACTCCAATATTTCTACTGGAATTAAAACATATTTGTATGTGAATATTGTTATTATTATTATATCACTAACATAGTTTTCTATTGTTTATAACATTCAATGAGTGTCATTGTCTTCAACAAAAAAATATTCAAAGATTTAAGATTCAAAGCATTTAATTTCAAATAAACCATTTACTTTACACTTTTGAAATGTCAAGAAGTCAGACAGTCAGAAAAAAAAAAATGCTAATTGCACATTCCAAAGCGTAGATGTCTATGGAGAAGAATGTGCATGCACTCCATGGACACTCTTTACAATCATGTTTTGCAATTACAAATATCTCTATTACATGTTTCTTGTCGCTATCATGTGAGAACAATGTCCAATAAAGTAAAAATAAACCTAAATATTGATATTAAAATAGCAATAGGTATTATTATTACATAGGAGGATTAGACGAGCTCACTATAGTTGAAAGCCTGTCCATCGATCCGCTAGGTTAAGCTGCTCTGACCCCGGATAACAAGCTAAGCCGCCAGTCATACGTGCTTTGATAGACGCAACGTTACAGACAGATGGAAGGCTAAAAAACTTACAGCTGGCTTCACCTCTGGATATTGGTAGCCCGCTGTAATCCAATTAACTATTAGAAGTATCATATTCGTGGTATTGACTAAGTTAGAGTACCGTATTTAGTAACATTACAGCCCCCCTAGCCAAGTTACAATCGTTTCGTTCGTGTCGAACGTCTCGAGTAGGCCACGTTCCGATTCCTTTGTTCTGACCACGTGACTGAGCGTTGAGATGACGTCAGAACAAAGGAATCGGAGGCGTGGCCTACTCGAGGCGTTCGGCATGAACGATACGATTGTAACTTGGCTAGAGGGCCTGATGCTTATCAAGAAAATGAGCATAAAATGATACGACATACGTTTTATACATATATGCAAATATTCTTGTTTTTATCTCTAATCAGTTACTAATTAATTCACTCAATATTTTGGATACCTATTTTGTACAGTTTTCCAGTGAATTATGGAGCGCAGTATCTTGAGGGTTTGAATTTCGGACCGTGTAAGGAATACAATACTACGCACCAATACTAAGATTACAGATGTTACCCGGAAAGCTGCTATACTAAAGTAGAATTAGGCCGAACATGTCAACCACATGTCAGGTGAGCTTTCGGCTAAAATAACCAGTTATTGGGTCCTGTTGAACGCAAAGCAACCTCGAGGTAAATCAAGACGAAGGTAAAGAGATGAACTTGACTCTTACCGAAGGGACTGGTTCGCAATGGCAGAAGACAGACGTGTGTGGAAAAGGAAGAGAAAGGCCTTCACCCAGCAGTGGGAGATAATGGGCTGATTAGATTAAGCCGTAACAAGGTTTTGTTACGGTGGGAAAATCATCCAATGCCCACCCCACTCTTGGGCGGAGCGCAAGATAGTGTCAGACTTTTACTGACTAAAAACCCACTCCTGTTCCTTCTTTGCCTTCGTTCCAGGGCCCCGGGGTTCTCTTTCGCATCACCCATGACCCCAATAGGCTTCGACTCTGCTGAGCCCCTATGGTTTTGCTGACATCTCCTTGAGGCGCGCGTGGAACACTACGCGCCGTCAACAACTTGGGCTCGGTCCGGACGGTTACCGAACGGTCGGACGGCGAGCTACCCATTGCTCGCCTTCCGAAAGTTAGCGCCTACGGTGGCTGAAAATCGGGATCGCAATCCCGGCGGCTGGGGTGTGAGGGCCGTTCTCTCGCGCGTGCGACGGCCTCCTTCGCTAGATTACTGCTTCGCAATAGGAGGCAACCGCCTGCCACTCCTCTTCGCTCCGGACCATGGCCTGTACCAAGGCCTGGCGCGAGAGATAGCTGCCACTAATCGCCCGCACGAGGACACGGCGGTGCTCTGCCCAGGCGGGGCACATCTCTACCGTATGCTCCACCGTGTCCTCCGGGCGGTCCAAACAATGGTGACACCCAGGCGCTTCTTCCGCACGAATCCGATGCAGGAACCTTCTGAACTTACTATGTCCGTTGAAGACCTGCGTCATGCGGAAAGTAAGGACGCCATGTTGTCTTTCCAGCCACTCCTCAAAGAGGGGCCTTACCGCCATAAAGCCATAACAAGTTCACACAAAAGTTTATTTCATATCTCAAAAAATAAATACAGTTACCGTATACCAAGCAATCTTTCACACATATGGAAAAACTGCCGAACTGTCATTCGAAGACCGGTCACTAGGTTGGTGACAGATGATTGATGAAACTTATCCCTCGCTGTGGACCGATTCGATTCGATTGATCAATCACAAACGAATATATCCAGTTATTCTTTCGTCTCTGTGTGTGAGTGACGCATCAATCTTGTGATATGAAAGTTAAGATAGTTTGAGCAAAAGTTTTGAGTTGACATTAGTCTGCAAAAACGTGATCGCTTGTCTTTTGAAAAATTCTTAAGTGTTTGAGTTCAAGTTGAGTTTAAGTATTTATTTGTCTTTCTCAACTTTGTTCTAAAGCTAATTTAAAACTAATACTTATACAAGCAGAAGTAGTTTCTATACAATTTGAAAATTTGTATGTTCTTCATGTCCTTTGATGGCCTTCTAAATGAAGAGTAATTTCGGCATTTTAATTTATTATTTAAATATTTGTGTAGTGTACATTATATATATTTAACAGTAAATATAACAGAGTGTATAAGTTACCTTTCTATAAAAAAAATATCAGCCGATATAAAGTAAGTATACTCTCTATATAAATTCAACTAAATCTTTTATCAAAGACGTTTTTTTTGCTAGTATTACTTATTAATTTAGAAATCAAACCTCACTCCCTAATGATACTCGGAATTTCACATATCACACAGCTAGGCTATATGTCGTGACTTTCATTAAATTAAAGCTGTTAACCCGGCACGACAAGTGAAAAGGCGAAAATATTGTCACAGTAAAAAGTATCGCAGTTGGCGGCGTGAAAATTGAAAACACAACTAGTGGAAACCGTTTCATTTCGACACGACATGCAAAACTTTTTGGGCTATAGGTCTTATACCTATAGCCCAAAAAGTTTTACATGTACCATTGACACTTGAGCTCTAAATGGGTGATATTCATTTGGGAAATTAGACCCCAACTAATTGGTATAAAAAATGCTTTGGAGGGTTTAGCTTGGACAGGGTTTCGGGATTAATGAATCAAAAGAGTTACCGTAATCCAGGAATGTAAAGGGCAACTAAAGGAGGACGGTAGGTTTTATTCAGTAAAAATCTGACACTCCAGCTCACTCCACACAGCTCGGATGAACTTATCCGATGATTTAACATTTCAAAAAAGGATCTGGTTAGTACCACAGTATAAGCACGCTTTAACAAATGAAATATGAATAGATATAATGAATCTTTAAGCGTTTTGAGTTTTATTTTATTATATTATAAATACGTTTACCTGGGACAGACGGTCCAGTTGGGTAGATTTGGTAGGGTTGGGTTGTCGAATCCGACTCGGCTGGGCAGCGTTCTGGAAGCTACGCGGTGCCTTCTCGTCAAACATACCACAGTGTCTCAAGACGAAAGTCCAAGACCAGTGCGTATTGCCAGTGATGACATATGGCTCCGAAACGTGATCACTTACAGTGGGCCTCATCAGAAGGCTTAAAGTCACTCAAAGGGCAATGGAAAGGGCTATGCTCGGAGTTTCCTTAGAAGAATCACCAAACCTAAGTTGCAGTGGGTAGGGCACATTGCTCGCAGAACAGATCGTCGAATGGGGACGGAAGGTTCTCGAATGGCGACCACGTACCGGAAGACGCAGCATTGGAAGGCATCCCACAAGGTGGACCGATGACCTGGTGATGGTCGCGAGAATCCGATGGATGCGAGACGCACAGGACTGGTCATTATGGCGACATTTGGGGGCGGCCTATGTCCAACAGTGGACGTCTTTTGACTGAAATGATGATGATGATATTATAAATGAAGATGACTGGCTTTTAATATTGGTTGAAATATTTATTAATTAATTTAAACACCTGTTTATCGCCGGTACTTCACTTTGAAGCTGCCGAAACTTAAAACACTAAGTGTGTTAATCATGAATGTTGATAAACGGTTTATTTATATTCAACTATCACCGAATTAATGAAGCAAGAAACTTTATACCGCTCTTTCTCCATCTTCAAAACAGTATTTTAGTTCCAATTGTTCTACTGAAAACTTGCAGCTAGGATCCAGAATTCAGTTCGCAAAACAAACAACGTTCACCGTATCAGGCGTTGATGGCAAACTTGCTTTACAAATCTCTTGCGTTCACGATACCAAAGTCAGTTTCTATTTCGTTTTCAGTGCTACAGATTTCCCAGTTGCATCGTTTGTCTCCAGTTTAAGAGGCAAATATGTATCCCCGTAACGCAGAGACGACGCTAAGTGTATTCTTTTGTGAGACTTGCTGTACTGTTACGGTGAAAATTGTTTGCTTTAGAGTTTATTGCTAAATAGATTTCTTTATTGTACTGGTTGCGATCTGAACCTTTTATCACTAATAAAAGATTCATCTGTTTAAAAGCTAAGAATAACTGAAGGAGGGTTTTTAGTCAGTAAAAGTCTGATACGTCCTCTCACTCCATCTTAGAGCAGGAGAAGTCTTTGGATGATTTAAATTTAAATTTCCATTATGGTTTTGGAAATTTTAAATCATGAAATATTTTCTGTCATGTAAAATGTTATGCCAAGCTAAGAACCATTAACTTACAATGTCGTCGTCTAATAAAATTATTTGAAGGGCCTGACTGAGTTTTTTAACATTGAGAACCAGTATATGTAAAGTATATGTAAGTCCTTAATACTAAACTATACCCTCTTTTGATTGTGAGGGGCATCTTCAGCTCTGTAGTTTGAAAAACATAATTGAAGTGTTTATCTCATCAAATTTCATTACGATTCAGTACTCAAGATGCCTAGTAATATCAGCGAACTGTTGTTGAACAGTAGTTCAATTCCGCCTCCAATTCCGTGGAACAAGACGTGCCTGGAGATCAGTTCATGAAATAGTAAACTAGTTCTGTTCTGCATAATTTATGCTGTGATTATACGGTTATGGAATAACATGAAAGGCATATTCCCAATTGGAGTGTTTGTCATGTCATGAGTTAGAAGCTACCATTGTGGCATAATATTATGACATGATGAATGTTTGATTCCAGGACAATATGAATTTATTGTTAGAAATTATTTATAAATATAATGATCACAAGCATGATCATAAGGTTGTGGTTCCACCAGATATATCACTCTTCTACGTTACTATGAATGCATTTGATATCTAGCAATCATATTTATTGGTCGATATAGCTTAGCATTAGTGGAAACGGATTCAACTAAGAAATGCTTTTTTATACTGACCTGTTTTTTGACTGACCTGTTGGTCTAGTGGTTAGTGGCCCTGACTGCTATGCCGGAGGTCGTGGGTTCGATTCCCACCCAGGACAAATGTTTGTGTGATGAGCACGATCATTTGTTCTGTGTCTGGGTGTAATTTATATGTATGTATTTAGATTTAGAAATATTTAAGTATGTTTATCAGTTTTCTAGTACCCATAACACAGGCTCTGCTTAACTTGGGACTAGACGGCGTTGTGTGATAGGTGTGGAATATTATATTATTATTATTATTATTATATAAATGGATGTGTGCTCTTGATGTGTAGTATAGATGCGTGCTTTGGATATTCGCGAGTGGTTAACGTAGGTGTTCTGCTCCGAACAGAGCTATAACTATACTGTAGAGTAGGCAAACCTTCCATACTGCCGTCACATCGTATAGCTCGAGCTACGCATTATAGCTTCATAGCATATGTTTGGTGTTAAAGCACCCTAAGACGTTAGATACTTCTAGGTTTTAAAATATTTAAAAAAAAATCGAGTAATTAACACAGAAGGTTTCAGAAGCAGATAAACGTCCTTGGACAATGCGATAATGTATTTTAATTTACAAAATCATCATCAAAATGGTTGCCGTATCGATAGCACGTGAGGCTATTTTTAAAGATATGCATTTACTTCATGTGCTAAAGCCTAAATTGACCTAAATTTGGATAGTTGTTCGATTTCATTCGTCAAACAATAAGTTAGACTAATATTATCAAACTTAGATAAGTTTGTTCACTAGACTGTGCTTACTATTGAAAGATAATCAAATCGACTATTCTCAGGCTATTTGCTGAAGACTTTTTGGAAAGTTTTTAACTCATTTGTAGTCGCAGTATTTAGAAGCATATGATATTCAAATGGAATAAGAACTTGAGAACTATGAATTTCTGTTTTTATTTTGTTTTTTAAGGTTCTATACCTCAAAAAGTAAAAAGAGATTCCTTTAGTCTGACTGAAGACCCTTAATCTCAATAACGTGGAGGTATCGAGTTGAAATTAAAACCAACCAACTCAAGTCTGCAGTCCCTTAAAGCTGTGAAAATATCGAACTTGTAAGATAACGAAAAAAAAGATACGGCCGCTTATGTCGAAAAACTTATATTTTGACACTCTCAAGGGAATCAAAATTTATAGGGTACTTCCTGTTTACCCAGAATCTAAAAGTCTGATGATACGCCCTCCTTCTCCGCCCAAGAGCGAGAGATGTCAATAGATGATTTAACACCTAAAAAAAAATGGTGATATTAGGTTTTCTAGGTTAGCAGATACAGTTTTACAATTCTTAGTACAATAAGTACCTGCTTAATGTATTTCAGCTGCCGTAGTCTTTATAAAATATTTATGAGCCTCGTTTTCTGTCTCTTTCATTTGCTCTTACGTCTTTAGCGAATCCCTTTGGTGATGTTGGCGGAGAATAAACTGCATCATTTAATACCCAGCCTCGTCTGGATTATTATTTCAATATTATTTTAGTACAACGGTTCTGCTCGTTATTTTTGAGACTTTCTTTATATAAGTTCTAAAAGTCTATGGAGAGAAGTTGTTGTAGTGTTGCAAAACACTACAAATTGGTATTACTCCAAGTTAGCCAGTGGTGTAAATTATAAAAAAAAAATATTGCAAAAGCAATTCATGATTTTGCTATATAAATAAAAAATATGAATTGAACAAAGATGGAGTGTACATGATGATAACGATAATGATTTACCATAGAAACCACATTTGTAGGAGTCATCGCTAAACAAGCTTGTCTTTAACGTACTCTTTAATTATGTAAGTTTTTTTTTTATAATTTTGTAATGTTTTGTTCTTTTTAGTGTTTATCGTAACGTAAATAAAAACGAAATTATAAATCCCAAAAAAAAAACATAAGCATAATCAGTATTTTAATGTTCCCATTGCTGGGACTCAGGCCACCTCTTTAGGAGAGAATGGGCCGTAATCCACCACGCGGGGCCTGTGCGGATTGGCCAATGTCACATATCTTCGAATTTTTGGTTCTAGGACATTGGTCTCCTCACCGTTTTGAGAGCAGTGGTAATGAAATAAATTACACAAAGTAAAGCCTGGGTGGAGAGCCAGAGGGCGAGGAGCAGTGGTGGCCGAGCGGCAATGGCGCCGACTTACGAGTTGTAGGTCGATGGTTCAAAAAAATATACCGCATTTCAAACATAGACAATAGTTTGCTGAATCTAAAAACCTACGTTACAATTTTTCAATGTTGAATAGTCAAATACCCCTAACCGTTGAATATTGAAATTCAATCAAAATAATAGTATGCGATATCATCGAAACAAAGCCGATCCTATTCTCAATATAATACAACCTGTATGTGTTCATACAGGTTGTATTATAGTACTGTGGGACGATACATTAATATGCATCAAGTGCAAACTATCGCCAACCACGATCGCAGTGTAGACTGCAAACACGAACACAGCTGCTAGGTACTACTCGCTTTCCATCTATAGACACAGAAACACTGTGTTATCGTACCCTGCTTGAGTACTGAATTATTTTGTAGCGGGTTTGGGATTGAGGAAACAGCGTGTCGGCCACTTATCTTCTGACGAGACAAGTGACGGAAATGGGTGACTTAATGGCACTGCGAGCGATAGCTGGGTTCTTAGCACTTGTACGAAGTCAGGAATTTAAACGATTCGTAATAAGTAGAGAGTGCGATAAGTACAACAAGGGCCACACCATTTGTTTCACCTAAATTTGCAGACATGCTATAAAGCAACCTTATTTATTTATTTATTTTACAATTATTCATGTACACACTTATATATATAATAAAACAAAATAAGACGGAAATAGAAAAATAGGTACATAGGTGATGCTTATTTCTACGGCAATCTCTTCCAGCACACCTGCGAAAGGAAAATTGAAAAAAATGAGATGTAGACACCGTGTGTAAAAGTGAATGGGAAAAAAGAAAAGTGCAAATAAAACAATTATCAATAAAATATACAACATGAAAATATACTATCATAAATACACAATACATACTTGTAAACAAATACGACGAAATAGAAAGATAGTGTTCTTTCACTTCATATTTCAAAAAATGAAATCTGCAAGAGTTTGGCAGCCCCTAATGTCAGGCGGTAGTGAGTTCCACAACCGTACTGTTACCAACAAATCATCTTTCAACTCACCTGCAACCTTTTTTGTTAGCTAAATAACTATTAAACACCAAATAAAAGTACAATAACACGATTTCTGACCTGATCTGCCTGAAGCTCGTAATTGCAAGAAAACAAACTATAAAATCTGAAACTATACTATAGCGACTACTTATGTATCTTTTACTTATAGTGTTGTTTAATAACAACAAAATATTATCTAATAAATGGAACTACTATAGCTCAAAATATATTACTGTGTGCCGTCTATTTACAATCGGAATATCAAAAAACATTTTCTGCAGCTTTGAAAATTTAAAAATTCAGCAATATTTTTCAACAGGAGTTTAATTCCGCTTTTTATGCTGTCGGCTACGATAGAATTGAATAAAAGTCATATGTGAATGTTGTGATTCAATCCTACTTCGTGTTTCGGGAAAAATCTAAAAATCAAATGTACCGCTTGTGTTTGGCCGGTTTTGATGCCTTCGACCGTGCCTACCGAGTTTTGCACGAAAAATATTGAATATTGGACGTAAATAATTTATACATAGGTATCTTTTTTTTATTTGGAAAACAATTTGCTCTTTGTAAAATTGTGGTATTGAGCAGCATATGATTAAATTAGAAACTAACTTCAACATAGTAAAAAAAGCCCAAGAAGGTTGATTTTGAGTTTGCTCCATGATTTTGGGAAAGTAAACACGCTTCTACAAGTTCAGTAAAAAAATAATACGGACGAAAAATGATACTTCTGTGTATACTTTATGATATAACCTAGTAACCCATTGAAGATCAGGATACTATTTCTTGTAAGAGAAGTTTTTCAAGCACAGGCTTCAAAGTGTATGAAAAACTGAAAGATCATCTAGCTAAGCAAAACATATTAATTGTTTAATGATGATGACAGCGATATGGAGGAGTATTTCGACGCTTAGGTGTATTTTGTGTTTTTGTATTATATTTATGGACATGGTTAGGTTTTAGTATAGTTTAGTTAATATTTATGTATTTTATGTAAGAAAGTGTTAGTGTATATTTAGCTGATAAGTTAATAAATAAATTTAAATTTAAAAAAGTTAAATACAACACCAAATCAGCTTAAAATAGATGCTCCACCCAATCTAACAACTTAGCATAGCGGTTAGGATTCCAAGGAGAAGGCTGTTTTACTCCAACTATAGCAGTCTAGATAACTTTATAACTGTTCATATTAATATGCAACAGCTGACGATACCAAACTACAGATTTAATAATAAGAAACTGATGAACGAAGCTTCTTGCTACGAAGCGAGTTTCAATTATAGAGTCGAAGTATTCATTCAAATTGGAAAACAGTGCTGTTATTTTGTAGAGGCGTTATTGAGTCTTATAGTCTTTCTTCTTTGTTATCGTATCAATGTTTATCGTATCAAAATATTAAGTTTTTAGTCACAGCAATGCCGTTCACTAACACTGCCATTAATATAGGACAATATAGGAAATGGTCTGCGGAGAGACGCCGCACAAACACTGAAGATCGGAACCGTCCAAGAACCCGTGGCTTATGAGATTGTCTTTTTACAGTTGTTTCACTTCATATCCTAATTGATCATGCTATAATAGAAACCAAATGTACAATATTGTACCGTACGGCACAATATTTAAAAAAATAGTTTTACAATTATAGTGCAACTATTTTTTTGTCAATTATTGTGCAGATATAACACTTAATATTTAGAATTACATAATTCTCAAGTTGGTCTTGGTTGAAGGACTTGGCACTTGAATTTTTGAATGCATGTGCAACTAATATCTATTTTGTTAGGAGAAATAAACGAAGAAGAGAATCATTATTATTATTATTACTTTTTTTTTAAGTTATTGAAGCCTACAAAGTCTGATCGGAAAGTTAGAACCTGAAACCTTTTTTTGAAATAGGAAACGTAGCAGTTTGATAGAGTAGCGCAGACAGTTGTGAGGTATTTGCTGAGGGCTGACCTACGTGCGGAGTCTGCTTACAATTTTCTAGGTTGGCCATATCAACACTTGTCTAGGCGGGAGGCTCTCCATCGGCTCAATTGAATCATCAAAATTGAAGCGTCTCCGGTCAAAGGTTGCAAACTGTATTGAATTTATCTATATTTATATATATGGAAAGCTCACGTAACATTTGGATAGTGCTGGTCCTGTTCAATCCCATACTTACTTGACTGGTTGACAATCACTATCCTCATGCTATTGGTAATAAAGAGGACCAGTTTATTAATAAGATTAATAGTCTATTTAACCCATACTTTCCACTGCTGGGCAATGGGGAACCCTTGCTAACGTTTTTCTTGTAAATGTATATTTTTACAAGTATATGAACTTACCCAAAAATAAAAAGAACCCATTACAACGCCACCTACCGGGTTCAATTGTATTTTCAAACCACCCAAATAAATACACACATAAAGTTTCATCCTAATTGGTTAAACTCCTCCTGAGTTAGGTGAGAAACACACGAACAGAAGAATTATTTAAATAAAGCAGATAAGTGTCGTTGCTGCAAGGCGTTGCGACATGAGAATAAACATAATAATTATGTAGGTAAATAAGAAAAGACTAGCCAGATGATAAACAATTAGTTACTACTATAACTTGCTTATTAACTCACTATAGATGTAATTTGTCTAAAATAAAGGATATTTTTATTAATTAAAGAACTTTTATTAGTAAAAGCTGCAAGAACGAATACATGTCGCTTACTAATCATATCGTTAAGTAGATGAATAAAACCCCACCATTTTTCTAATCAAAGATAATTATTACACGGAAAAATTCCAGCAATACATAATATTCTGAAATATTTCGTACGTTTGATCCTAACTGCCGGTAGGACGAAAATAGACCTGACATTTTATCTAGCGAATCATAATCGCGTGGGATGTGGTTTGCTGAACTGAGCAGATCTCTTCAAAGAAATTTGTTCTAAAATCGCATTTGCCTACCGAGATTTATTTATATTTCATTCAGGTAAGGCAAAACATATAAATTATCATCATCATCATCATCATCTTCCTGCCCTTGTCCCGTGTTATTTGGGGTCGGCGCAACATATTTTTTTCTTCCATTCTGCCCTGTCACTCGTCATGCTATCACTAACTTCCTTTTCTTTCATATCACTCTTCACACAATCCATCCATCTTTTCTTTGGTCTCCCTCTCCCTCTCCATCCATCCACATGTAAACTCATAACTCTTTTAGTAACATGCGCTTCATCCCTCTTCTTCATATGACCATACCAAGACAAACGGTTCCCTTTCAGTTTTTCAGTCACTGGCGCCACTTGCAACATGTTGAGTATAAATGGAACGCAAAACATATAAATATTTACGATAATTAAGGAAGACGGCGATAGTATTTCCATCGCAGGGAGAACCTGGATCCATGGGTCGTCCGCAAGGGAACCCCGGGATCATGGGACGCATGGCAACACTTACTCTCTGGGACTTAACCCCAAAATCCTGGCCTACTTTTTTTAAAAAAATTGATATAAGCCAGTGCTTGACTGCGATCCTACCTGACGGTAAAGCCAGTGATGCAATCATTGATGGTGAGGCGCACTGGTTTATTAAGAGCCTATTCACTCTAGCCTTTACTGAAGGCTTTCCTCTTAAAACTAAAAAAAGTTCTTATTTCATAGTAATGTCTAAACATTAAAAAAATACGAACCTGTTAGAAGACACCATAATACAATTTTGTTCCAATTTGTACCATTTCATCATGCCGTTTGAAATTTCACATCGGTTGTTGAACTGAAAGGAATTGTAAATTTCGTATTATGGTAATTCTCATGTCCTAGCATTAAATTTAGCAGGGTAGCATGGTGCAAAAAGTGAGCCTTGTTTTAAGGCCGTATGTTAAAACTGCTTTGTATGTCGTCAAAATGTTTTTGGACTGTCTAGGTTTCATATCCGTATTCAAATTTTCATGTTTGCTTAAATTGTATATGATTAAGTGGAAATTTAATTTGTGTCTGTTACGCTGAAGTTTTCTTTTCGGTATAATTATAAATATAAATACGTACCGGAAGACGCAGCGAAGGCCTCCCATAAGGTGGACCGATAACCTGGTGAGGGTCACGGGAATCCGATGGATGCGAGACGCACAGGACCGGTCATTGTGGCGACATTTAGGGGAAGCCTATGTCCAACAGTGGACGTCTTTCGGCTGAAATGCTGATTATGATGATGATGATAAATATAGCAATATAGCTTATTTCAGAATTGAAAATTATTGTCTCAAATTGTCAAACGCGCGTAGGTTGCAATAATATATTACAATGAATTGAATTAATTTTCAGTAGCCAAATGCATCGCATAACTTGCGTTTAATTTGTAGGTCATCGAATAATCTTTATAGTATAGTAATCGTTTATTTAATAATTTATTTTTAAATAAATATTCCTTTCTGTTATTTAATGGCATCCAAAGAACGAACACTGAAAGAAAGAAAGAAATCACGTTTATTTGGCACACAGGTACACACAATGGAATAACAATTATAAAGAAATTTAAATACTAAGTAACTTAAAAATATCAAATACTTAAACTAAACTTAAAATACATCAACATTGTGTGTCTCACTGAACAAAGAGCTTACTCACTTACAGACCTACATAGGTCTAAAGATTCTTTATTCATAAAAACATTGTGCACTTACATGCGATTGAAAATATAAGTATAAAAGTATTATAATATTTTTATTCTAAGAGCCTGCCCCTTTGAGATCATTTTCTATTTTCAAGCGATCGAAGTCATTGGCAGAAACTTTGTAACTACACACACTTCTATCAGAAATAGAATAAGAACGAAAAACTTTTCCAGTACATAGATACGTACGTACTTCCATGATTATTTCTCACAGTGTCAACTCCAGTTAGATTGATCACAATGCGGGGATCGTACTCCAGGGAAACAACGGTAAGACAAATCTTTCCCTGAGCTCTTGGAAACTTTTCCGACTTTACCGGACCGCATATGTTACTAACACCCATTGTAGTGAGTTTGTACCTTTATTTTGTTGAAAAAAGATATATATTTAAAATGATAGGAGATTCAATTACTTTGTATAGAGATCTGTGCAATGTTCTTCTTCTTGTTTCGTGTTGATCAGATTCGTATTTAGCAACATTCTTTTCTAGTTGATAAAATCATCCAATAGTGACTTTTACTGACTAAAAGCCCACTCCTGTTCCTTCTTTACCTTCGTCCCAGGGCCCCGGGTTTCACTTTCACACCACCCGTGGCCTGAGTAGGCTTCGACCCTTCTGTGCCCCTACGGTTTGCTGACATCTCTTTGAGGCGTGCGTGGAACAAAACGTGCCGTCGTCGACTTGGGCTCTGTCTAATTGTTACTGGCCGGTCGGACGACAAGCTACCCATTGCTCATCGTCCGCAAAACCCGCGCCTACGGTGGCCGGAAATCTAGATCGGGATCCCGGTCGCTGGGGCGTGAGGGCCGCTCCCTCACGCGTAAAGTTAGCCACTTGGATCGCTCTGTCGTTGGCCTCGCATAAGTTGTAGAAGGGGCAGGTAGTTGTACAAGCTGGGCAGAAAAGGTGGTGACGCATATTGAGAATGGGCCCCACAGGCACTGTATTTGCCATGGGTCAAGTATTTCTGCATTTGGCCAGATTATCTCGGCGCAGTTAACTGACTGAGAGATGCATCATCTATTTACCTTAAATGTTTGCAACTGCAAAGCACATTGTTGCAATATCGACTGCCAAAAGAAAGTTAGGTTTTTCGCGCGTATCTTGTATGTATGTATGTAATATTCTTTATATCTTCCAAACAACTGACCGGATTTTTATAATTAAAGATATCGTCAGAACCCACGTGTTCTCAGATAGCTGATGTAAAAAAAAACCAACATGACGACTGTGAGTCGTCGGGACCTATATTGGATAGAATGACTTTAGTCTAGATTATTTAATGGGTTCCGACTGTTGCAGTCAATGTTTCGTATTAGAATTTATTACTTGTTTTATTTTATGTGCGTATCGATTATGAATTATTTCAGTGCTGTAATAATTAAATCGCTTTCTATACTACTGGACTGAACTTCTTTATATTTTTCAGTTTTTATTTAAAGTTATTTTTTACACAGTCGGATTTTTCATTTCCACTTTTTTTTTCGAACTTTAATGTACCCTCCATTGCATTGTTATTCATGCAGTCACTACAAATAAAATCTGGATCGATATACAACCATTAAAATTGTTTTCCTCAGATCCAATTTACTGGAAGTGATCGAATGATTGCCCGATTAGAGTCAACTATATCGGTAGTTGTTATAAGTGAGCTAGATTTTTTCTTCCATACTTTAGCCTTTATAACAAAATTTGTACCCTGAGTTAGTAATAATAATAATAAGATAAAGGAAGATAGATAAAAGGAGTGGAGGGAGGCCTTTGTCCAGGGACAGAATTGGCTATTAAAAAAAAACTTACTATTTTGATTTACTAAGACTACATTCAATTATTTATTTTTAAATTATTGTGTTCTTAAGAGAAGAGTCCTTAAAAACACCTAAAAAGGCACTTATAGTTTTAAAAATTTCCAACAACTGAACACTGAAGAACCTAAATAAATGTGCTGACAGTTTCACCACGTGATATTTGCAAACCTATTCTTAATTTCAAGAAGAAAAAAAATTCATTATAAAAAATGTTTAAAGTTTAGCTAATCCTGCAAATAGAAAAGGTCAATTTAGCTGTTTTTGAGTTATGAACATTTTTTTTTTTCTCGGAATTAAGGATAGTTCTGCAAACATATCGTGGTGAAACTGTTAGCCCATCAACTTAGGTTCTACATTTTTGAAAACTGTATAATGTAGGTCTTAAGGACTGTCCTTTTAATTCATTCTTTTTGTTCACATGAGTACTAAATACCTTAATAAATGGGTCAGGTAGAGGGTGAGTAGATTAAGATTTATACTACTAACAAATTAATTCCTTGTTATCTTAAATAAACGTTTACTAACGTTAAAGTTTGACGTTCATTTATTAATTCTTGAACTAAAGTCAAACTCACATAACAAAATCCCTAGTAATTTAATTACGTCATGTGTATCCATTTTTCGTATTTCATTTCAAAAAAACATTTTAACAGCCTTCGTGACGTCATTAAAATGCTGGAAACGTCACAAAAACGAGACTAACACATTTATTGTGATGAAAATCGAGGTGGTCAAGCAAACTGGCGCAACCGACAGTTTTGCAATTCACAGTGCGTCGTACTGGCAAATAACCAAACGTTTGACAACTAGTGTTTGTAATCGAAAGCTTAACATGTTGTTCGGGACAACGATTAGTGTGATGATGGTTTGCAATACAGTTGGTTGGGAATGGGCGGAATTGTCGAAACTATGCACGAAATTTGTCATTTTTCGGTTATGTGATTTGTGAGACCGATGCTGCGCAATGATACGTTTTTTGAAGTAGGTATTTTTTTTTTTTGAATTGGATACTTTTTTTATATTGATCTAAAGCAATGCTTGACTGCGATCCCACCTGATGGTAAACAGTGATGCAATCATTGATGATGAGGCGCCCTAGTTTATTAAGAACATATTCACTCTAGCCTTGAAGACACCTAAATTATAGTTGGACAGGGAAACTGCAGCAGGTAAAATGTACGCGGTATAAACGACGTAGCGAAATGCTTAGTCCGGACCGTTAAAGTTTCAACAACGTAAGGGTGGATACCCGCCGTACGTCGGGTTGTCCGATGGTGGAATCAAGTCATCCTATCCATCAATCCGACATGATTACCTATTTTGGAGAGCACGTTTTTTTATTAATTGTTTGAAACATTTATTGCAGTCCTAGTAACTGTAGGATAACAAGGTTACCCAACAAAAAAAGGTATTATAGTCTAAATGGAGTTAATTTGGTCAAACGAAGACCTAAAAACAGTAGCTCTAGCTCATAGTAGATACCCTAAAACAATCAATTTATGACGAAAACCATACCTCTTTTAAAGGAGTCGTTATCAACGTAACCTGCCAGTCAGCTTGTCCTGAACTTTAATTGCTGACGAATCAAAGCGAAAAAATTACTAAATTTACACCACTCTCCTCCTAACCCCTATATATTAAATTCTCCTGTTATGCTCCTCCAGTATATAAAAAAAAATTAACATAACATGACATGTGTATTCTCCATTGGATTAAGCAGAGGTAAAAATATTAAAGTAGGTACAAAATCACCTTTGTGCCTGCGGGATGGCAGCAGATTCGCCCCTATTACAGGGATTTAAGCCCAACTGGCTGAAAAATATTCAGCCAGATTAATTAAAGTGATTAAATTCTGTCGTGCATGCATCTAATTAAGTGAAGGTTATTAATCAACACCTCTGCGTAATTTTTCAGAAAGACAACAGACTTAACGAGTATAATTTTCAGATATTATTTAATTGCCGCAAATGATAATCGACTACGCAACTTAAAGGGATGCAACTCGACATACATTTTCACTGTTTTTCATACAACCTCTTACGCTATTGTGACATTATTACACATGTTTCATTAAATATTTTGGAAACACAGTATCTTGTGGATATTATCTAGGCTTCTATTGAAATCAATTTATAAATTTGTGTGAAACTAATCCAGTAGAGACCTCTGAAAATCTGCTATTTTGCAACTTTGACACTTCATAATTTACTCAAAAATTAAATAAGTCAAAAAAAGTATTGAGATGAGTACCTCGATGATTTAATCCATATTTTTTGGGCGAATGAGATACGAGATTTTACAAACTTTAAAAGTCTATCATCATCATTTTCAGCCGATAGACGTCCACTGCTGGACATAGGCCTCCCCAAATGTCGCCACAATGAACGGTCCTGTGCGTCTCGCATCCATCGGATTCCCGCAACCTTCACCAGGTCATCGGTCCACCTTGTAGGGGGCCTTCCAACACTGCGTCTTCCAGTACGCGGACGCCACTCCAGAACCTTTCGGCCCCAGCGGCCATCCGTTCTGCGAGCAATGTGCCCTGCCCATTGCCACTTAAGTTTGGCGATTCTTCGTGCTATGTCGGTAACTTTGGTTCTCCTGCGGATATCTTCATTTCTGATTCGATCACGCAAGGAAACTCCGAGCATAGCCCTTTCCATGGCCCTTTGGGCGACTTTAAGCCTTCTGATGGGGCCCATTGCGACCATGTTTCGAAGAAAGTCTATAAAGTAGGAATATTAATATTCTGAACTGCATGATTTTACATTATAAACAACACAAACTTTAAAACTACTTACTACTTTACTTTAAAACTAAACTGAAAAGTCGGTACTAAACTGTATCAACCACAGTGTCTGGATATATAGTGACATATGAACATGTCCCTTTAATATTTTTCTCTTTGCAATACTTTGTATATTTAATTCTAAAAATCGTTCTAATCGATTAAAAATATCAAAGAAAATATCTCTTTATGCCATGAAAATCCAGTTAGCCAGTCCTTTGTTTGGCTAGCACTCGTGGCCAAGTCTAAATAGGTCAGGATACGTTTCCACTGAGTCTAAAGTAGTAAACTGTGTTTAAATCGAGGTTTCCGCAAACAGTCTCTACACGAGAATGGGGTAACGATAGGACAGCCGTTTTCTATCAAAATTGATGACAATACGAGAGCCTTTTTATATTGAATCGGTATCGCAATGAATCTAACGTCTGACTTTGAGGTGGGAAATCATCCAATGACTTCTCTCGCTCTAGGGAGTATCGGGAGGGCGTGTGAGACTTGTAGACACTAAAACCACACCGGTATTCTTCAGTTGCCCTTTGCATTCTAGGAACAAGAGTTTCCTTTGCAGAAGTCTTTTAGTTTACCCTTTTGTTGGGCAGAGGGATTATTCGAAAGAGCTACTGTTTGGAATTGAACCCAACAACCATCAGCAAAGCGGTCTGCATGCGTGGGCGACGGGCGCATACGTCACCAGCAGCGGTGAACGGAGACACGGGCTGTCCGGCGCACCGCGGACACTTGCTTCCATGGACTTCTCGAATATTATAGATTACATATTGTTTGTACGGGACAGTTTTATTTTGGAATATTGGTTTAACGGCAACCAGCACTTATAGAAATAAAGTCAACTCATTTACACTCAACCCCAACAGCTACTAGGGAATCTTAGGAAAAATTATTGGGAAATCATGAGTAGAACACTCATGATTTCCCAATAAAAAACCCTTTTGTTACTTTCGAATAATGTCGACATATGGATGATATATCGAGTTCGGATTGCAAGTGAATGGATGAAGGAAAACTTGTTATATAGTTTGTATGAAAATGATTAGGTATTGACAGAACGGATTAAGGAATGAAGAATTAGAATTGGTTTCATTCGAGATGAAAGAAATAATCCGCGGTCAATGTCACAAAGTCATTTAAATTTTTGGGTTGAAAAGTATATTCTTCGACTAACCAGTAACATAAAATTCATAGTACGATCGATACTTCTATACTTTTAGCTAACATGTTGAAAATATTGTAGAACTAACTACTACCAGCGGCTTCGCCCGCGTGATAGTAAAAAATTATCCCAAGGGAACATACTCTCAAGATAAAAAGTCCTATGTGCTATTCTCGGACATGGTCTACTTATGTACCAAGTTTTATCGACATCCATTCAGCCGTTCGAACGTGAAAAAGCAACAAACTTACACACGCACACGTACAGTGTGATACCTATTAGTGTTATTTTTTTTATAATTATGCTTTCACTGTCTTACTGCAAGGCAAAGGCTTTCTGCATTTATTCCTGACTTTCTTCTCCTCATACATATATTTTAAAAGAAGCGTTTAATTCTGGGTGGCTTAGGGCGCCTTCAAATTTACAGTAAAGGGCCACGCAGCTTTGTTATTCCATAAAAATATATAACGCGCAAATGCAGCGCCACAGCCGCGCTATAGCCGCTCATCAGTTCAAAAACATTTTCATGCTCGAACCCAGCGGGAGCAGCGCGGCTGTGGCGCTGCCACCGTACGTCACTTTGCGGCTAATTTGAAAGCACCCTTACTTTTTAAGATGACAATTTGAAACTCAGACTACCTTACTTCACAATCTGCCAATTCATAAGTAGAATTTTATCGTCTTTACAAAAAGCCTTTGTCTATATTCCCTTTACCATTACGAAGAGAAAACTTTTTATCTCATATCCGAAAAAAAAACTTTCAACTATATTACGTTTCCAGCCAGAGGTGAAAGCATTACGCGCAAGTTGTCTATGACATAAAAACTTCGAAACAAAAATGTCTTACCTCTAAAACCTTAAGAAACTTGTCATTTCAGTCCAATTGAGTTAGGTAGGGCTTCCAAAAAATGTCAACTCCAATACAAGTGAAGATAATAAAATATACTACACAGAAAAAAAAACCTACACTTTCCAGTATAGGTTGACCGCTCAATGTACTGAAGATTTATATAATACAAGGTCAACATATACTGGACTTATAGTAGTTAGTTGGATATTGGTGTCGAGCGTTCATTTTCCAGGTAAAGACTGCTTTATTTTCAGCACCAAATCGATTTTCTGTTAATAATTGATTATCTTTACGGTGAACCCATAATTGCGTAATTGATGAAAATCGAACCAGTCATTTCAGACGCTTACGCGGTCCGATTGATGTACGGTGACGTTTCTGATGCGGGTATAAAATATCTCGGCCAATCACAACTGTCAAAAGTTACTTGTTTATTCAACGATGGTCAAGCTTTTTTAAAGGGATTTTGGATTTCTAAATCTCTTGAACTCTTTTTGTTGTGACTTATTTATCTACCTAGCATAAATAATAGCATAGCATATACAGCCTTATAATGTTCCCACTGCTAGGACTCAGGCCTCCTCTCTAGGAGAGGGAATGAGCCGTAATCCACCACGCGGGCCCAGTGCGGATTGGTGGATATCACATGTCTTCAAATTTTTGATTATCTTTACGGTTCTAGGACATGGCGGTTTCCTCACGATGTTTTCCATCACCGTTTTGAGAGCTGTGGTGATGAAATTATGTTTCACAAAGTAATGCGCCTGGCTGATTTTGAACCCGTGACCATAAGTCGGGGCCGTTACCACTCGGCCACCACTGCTCATTTATTTACCTACATTTTTATAATTATGTTGAGGTCGGCTGTCAGTCTCATCGAATGCAGCTAAATCATACATGGAGTGACCACTACCACCGTCATAACAGCACTTTCATCATATTTATCATGATACTTTCACGGGTATTATATTTTTATTGAATCTGAGGAATTATTTTCACTAAGAGTAGTCTTTTCTTTGCATCGGCACTAACAAAAAATAATTTTCGCGCCGTGTTGCGTTTCTTTTCTGAACAGTCAAAGGTCTTTTTAGTTTAAGTCTGTTTACCTGCAGGCAATATCTTATAGAAGAGATCCGTACCCTTGAGGGTTTTTGATTCTCAACGTTTTGAGCCTTAGCGGACACTGGACAGGGACCTGGATAAAAATTAACTAAGCTTATGTCTACCATTCGCACAGCGGAGATCGGGAGATGTCCAAGCTCAAACAACTTTTCACTAACGCGGTGGATGTGGCTCAGTAGCGGTACTCTTGCGCCCTATCGGTGTTACTGAGGACTTTAATGCCCACCATTACCTATGAGTGGTTTTTCTTGTATTTTTGCACAGCTCATGCTGAACGAAATATACGAAAGCTAATGCTTGCGCTAAAGCTCACCCGCTGGTCCAAGGGCAACGATGTTGGTGCTGGATGTTGATTCGCTCACCGCCAATTGCTTGTACCTTCCACTGACAACAGATCCTTAAGAACTTTTAAATAATTTCAACCAGAACACGTAAAGCAAGGAAGCAAGGGTTATCCGCAGCAAGACCGCCGCGAAAAAGTCACGGTGCTGCACTGCTTACGCAGGCCATTCCTCGAATGTATGCTGCGCCATGTCATAGAGATAGTTGCCAATGTGGCATAAGCACTTTCACCCATGAAACACCCATTTCCGGACTGTACCTGTGTCAGCCGGAACGTTAGGGTGACACGCCGTCTCTCCAGCCACTTCATGTTACCGGGTCTTTTCTTTTTTAATTTGGCAGCCGTAGGATATTCTCAGGATGCCCAGGCTGCCACAGAGGAGGCAGTCAGGGCAGTGCCGGACTCTTATCGGCTAAAACCATACTCCTGCCTTTGCCAGCGTCCTGGTGCTGTTATTTGGAAAGCCTATTTAGTTAGGATCTACGCTGGCTCTACGAAGTGAAAATACATTCATATCGGGTCTTACCGCCTCATTTAAAGATCTTGAGAATAAATAAGATTTACTGTAAACCAAAATAGTAATATACTTATGGGTACATTGTCTACCTAGATCGTTAAGAAAAATCAGAATTCGCAATTTGAAATTCATACATTCAGATATACTAGGGCCATGCCGATAGAATGTGCCATCCTTATTGAGCTGCATGCATAAAATGCATGCGCCATTTTGTATTCAACATTCATCTATGAATTATTTATGGTAATGAGAATTAAATTTCGAAATGATCGTTACGTTTTACCTACTCGTTTGTTGGAATGTTTTTAAATGAGTGAGAATTCGGATGGACTTTGTTTTGCTCACTGATTTTAGCTGTCTTTATTAGAATAGAACAATTTGCCTAGGCTTTGGCCAAGTATGTTATTGTTTAGATAACTTTTAATTTAGAAGTAAGTAATTAGGAACCTTATAAACCAGACTACGCCTGTGGTGGCCACCATAGCCGTGGACTTGCAGACGATGGGTAACTCGCTGTCCGGCTGTCCGGCTCTCCGGTAAGGACCAAGTCTGAATAAACACGCGACTTAAAGAGATATTGGCAAAACCAGGGGTCTAAGCCCGCTAAGGCCACGGAAATTTTTGAAATAGTTACCGTTACGTGGCCCTGGAACGCAAATGAATATATATATATATATATATTCATATACGTGGGACACTCAGAAAGTTTTGAGAAACTAAAAAACTAATCTCTATGGATAAAATATTTTTATTAAATCATTTCAAAGAACCTTCCACCAGCCTCTATGCAAAGTTTCATGCGTTTCGACCAATTTTTTCTAGTCCGCCGCAGACACCTCTTCCACGGCCTTTTTGAACGCTGCTAGCTATATGAAAACTGTATCCTAATGATATTTCACCTTAAAAAAAACATTTAAAAATGTTCGAAAAATCGCTTAGAAAACTTGGCCCGAGTCTACAATGTTATCTTTTTCCTCAGAAATTCCTTTGTACAAAGTTGCCACATAATTTTCCCGATAAAACTAGATGACATCTTAATAAAGGCTTGTCTTTATAAAATGGAGTGCTATAAAACAGGTTGGAAAACATTTATTTCGTAAAATTGAGCCTCTGAAACCTCGCTGCACTTAACTCCCTGAAGTCTCTAAGCGAACGTTGGACGATAGAATTGGTTGTTTCTTTAAAATATTGCTATCTTATAGTGGCTTTCAGTTTTCCTACCTCTTAAGTAGTTTTTAAACGGTGATTGCATAATGTATTTTGTTTTTATTAGAGCGCAGCAGGTTTGGTTCCACCGTAGGCGCGGGCTTGCGGACGGTGACCAATGGGTAGCTCGCCGTCCGATCGTCCGGTAACAGTCCGGACCGAGCCCAGCAGGGTCGAAGCCTACTGAAACCAAGGATCTGCTTCTGAAAGGGAGACTCGACCCTTGTATGAAAGGCAATGATGGATCAAGTTTGGGTTTTAATCAGTAAAAGTCTGATACACCCTCTCGCTCCGCCCAAAAGCGAGGGATATAATTGAATGATTTTTCCGCCTAAAAACACAGCCGATTGGTTCGTTGTACCTGTTTATTTGGAAGTAATACGTGTTTATCTAAGAAAATGTAACGCTATTTTTAGTTCCAACAATTTTGTATGTAATATATTGATCATTGAACAATTTCAATGTTGTTTATAAATAACCATTTATAGAATATTGCTTTTAGAAGCCTCATACCTTTAACAGGGTCCTTTTTCACTTGCCTATCGTCAACATCGAGCATGGTTTAAATGCTTGTTACTTTATCTAACGCAATCCAACGCAATGTTTGAAAAAAAATCAATGAGAAAAAGAGAGATAACGCCTCTAAACTCTGTTAGCATTCGGTAATTCCGTGATTTACTCGAATATTTTACAAAAAAAATTCCAGGAAATACTTACGTGTTTTTTTTAAACACTTAAAAATTAAAAAAAAAAAATGTCATTCATAATCTAGATTAAATTTGCAAGGCTTCTATTGTTATACTTTTTGGACTTTTTGAGTAAATTATAAAGTGTCAAAGTTCATGCAAAATATGAGATTTTTAGAGGCCTTTACTAGATTAGTTTTACATAAATTTATAAATTAATTTCAATAGAAGCCTAGATCATATCCATAAGATACTGTGCTTCCAAAATATCTAATAAAAAATGTGTAAAAACGTCATAATCGCGTAAGAGCGGTTGTATGAAAAACATTGAAAATGTATTTCGAGTTGGATGCCCTTAAAAATTTAACCAAACTATGGTTAAGTTTATTAAGAACATCATCTTTCTGACCTGATCTTGTCACGTTTTATTTGGGGTCGGTGCAACACGTTTTTTTCTTCCATTCTGTCCTGTCACCCGTCATGCTATCACTAACTTTGTTTTTTTTCATATCACTCTTCATACAATCCATCCATCTCTTCTTTGGACTCCTCTCTCTCTTTCTATCCATCGATATGAATACTCATAACTCTTTTAGTACCATAGTTATGGTTAAGTTTATTAAAATGAATAAACAAAACAGATCTTACAAAAATTAACCCCAACAATGTTTCGTTGTTACAGCTGCACCCGAGGCGATTACTTGAAGGTATACTGGGAAGTCCAGGGCCCTGGTCCTCCTGGAACCATTAATGAGCGGTCAGCCTGGGCCCGGGAGCTTTGTGGCAGCAGGGCCGATGCCCCTCCTGCCCTGTATTCCCCGGGACCTTCACTTATCCTGGAATTTCACACTGGAACCAAGCAAAACAATGCCACGGGATTCGTCGGCACATACAGCTTTATTGACAGACGTGAGTATCTTTGATTTTTCTGTTTTGAAGTTGGACACTGATTAATGCATTTTATTTAAAAGGGCGCGCTGAAAAAACACCTGGACATTAATCGACATTATAAAGGGTTCTATATAAAACTAACCTATACAAATTAGTTTGATTCCAGAATCGAATAATGAAGTTTTTAAATTATTTTGTGACGTTACCATAAAACAGCTTCCTGACTTTTCCTTTACTTGTGGTAGGAGACTTTACTTCTTGCCTTTCAAGATTCTAGGTTAGCAAAAAGTACCTCTTAGGTAGAGGTAGCAGAATTGTGTATTTGATATTGATTTCAACCTTTTCACTTTTCTGAGAACAAAGGGTCTTGACTTACGGACAGACGCACATAAAGTGATCCTATAAGGGTTCCGTTTTTGCCAACTGTGGTACAGAACAAAAAAAAAACGTACAATATTGACGACATACAATGTCAAGCAAATGTAAAGAAATTTCGAACGATCCCTAAAATAGGAACTGCGTCGCTGGTTTTAAAATCAACACAAAATATATTGTATTTCCAAAATCTTCGATGCTCTTTTGTTTCATAGTTTACAGACGTGTCAGATTGTTAGTTAAAACCGTACACGGCTTTGTGGTTTGTCCGTACGTCGTCGTCTTTGCTCGGAACTCCAACAGACATTTCTGGTTTACAAACCAACTCGATGGCTCGCACGGATAGTTTATATCAGAGCAACAGTTATACCGATGGCTTTACCTCCTCAACAGACAACACAGATATGTTTTCTCTTTAAAGTCCGATGAAAACCTGAAACAAATATTTGGATCAGATACGAGTTCTTTTTTATATACATAGGACATTATAATTCCTTTTATTTATTTACTTTAACGTAACACGTCCAAAGGTCAATTTACATTATAAAATTTTGAAATAAAATATGAACAAAATAATAATAAAATATGCCTAGACGGCTGTCATACAGTAATCAAGTTTTTGTAAGGTAATATTAAATAATAATATAGAGGAAGAAAGACAAAATGCATGTTACTAAAAGAGTTATGAATATACATATGAATGAATGGAGAGAGAGGGAGAATAAAAAATAAAACATAGATAGATTGTGTGTTGCTGTGAGGAGTGATAATATATGAAAGAAAAAGAAGTTAGTGATAGCGTGGTGGTTGACAGAATAGAATGGAAGTACTGTGGGATAATGACAGGAAGGAGTAAAAATACCATTTTAAAAGACAGAAAAAAATTAGCCAACATTAAAAATACTCGGAAACCACGCATTACTCACTGAGTTATTTAAGTAATATGATTTCATTCACATGTGTAATTAATGAAGACTATAATTAATATGGGCTTATTAAAGCGTGTAAATAAAATAGGTTAATGAGCGAAACTGTCTCCTACGTCGTAGGTGTATGAAATTAATATCGTTAGTGCTTTGCGCCGGTAACATTTTGAATGTCTTCACTTCCGCAGTATTTTGTACACTCTAGTGATCCAAATTCTGGAATGTAAATTATCGCTAAGTTGAAATTACAAATTGTCAAACGCGCGGCGTTTGTGATTTATTGATTGCACTTAGTTTATGATCTGATGATTATTTTGGTCTAGAATCCAAGACATAGTTACACACTCAATCTTCTTTTTTACCTTTTATTACATAAAAATATAGCAATGAAAAAGTTACAGAACACCGCTGTTTTGAACAACAAACAAAATCATGGTAATAAACCATTTATTTCTTAAATAAAAGTTATGCTTACCTTATTACTACTAACCTTAATTTATTTGAAGATACCTATGTTATAAAAAATCACTGCAAAATGTTTTTCTCTTTATTTTCATAGACAATATCCAAAATTTCATATAATTCTTATTAAATATATGCATGCATAATAGAACAGATATTATAATTATTATCATATTTCCTAAGTATTGATTGCAAAATAAATAATTTCTAAATAAATATTTTAAAATTGATTTATTTTTTCCTTATATAAAAGGATCGTAGTTAGTTGCTTGCTTAAATCTTTCTAATGCGTAGCACAAAAATGGCAATAGCATACCAAAAACATCGTTACACGACAGGCCAGATTTAAAGGGTCACTGCCGCTAACTAACGGACTCGCAAATCGGATAGTGAAGATTTTCACCAATTACTGCGCATGAAACGCGTGTGCCAATGAACGCCATTTTACCCTTTGTCTAGTGTCCAAAATGCACTAAGCGGATATATTGATCAAAGCCAGCCCAGTCCGGTATTAAATTCCAATATTTATGCAAAGTGTCTGAATAATTTGTGAAGTTTTTTGTTTTGGAACCTGTAAATTTTGATGGAGTTGAATATCCCTGGTGTTTACATTTTGATGGTGGTTTAAAGACGTGTCTGAATTTAAATTTGTTTTTGGTGAACAGATAGATAATTTGTTTTGGTTGTATGATATGTATAAAATGGATGTATTCGTAGATTGTTATTTGCATTGCAAAGGCGAACTTTTGATCTTTTCCAGTGTATTTTGTTAGTTAAACGAGAAGTTTACCAACGTAATTTTATTATGGTTCTCTTGTTTCCCACTGCAGAGCAAACGCCTCCCTTCCATTTCTCCACTCTTCTCTGTCCTTAGCTACTTCTGACCAATCCTTCAGGTAGGAGTTCCTCCAGTCACGCCATCTCCTTTCTAGACCTAGTATATACGTTTTAATTAATTGCCGATCTTCACAGATACCTACTTAAAGAACACGAAATATCAACAAACTGTGACTACTTTGAACATATTAATAATTTATGACTATGTACTTTCACTCCATAACATAATGACAATCAATTTAAAGATCCAATAATAATTATACTATAACTTATAACTTCTGTCAGCTGGTCTGCCCGCGTGAAAGTAGGAAATAGCTCCAAAAACACTCCTGAGTTATAAAGTAATAATATAATATATATTCCACAACTATCACACAATGCCATCTAGTAAACATTCTTATATATTTCTAAATACATACATATTATAGATAAATTACACCCAGACACAGAACAAATGATCCTGCTCATCATACAAACAATTGTCTTGGGTGGGAATCGAACCCACGACCACCACCATAGCAGTCAAGGCCACTAACTACTAGACCAACAGGCCAGTCATAAAAGTATCGTATGTACTTTTCCAGGACATAGTCTAGCGCGCACCCAAAAGAGGTTCGATCGTAAAGACGTAACAAACACTCACAAACTTTCGCCAATATTATATTAAGTGTGTTAGATTAGGTTAGTACGATAGTCCAAATGAAACCAAATGCCACAGTACACACAAAAAGCTTTGTACTCCCATAAAGGATGTAAGTCAAATTAAATTAAATCACGAACAAAGACAAATTCACATAATATTTGGTTTAAAGATTCGAAATTCGAATACACATACGTGCCTACTAATAACCCTACCTTAATTTATTTCTGTTTCTCTTTACGTGCAACGTATACACGTTACACACGGTATACACCTACGGAGAAACGTGTACACGTTCTGTAAACATGAGAGTTACTGTACCGATTTTAACACCATGTTCACAATTTGGAGCTTACATTTAGTATATGAAATTTCACCTTTTGTCTTCAAGGTGGCATGTATTTACTAAGCAAATGTTTGAGCAACGCAGGTTTGTGTTGTTTATTTTATGAAATTTGATATGTTTTATAAAAATAAACAACACATTTTGTTACTGCACTAAGAGTTAAATGGCAAAGGTACGCTATGAGAATCAAGATTGAAAGCGTATTTTTTTTCGGTCTAAAATCATTAATTATTTGCTCCCGCACTAAGTGAAAAGAGAAGGAGTGTCAGATTTGTACTGACTAAAACCTATCAGTGTTCTTTCCTCCACAGGCCGTGGTAACTGTTTTCAAACAAATACCGTCGCCTAGGATGCCAAAAACGTAAGCATATGTCACAAACATTATAAAAGCGAAAGTTTGTGTGTGTATGTTTGTTAATTCTTCACGCTTAAACAGATGAGCGGATTTAGATGAAATTTGGCTCACCATGTCCTTTTTATTTACAAACACTTGTACAACGTTACGGATGATGTCCAGGGCATTGTACAGCAGAAAATTACAAACTAAAAAAATATGTTTAATAAAAAAAACCTAATAACAAATCCATACACATATTTTTGGGTCAATTTTCTACTTTCACGCAGGCGAAACGGACAGCAAAACTAACCATTTTATAATTTTATTGGAAATTAGTAAACTGCTTCGCCCTAGAAATATAATTTTATTGGAAATCGGTAAACTGTTTCGCCCTAGAATTTATAATTTTATTCGAAATTGGTAAACTGCTTCGCCCTAGATATTTGCGTATGATTCATTAGAATCATTATCAAATTTCTACGATTTCAGTTTTTAGATTAGAGGTACGTGTATCAACGTGTTTTAACCGTTAATCATCAATTGCTAATTTCGGCTCCTAACACGCAATTAATGCGCAGGTATAGTCCGTTCGACATAACTGTGCAAAACCTGTGCAAATTGTAAAAATATTATAATAATGATTTTGTTTTTATGCTTAGTTAAGGTTATAGTAATAATAAATATAACCAACCAAACATAAAAAAGTAAATTTTATTATGTTTAATCATAATAACTAAGTCTATAATTGCATTCCAGCGAGGTGCACAGTTAAATCACAGGGTTGTACATACTAAAGAGCATGATTATTGAACAAAAAATATTTTAAGAGCGATTTTTTTTTTATATCATCAATTATTAATTTCTGCTCCTAATCCGAAATTAATGCACAGGTACCAAAGATAACTTTAATAGTTGTTTTTTTTTTATTCACCTAAATCCCATTATAAGAAATAACCATTTGAAAATCCTTGAAAATAAGATTCCTGAAACAGTTCTTCGTTATAATCAACATCAGAAGGTTTCAAATTAACATAATTATCAAATAAGAACTGTTTGTTTGTGAATTTATACGCAAATGGGTAATTTCACCTCGTCTGGAGCAAAATCTTGGGTACCATTGGTGCGTGTTTTTGTTTTCGGTAATAAAATGAATAATTCCACTAACGATATGTAGAGAGATGCTATCGATATTTAATTCAATAAACCCCAAGCGAACGCTGGCGTTCGATATCTCACATATCAAGTCTTTCTATACAAAATAGAAAGACAATGAGATAACGAACGCTCTAATTTGTCTCTCTAATTACGGTATTCGAAAGGTACATATATATTATCGAGAGAGCAGTGGTGGCCGAGTGGTAACGGCCCCGACTTACGAGTTGTAGGTCGCGGGTTCAAACCCAGCCAGGCGCATTACTTTGTGTAATTTATTTCATCACCACTGCTCTCAAAACGGTGAAGGAAAACATCGTGAGGAAACATGTCCTAGAACCAAAAATTCGAAGACATGTGACATTCACCAATCCGCACTGGGCCCGCGTGGTGGATTACGGCCCATTCCCTCTCCTAGAGAGAGGAGGCCTGAGTCCCAACAATGGAACCATTAAAAGGCTGATAATGCTAAAATAAAAATAAAATATATATTATGATATTTATTTTGTCATTTTTTTTGTTATGGAGTAAAAATCTTTTATACTGTGATAAAAAGCTGGGAAATCTTTCTTATTACGTAGGTGGCTTTATGTAAAAGAAAAGAAGGCAAGATAAAAACAGAGGTGTTGAAATATATGATTGTTTTATTCCTTTGAGCTACTCCGAGTACTTATTCTAAATTATACCTTAATTTCTAATGACACGATAAACGAAAAGAAAAATAGAATAAACGTAGCTTAACGTTAAAAATAAATACTATAGCAACAACCTGAGGTTTTTTAAGTCAAGAGTGAATAAATTACTCCACCGATTACATCGGCGCTTGCCATAACGCCGCCTTCTTTAGTGGCTAATCGACCAGTGAGCAAATTTTACAGGAGACATTTTTTTTAAAGAAATTTATGAATATTACCAGAAGTTCATTAAATTATTTTACACAATAGAAACATTTAGTATTTCTTTATAAATAATCAGAATAATTAATAAAAATAATAAACACTGTAGAGATTAGTTGCTATTTTGAAATAAAAAAGACAATTTTGCTAAAATTGGTTGGTTGGCCATTCAAGCATTAGGGCAACGATAAGATGAGATAGTGATCGAGCACGAGTAAAAAAAATGTTTACTTGTGCGTTTAATTTTTTACACGTATTTCATTTGTGGTTTCCTCAAGGCTTATAAAGCACATTTAAAAATCTACCTATAAACCTATTACGAACTTGTGGGATTGATTGAAAGAATCACCCGTAGTGAGTAGTTCTGGAAAGCAAAGGACACTGTAGAAAAAGACGAAACTGTGTTCCATATGTTGCTCTTTGCGTTCCTTCTCAAACAGCTTCTCAACAGTTTTCTTTCGAATAATCATGAAGTCTTGGCAGGCACCACCCTAGCAAGCCTCACCCACTTTGCTGATATCTCCTTGACCTTTTACGAACCAAACAACCAAAATGACAAAGTAAATTACAAGCCGTCAACCCAAACTAACAAGACATTGTCACTTAATTTATGTTTCAAGTATTTCAATTCTCCAAAGCACCTTGAGAATTTTAACACAGCTAAGATTGAGTTTAGGGATTCATAAGAAAATGAATCACTGTAAATAACTACGTAGTTATTCATACAAATAACTCTCAAACAATTCAAGTGCGTTTATTCAAGTAATTTATTCAGAGAGACGTCAACTATTCAAAGTATAATTTCTTGAGAGTATTATAAATCGAATTAAAGCAACTGAAGTAAGGAGATTAGAAAGTAATAATGATTGATGAATATAGTTTTGCGTCTTCAGTAATAACATAAATGGATAATTATTTAAGTTCGTTTTAAGTTAGAACTAGTAAATATTATGATCACTTTTAGTGCCACCTGCTGTTAGTTTAAATGAAGGATTGAATTAATTATTTGATATCATCTGTATTTACTATCTCTATGTATATCTTTGTGTAGAGTATATCTATATATCTATCTGTCTATCTATCTATATAAATATACAGTTTCAAATAGAAACAACTGACTCACAGTGACATGGCAGAAAAACTTTTGAACATGTATTTATAATTCGCAGCGTGGTTTAATACTGTATAGATACTAACATGCTTTATCCAGTGACTAACATACATTAGAACAGTGGTGGCCGAGTGGTAACGGCCCCGACTTACCGAGTTGTAGGTCGCGGGTTCAAACTGCTCTGAAAACGGTGAAGGAAAACATCGTGAGGAAACCGGCATATCCTAGAACCTGCGATCGGAACCGTTAAAACTGGTCTGACATGCTCATTCCAATTTTATTGTATCATTTTGTACTATTCTTCGTCACGTGTTGTATCTGTGTCTGTGTGTGTGTGTGTGTGTGTGGGTTTGTGTGTGTGTGTGTGTGAGTAAGTTTTCTATTCTAACACTAAAAATACAAAATCGCTAAAGATTCTACCCTAACCATAATCATCATCAAACCCAGCCCTATCGTTTACATACAAATCTGGCGAATCGTTAAGACTAAACGGAATTTCTTCAGTGAATTAACCTCAAGTTTTAATTACATCTGACTTTAATGAATGTCGGGTAAATTTGCGGAAACAAAAGAGAATCAACTGTTCTGGAGACATAACGATGAGTGGACTGAGAAGTTCAGACACTGTATTTTATTTATTGGTCTATCAACAATGATGATTGGTCTTTCGACTGGCCTGTTGATCTAATGGTTAGTGGCCTTGACTGCTATGTCGGAGGCCGTAGGTTCGTTTCCCACCCAAGACAAATGTTTGTGTGACGAGCACGATAATTTATTCTATGTCTGGTGTAATTTAAAAATATATAGGTCAGCATATTTATCAGTTGTTTAGTAGCAGAAACTCAGCTTAAGTTTGTGACTTAATAGCGTAGTGTGAAAGTTGTGTAATAATATATTATATATTATTATATATTTTATCATCTGTATTATATATAAAAGCGAAATACCACTCACTGATTAATCATTAAATCTCAGAAACTATAATACCTTAAAACATTATCTTGTAACTTGAAATTTGGCAGGTAGGTTATAGGATGTAGAAATCCACTAAGGACGGATTTTCCGGAATTAACCCCCTTAGGGGATGAATCAATTTGTATGGAGAAACCAATTTTACGTGGGCGAAGCCACTGGCAGAATCTAGTATTTTATATATATTCAGATAGCATGTATAATATTTTGTTGGTTGCCTTATAGAAATAAATACTATCAAAAAGTTTGCTAAGAGTGGTCAATGTTTATTGAAAATCCTTTAATTGGAATAAAGGCATTAATGGGAATAAAGGCATAAATGGTCTTGAATTGTCAAACTATAATTTTGTTATTAATTAAACGTTACTTCATTTCTTGTTCAGGTTTCTATGAAGGGGTAAAAGAGAAAGGAGCCGCCTCCCTAGCCAAGTTACGATCGTTTCGTTTGCGACCACGTCTGACTGAGCGTTGAGATGACGTCAGAACAAAGGAATCGGAGGCGTGGCCTACTCGAGGCGTTCGACACAAACGAAACGATCGTAACTTGGCTAGGGGGGCAGTTCTTTATTGCTATCTCTTCTATCTTTCTGGCGTCTTCCATAGTGCCTTGTATTATCCAATATAGCTACTGATCCCTTAACTGGTATTTCCCGTAAATTATTTGTAACAGTAAGTTACAAATAATTTCGAAAGGAAATAATTACATATTTTTCTAGTTCGTGCTGCAATATTACTCCCCATTACAACATTGCATACCAATTTTAATAGGAGCTGCTGAGAAATGTGCATGAATATTGTAAGTTTCATTCAACATATTTTGTACTGTACATTTTTCTTGATTAAAAACCCCATTAAGGTTGAAAACTATAATTATCGATAACAATTGCTATGAATTTTTAGCCTTTTTATATTCGCTGAAGAACTCTATCGAATAAGGATGCCTCAATTTTTCCGCCATTTTGCAACTGCTGAAAACAATAGGTAAAGCGAAACGCCTAAAATCTTTGCATTGTTTGAATCAAGACCTCTGCAATTAATATAATAGAAGGTTTTGCGAACAATAAATGTTTGCGATAAAAATGGAGAGAATTCAGAAATAAGTATGTATACTACTTGATGAAAGGTTTATTTTGTAGTTGATTACACTTTATGTTTTGTTTTTAATAGACATGGATAATAACCACAAGATCCCTTTTTTTTAGGTGGGAAACCATCCAATAACTTCTCCCGCTGGAGCGGGATGTAACACTTTTACTGACTAAAACCCACTCCTATGTTCCTTCTTTGCCTTGCATTTAAGGACCACGGGTTTCTCTTTCAGAAGTGTACCCATGGCCCCAAACCACAAGATACCTGTGCTCGTGGTTGGAAAGACCTCACGGCGTCCTCACCTTCCGCATGACGCAGGATCTTACCGAACACGGAAAGTTCGGGAAGTTCCTGCACCGAATTCGTGCGGAAGCGACGCCCGGGTGTCGCCACTGTGTGGGCCGCCCGGAGGACACAGTGGAGCATACGGTGGAGGTGTGCCCCGCTTGGGAAGAGCAACGCCGTTTCCTCGTAGGGGCGATCGGCGGCGGCGATCTCTCGCTCCGGGCCTTGGTATAGGCCATGCTCCGGAGCGAGGAGGAGTGGCAGGCGGTCGCCTCCTTCTGCGAAGCAGTAATGCAACAACAACGGTCCTCACGCCCCAACCGCCGCTGGGATTCCGATCCCGATTTCCGGCCACCGTAGGCGCGGGCTTGCGGACGGCGGGCAATGGGTGGCCCGCCGTCCGACCGTCCGGTAACCGTCCGGACCAAGCCCAAGTCGTCGATGGCGCGTATTATTAGAAAATTCGTACCCAAGTACACATAGTTCAAAATGATAGAATTAATTGTAATCGTTTCTACAATGTTCAACGCTACATCCTTTGTTATTGTAGAACGAGCGGCCGACTCAGTCTCGTCAACATGGCTACTAACTTATCGTTTTCTACAATTGCTGCCACCGAGGCTTTACCGATGGGAGAACGGAATTCGACACGAAACGGTTGTAACTTGGCTAGGGAGCCTGTTATATGGGAAGTATCACTGGTTGTGCGCTCTTAAATACAATCAGAGGTATTAGTCAAATAGATTCACTGTTATAATCCATGTCGTCAAAATGTATAACCTCTATCATACGTCATAAAATCATCATGAATCCGGTGTTAGAAAGGAATAATGCCATACGGTCTGTGTAGCTTTGTCTCACTCTGACGCCAGAATTATAATGATTTTAAGATGTCATGACAGGGCCCCAGTAAGCCTTTATGACCGTTCAAAGTTCCAAGTTCCATCACACAGAGTTGTAAGTGCTATACGTATCACATCAGTTTAATCACCGGGTTTATATGGATTTCCTATCTGGAGCTCGTAAATACGACCGAGTTTTGTACTAAAATCTTGATGACATCTAACAGTTGGAACATTGTTCGGATGCAGGAACATCAATTACGCAATGTAGGATGAAGCTGTTGTAGGTAAGTAAGGAGATGATAAGATTTATGGAGTTAATTTAGTTGGCTATGTGTTAATGAATTTCCTAAAATAATTAGTTTAGTAATCAGTCTTGTCAACAAGTATTCGTAAAGGCAATGGGTGTAAATCACCTGATTAAATGAATTTTATGTTGTGTTACAAAGCATTGAATTTCTGGATTTTCTGTACTATCATTTGCACATGTTATACACATAAACCTTCCTCATAAATCATTCAGTCTATTGGTGAAAACTACACGAAAATACCAGCGCTGTGTTATTTTACTTCTTGTTAAATATCGCAGCATATGCTGAGATAAGAGCCTTTCTGGTCTCGTAAAGATCTTTTAATATTGTTTTCTTTTATTCCAAGTTAAGTATTTATAGATTAAATAGTTACTTTTTATTTTATAGTTGTTTGTCCTATGCGAATCTCAAATAAATTTTTTCTTTCTTTCTTTAAAATCTGTTTAGTAGTATTTGAGTAAGCCGCGTTTATACAGGTAGACAGACGCGCTATGGGACTTCATCTCAACTAGTAACTGGATGTAGAACAAAAAAAAAACAGTCGTTTCAAGTTAAAAGTTGCAACTGCATTCAGTGAGACTGGCAGCTGACCACGTCACACGAAATTAAATAAATACAAATGATGTAAGCTAAGTAGCTATCAAGATACATTGAGTTCAAGAAAAAAATATCGTCATATTAATTTGATCACTACTATGTACATCACGGTGAATCCATAATGTACAGAGAAGCGGAAAAAATATAAAGAAATAGAGATCTGAAATTTCACAAAAAAAAAATGTAATCTAACTTTGCTTTTGTTTTAATCAAAACAATCCTTCAAAACAACTCTATTGTCCCATTCCTTACTTCCAAAACAATTCAGCCTATTACTCGAAAAACTTTGATGAACTCTCGACCCACTTAGAACAACGAACAGATTTTGGGATAGCATTATCATTCTCTCAAATCTTCACTTGCCTTTTGCCAGTCATTGAGTAAATACGCCTTTATTCCTCAAATCCTTTATCTTAAAGAAGCTCAATGTGCCCGCATCCTTACGGTCCTTGAGTGCCAGCACTTTTGTTGGCTCTTATTCTACGATTCTGAACTTCTTTACTTTTCAATTCGTTGCTGTTAATGAGTCGACTTCATCAGAAAAGTGGTCTGGTTTCAGCTTTATAAAGTTTAGTGTGGCGATAAGATGGGAAAATTACGATTCGGAGCTAACTGTGGCAATTGCTGGTTAGAAATCTTATTTAAGTTTTGTTTAGTTGGTCATTAACAATGATTTGGAGGCTTGTTTTTTTCTGTAACTACCAGCGGTTAAAGACACAATTATAATTACAGTACCTTGCCTTAGAAAGCTTGTTAACCCAATGATCTTGGATGTCATTTGTAGGTTTTTGTCAGTCATTACAGGAAGTCAGAAAACTATAAATCAGACAACCAGTCAGACTAAGGGTACCGTGTTAACACTTGGGTATCACTTAGGATCAGGATCCCGGCGGCCGGGGAGTGAGGGCCGCTCCCTCGCGCGTGCACGTGCGGCCACCTCCTTTGCTAGCTAACATTACTAGGTAGATGATGATGAGTTTAGGCCTGAAACAGTAATTGCACAAGTGTAGATGTTTCCTTTAATTATCCAACGGACAATGTGCACCTCAGTTGTAATAACATCATTGCGCGGTCACCAATTCGCCTGCCAACAGTCGTGATTATGGCTTATTGGCCGGTACCATTTGGTAGTAACGGCCTATAGACCAATTTGAGCAACAGACGGGTTGATAATTTCGATAATTATGCCACCAGCTCAGTCCAAATATGTGTTTGGGATTTACGATCCCGTCATAACAACGTAATCAATTTAAATCGAAAAACCAACTCATTGTAATGGAGACTGAAGTCATCTTTCTTTCATGATGCATCGAAACAACTGGATCAAAAATGGTTGACGTTTTGTCTTGTTTGATTGTTTCTTTTATTTTTTTAATTGATATAAACCATTGCTTGACTGCGACCTCACCAGATGATAAGCAGTGATGCAATCATTGATGATGAGGCGCACTAGTTTATTAAGAGCCTATTTACTCTTGCCTTGAAGACATCTTAATTATAATCGGATGGGAAGACCTCAGCAGGCAAATGCTTGGTCGGAAAGACGAATGATGGAACGAAGGCAAAGAAGGAACAGGAGTGGGTTTTAGTCGGTAAAAGTCTGACTAGCCCTCACACTCCGCTCAACTGCGGGAGATATAAATAAATATATTTCACCACAACTGTCACGCAACGCCATCTAGTCCCAAACTAAGCAGAGCTACTAGAAAACTGATAAACATACTTATATATTTCTAAATACATACACATCATATATATATACATACATATTATATATATATATACATAAGTTATCCCCAGACACAGAATAAATGATCGTGCTCATCACACAAACATTTGTCCTGTGATGTCATTGGATAATTTCCCACTCAAAGACAATAAAGCCGGGAACCGTTGGTGCTTTCCGAGACACGAAGAAAAAAAGTTATAAAACACAATGGACGGTTACATTAGGTATCTCGAAGTTAGAGAATTATTTTAATGAATAAAATGAGTATATTTGTGTAAATACATTACCACAAATATTACAAAAATATATTTGCGGTCATGACGTATATGTATTTGTCTTACTATTCGATACTGAATCGCAAATTGCGAAAAACGTACGAAAATTTAAATTTCGCATGTTTCCCTTTCCTATTATAAAATGGGAAATCGTGTAATGACTTCTCTGCCGTGAAGCTAAAGGGCGTGTCAGATTTTTACCGACTAAAACCACACCCATCTTCCTTCACTTGCCCTTTGCGTTCTAAGATCAGGGGTAACCTTAAGTAATTTTCTTTAAGCAGTATTGCAAAACTATACGAATTTTCAAAAGAAAGCTCATTGGTAAAGCTGGATACTCTTGAAGTAATAAAGACAATCATTGTATTTAAAATAAAGCATGTTCTGAACTTTATACATTTGGGGGGTATGTGAAACAGAGAGTAAAGCCCCACATACCTCCGTAGAAAAGGGAGGATCCTCCGACCAGACGGGTGTTATGTCTGGTGGGCTACTACTGCCCGATAGATGATTTCGGGCTGTTCTATATGTTCTAAACGCGCGGAGAACTTTGATTGCGCGATGCAGGATTAGTTCTTATGTGACGTCATAGATGTCGCTACATCACTCCCCTCCGGAGATCGGAGATCGATGGTTCTTGATGCTTCTTGATGCGTGCCAGGCCAGTGGTAGGTTGGTTCCAGTGGGTCGGAACCGAATGCCGCATAGTTCTCGGTGAGTCGGAACTGTCTGCGGTGATGCCCCAGTGAGTCGGGGTGGTGCTATCCCAGTGAGTCGGGATGATGCCCCAGTGAGTCGGGGTGATGATGTCCCAGTGAGTCGGGATGATGCCCCAGTGAGTCGGGGTGTTGATGTCCCAGTGAGTCGGGATGATGCTGCAGGCTCCAGTGAGTCGGAGTAGTGCTGCTGGCTCCAGTGAGTCGGAGCGGTGCTGTGCGATGTAGTGGCTTGACTGCTTGCGTCGACCAGGAGAGGTTCTTCATAGCTCTTCATGTGACTGGCCGAAGGTGCGGTGTGATTAGCCAAGGTCGCTGATGAGGCTGAGGGTGATGACCAGGTATGACCAGGTAGGCATGCTGGTGGTCAGGATACCCTTTAAAGCCGTGGGTGCTGGCTGTATGGCTCGGTGCTTGAAAGCTTGAGGAAGTGATGATGACGTCACGAAGTAGTTGCTGCACGAAGGCTGCGCTGACGTTCTTTGTCGAGGGTCACCAGTTTAGAGGTAGACGGAACAGAGAGTAAAGTCCCGCAAACCTCGGTTGAAAAGGGAGGATCCTCCGACCAGACGGGTGTTATGTCTGGTGGGCTACTACTGCCCGATAGATGATTTCGGGCTGTTCTATATGTTCTAAACGCGCGGAGAACTTTGATTGCGCGATGCAGGATTAGTTCTTATGTGACGTCATAGATGTCGCTACATACAATAAAAACGACTTGTACAAATTATGCTACGGGCGCGTCGTAGTGTTGCCGCTTTATATGTATTTGTCACATTTTTTTTTAATTTGTAAGTCATCTGTCTTTTTATTTTCTTTTTCTATCCAAATCTATTTGCACACTGCTGTCTTTATGTCGACACCACCACAGGCCCACGCTCAAAACCAGCACTGTGAGCTCATGGCACTATGTGTGAGGCCGCAGCTTTATGCTAAGCGTTCAGCCGTTTTGCGCGGATGTGACGCATATCTTACCTATCTATTAATTATCTTTGTTTTTATTGTTAGCTAGTTTTAAGATAACGTCATTTCGTGTAAACTGTTTTTCTTACTTTTTCTTTCTTTAATATAAAGTTTAGAAGATGCCAACACTTGGTTCTTACCCATGTATGAAAAAGCTCAGAACTTACTAACCATCTTGAAATCTCATCCATCTATATGATAATCCTCGAAACTATTTGTATGAAAATTTCCGGATGAAGTGAGTATTTGAATAATTCCAAATTTCCAAGTACTCATTGAATATGAATTTCGTATAGCTCTGGTTTTAACAGCTCAGTATAAAATGGTGATGTTTATGGTGTAAAATAAATACTATAAGTTTTCGCCATTATAGATAAATTACATCCAGACACAGAACAAATTATTGTGTTCATCACACAAACATTTGTCCTGGGTGGGAATCAAACCCACGACCTCCGGCATAGCAGTTAAGGCCGCTAACCACTAAACCAACAGGCCTGTCAAATGCCTAATATTATAAAGCTGGACGGATTTTTTGTTTAAAAGCGCTACCCCGAGCGAACGCCGGCGTTCGTTCGAACATTATCTTTCTATTGTGTCTCTAATGACGGTACTCAAAAGGTTAAATCTCTGAAACTATTCATTCGAATTGAATATTATTTTTGGTATTGGATATTCCCAATTATCGAGGGAGGTAGTGGGTTATTTAATATCATGCTACGATTAATAAGAGTGGAGCAGTAACCAAAGACGCGGGAGAAACTGCGGGCGAAAGCTAGTATATTTTTATTATTCGTAAATGCACTTCGCAATGAAAACAAAATGGGCCTTTATAGCGACAAAACAATTCTATAATAGTACATTATGATATAAGTGTGTAATGTTGGTGATTGCCGTTGAGACGGTATTTGGATGCTAGCCGAAGGCGAGGACGGTAATCACCAATATTCACGTGTATCATACGAAATTTTTCAACACACTTGTGAAGAAAAATAATTTAAACAACAATTTATTCAATACCAAAACTAGTACTTAATAGTGATTTTTTTTTGTGTTATGGCGGTAAAAAATTGTATCGGTTTTCTTATGCGCGGGTATTATAATTTCTTTTTTTTCACTCCATTTGGGCAGGCTAAGGTCTTTAGACCATACCGCCTCGTATATAATGCGATATATAATGCGGATGCAACACATTCTAATGTTTTTGCCGTACTTGGCAGCAAAAGTATGGAGTCAGCCTTCTCGGCAAGCTTCGCTGAAGTAGTCAATACTAAAATTCAATTCTTAGCTTCATTTTGCCACTGGGAATCAATTTGTGAATAATTAAAACAGACACTGAACTCCAAATGAAATCACGCCAAAAACCACACATGGCATAAAATGGCGGCCATAGAGTAGCTAGCCCGTTTTATAAAAATAAAAATGAAGAGGTTGCTTATCTACAAGGAAAAATAAGTTTTATTTGAAATAACAATTTATTAATTAAACATGTACAAGTTAAAATAGTTTATTTAAACATGAAATTGGATGAAATAAGCATGTAAGACATTCATTTTTACTATTGAACGCAATAACCTGCAGTGAAATTGAGTTTTGGCGGGATTTTGCAAGTGAATTTCAGAGACGGTTTTAATTATTGGCAAATTGATTCCTAGTAGTATTGTGATCTAAAATTGGTGTAGCTTTGTATTTCAAGTGTCTGCGCAACTGGACAATATGTGACAATATGTGGAATCATTGAAACAGGCGCTATCTCGATACCTCAGCGAAGTTTGCCGAGAAGGTTAACTTGATACATTTGCTGCCAAATACTATCTAACCCACTTCTGCGTCTGAGATCTCCGTCATTTATGAATTAATTTAGAGAAATATTATTTTTGTGATGTAAATCTTTACAGTTTTTTTTTTTTTTTAAGGTGGGAAATCATCCAAATGACTTCTCGCGCTCTGGGTGGAGCGGGAGGGCGTGTCAGACTTTTACTGACTAAAACCACACCTGTATCCTTCAATTACCCTTTGCGTTCTAGGACTACGGGTTTCCCTTTCAGAAATTCTCCGCGGTCCTAGCTAGCGAGCATCGGCCCTGTTGGGCCCCTACGGTTTGCTGACATCTCTTTGAGGAGCGCGAGGATCACTACGCGCTGTCGACGACTGGGCTCGGTCCGGTTAGTTACCGAACAGCCGGACGGCGAGCTACCCAGTGCTCAACGTCCGCAAGCCCGCGTCTACCGTGGCTGGTAGTCGGGGTCGGAATTACGGCGGCTAGGGCGTGAGGACCTTCGTTCCCTCACGCGTGCAGCCTCCTCCTTCGCTAGCATTACTGCTTCGCAGAAGGAGGCGACTGCCTGCCATTCCTCCTCGCTCCGGACCATAGCCTGAACCAGGGCCCGACGCGAAAGGTCGCTGCCACCAATTGCCTCCACGAGGACACGGCGGTGCTCCGCCCAAGCGGGGCACACCTCCACCGTATGCTCCACCGTGTCCTCTGGGTGGTCTGCACAATGATGACAGATCTTTACAGCTTGAGTTCTATGAATTAAGCTTTGTTGAGTTTCATAATCTCTAAGAAAAACCACTACCATCCACGTTAAAATTACTCCTTATGACCTGCATATCTCAAAGATTTAGGTAGAGCTGCACCTATGTACATTAACTTACTAAAAAGTAATAAATATTCATGTTATCGCTTGATTCAATTACTCCCGCTCTCTAGAGTCCCTCCCTCACGCTAGATCTATCTAGCGTGAGGGAGTGACAAACTTTTACTGGTTAGAACCCACCTGTGTTTATTCAGTTGCCCTTTGCGTTCCAGGGCCGAGGTTACTCATTCCATCAATCTAGCTCGCATCAGCCCTACTGGGTTTCATCTATTTTGCAGACATTTTTTCGAAACAAAACACGGCGTCGGTCTTGGTCCTTAGCGGACGGCCAGACTGCGAGCTACCCATTGCTCGCCCTCCGCAAGCCTGCGCCTATGGTGGCCGGAAATAGCCCGGGTTTCGATCCCTAGACTTTAGTTTACTACAAAAGCGTTTCAAATAAATCACTTACTAGCACTAACGTCATTAAATAACTAACACAATTAAAACATTAAGTACATCACACTAAGTACATTTGAGAGCTCTATTAAGTTATCATTATACACCATCCTGTACCATCTGCTCCCAAGTCTCAGTATTTGTTCCAATAAGCACTTACAACTTATCTCAGTATGACTTATTTCTCCAAGCATAGAACTATACGACGGACTTTTCGGCAAAGTTAATAATGCTTTCATAAAACCAATATTATGTCTTGTTTGCGTAGAGATATGGTTTATTATTGTGTTAGCTGACGGTAAAGTTGGATGGTCTTGAGTCAACTTAGACAAATGTTTGTTGAGGAGTTTCTGCACCTGTGTTCGCGTCATATGTCTTTGTCGGAAGATTTCTGCGAGCTGCTCTGACAATGATCGAAGGTATCATGGATTTGACCTAATGTCTCTTTTACTAGATCTTAGTTTTGGTTATTTTTAGTTCTGTAGAATAGTTTTATTTTACAAGCAAAGACTTTTTGCTAAAAAACTAGACTTTTTGGTACAAATAAAAGCATAAATACCTTAATAGCAATTGAAGCAAGTTTCAATGAGATTTTCTTGTGAAATAAGTATCGCGCGAAAATTAATTACCTATGTTTAATGTTATGTTGTCAATTTAATAATTGGCAACTTAATTCTATTTTTATCAATAACTAGCTAAGACCCGTCGCGTAACTATGCGCGTGTGTTGTACGCGGCGGTCCCCGAAGCGTAGACCAGAATATTACCTGCGCAGTGTCGCTAGTTCAAATTTAACGGTATGCATGTAGTCGTATCGATGGAAAACTTTAATTTATTATTACGTAGCAAAACGGGTGCGGGGCGCGACTGCCTGCGCGGCGTCATACCTACCAAATATACACAGTAAATTACATAAAAACTAGGTCAATCCGTTTCGGAAGAGTTCGATAACAAACACTGTGACACGAGATTTTTACATTTTAAATTACGAAGCAAATGGTTTTTGAATGTCATGTAAGGAAGTGTCACGTATTACGCTGGAAACTATCCAAATTATATCAAGATCTTAATATTATACACACACAAGTCTGAGTTATTCCAATACTATAGAACTGGTTTAGTACCGAGAATGTAAATGTATGCAACCACTATATTTCACAGCTACGCGAAGGAAAAATCTGGTGTAAATCTGAGAAAATCCTTTGGATAGACGGCCTAAGGCGCTCAAATAGGATCAGGTCAGGCCTTGCAAGGACGGCTTATTGGCGGCTCAGCTCCATGCATATTAAAACCACCTGCAGAACCAAGTTGAGCCAGAGAGAATATTTTATTAGTTTCAAAAGAACTACGGACGACGAATCGAGCGGGCGAATTATTTTCTTCTGATTCAGACATCTCAGATCTATGGTAAAGTATGGGCTCTGTACCTATGTTTAAGGGTGCACAAGTCGACAGCTCAAACTTATTGACGGGTGAGATTAAAATGCATTTAATCCTATCAAACATTATATCATGAAACGTGGTCGCTTACAATGGGCCTCATCAGAAGACTTAAAGTCACCCAAAGGGCAATGGAAAGGGCTATGCTCGGAGTTTCCATGCGTGATCGAATCAGGAATGAGAATATCCGCAGGAGAACCAAGGTCACCGACATAGCACGAAGAATCGCCAAACTTAAGTGGCATTGGGCAGGGCACATTGCTCGTAGAACGGATGGCCATTGGAGCCGAAAGGTTCTGAAATGGCGACCACGTACCAGAAGATGTAGCGTTGGAAAGCCTACTACAAGGTGGGCCGATGACTTGATATCGGTTGCGGAAGTCCAAAGGATGCGAGACGCACAGGACCGTTCATTGTGGTGACACTTGGGGGAGGCTTATGTCCAGCAGTGGACGTCTTTCGGCAGAAATGATGATGAGGATGATGAAACATTATGTATGAAAGTTACAAACACTGTCATAAGCAATAAGAAGCAAGTGCACACAGGAATATACATTCCCATAATATATACGATGCTATATAATGAAAAGAGCACGTAAAATAAACAGACCTTTTTTTTATAGTGTCAGACTTTTACTGACTAAAAACCCACTCCTGTTCCTTCGTTGCCTTCGTCCCAGGACCCCGGGTTTCGTTTTCACACTACCCATGGCCCCAGTAGGCTTCGACCCTGCTGGGCCCCTACGATTTGCTGACATCTCCCTGAGGCGCGCGTGGAACAATATGCGCCGTCGACGACTTGGACTCGGTCCGGACGGCTACCGGACGGTCGGACGGCGGGCTACCCATTGCTCGCCGTCCGCAAGCCCGCGCCTACGGTGGCCGGAATTCGGGATCGGAATCCCGGCGGCGATTTGGGCGTGAGGACCGTTGCCTCACGTGATCGGCCGCCTCCTTTGCTAGCATAGCTGCTTCGCAGAAGGAAGCGACCGCCTGCCACTCTTCCTCGCTACGGATCATGGCCTGTACCAAGGCCCGACGCGAGAGATCGCCGCCGCCGATCGCCCCCACGAGGACACGGCGTTGCTCTATATATTGTGGTCTGCTTTCCGCACTTAGTCCCTGGTGGACCATTGTGCGCGGTGAGCCATGGCGGCCTTCTCTCCAACCAGTCCACCTCACTCCAAAAGTAGATGAGTCTTTTCAGTTTGCTCAGGGCATCTATGAGTGAATTCGGTGCTCCCAAGGTTCGTGTTCTTATTTCTCTGACGGCTGTGCACTCGAGGAGCACGTGTGCGACAATTTCCTCTGACTCCATGCATCCTCTGCACAGAGGACTATCCGTGATATTAATTGTGAAGAAGTGTTTGTTCAGGGAGCAGTGTTCGGTGATGATACCTACCACCAGATGCAGGCTACCTCTGCCCAAACGCAAAAGGTTGCTGGTTAGGGTTTTAAATATACACAGACCTTTAAACGTATAGATATTATGAAAAGAATCAAATCGAGTGGTACTTTATATTCAACAAAAGCGCTTACGAACCTAGATCAACGATACACTTCAAAAAATAACTGCACGTAAACTTACAACTACCTAAGTTTTTTTACCTAAGTGCCCATCTATTAGTTAAAAAACGTCAGAAGCTTGTACACGGTTCTAATTGGCTGTTTCCTATGGAGAAGAGCCGACAAGAAACAAAGAGATTCCTAGTGGTTACTTTTTTATAAAAATAATTCATTTTACAAGTATGAGAGAAAAGTGTTGGCCACTCAACAATAATGTAATACTAGCTTCTGACAGCGGCGTCACCTGCGTGAAAGTCGAAAAGACAGGGGCTACCCGTTTGACAAATTATATCCATTTTCGTTTAGTCATTTAGGTGTGAAGGAGTAACAAACATATTTACACCACAACACATAAACTTTCGCCTTTAAAATATTAAGTTTGAAGTGTTATAGAACGGAATCTTAAAAATAACTCATCGAAAATATCCTTCAATACATCAAAATCTTTTATCAAACCCGAAGCCCACTGTTAATAAAATTCTGTTCATATTTCCCGCACCGAGACAAATATTTTCGCACAAAAAGATTTTAAAATTTCTCAGCAAATTTAAAATTTTCCAGATCGTTCCCTTTTTAAAAAGGAATTCAGAAAGTGCCTCTTTGTATGCTAAGTGATGGAACTCAACAGCAACACGAATGCACTTCTGTTTACTTTCAAAATACATTGGATATGTAACATACATTATACGTATGCATAGTGGTATTATTCCACTATTAGCTAAACGTTAAATATTGTAAACAACCTAACATAACAAAAAAATTTAAAAAAGAAGAGTTACCGCGGCCCTAGAAGGACAAAGGTGGGGTTTAGTCAGTAATAGTCTGACAAGCCTTCACGCTCCACCCTAGAAAGGGAGAAGTTATTTGATTTCCCACCTCAAAAAAAGTTAGTTATGCTAATACGTTAAATTTATTAATATAGCCACGGTAATATAATGAACATCAAAAATGGTGGAAACAGAAAATTAAAACATATTGTAACTAATGACATGCACAATAATAGGTAAGTTGTTATAATTATGATGATTAATCATTTCTAATTATTAGATATCGTATCATGTTTGACCTTAAACTAACGAAGACCTCTTATCACTCTCTGATAAGAGGTCAGCGAGTGTTATCATAATTATTACTTAAAGTTTCGCACAGACTCGTATCACACATTACGGATAGTTATATAAAACCTGCTTTTAATAACAAAGTTATGATTTTCTCTGTGATATAGATAGCGTACTGTTTTTTTTCTTTCGATGTGAAAATCATCCAATGTCATCTCTCGCCCTTTGGCGGAGCGTGAGGGTGTGTCAGACATTTACTGACTAGAAACCCACTCCTGTTCCTTCGTTGCCTTTTATACCAGGGCCGAGTCTTCCTTTCAGAAGCAGACCCTTGGCCCCAGTAGGCTTCGACCCTGCTGGGCCCCTACGGTTTGCTGACACCTCCTTGAGGCGCGCTTGAAACAGTACGCGTCGTCAACGACTTGAGCTCGGTCTGGACAGTTACCGGACGATCGGATGGATAGCTACCCATTGCTAGCCCGCCAAACTTAGAAGGCAGTAGGCAGGGTATATTGTTCGCAGAACAGTTGGTTGATGTCGGTTAAAATAATCTGGAGTGGCGAACGCATACTAGAAGACGCAGCGTTGGTAGGCCCCCTAAAAGGTGAAATGATAACCTGGTGAGGGTCGTGGGAATCCAATTGATATAAGTCGCACAAGAATGGTCGTTGTGGCGACACTAGGGGAGACCTATCGTCTGCCATCCAACGTATGTGGACACCTTTTGGCTGAAATTATTATAAAGATGATGACGAATGTTTCTTATCTTTTGCTCCCGGCAGTTTTCTATAACATAGTAACTATACCAATGTAGGAGTAATAATGGCCGGTCAAGGACAGTCATTACAAAATGATGAGCCAGCTCTTGCCTGATGGAAGCAGATTGATGAGGTTCACGATGAACAAAGCCAAGAATATGCATGTCCATTATTGGTACAGTTGAAGTAAATTCGTACTCTCAAAGGTTCAGTTATAGATGTCCATCGTTCATTAATTCAGATGTCCCATTATTGTAGTAAGTATTAAATACAGTTAAGTACGTATTTTCTGATTATCTTCTATGTGGAGTAAGATGGAGTGTTTTTTTTTTCGGTTACAAAATCATTTTATGACATCCCACGCTCTTGGACGGAGCGAGAGATAGTGTCAGACTTTTACTGACTAAAAACTCACTCCTGCTCCTTCGTTGCCTTTCGTACCAGGGCCGAGTCTTCCTTTCAGAATCAGACCCTTGGCCCCAGTTGCCTTTGACCTTGCTGTCCCCCTACGGTTTGCTGACATCTCCTCGAGGCGCGCTTGGAACAGTACGCGCCGATGACGACTTGGGCTCGGTCCGGACGATTACGGCGAGCATTGTTCGCCGTCCGCATGCCCACGCCTACGGGATCGGAATCCCGGCGGCGGTTGGGGCATGAGGACCGTTGCCTCACACGATCGGCCGCCACCTTTCCTAGCATTACTGCTTCACAGAAGGAGGCGACCGCCTGCCACTGCTCATAGCTCTGGACCATGGTCTGTACCAAGGCGCAGCGCGAGAGATTGCCTCAGGAGGACACGGCGTTGCTCTGCCCAATCGGGGCACACCTCCACCATGTGCTCCACCGTGTCTTCTGGGTGGTCCACACAATGGTGACACTCGGGCGTTTCTTCCGTACGAATCCGGTGTAGGAACCTCCCGATCTTACCATGTCCGGTGAGGACTTGCGTTATGCAGAAGGTAAGGACGCCGTGAGGTCTTTCCAGCCACGCCTCAACGAGGGGACTTACCGCCATAATTGTGGCGTGCCGAGTGACATTGAGTGTCAGATTTTTACCAACTAAAACCCACCCTTGTTTCTTAACCTTTTCCTTTGTACTTTGAGTCCGGCCGCAGTGACTCTTTTGAGCAATGTGGCAGCCCTGGAATTTCTAATAACCTATTGCTTCTTCTGATCACCATAACAGTTTTTGATTCTTACTTTTAACATACCCTTTGTCAAACAAAAAAATATACTGTCGTACGGGAAATTAAATTACAATCGAATTTTATAAAAATGTCTATTTCATACTATGTCGAAAAGAATAATGTTATACAGCTGGCCTCAAAGCCAGTGAAAATTATTCGATGTTGTGATATCTCTTAAGTATAAGACAATAAAGACTAGACTCTATTGCCACATCAATAAGTCTTATATTCAGGCTTTGGGTTGTGTCGCCGCTTTCATGTCGTTCATCTGAAAGAAAAAAAAATATATAAGGATCTACTTTGTAGGTAATAATGAAATGGATTCTGCTACCTTTATATCTATTGTGGTTTAGTACGGACAATAGCATAATGACCAAGAATTTTAGAGAAAAGCTCCAGAAACTCTCACAGAGCTTGATAATACTCAAAAAGCACAAAACTATTATTATTGATGTTTTTGAAATAGGCATTGTCACTAATAATAAAAAACTTTTTACAAAAAATACAGTCGACTTCAATGTAAAAAATACACTGAAAAGTGCGAAATAACTTTAATTTCGCAAGTCGATGTTTTTATGATAGTTTTGTCTCTAACACTGACTTCCGAAATTAAAGTTATTTTGCACTTTTCAGTGTTTTTTTTTACATTGAAGTCGGTTGTATTTTTTTTTTTTTTGTAAAAAGTTTTTTATTTTACACTTTTTAGTTATGGTACCACCACTAAAAAGTACCTAACAGCCAAACTTATAGCCAGAGTGCATCTCATTTCAATTCTGATAATCCCAAATACAGTTAAATTACATTAATTTATTATAGAGTTCCGGTGTCTAACTTCAGACTTCATCATCAGATCAGTTCGTTATATTCCCCCCCTTCTTTCAGTCAGTCATCGACTACACGTATAAACAAAGCAATTTTACTTGTTACGACGGTTCTACTGTGATCCTATGAGGAGTTCTGTTCCATATCATCAAAATTCATGATCAAATCATAACAATATTTCTATGGGACCAATTCGGAAACCTAACCTTTCAAACAAAAAAAATTTCAATATCGGTCCACAATTGACCGAGAAATCGGTGACATACATAAAAAAAAATCATTCAGCCGAACATAGAACCTCCTCCTTTTTGAAGTCGGTCAAAATAGACATCGACACTAGGCACGGCCTAATTTTGATAGAACAAACAGACACAACGGTGTTCGGGATGGCCATAATAGACTTTAACTGAACTTTGAACAAGAATATTTTTGAAGATTATTTTATCTACTGGGTGTAACGCAAATAAGTGGTCATATTTTAGATGCTGCTTCTGCCTACGTCAATTATAAACTATCTTCAAAGATGTAATCGTTATAATCCGAAATAAAATGGGTTTTCCGTACAATTTTGTTATCAGTTAGTAAAAAAAACAATATGGGGACCCTGTTTGTAATACCAATATTTTTCAAAGTCTTAACGATCCGTTACGCATAACTTTCTATACGTAAGGCATTTTACTACGATTATTTAGCCATCCAACAAAATTAAATCATTTAGATAATTTTTACAATAATGAACTCTTACCGTCTTAGTAACACCGTCAACAAATTGGTTGAAATTCTTCTTGACTTGTTCAGGATCGAAAGCATTGGACACTTGGGTGTTGACTGACTTGCCAAACTCTTCAATTTGCTTTTGTAAAGTCTCTAGATAGTTCTTGCCGTCAGCAGCGGGGGCATCGCGTTTCACGAACGCCTGAGTCTGTGGGATAGAAATGAGTCAAGTTAATCTAACATTATCATCTTCCTGGCCTTTTCCGAACTAGTTTGGAGTCAACTTTCAGTCCAACTGGATGCGGCTGAGTACCTGTGTTTATACATGGAGCGACTACCTATCAGACCTCCATAACCCAGTTACTGGACAACACAATACTCCTTGGATAGACTGACAATCAGACTTTCTGGATTCTTCCTGTAACAACTGTCAAAGATCTACAAATGACAAACGGGACTAACGGTTTTATGTGCTTACTGGGGCATGCAAATGTCCTAGATAAACTTAAAAAAGTACAGGCAGGTTAATCTAATATTAAAAATTAATTATATCACTCGGTACTATGGGTTTACTGTACGGAAAAAAAAATGTCTTAGGAATTATATTGTTTGTACATGATTGTATTAAGCAAAAAAGAAACTAACACTTGTCCATTTGAATAGAGGCAGTAAAGTAAAGTAAGAGTAAAATTTAAAATAATTATTATTATTTTCACTAACACTAGACTACGCCTAAACATAGTATTATACTTGAATTTTCACATCTCAGCGCAGAAAGTTGAGATGCGATTGTTTGAAAGAATTACCGCAGCTCTAAATGCTAAGGGTAACTGCAGGAACACAGATTCGCCCAGAGTGGTAGGAGTTATTTAACTGCTTCCCAACTCAAAAAAAAGTACCACGGAATTAAAAAATCAACACAGAGCCAGTATCTGAATTGAGTAATTGAATCCATGAACATACAACAGCTTTAAATTCTTTATTCAAAATCGAACTAGGCTAGGCATTCATTTACACGCTAGGTTTACTGAACACGGGCCTAACTCTAAATTTACAAAAAACAAAAAATAAAGTGAATCTAATACTTACGCTAACAAGGCACACGGCCAGAAGAACGATCAACATCTTGTTCATGATGAAGTAGTTTGTGTTCACGTCTTTACAATGCAACTACACAATGCAAACTGCAATCGCAACTGCAGAAATTCCCTTTATCTTGATGGGAACTGAGAGGCATATTTGTACCTAGAACTTATCTGAGTGACCCCGGGTCGATTGATCTAGGTAATTAATAAATAGGTTTGCAATTTAAACAGTAATTGCTGAGACTTTGGACTTGTCAAGTCGAATCCTCAATACTCAATACTGTTCCTGTTTGCATTTTTCGAACTTTTGGTTTAGTGGGGGCTGAAAAGAATAGATGATGTTAGATTTTGATGACCATGATAAAGTTTTGATGAAATAGCGATAATAGGTGAGAGATTTTTCAGTAAAGGTGGGTCTACGCTAGAGCAGCTGAGTACTAGCGGAGCACGAGCCGAACTTCAATTTGTGTAGTGTCGCTCGTGCTTGGCTCCTCTAGCGCTGACCAAGCTTAACCTTTCAAACACATTAGAAAGACCATGAGAGAGCGAACGCGTTCGCTACGGGTTTAATGAATTAAGAGAGCATAACAATGTTTTTAATTCTTTATTCTACACCAAAACTTAATAAAGTAGACAGTAGTTAAAACAAATTATAAAAAAAATGTAAATATAATGTACCTTTATGACTATTGTATGCCCCAAGGGCGGGACGTAGCTGATCTATTTAATTATTTAAGACCTGTATTATGTACAAATCTATGATTCACAATAAAGATATTGAAATTGAAAAAAACATAAACAAAGGCGAGCTCAACTCAACGGTGAGTTTTCTTTCTCCCAGTGACCTTAAGAGTGATAGAGAGAGATCACATTCGAGAGTTGGATCCAGTGTACAAAATGTTATAAAAATACATAAACAAGCTTAACTAGCTGCTGTGAGCGGCTTCACCTGCCTGATAGTAGAAAATTATCTCAAGGGAACATACTCCCGCGATCAACGTATCCCATGTGCTTTTCCAAGGCATGGTCTACCCGTTTAATAAGTTTCATCGAAATCCGTTCAGCCGTTTGAGAACACATAAACATGTAAACTCGCATACACATGACATCTAGACCTGAAAAAACCAGAAGTAGACCATATCTATAAATATTTATTGCGTGCAGGAATCGAAGTTAATCGCTTAATCACTGGGCCAAAATTGCCGTTTATATAAGTGACTAGATGCAGCCAGTAACTTCACGCGCGTGAGAGTAAAATTTGTCCCAAAGGTACATACTCCAAGAATAAAACATCATCAAAATCCGTTCAGTTGTTTGAACATGAAGAAGTAACAAACGAGTGTGAGAGTGAGTTGTGAGTGAGTTACTCACAAACTTTCGTCTTTATAATCATAAGTTTTTATTTTCTCACCACAATAAACATTATAAACATTGGAGACGCGCATATACAGTTGATAGTAGTAGTATATAATAATAATAATAAATAATAATATTCCACCACCATCACACAACGCCGTCTAGTCCCAAGCTAAGCAGAGCTTGTGTTATGAGTACTAGACAACTGATAAACATACTTATATATTTCTAAATAATATTAGTATGTTGAACCTATCCTCATGCACCGGGATGTGAGGCAAGGAGACGTCATTTCTCCGAAACTGTTCACGGCCGCAATGGAGGATGTCTTCAAGGTTCTAGACTAGAGTGGACTAGGCATTAATGTCAATGGCGACTGAAGGTGGATGATGTACTATCATCCACCTTCGGTTTGCCGACGATATTGTTGTCATGGCTGAGTCTAAGGTGGAGCTTAGCACAATGCTCATTGACCTCAGTAGAGCTTCCGAAAGAGTGGGTCTTAAAATGTGTATGTCGAGTTGACCCTTATTATGTACTTATTTATTTTAACCAATTCTTAAGGAAAACATCTAAGTGGTTTCCTCATCTCCTTCTTAGTCTGCTGCGACCCCGTCGTACGATTTTAAGGCACCAATTTTGGGTATTACTGGCCCACCGCCCGATCGTACGTCAGTTGTTTTTAGTTGCATCGTTGGCCTCGTCGTTTGCAAGCACTAAACGTGTCTTGTAAACAATTCCTAGGTCGGGTAAAAAGTGCTATTAATTTTTTTCAATATTCTGTGGCAGGCTGGAACTTTTTGGTGTGATTCCGCCGAGCCTCGAAAAGCACATAAAGCCATTGATCTTGGTGCCTGATTTTTCTCCTATTATAATGTATAGACTTTGAGAGTAAAGGAACAGAGTGCATCAGTGTTTGCGCATGCGCTAGTGCACTATAATCTCTCCTGCATTTTTTGCTGATCTCCGTTGAGGTTAGCCATCGTGGCCCAAATTCAGTCTGCATGATTAGTCGTAATGAGTACAATAACAAGAACAAGGTAATTTCTGAAAAAGGGAATTGCCTTGTTTCTGTTACAACTTGTATATCAGCTCAACAGTAAATGTAATAAAATATAGTATCAGCTTGTGGCATTAAACACAGCATTATAATATTTCCTGTTTATCATCATTATCATCATTTCATACGAAGGACGTCCACTATTGGACATGTCATATCATATCAAGTCTCCCCCAAGTGTCGCCTTTCCTGTTAACCAGGCTAATCTCTGTTGAGATTGGCCATCATGATCCATGATCGAAATACTATCTGAAGTATCATACGGCAGATCAGAGTACTTGGCACCTTGGTATGTGGGTTACACTGTGGCCAGATTTTCTGGCTTCTGACTACCCTTAACGAATGACAAACATCTACAAATGTCAGTTCTGTCCAACAGCTTCACATGCATTCCAAGTTGACAAGGGACAAATAGATTTCAGACGTAAATAAAAATTATATTATTTAGAAATGTTTTAAGTTTTATATTAGTGTAAGTTTAAAATATTTACTTTTAAGTACATTAATGTATTTCTCACCGACCCCACAGTCAAACCACTGCAACGGTATTGTGGCTTATAAGTTACTTACCTTTTTGGCATAAAGATAAATAAATAAGAAAAGTTTATTGTGATTAATTGAGTGTTAATCCAACTTCGAGTTGTTACTAAGAAATAAAAACGTCTTGCTACATTTTTCCCATATGGTCGGAGGTCGGCGGTCATCGGGTCGGCGCAACGTTTTTTTTCTTCAATTCTATCTTGTCACCCGTCACGCTATAACTATCTTCCTTTTCTTTCATATCACTCCTTACACAATACTTCCATCTGCTGTTTGACCACTCTCTCCTTCTCCATCCATCTATATATAATAATAATAATATTCTACAACTATCACACAACGCCGTCTAGTCCCAAGCGCAGAGCTTGTGTTATGAGTACTAGACAACTGATAAACATACTTATATATTTCTAAACACATACATATTATAGAAAAATTACACCCAGACACAGAACAAATGATCGTGCTCGTCACAAAAACATTGGTTTTTGGTGGGAATCGAACCCACGACCTCCGGCATAGCAATCACGGCCACTAACCACTAGACCAGAAGGCCAGTCAGAAGTCTGGAGTGCACCTGCGATTAATTGTGTACTGTCCCCTTTTGTCTTGCAGGTTTCTATTAGGTGTGGTATTGTACCAAAGAGTTACCGCAGCCTTGGAATACAAAAAGGCAAATAAAGGAACATAGGTGTGTTTTAGTTAATAAAATTCTGTCAATCCCTCTCGCTTGACCCAGAGCGGGACGAATTTTTTAATGATTTCTCACTACCAAAAAGGTTAGACACCTTTTTTGTAGTGAGAAATCATTAAAAAATTCATTATCACACATTGATGACACCGCTTCCAATCGGCTAAATTTTTTTTTTTTTAAAAAAGAATGTGGTAGAGAAAAAAAAAGAAAATCAAGTTTATAAAAATCTATTTCATACAAGGAAAATTTATGTTTATATAAATTTTGATGTAATACAGTTGACAATTTTATGGTTTCATTTTATGATGTTGGCATTATCGATTTAATATTTTTTTTTTCATAGAAATAGTAGTCTTATTGATTAAGCTGCTGGTTTGGTTTCTTCTGTTGCCGCTGGTTTAAATTTATCGACCTGAAAAGAAATTAAAAATCTGTATTTATTTATTATTCTTGTCTTTCCGAACAAATCATTATCTTTGGACACATTTTCAAATTATTGACTTATTTTAAGTTATGCTGTAATGTACACCCCTATTTTTTAATTAGTACAAAAAAAAATTGGGCTCTATCTGTACCCGTTACTAATCATATTTATGTATTCAAAAGTAAAAAAAAATAAAATCCCAAAATTGTCCACGAAAATTGGTTATAATTGGTAAATTCATAATTGAATCAATATTATTCATAACAATTGCTAGTCGAAAATACTATGCGCACTATTTTTCCATTGTTTTTCATTCATAATATTTCCATAAATTGAGTGACATTTTGGGATATAAACAAACGCTAATAACTTTGCTATGTTTATGAATATTATTCATTGAGACTTTCTTAAATAATAACAAGACTTTTTGTAATAAGCCCTTTCAGTATTTGTACTAATTAAAAACTAATGGTGCATAAGTAAAGAATTATATTATAGTGAAGTTCTTTCGAAAATAACCACCCCGTGGATAATTTTCATTTATCTTTTAAAGAAACATTATAACATCAAATATTATAAAAGAAATATTTGAGACCCCGATTAGAGTACGTTTCCACTGACGCAGAGCTGGACGGAGTGGAGCGGAGCGGACCGAGCTCGAAATCTCCACTCCGTGTCAGTGGGCAGTGTAAGTGGAGCGGTGTGGAACTAAGCAGATTTTCGAATAAAATAAATATACATGTGACCTTTTTTTATTTGATATAAACTAGTGCTTGACTGCGATCCCACCTGATGGTAAGCAGTGATGCAATCGTTGATGGTGAGGCGCATTAGTTTATTAAGAGCCTATTCACTCTAGCCAGGAAAACACCCAAATTATAATCGGATGGGAAGACCGCAGCAGGCAAATTGTTCCAGTCCTTCGATATACGCGGTAGGAACGACGAGGTGAAACGCTTAGTCCGGACCGTAGAGGTTTCAACAACGTAAGAGTGGATACTCGCCGTACATCGGGTTGTCCTATGGTAGAAATGAGATGGCGGAATCAAGTCATGCAATTCCCGCGCACACTTTCCAAAATGCAACCTGTAAAACACCGATAGGCTGGCTACCCTGCGCCTGTGCTCGAGGCTTTGTAGATTGGACTTAACCAAATCTGGATCGAACAGAACGAAATGGGGCGCCGAGCGAGAGCAAGAAGCAATGAGAAGGGAGCTCAAATCCGCTCCACTTCACTCCGTTTCAATGGAATCACTTTTCACTGCTCTTCTCCTTTCCACTCCACTTAGCTACGCTTTAGTAGAAACTATCATTCGACATGACGCATTCGTTTGAAAAATTTTATACCCATATTTTTATTTTTGAAACTTTTCTCCCGTATGCAACCAAGAACCATGATGAAAACCATATAGGTTGATATATGAGATGAAGTTTTGAGGAAATCTCCACACGAATTTAAGTAGTTAAATAACGCTTACCACTTCCTTTGCAGCTGCAATAGCTTTTTCCAATTCAGTCTTAATATTGTCAGGGTTAAGAACTGCGGCGGTTTGGTCGCTTATGTTCTTTCCTAATTCTAGCAACTGGGCTTGCAGATCTGCTATTTGCTTCTGAAGGTCTGTTGCTGCTGGAGCATCGCGTTTCACGAAGGCGTGAGTCTGTGTAAAGAACAAGACGTATTGAAATTATGTACAGTCAAGAGTCAAAAGTGCAGTTACACTTTATCAATATTAAAGGGTTTATAATTTCTATATAGAAGAGGTTCATGACTAATTCTAGTTGACTAATTTTTAGTTGTGAACTAATTAAACTTCTATTACAAAGAAATTTTAGATACGAGTGTAATTGTACTTTTGGCACCTGGCTGTACCTACACAATTTTAAAATTAAAAACATACCAATATTTTTTACAAAAGCCAAGTTGGCCTATGTGAGTTGTAAGCTTATAAAACGACAGAAGTTAGTGCACTTTAGAAGCTAGTGTACTTTATTTTATTAACAAGGTAAAACTGAGGATCCAAAACCAAAAACTTTGAATTTATCAGCGACAATTGTTATCACTTTTTCCAGAGCCCCATTATTAATAAAAAACCAGGCAAGTGCGAGTCGGACTCGAGTACCGAGGTTTCCGTACAAACTTGCCAATGAAAACAGTTCAATTCCCGAATTGAGTTACGAAGATTTTTTTTACAGTTTTCAGATTTTTTCCTACACTTGTGCTATGACTATTGCCTACCTACCTTGCTTCATGCCAAATTTCAGGATTCTAGATCAACGGGAAAGTACCCTATGAATTTTGATTCCCTTAAGAATATCGAAATTTTTTGCTACATAAACGGCCGTCAATTTTTTTTTAAATCAGATGTTTGATTTTTTCACAGCTTCAAGGGACCGTAGACCTAAGTATATGGTTTTAATTTTAACTCGATACTTTTACGCATTCCCGAAATAAAGGGTCTTAACAGACAGACAGACGGACAACAAAGTGATCCTATAAGAGTTCCGTTTTTTTTTTCTTTTGATTCGCTTTTCTTGTCCTTTTTTAGAGTACGGAACCCTAAAAAAGGACGAGAAAAGTGAAAAAATAGCTTTTTATTAAAAAAATTGGCCTAAATATTTCTTGAAAATGTATAATAGTAATAAAACTCATGAATCTAAATTTAAAAGTTGTCCTAACTAATTAAATTAAAATAACAAAAATAAATAAATTAAAAAAAATTGCATGTTACAAAAAAGCAGTTTTTATGTAATTTTATAGCTTATTAGCATAATCAGCCTTTTAATGTCCCCACTGCTGGGGCTCAAGCCTCCTCTGTAGGAGAGGAAACGGAATTTATAATAAATTTTATAGAACATTTATAATCTGTTTTAACGAAAAAATGGTTAAAAACTAGTCAGGTTTCCAAATATCGGGTTCTAATCCAAACTTTTGTCCTTACTACTAAATTTCTCGTATTAAGTACACGTGCCAGCTCCTAAACCGTTCGTTTGAATCATAAAATTACATCACTATGCAACTGATTTTTTTATCACCATCCTAAATTTTACCAAGCATTGATTATCAATCAAAGACTCGTTTTTATCAAATACAAAAAAAAACTCAATTTATCTACTCTAAAAAAAAAAAAACACGACAGCTGCATTTTTTTGCTTTATTCGTGATTTCGATACATAACATGACATGCAAGTATATCTGCAATTCCTTTTTTGTCTACAAAATTATTTAGCCTGCTCTTAAATTGTCGTAGCATTAAAAAGAAAATCAATAAAGATGACTCACACTGACAAGGCACACGGCCAAAAGGACGATCAACAGCTTGTTCATGGTGAAATACGAGGTAGGTACGTCTATACAACTCAACAACACAATAGTTACTGAGCTTTCCTCGACAGCAATCCCCTTTATCATGTTTCCACATGTTTGGGCTGCTTATCGTAGTGACTTGACCCCGCTTGTTTTTTTTTGTCTTCATTTCAAATTATCAAAGAGTTCAAATACTCCCAATTAAAATCTACGTGGTCATTGGTCGAAAGTAAAATCAACAACAGTGGAGCCCCTTGCTAACCCCTACTTACGAATTATAGGCCACAAGCAAGCGTGCTCCATCGTCGGCCACATCATCGCTTACCATCAGGTGAGATAGTGGTCAAACGCGAGCATATCAATAATAAAAAAAAGGTTCAAATCCAGCCAGGTGCATTATGCTTTGTGTGATTTATTTGGTCACCAATGTTCTCAAAACAGTGAAGGAAAACATTGTAAAGAAACCGGCATGTCTTAGAACCAATAAATCGTAGACATCCTTTAAACCGCACTGGGCCCCCGTGGCAGATTACGGCCCATACACTCTCCTAGAGAGGCCTGAGTCCCAGCAGTGGGAATATTATAAGGCTGATTATGTTATGTTATAGGGGCGAACCTTTGCCACCAGACACTAGATTACTGCTGAAAAACGTAGAAAGATCATTTTCTTCGATCTTCCGTGAAAGTAAATAAGCGACCATTTTTTAGTTGAGCCGGTAGATCATATTTATATAATTTATATTTTCCATTGCAAACTAGATTAGGATTGTATCGAAACTTCTTCGCCGCCAGTCTAGAAATTATATCTCCACTAACGCAACCGACTCCGCAAGTTTTATAGCAGGCAATAAGTAATATGTTTAGTAGAGCCAGCTCGTTTTATTAATCAACTAGCTTCTGCCAGTGGCTTCGCCCGTGTGAAAGTAGGTTAGAAACCTAAAACCTAAATTTTGTATGGAGAACCATACAAAATTTCGAAAATCGTCTCTTAGTGCTGGCCTACATTTTATAAGGAACCTTGTGCAAAATTTCACGCTCTAAGTCCCAGTAGTTTCAGCTGTGCGTTGATATATCAGTCAGTCATATCCTCCTTTTATATATTTAGATAAGAAATGGTCTAAAGGATGGTCATCATCATCATCTTCCTGCCCTTGTCCCGTGTTATTTGGGGTCGGTGCAACACGTTTTTTCTTCCATTCTGCCCTGTCTAGAGTATGGTAAATTCAAAATTTCAATTCCGAAATATAGTTTGAATTTTAAATGCCAATGGTTCAAGATATTTTTCAACAAAAAAAAAAAAACAACATTTTCACAAAACAATATATCTAATATTTTTTGAATACACTTACTCGAAAACCCGCTCTTATTTCCTACCGCTTTTAACATAATTTACTGTTTTTCGCAGTAGTGCAGAAAAGTGCGCAAGCGCGCGCCCCCTACAATTATTGTATTTATCGTATCAGGCTGAATGCTGAGCGACCCTGACAAGTCGCGCCAACCCCTTTTTATTTATTTCTTCGTAAGTTTATAAAGGTACACGTGGAAATTTGTCACTGCTACACTCGGCTTCATAACACGAGAATTTTGCATCGGTTGTAATGACAAACATACTTCGCCTGTATCAAAATGTCCTATTTCATATATTTCCGGTGCCACTACTGCTATCTCCGTCTACCTCCCCTTAATGGCCGGCGCTACATTCGTTTTGCAAATCCTTTTTCAAAAAAGAAAAACAAGAACCGAAAGACAAAGGCCTAATATTTGATTATCAATAAGTTTTTTTTTTTTCTGTGAAACTTAATCTTTTTCAGGATTCCGTACACCTCAGTACACCTGAATAAACGGATCTCTTATAGTATTACTCGGGTCTCGATCTGTCCGTATGTCACAGCCAATTTGTTCTTAAACAACTGGACCAGGTGAACTGGACCATCCGTCACATTCGGTGACTCTCAGCTCATCGGTCCACCTTGTGGGAGGCCTTCCAATGCTGTGTCTTCCAGTGCGCAATCGCCACTCCAAAACCTTTCGGCCCCATCGATCATCTGTTTTGCGAGCAATGTACCCTATCCACTGCTACTTGAGTTTAGCGATTCTTTAGGCTATGTCGGTCAAAAACGGATTTCGTAGTGGAGATGAGTAAGTACACTTTCGACAAAAAAAAACATTATTTTTCACTGCAAAAACAAGATAATCATTTTTGTATTGATACCAGAATTTTTACATATTTATTTATTTAATCTTTGTATAGTGCAATTTATTCATACCAGTCAACCTTTGGGTTAAAAAAACAAAACTGTTGTATCTCAAAAACTACACTACCTAAAAACCATTTTCACACAGTGTTCAGTGCTTTCAGAATAATTTAAATTACGTTAAGTTAACAAGTTAGAGGAGCTCATCGTTTGAAATTATCACATGCGACTTAAGAAGGTGCTTATATCTCACTAACTATATGTAAATATCGTCACCAATTAAATTAACAAAAAAAAAATTAAGGAAAATCGTACTTTTGTTAATCATTGGATTTGATTGAACACACACATACTCCATGTAGGTACAGGCAGGTTCAAAAATGCGGTTGCACTCTATCAATGCTAATGTTTAAAATTTCTTTGTATTACAAGTTCAGTGGTCTACAACAAGTTGTAATACGATTATATGCTGCAAATTACATCAATCATTGACATTCTTCGACAAAACAAAAATAGACATTTTAATATTGGTAGAGTTACCATTTGTGACCCTTAACTGTACAGTGTTTTTTTTATCATGGCTCGGTTACATGGGATGGGAAGTGCGAACCCATTTTTTTATTGTTTTACTAGACCATTGTTTAGCAGATCATTCAGCATCTTCTTAACAATGGAACATTATAATAATGTCAAAAGTTTTTAAACAAAGTGGCTTGCCACATTTTACTTGTGGTCGGCGCAAAACGTTTATTTCTTCCGTTCAGTCTTGTCAACCGTCACGCTACTACTGACCCAATTTTCTTTTATATCACTTCTCACTCAATCCATTTTTTTTTTTTGCTATATCTTGTTTGGCCACCTTCCTCCTCTCCATCCATCCACATGTACAGATAGTGGCACGAATCTTGAGCGCTCGGTGAAAGAGCGGGGATCGCTTTGCGCATCGTACAATATCGGCGAGGCAATCACTGTACAAGGATTTCACTCCCCGCCCCCGCATCTCTCTTCATACCACTAAAGAGACCCGATATTCCACTTGTGCGTGCTTTTGCGCAAGTAAAACTAGAAGTCAGCGCTCAAGATCCATGCCGGTATCTATATTCTCATACCAAGACAAACGATTCGCTTTCAACTTTTCAGTGCCTGGCGCCACTTTCAAACATCCATCTCAACATTCTCATCTTATCTACAGGCAATCTTTTTTCTTCCACAGCCCTGCATTCTGATCCATAAGTACCTAATATAGGCCTTTTCACGGTTTTGTAGATTTTACCTTTTAACTTGAGGGGCATTCATGGGTCGCAAATTGTTCACAGTAAGTAGTTGCAGTGATCTATTGCCATTTCATTTATGCTGAAGGATGGACGAAAAAAAGACAGAAAGGCAGACAAACATGGTGACAGAATTATCTGAGTTACGTTTAGTAATTTTTTATATATATATATTTTAGTGGGAAAATCAATCTAATGACAAATCGCGCTCTTGGGCGGAGCGGGAGATAGTGTCAGACTTTTACTGACTAAAAACCCACTCCTGTTCCTTCTTTCCCTTCGTCCCAGGGCCCCGGGTTTAAATTTCTTACTACCAAAACAAAGTGATCACAGTACGACTTTGGCTACGAAATTCTAAAGTCATACTGTGATCACTTTGTTTAGAATGAATACTGTTGTGAAGGCATTCAAAAATACCTTTGCCAAAGAGTTTTAGTAGAGGGTAAAGGTAAACAAACAAAAAAAGTATAAAAATCTATTTCATCCGAGGAACATTTATTTATATAAAAATATAAATTCGATACAGATTCTGGTTAATAATACCTAATGGTTTTATTTTACGCTAGAACAAATCAGTCTTGTTGATTACGCTGCTGGCTTGGCTTGGCTTGATGGTTTGAACTTCTCAAACTGGAAAGAAAAAAAAACAGCTACAATCAGCTAGTAGTTATTATTATATACCTATCATATATTTTTTTTTATTAATAAGAATTGGTACTCTGAAATCGTAGTATGAGGTCGCGGCAGACCACTAAGGAGATGGCAGGAGTAAATACTCCTGCCATCTACCAATCCAATCCTATCCAATCCATCATATCAAGAAGTAGCTCAGAGCCAGGAACAATGGAAGAAATTCACCCACATCTTTGGTTACTAAAAAAAGCCTTTCTCGATAAATGGGGTATCTAATGTGTGATAATCCAGAAGTTAAGAATGAGTGTTCGATCAATGAAAATGCTTACCGTTTGTTTGGCTGTATCAACCATATCATTGAAACCCTTCTTGATTACTTCGGGGTCAAAAACTTTGGCGGCTTGCTCACTGAGAGTCTTGCCGAAGTCTTCGAGCTTGTTTTTTACATCTGCAACTTTTGCATCCAGCCCTGATGCTGCTGGGGCATCGCGTTTCACGAACGCGTGTACCTGTGTGAAGAAAGATGGTTTAACATTGTCTAAATATGCAAGTGAGAAAGCGTACGGTACGGACGTGTCGGTAACAATTTTATAAAAATAAATAGTGCTTTAAACGAAAGTGAAACCAAGTGCTCTTTACCTAAGTTCACAATCAGCAAATCTCAGTTGGCGCGACTTTAGTCGTTTATTTGATATCCATCAAAACACTCAACCGAACGCAGCGTCAATCGTTACTCCTCACCCCCTCGGGGAAAAGAGACGGGCTACAAATATTCATCTCGCTCCCGTCGTGTTGCTGCGCGAGCGCGCTTCCTAATATAATACATTTATTTTGTATAGCGATAACGACAATCACTATGAGCGTCGTTCGATCGCCACCGCCGTCGCCTACTACGTGTATCGAAGGCAATAGAGATTCGATTGCAACGATGAGTGGTATTGCTACGTCTGAAAAGATTGGTGGTTCGCAACCAGACCTGCGAAAGATTGCGCTATCTGACAATAGCAACCAGATAACTTTCCGCTCCAAGCGGAAACAGCCACATGATGACTTTGGTGCACAATTCGAAAAATTTCAAACTAAAATGGAATTGCTAATCAAGGATATGGCGAGGACTCAAACTGAAAATATTAGTAAAATATCCCAGGATGTATCAATAATAAAGGAGCAAATCAGTCTGATCAAGGTAACAACTGATCTTCTGTCCTCAGAACAGGTCAAAATAAAATCTGAGTTATCTGACATCTCAGGCTTTAGAGTTAACATTGAGGAAAAAGTCGTAGCTATAGAAAGCGAAATAGCATCACTAAAAGCTGGTCCCGCAACCGCACTAAATACTTCTTGGCTTAGCTATGAAGATTTTGTTTCGGAGACCTATGAACGATCTCAGAGGGAGAAAAATGTTATTATACGAGGAATAAAAGAGATACAATCATCTAACTTCGAAGAGAGACGCACCCATGATAGTGAAGAAGTAAAGAAGGTACTAAAAATGGCTACCACAGACTACATGGAACCAATCAAAACTATAAGACTAGGAAAGTATAATCCTGATACATCGAGACCTATAAAAGTTATATTTTCTACATCTGAAGCAGCAAAATTGATTTTACGCAATAAGTCTAACATAAAATCTGTTGAAATTAAAATCTACTCTGATGAGACACCCTACCAACAAAAGTATCGGAACAATCTCAAAGACGAAATGAAACGGCGACTAGCAGGAGGTGAAAAAGATCTCACTATAAAGTATATCAAAGGAGCACCTAAAATTACGAAACTCCAGCCAAAAAACTAGCTACAAAAGATACAGATGATACAACTCCAAGCAACACTACTCACGAAATAACAGATTCGTATAGCAATTTAATTAAAAATACCAAATCACTTAAATTTCTTTACGCTAACGCACGTAGCATAGTTAAGCCAGGTAAACTTGATGAATTAAACTGCATTATACAATACAGCATATCTAGCCCTATACATGTGATTGTCTTATCGGAAACGTGGATCAAGTCAAATTCTGAAGCCAAAAGTTTAAAACTGCCAAACTACACCCACTATTATAATATAAGAGAGGGTACCAGAGGAGGCGGAGTATCCATATTTGTTCATGACTGCCTAAAACACAATTACTCAGAAGAACTATGTAAAGAAGACAATCATTACTTATGGGTTCATTTAGATAAATACTCGTTGGATATTGGCGCTATATACAAAACTCCAAAATCAAATAACAATGGATTTCTGGAAGAATACTCACAACAACTGATGAGGAAGAAAAGATGTTTGGTTTTTGGTGATTTTAACTACGACCTGCTTAATCCTAATCGATCAATAAATAACTATACAAAAACTCTGCAAGAAAATGGATACGTAATCTTGAACAAAATCGATACAAAATTTAGTACCCGTGACACACAAACAAAAAAATCAATTCTTGACCACGTTTCATCCAACTTGAAAAATCATAAATTTCATGCAACTATAGTGGAATCCCCGATGTCAGACCACAAGCAAATATATCTGGAAGTGGGCAAATATATGCCGGAAACAAAAAAGAAAACTAAGTATTATGCTATAGATTACACAGCATTATACCTTACAGTAGAAAATGCAATCTCCAATATTTTTAGATAGTGACTACGATAGCCTAGAACATATGATAAAGAAAGCAGTAAATGAAAATAGAATACCAAAATTTAAAATCCTTAACACGCTTAAATCAGACTGGATTAACAAAGACATAATTCGAATGATAAACAAAAGAAATCAGCTATGGTCAACTTACAAGAATAACCCCAACGATGCTTCAATAAGAAAAAAATTTATAGCCCTGCGAAATGCCGTATCTCAACAAATACAATCTACCAAAAATAATTACTATCACAAAGCTTTCAAAAACTGCGAAAAAAAACCTTTAAAGATGTGGAAGTTAATCAAAAACTTAGCTGAGAATAAAACAAAGTCGTGCTCTGCTCCTTCAAAATTAGATACAGAAACGGGTTCAACCACAGACATTACAGAAATATGCAATTTTTTCAATACTTTCTTTGCTTCTAGAGGGTCTATTCTAGCTAACAAAATAAAAAAAGATAAGAATATAACACATACGCTGCCAGGCACTCACACAGCAAGGTCTAGTACCTCTAGCACATATGAACTACTTCAACTATCTCCAACTACAGAAGAAGAAGTAGGAAAAATCATTGATAACCTTAATCCCAATACTAGCACAGGCTTAGACGGGATTGGATGCAAAACCATAAAATGCGTCAAAAACTTGATTATACACAAACTTACCTCTAGTATCAACTATTGTCTACAAAATGGCTTCTTCCCTAATTCTCTCAAGGTAGCTAAAGTGATTCCAATATTTAAGTCAGGAATAAAGTCCGATCCAGGCAATTATCGCCCCATATCTGTCCTACCGATAATTTCAAAAATTTACGAGAAAATACTACATAAACGCTTAGATACTTATCTCAATGCTATTAACTTCTTCTCTAATAAACAATATGGCTTCCGAACAAAATCAAATACACTAACTGCTACAATCGATCTTGTTACTAACTTGAAAAACAATATTGATGAAAAACGCATAGCTCTCGGTATATTTGTCGACTTAAAAAAGGCATTTGATACAATTAGCCATAACCTCCTTCTCCAAAAATTGTACGATATCGGCATTAGGGATACTGCCCTCGACATGTTTCGGTCATACCTCACTAACAGACAGCAAACTGTGCGCATTGGGGATACGCAAAGTGATAGTGAAACTTTAACCTACGGCGTACCGCAGGGCTCTATTCTTGGCCCGTTGCTGTTCATAATATACATAAACGATATACATAGCCTAAATCTGACGGGTGACATAACACTTTATGCTGACGATACCAGCTTATTCCTGTTTGGCAACGATATTGAACTGATTATTAAACAAGCACAGCAAGACTTAGACACTCTCTCTAAATGGTTCCAAGTTAATTTGCTAACTGTCAATATAATTAAAACAAACTACATTATTTTCAGTGCTAAGAATAAAACAATAGGAAATCACTCTACTTTGTACATAAATAACGAACCTATAAACGAAGTTAGTTCCGAAAAATATCTTGGACTCCATCTAGATAAACATCTAACGTGGCAACCACACCTAGACAAACTAAGATCTAAACTTTCCTCTGTTATGGGAGCGCTCCGAGGCATCGTTCGCTGTCTGCCAAAATCTGTTAGGTATATTATATATAATTCCATGGTAAAACCTCATATTGACTACCTAATAGAGATTTGGGGCACTGCAGCTAAAACAAATTTAAAGCAAATCGAAACATGTCAAAATAAACTAATCAAACTACTATTTCATTACCACTACCTAACTCCCACAGAAAAGATATACAAAGAAACTAAATTAATGACACTTTCACAAATATATACATATAACACATGCATATTAGTATTTAAACTACTAAACAAAGATATACACTCTAAAATTACGTTTACAAAGAAAGGACAAACACAAAAGCGCATCACTAGACGAAAAAACAATATCTGCCTGAGACGACCTCGAACCAACTACGGAAGAAAAAATATACTATATGAGGGAGCAGAATTATACAACAAATTGCCTAATGACATAAAAGAGATCCAATCCTACACGTTATTCAAAAAAACCTTGAAACACCACATCTTGAAAGATTTTTCCCGTTTTAATTAAATTAAGATGTAAAATTATATAACCGAATTAATTTAAGCAAGCTTAAATTAAAAAACATAGATAAAAAAGTTAGATACAACAAAAAAGTAATTGCTATCGACTTGCCTTTAAGAAACGATACGTAATGAGTTCATAATACAATAAATATGTACTTTTTTTCTTGTTACCCTCATGACATTGTAGAATTTTGTGTTTAGATAATTTAATACTTACTAGTATAATTGAGTACCTACATTTCTCATGTCAACATGTTTAGTATTTATGAATAACTTGTATTTCTCATGTTAAGTGAATTGTATTCTTTTTGAGAAATAAATGTCTTAAACCGTAAACCGTAAATGGCCCTTTCCGTCTTCCTCATCACGTCTTTTATGCTCAACGCTGAGGGTATATTTTGTTGTGGTCTGTAATGTCTTTTGCTGTGTAAATATTTAATTTAATTAACAATGTATACTAATATTACAAAGACAAAAGATTTGTATTTTTGTTTGCAATGAATAAACTCGAGGACTACTGGACCATTTTTTTTTTAATTCTTTTACCAGTAGAATACTAATTTATCTCTGAGTGACATAAAATAGGCTTTTATCTTCACGCAAAGCCGCTAGCAAAAGCTAGTGACATAATTTTTTATTGTAATAGTTTTGTATGACTTAATTTAGGTATTAAAAATAAACTTGTTTGAACTTTAAAAACCTAGGAACTAAAATAATGACATTTCTAATTTTGAAATAGGTTTATCTTAGGTTTATAACATTCTTGTCAACAAGGAATTAAAAAACCGTCCAAGTTCGAGTCAATCTCACGCACAGAGGGTTCCGTATTACAACTATTATTAATATCGAGCAAAAACACCAAAACAAAATTCTAATTCTAATTTCTAGGAACTAAAATAATGGCTTTTCTAATTTTTAGAAAGGTTTATCTTGAGAAGGACTAATTAGTTAGTTTAATAAATAACTTGTTTGATGGAATAAAACATTTTGTACAATGAAATACATACGAACAACTTTATGCACGCAAAACAAAGACATATTATGGAATAACAACAGTGTCAGTAATATTTTAATTAAATAATTTTTATTTTGATATTGTTATTTAAATACCTATTAAATAACTGTATATGTTGTGAAACGTACCTCAATTAAACAGAAATATCTAATCTAATTAAAAACCTTCCTAAAATTTCGTAAAAAAAAAATGTTCTTTGTTTCCCAATGCCACAACGCTCAGGCCTTTGAACAAAAAGTAATTAGATTACATTTAACAACAAGCGTGTTTCTTTGTGGACTCCTTCCTCGCTTAAATGACAGTGGTCAAACACAAACTTATAAATAAAAATACTTAAAAAAAACTTACGCTGACAAGGCACACGGCCAGAAGGACGATCAACAGCTTGTTCATAGTGAAATATGTAGGTACGTCTATTCAACTCAACCACACAATTGATAATGAATTTTTCACGACAGCATTCCCCTTTATGTTGATGCCACGGGACCCTATGTTTGAACAGCTTGTCGTATTGACCCCAGCCCTTTCTTTTGTTTTTCAAGTCAATTATCAAACATTTCGTGGTCATTAGTCGAAGTAGGGGAAATTAACTGTTTACTTTATACTTTTATCAACAATTCCTGGTAATTTGATAAGTTTATCTAATTATATCTTAATGGCTTTTGCCCGCGACCTCGTCCGGGCCAATATTGATGACACGAAATCGAAGCTAGATAAAAAGATGCATATGTCCTTCTTGGGGTTTTAAACTTACTCCGTTCCAAATTTCATTGCATAAAACTTGACCCATATATCAGCATCATCAGTGTCGCCATGAGAAGACACTGGCTCCTGTAACATAGCTACTATGCCTAGCGCAGGAGTCAGGGCTTCACTATTTTTGTAAAATGTTATTTATGCCAATAAATAATTTATTATTATTATTATAGTAGCTTAAGCGTGAAAGCGTAACAGACAGACGGATTTCTTATTACACATTTAAAATATTAGTATAATACATACAAACAATAAACATAGTTTTAACTTATGGATTCTATTTAAGTGCAAATGATATTCAACCATAATTACGACACATAGGTATTATTTTCCTTGTCAAAATCTTGTTTATGATCGAATGGGTAAAATACTAAATATAGTTAGGTTTATAACATTCTTGTGATAACAAGGAATCAAAAAACCGGCCAAGTGTGAGTCAATCTCGCGCACGGAGGGTTCCGTATTATCTATACAACATTAGACACAATATTAAAACTATTATTAATATCGAGCCAAAAACACCAAAACAAATCACCCTTGTTGTACGAGTATATGAGCCCCACTTAAATTTTTATTTTATTCTGTTTTATCATTAACCGTGATGTTTTTTTAAGGCCCCCTAAAAAAAAACAAGAACAATAAAAGATATTATTAATGTTTAAGAATTCACTATTTCATACTAAATTATTTAAATCTAGTACGTTATATATTTTATATTTTTAGGCTCAGGACAAGACGGACAGTGGAGTCTTAGTATAGGGTCCCGTTTTTACCCTTTGGTTACGGAACTCTAATAAAAAATGAAAAAAAAAAGATTTTTTTTATGTTTAAGAATTTTCTATTTCATACTAAATAAATTAAATCTAGTACATATTTTATTTTTAGCCTTTACATTGTTCCTAATTGGGATTTTATTAAGACTATAAGCTCTTGTTGTACACAGTTGTCTTGTTTACTACGCAGCTGATTTAGCTTTCATATCGTCCATCTGTAACAAAAAATATTTATATTATTCAAATGAAAACTTACTTTCATTTTATGGAAACATTTGGACCTCCTAAAAATTAAATTATTTATAAAAAAAAAACAACAATTTTTTTTCTTTAAACCTCAAATATATTAGGGGACAAAATGGTCCCAACATGACGCGCAACGCCCAAGCTTCAGATACACTAGTGGACCAAATATCCTCCAACATTACCCGCAACGCTGTCAAATTGTCCAACAACATAACCCACGTCACCGAAATTCGTCGTAAAATGTTCGGGAACAAGTTGCAGGACACTGAGCAACGTCACAGTGTTACGTAGATTAAGCATTAAAGTCAGGGTCAAAATGTCCTTCAATGTATCTGAAGATTCAGATACAATAAGGGACCAAATGACCCCCACAATGACGGACAATGCTGTCAAATCGTCAAACAACAAATCCCACGCCACGTGAGTGCGTCGTACAACATTGTAAAGTACAAATCATTTTAACAGTATCAATATAGAAACGCTACTTAATCGGAGAATGTGACATTCTCCTTTTTTACCGATAATTCATCTCTTATCTCCTCGAAAAGCAATTTACATTGCTTTTGTTAATGCTCGGATTTAAAGTTTTTTTTTATAGCCTCGCGTTTGACCCCTACCTCACCTGATTGTAAGCGATGATGTGTAGCTAAGCTGCTGTAAGTAAAGCTATTCACTCTTGACTAAAAAAACCCTAGGTTGTAGCTATCAGTAAATACAGACTCCAGCAGAGAGAAATGAAAGAAAGGGAAAGAGGGGATTTATCAATTTCCTCATATTTTATTTTTGGCTTTAATTCGAGTAGTAATAATCATTTTTTTCTTGTATTGATCGATTGTCATCAAAAAAAAAGAAGGTCCCAGATAACATAACATCATGCCTATATTCTAGAGATTATCAAAAGATTAGTTAGTAAGAATCATACAAGTAGTACGTACATCCATGATTGGCAGTTTATTTATTGGGGAAAACAAAAAATAACACTTATAGTATTTCATAAAGAAAGGCTTTGAAATAGTAAGTTATGTTCATAAGCATAAACATAACCAGCCTCTCCACACACACACACATACACACACACATGCACGCACCACGTATAAACATATGCGTGCATATATATGTATGTATGTTATGCTGAATATGCATGTTCCCACTCCTAGGACTCACGCCTCCTCTCTAGGAGCGGGAAAGGGCCATAATCTACCACATGGACTTAATGCGTATAGCGCGTAATGCTTTATGTTCTAGCACCTTGCATTAGGGGACAAAACGGTCGCCATACACAAGGCACACCAAAAAGAAAGGCTGCTACTAAGGAATTCCAGATTGATAAACCTAATAACCTTCTGCCAGACTCAAGATTTGAACACGGAATCTCCAACAGTAACTCTTACTGCCAGATCACCTAGCAATCAGAGATGACTTTGATATTTAGAATAACATTGCAATGGGGGAATCCTCTTGTAAAAACTCGTTTTAGTGAATGGTAGATTGGCCGGCAACCAACCGCAACATTTCTGTAACATGAATACATGCGACTGCACATAATCGTGACAGGAAACAATCAATAACACAACATACCTAATAATTTAGAAAACTACATATAACGGCAGATAACTCTATCTAGACTCGTTTTGTTAACTACGGTATGAACTATCCTATCTTTATATAATTAGTACAAAAAAATGGGGTTCTATCCATACCTGTAACTGATCATATTCGTGTAATTTTTTTTACCTTTTGAGGTAAAAAAAACCCCAAACTTTTCCATGATGAAAGTTTATCATAATTGGTAAATTCATAATTGAAACAATCATTCATAACAATGGCTACTAGAAAATACTACGCGCAGTGATTTTTTTTCCATTTATTCATAAAATCAATAGCCAACACAATAGAAACAAACGCTCATAACTTTGCTGTTTATGAAAATTATTTATTGAGACTTTACTTAAATAATACGAAGAGCTTTTCTAATATGTCCTAAGCTGACCCAAAAAACGTTGTTCCACTATATAAATTATCAATGAAAAAATTGGGTGTGGGGGAGGAGGGTTAAAATTACTTACAATCTATTCTCAGACCTAAATACAAAAAAAAAAAAAACATGAAATCGATCTAGTCGATAACTAACACTGTGACACGAGATTTTTATTTTTCTTCACGTGTGTTTGTCATTTAACTCCTCTTAAATGGCTGGACTGATTTTGATGTTGTGGATCTCTGGATGGTTCAATAATACAATTGAATCCGATAGGTGGCACTGGGATCGGGTTTTCAGTTTTCAACGAAAAGCCAGCTTTCGGATAGGACGTCTGCCGGAACTGCTAGTTAAAATATAAAACCTGAACCTGAATATAAATCCTAACTTTTTAATACTAACATCTATCACTAATAATAAATAATGCATTGTGAATTCACCCAGAGTTCAACAAAATAAGTCCGTCTCATTAGCTATCAGGTTGAGCGTGAGAAGTATGCACGTCCCTAAATAGGTTGGTTCGGTCGCCGTCGTCGCTACACGTACCTGTCGGGGACATACAGGCTCAGCTGCCCCAAAACAATTGGATTGTGCATCTTTCCTCTAAATATTTTAAATATAAGAGGTAAGTACTAGATCCCTTCTACGAAATACGAACGATGCACCAAATAGTCACAAAAGCAAAGTTGTCTTAAAGCCTTTTACTGCAATTAACTTATTATTGAGTATTTATGTGAAGTTTTAATGTCTGACCTAATCCGTACACCAGTAATTCTATAGTTTTGGAAAGGTAAATTAGGCTTATGCAATTCCCAAAAACTTTGCACCATCCTACCATTACAAAAAAGTTTCATCTTAGCACTTCATAATTGTTCATAAAAATTTGTGCTTAAGCAAAAAAAAAAGAAATTGCTTCCATGGTGGCAACAGCTGTATCGCACCTCTTCACCACCCATATTTCTGCTGATAGACCATGCTTTTCCTATCGTATATAACTGTTAACTCACGGCTTTGTTTACGCTTGCCGCTAATTCATTTAAATTCTTCTTCATAGCTTCGACATCGAATGTGCTGGACATCTGGCTGTTGAAGTCCTTGGAGAAATCTTGCATCTTCTTCTGCATGTTCTCCAAGAAGGTGGCGTCGACGGCCGCGGGTGCATCGCGTTTAACGAAAGCTTGTGTCTGTGTGAATGAGATAAAAAAAAATACAGACAAGTTATTTAAATTAGAAAGTTTGTTATCGTAATCGAGGCGGAATTTGCCCGTACCGCAGGCGAGGATGTTATGGAGCCAAGTGCTGCAATGACAAATTTTCACGTGTATTAAATGCTTACGATCTAAACAACAAATTGTGGTAGGGGCAAGCTCGCGCACTTTTTCACACTAGTGTGAAAAACATTGGATTGCGTGCCTAAAAGTGGTAGAGCATTTTCAAGTAAGTACATTTAAAATTAAGTAACAATTACCCTAAGATCACTAAACTACTACTTAGTATGTAAGGATCGAAGAAAAAAAATATGATTATGAAAATTTTGCAAGGATCAGGAAAATGATTATTGCTTACAAATGGAAATACATATTTCGTATATAGTGCATAATTGGCTCTAAAAAAACTGAAGGATACTTACGCTGACAAGGCACACAGCCAGAAGAACTATCAACATCTTATTCATATTTAAAAGGTTTGTTATACAACTTCACAACACAACCGTAGAGTGCACACTGCGATCTTCGCAGAAATAGTCTCCTATATCTGGATGCAAGACAAGTGGTCAACTCACTGTAGTGACCTTAGGTCATTCAGCAAGCTAATCTGTTAATAATCTTGCCTGCAAAATGAAACTTAGGCAACTGATCAATGTTTTACGTGTTAGGTGCGTGATATTGTGAAACTTATTGATCACATCATCAGGTGAGATAGTGGTCAAACGTGAGCCTATCCATAATAAAACAAAAATAAAACTGCATCTTTGGTCTCATCGCACAAGTTTGAGTGTGAGCGAGGAGTTCTGGGTTTGGTTTAAAGATTATTCTCATAAAGAACACAAATTTTTCACTTAAAAATGAGATTATAAATAAATCATGCAGTTATTACATAACACCGCTCCCTCGTATAAAATATTTTTCTTTCCGTAATTGGTTCTGGGTGGTCTTCTGAGTTCTAGCTTGTTAAGGTTTCTGGTGTGGTATCCATGATTTCTTTTTTGAAAGTTGAGAGTGTGTTCGAGACCCAGAACCGCTTTCTGGGTTTGAATCCCGGATCAGGCAAAAAGTGCTATTTGTTATTTGCTATTAAAAATGATTCGTTAGTTAGTGGTTGATCCTACCCCAGATCTTTTTCTGGTCATTTCAGATTACCATCCGATCTAACTATGAAAGTAAAGAAACAGAGTACACTTGTGTTCGCGCACACTGTGATCAAAATTCGATCTAATATTTGGTTAAAAAATGGGTACCTCTTTTTTAGCTTCAAGGCAAAAATGCGTCTGTTTTGTTAACAAACAAGCCTTGACCATCACGCTTACTGACTCTGTTACAGAGATTACAAAATTTCCGCTTCAGCATTCACGTTTTTCCAAGTGTATTGAATGCTTTCTATGTTTCGTGACTAAACTAACGTTGTACTACTTTTTATCAATGGTCAGTTTTATTTGAGTATAAAGCGTGACAAATTAACAACGACAAAGCCTGACAATGTCTATAAACTGGCAATTTGTTTGACCCCGCAGCTAGGTCAATAGTGAACAACAATAGCCTAAAATCACCCAAACACAGGTAAACCGTGCCACATACGTGTACTTTAGGGTTCTCTGCACGTATTGGTTTCGACTGTTAGTGAAAAGAGTACCTGTCATAAAATAAATAAATAAATAAAGAGTAAAATGGGACCCTATTACTAAGACTCCGCTGTCCGTCCGTCTGTCTGTCTATCTGTCTATCCGTTTATCACTAGGCTGTGTCTCATGAACCGTTGTAATTTTCTCAGATGATGTAGGTATTTCTGATGTCGCCATAACAACAAATACTAAAAAACAGAATACACAAACAAACAATTGAGACTTTTTTTGCCGTTTTTTGCTACGGCCAGAACCCTTCGTGTGCGAGTCAGTTGGCTGTTTTTTTTTTTAATTAGCGTATACTGTCTTAATGATAGGCAAAGGCTTCCCCAACTACCTCCAGGTATTCTTTTCTAGAGCTATATCGAACCAGAGTGTCATCAGACCTTGCGGTAGGGGTCTAGCTCGTCCCGTTACCTCGTCTCGTGTATATATTGGGTACATAGAAAATATTTTTCTAGTGAACTCGAATCAATTCTAGTGATCTGACCCACACAGATGGATTTAGAATTACTTCTGAGAGTGAGCTACTCAGCACGCTCGCTCCATCATAAACCTCATCCATAGCTTACTATCAGGTTAAAATTGGGATCTTATACTAATCTAATTAGCCCATTATGTCCCACTGTTGAGCAAAAATTACCCTCTCCCTGTTCCGCAAACATCAATCTTCAGCCATTGCAGGCCAGTACCTCTGGTAAGAGTAAAGTTCATCTCTCCAATCCAGTCCTCATAGGCGGGGTCATAAAGTTTTTTTTTTTAATCTGGCTCATCAAGATACTTATTTCACTTACTCCTCATGCTAAACAAACCCAAGCAGATTACTTTCGACTTTTGCGGCAAACTGTACATCAAAGTCGCTTTAGACAACGCCAAACGGGATATTGCATTAAGTCGTCCCCTCGGCCCGTTTGACTCATTTTAATGTCCCAGTTCCGGCCATACGAATGAGATAATTGAACAGCAATAATCATGTCATCGAACATACAATAGTTATATTTGAAAAACATTTAGAGACTAACATACATTGACTTAACGACTGTATTCTTGGGAACGATTTGAAATCATCCAATGATTTCTCCTTCTCTAGAGAAGGAGAAGAAGTATCAGACTTTTACTGTCTAAAACCATGTATGTGTCCTTCAGTTGCCTTTTCTATTCTAGGACCACGAGTTTTCTTTCTAAAAATTCTCCGTGGCTTTAGCGGGCATCGGCCCTGCTCGGCTTCTAGAGTTTTGTTAACATCCCTTTGAGGCGCACGTGGAACCAACAGTTACCGGACGGCCGGACGGCAAACTACTCATTGCTCGTCATCAGCAGGCACGCCCATAATGGCCACTCTACGACTCTCGATGCCTGGGGCATCTCCTGTCGTAGCGGCTAGGGTGTGAGGATGGTCGTTCCCTCTCCCGTGACGTCAAAACAGTCGCTGTAGTGAGTTAATAGATTCTCTGAAAAAGACACCATAACCCTGAAATGGAAAAAGCAACTGAAGCAACACGGGTGGGGTCTAGTTAGTAAAAGTCTGTCACTCCCTCTGACTCCACTCCAAACAGGAAGAAATTTTTGACATGTTACTGAAGTGTTACTATACTCTTAGGTGTACCTACTGGTTCACTGATATTTTGCCAGTTATGTCTAAATCCAATGTAATTGAGGACGATACTATTGCCACATAAATCGGTTACAAATTAAGCCTCCAAGCTGCCGAAATTCCTACTAGGGAAACCCAATATCACAATTTAGATCCTTAATTAAGATCCAAAGTTGTGCTTGCAACCACCAGATGAAGTTACCAATCAAATAGAACCTATGGTCAATGCAAGTTGAATCAAGTGCAAAAAACGAAAATTAAGGGCGGAAACTTTTTTGTTTATCGCCCGTCAAAGATTCTTAGTCGATGTCCAGTCAAATGTCCTCTTTACGACTGCCACTAGAAATTCTAGCAGCCCACCAAAGAGGTCCACAGAGACGAAAGAGTTTCTATACAATACCACTATAAATCATAACATAATGAGAGTATAGTGTGGCCTTGTAATAAAAGGACAGCCAATTCCCGATTCTTGCTGCTGTTACGAAAAAAAAAAACCCAAATGAATAATTTAAAGACAGGTCATTCGATTTAGAGCTGGTGATCGAACTCATAATCAGGTTTCGACCTTGTGAAGGCGATCAGACCAACAATCAAATAGGCTGATCAAAATGCACCTGCCCCCCAATCGTGTGACACATTTTTTATCATAATTCGAAGGCTTTTGTCAAAAAGTCCTAATCAATAAGCGTTGTTAAATTGGCATTGATTGTGTGTTACGCAAATAAATCACTGCACAGTTTTACTGCATAGACTAGTCATCATCATCGTTCAGTCGAAAGACGTCCACTGTTGGACATAGGCCTCCCCCAAGCATCGTCACAACGACCGATCCTGTGCATCTCGCATCCACTGCATTCCTGCGACTCTCACCAGGTCGTCGGTCTACCTTATGGAAGCCCTTCCAACGCTGCGTTTTCCGGTGCGCGGTCGCCACTCTAGAACCTTTCGGCCCCATCGGCCATCCGTTCTACGAGCAATGTGCCCTGGCCACTGCGACTCTAGTTTATTCGGCGATTCTTCGGGCTATGTCGGCGACCTTGGGTTCTCCTGCGGATATCTTCATTCCTGATGCGATCACGCAAGGAAACTCCGAGCATAGCCCTTTCTATTGCCCTTTGGAAGTAAGCCTTCTAATGAGGCCCATTGTAAACGACCATGTTTCAGTGCCATATGTCATCATGGACCAATAACCCAACTAAAACCCGGATACCAGGCAAATATACTTCTCAAATAATAATATTATTGTTTTGTCCCTCCACGCATATCGCACTCATTTAATCAATTATGTCTAAGGTTCGAGGTGCACTAGATAGTGCACATCCGTCAGCTGTTTATCAAAGACTCGAAGTCCAACGGTACTGGAAAATATTACTAGAGATAAGATTCTCTAGGTATGCCTTTCTAAAACACTAGGAGGTTATGACCTTGTAGAAGTACGATTCATATTGTAGGTACTTACTGTCGGAGGTCAAAAGTGCATTTGCACACTACCAATGCTAAAATGTGTAAAATTTCTTTGTAGTAGAAGGGTGGGCACTGCAAGCCGGTATATTCACGTTTCCACGGTTTTGAGGTAAACAGAATCAAGTGAATTGTTATTAGGTACAGTACAAGAGTAATTATTGCATGCAGTACATCCTTGATAATTTTATAAGATTTTGGCATGTCTTTGGTTTATTACTGTCGTAGATATTAACAGAGAAGACTGGTCAAGGCGTCAAGTCTAGACTGCAACTGGTTATCTGAAAAATGAAAAACCGAGCAAGTGCAAGTCCGTACAAACTTAGCTATGAAAACAGTTCAATTCTCGAATTGAATATATTGAATTCTTAATAAACTAGTGCGCCTCACCATCAACGATTGCATCACCGCTTACCATCAGGCAGGATCGCAGTCAACCACTGGTTTATACCGAATAAAAAAAATAAAAAAAATTGTTACGAAGATTTTTCCAAATAGCAAAAAAAAAATATTTTGTGACGTAACTACAAATTTACAGTTTTCAGATTTTTTCCTATACTTGTGCTATGAGACCTCGCTTCATACCCTATGAATTTTGATTCCCTTGAGAGTGTCGAAATATACGTTTTTTGTGACATAATCGGCCGTATCTTTTTTTTTCGTTAACTCAGAACTTTGATTTTCTCACAGCTTCAGGGGACCGCAGACTTAAGAATATAGTTTTAATTTCAACTCGATGCCTTTAGGCGTTCCCAAAATACAGGGTCTTGACAGATAGACAGACACACAGACAGACGGACGAACAACAAAGTGATCCTATAAGGGTTCCGTTTTTTTTCCTTTTGAGGTACGGAACCCTAAAAAGCCAATAATAAATCAGCTTGTAATGTTACCACCAAACTTAAGAAAGGGTTGAGCACAAATGTTCGATGAGGCCGAAAAGTTCCGAAAGACGCAGCGTTGGAAGGTCTTCCACAAGGCGGACTGCTGACCTGGTAAGGGTCGCTGGAATCCGATGGATGCGAGACGCACATGATTATAATCCATGATCTCCAGTAGTGGACGTCTTTCGGTTGAAATGGTAATGGACTTGGATTTTACCAGATACGTTATCAGTGGTAATAACAATGTGTGATTAGTGTGTAAATAAAGTTCTTTACAAAATAACATAATTTATATCTAGATAGTTAATTACATCGATATTATGTACTACGCACTAGATTACGCGTACCGTACACTTACTTCAGTCGACTCAGGTGCAGTGTCTTCTATGCACCTTGATTTTGATGACATTAGTACAGTTTTGACGTTCATGCAGTGTGAGAGCGGCGCTTATAAATTCAAATTAAAGGGAATCTGGACGTAAATAATAATTCTGTACTCATGTAAGTAAAATTAATGGTTGTACGCACAATTTAATAGCTTCTAATATCGTAATAGTATGTTAGAAAATATATTATTTGATTTAAAAGCCTTTCTCATTTTATAATCATAGACTAAAACATGCAGATGGGAACATCTGCATGTTTTAAATAAAAACCCGTTTTTTACCTACAACTGGTTTAATGAACTTTGCATGATGTTTTATTCCGTTTGTTTTTTTTTTAATATTTTATTTAATGTTTTTATTTGTTGTATAAATAATATCAATGAATTCCGTCAATTTCAGAAATTATGACGACGTGTGTTTTTCAATACTATAAAAACTCAGCAAGAAATGTCAGCAAATCATCGGGTATCAGTTTTCATCGGTAAGTTTTGTCGTTAAGCATTCTGTCATTCATTAGTACTTAGGTTCTACCCTAACCTAACCAACCTAATCATTACGTGCAGATTAGTATTCAAATATAAATTAGATTCAGTTGAATTTGTAGTCCTATGTGTGAAATTCTATTACTGTTATTGAGATTTCGTCCTTCATACACTATAATTATATTTCAGGTTTGTTCACTCTGGTCATCCGAAAAGGGAAGAATGGATTGATTACATCAGTTCAAATATGGCATCACAAATTAATTCAGTTAAAAGATATGGGTGGGCTGTGCTACTCAACAGAAGATGAAACGTTAATACGTCATTTAATAAAATTTAAAGGATACGGCAAAAATTTGCTGAGGATGTATAGCAATATCAACATAATTGTATCAAATACACGTTACGTGTAAGTTTTGTAATGTAATTTGTATTTTTGGTGTACAATAAAGAATATATCTATCTATCTATCTATCTATCTTGATTCACTCAGGATAGCTGAAATAGTGGAGATAATTAGACGAACTTAGTTTGTTTTTAAAGAAAAAAAGTGTTCATAAAACTATTTTAACTGAGTTTTAGTTTGGTTTTTATCGTTTTTGTTATTTTTGTTACTAAATATTAGCAGCGCAGTCCTGATCTTTTTGATTAGTAGTATTAGTCTCTTTGATTTACTCAGGATAGTTATTCTTCAGAGTGGTTAGTGACAATAAATGGTTTTAATATTTTACACGATTTTGAATTCACTTATTAGATTTTGAAATAGAGTGTTATTGTAATAAAGTATTGTAGGCAAAAAGCTGTGTCGCTTCTGCGCTATAAAAATCTATATGGATAACCTGTCATTACAGTATGTTGAACGAAACGCGTAAGTGTCACGAAATTCATGGCGCTTAAGACGTTTTTGTCGCGAAAAAATATGCTCTAGAAGCCATCTAAGCGCTGTATGTTTTAATAGTTTTATTAGACGACATAATGGCAATAAAGCGCTGCAGCGAACTTTTGTTTTAACTTTTGAGTATTTTGACAAATAGTTTCCATGAACGTGCTTGTCTATCGCTAGAATATAAGTCGATGGTTAATTATGAGATGAAATGACAAAATGTATTCTTTTGATAAAAATATAAGTTGGTATAAAACCTTGAACGATGTTAATTTCTGTCATAATAACGTATTATTTGAAGAAAATTTGTATAAACAAGTTCAGGTGGCTACTAAATCTACACGTGATCACGCAAGGAAACTCCGAGCATAGCCCTTTCCATTGCCCTCTGGGTAACTTTAAGCTTTCTAATGAGGCCCAATATTATGACCGACCACGTCGTTCACGCTTTCAAACTTCGTTGTTGCATAAAATTCATTTTTTTTTTATTGCTATAAACTAGTGCTTGACTGCGATCCCACTGGGCCCGCTGGTTGGATTGCTGCCCATTCTTTTTCCTAGAAAGGAGGCCTGAGGCCCGATAGTAGAAAATTGTAAGCCTGATATCAACGCACCTGCACATAAGTGTATACGGAAACATGACCGCATTTATAACATAGGATCACAAGAAATTATTCAGTAAACAAATTTGAAAAAACACATTTTAATTACAAAAGTGAACCCAAATACATAAACAACACGAGTCATTTTAGAAAAACACCTAATGGAGTCATTCAACTAATTGATCCATAACGCTGCCGCACTGTCTACAATATCGGAAACCACGTTGTGGTGTACCCTCGTAGTTTCTGGCTGGTATGTCCGTGCTACGTACTGACGGAAATCCCTGAACGATAAACCTAAGAGACTCTTTTGCATCATTTCCAATTCATTGCGTTGTTCATTTGTAGGAGAAGTCAGTTCTTCTACCGTAGGAGCATAGCGTCCGACAGCCTGTGTAGATAAGAAGAAATGGTTCATTATCATTTTCCAGCCATAGGCTGCAATACTAGCAGATTTTTTCATCCATTCTCCCCTGCCAACCACCATGCTATCATTCATTTATTTTTCTTTTATAACTTATCTCTCACGCAATTTCACGTCATGGTTTCAAACCCAAAGAGGGCTTTTCTTTGTGTAATTTATTTCATTACCACTGTTCTCAAAACGGTAAAGGAGAACAGTGAACGTGAGGAATCCGGCATATCCTAAAACCAAAAATTCGAAGACATGACACGCACCAACCCACACTGGGTCTGCGTGGGGAATTACGGCCCATTCTCTCTTCTAGAAAGGAGGCCTGAGTTCCAGCAGTGGGAATATTGTAAGGCTGATTATGTTTATGCTTAATGTTGGCTAGATTCATATGATCGTTTGCCTTCTCACCTAACCTATTATCTTACCTTTCCATTTAACCTCATTTATATAATAAATCAAGACTGTTGATAACATCTGCCTGTAACTATCCTAGTACCTACTTACGGGCGTATGAACGGTAGATGACTACCATTTACTTGGTCGTGCTAACAACTGATGAGAAACCTACTTCCTAATTTAATACAACCAGCCCATATTGGGGTGATTCTTTGAAACCGAGAAAATGTCTCATTCATCTGGCCTAGTTTTCGTACCTATCTATTTTGTATCGTAAGCCATTGGACGCAAATGACGAGTGCCTTTGATACTAATATGCAAATAAAAATATCAAATTCGTAAAGAAAAACCTAGGCCAGATGAATGAGACATTCTCTCGGTTTCAAAGAATCACCCATTGTCCTTTGCGCAAAGGCCTCTCATATTTCCATACAATTCTGTAGCAGAAAAACACCAGAAAACAGAATTATGTGAATGCTTACTTACTACATCATCATCATCTTCCTGCCCTTGTCCCGTCTTATTTGGGGTTGGCAGGGTTGGCGCAAGACGTTTTTTTCTACCATTCTATCCTGTCAACCGTCATGCTCTCACTAACTTCCTTTTCTTTCAGTATAGTTTTAGGTGCAACCATTAATTTTCGGATTTCACTGCGGGCACTACCGACCTATTGCATATACGCAATAGTCTATAGATTATTTATAAATGAACTGATAGTTACGATACCTTGGCATTTATACTGACGATGCACATAGTTAGAAGAACGGTCAACGCTTTATTCATTTTTATATTGTTCGTTTAAAAGAACGAGAGTAATATTATATCCTTTTTATAGTTTAAGATTTTTAATTTTCTATAAAAAATTGAAACAAAAATTTTGACAAACTTTAATGACGTTAAATTTTTCCACAAACAATAATTGAGAGTATTTTTTACAAGTTTATGTCTTTGATACTGAAACCAAAAAGTATTAATGTAGGTAAAGGTACTCATTTGCAAGAGCGTTTTTCAACCAATCAATTTGGAAAAATCATGAAATTGGATGAAGACTTTGTGGTGGTGTATGTAGATTTGTGCGTAGTTGATGAAAATAGGCTCTCCTTCTATTAAATGCGATTTTAACATAACTGGCTGGCTGCGGAATTCTCCAAAAGAGTCACCGCGACTTTAGAACATAAAGGGCGAGTGAGTTTTAATCAATAAAACGGCTAACAAGGAAATGTTTCATTACTCCCGAAGAGTGAGAACTTATATGATGAATTACCACTACAAAAAAACAAAAAAGCAGAACTAGCAAAATCTGACCATAAGCACTATAGGTACCTAAGCATCTCTGTCTCCTATTCGGTTATGTCCTAAACTAGCTTCTGCCAGCGACTTCACTCGCGTTAAAATAAGTTTCTCCGCACAAACTTCGGACCCCCGTTTCATTTAGAAAATTCTTTCTTATTGCGTTTATATCGTAAAAGAAAACCTTATTCCAAAATTCACACTTTTATTCCCAGTACTTTCGGCTGTGCGTTGATATACATTATATAGAATATGAACAACTAACGTACTCTATTCCTGATAGTTTCAAAATAGGAAAACCTAATTACACCATGTTCGACTCGGGAATTAAACTTAGGCTACGTCACGCACAGGAATCAAACTAGTTGGAGACCGTTTCGACTTGTTAGCTAAAGCAATGAAAGGATTTCGGAGCATATTGTGCAAATACAAAATATAGATAGTCGGTATCCAAATATAGGGTGTAACCAGACAGCGACCGAAGCCGACGGTCAACTAAAAATGTGCGACATCATAATGGTTTTTTACCCTTGGTTGTCTGTCGACTTAGGAGAACCGAAAGCGGCTTGGTAGAAGCGGTGCTTGCATAGAAGCGACTACCACCTTCGGCTTGTTGACCGAAGTCGGCAATGCAAGTGTCCGTGTCTATCGATGCTGATCTAGTTAGGCTACGAACTATGAGTAAATCGTCAGTCGAACTTGGGATTTATATACTAGATAGTTTTCTTGCTGCTGAAGTCATCCCGTTGAAGTAGAAATGCTATGAAATTCAATTTTTATAAATGCTCGCATCTGTATATCAGCTGTACCTACTATTTTTATTATTTATAAAAGTTATATACAATAAATAATATAAGAATATAAGAACGACGTCGTCTTCACGGGTGTTCCACTACAGAAGGTTGCATTAGGTAATGAAAGACTCAAAAATATTAGGTAATCAATAAATTAATTCAACATTCTAATAATTATGTTTAATTAGGTCATGTTATTGTTTATACTGGAATTGTAGAATCATCTAGTCTTCGTCAGGAGAGGGCTTCGGTTTCGTTAATTCGTCAAACTGTAAACAAACAAAATTTACATTTACGATAAGACTAACAATCAGTGCGTTACTGGCCAGAGTGCATTCATCATGTGCAAGTAGAGATAAACCAAAACCCATGATGCTGTACCGTTGAATGCATTCACCTCTTCATATCTTTCTCGCTTGTCTTTTTTTTTTTCTTTGTTGTATCATTTAATTTAAAATCGGCTTGCGTAGAGTTTGTTGTTTGGCAGTGTCATAATACTACAAGTAATGAGTCTGACAATGGACTTGCTCATTTATATGAGACTATGTGGACTCGGGCTTGGTACTTAATGGACGACGAGCTATCCATTGCTCACCGTCCACAACCCCTCAGCTACGGTGACATAAACCCCGTATGAGATCTCACGCCAACATCCGCCCCAATTACGACTTGTCACATGATCGGTCAATATCTATCCAGATTAAAGTCTGATCATAAGGCCAATCGTTTAACCTTTTTTGTTCATGAGAAGTCTCGTTAAACAGGTCTTGGAAGTATCTAAAATTTACCATATTAAGTGATCAATCCCGTATGAGATCTCACGCCGACATCGGCCCCGACTAGGACTTGTCGCATGATCAGTCAATATCTGTTGGGAATCGAACCCAACAGATCGTTGACGCGGTCTGCACGCGCAGGCGGCGCGCACACATACGTCATCGGCAGCGGGGAACGGAGACGCGGGCGGCGACACGGCTGTCCGGCGCACCGCGGACACTCGCTTCCACGGACACCGCCGCGACGGACGATACCTCTCGAACCTAATTTAAATTAATTACTGTTTGTCCGGGTCGTTGTATTTTTGAAAGCATTGGTTAACGGCAATATACCAGCACTCATAAGATACAGTCCACTTATTTACACCCAACCCCAACAATATCCAATCAAGAATAAAGTCTGATCGACTAATCGTTCAACCTATTTTGTTCATAAGAATTCTCGTGCAAGAAGTCTTGAAGGTATTTAAAATGAACGTACCGCTTTGGAGAACCTGTTCAACTGATCACCAATGACATTGAACAGTGGCTTCAGATGGTCTTCATTGACTTCACCCACGATGTTAGCCAAGCTCTTGTCGACACAAATCCTGAACTCATCCATGTTCTTCTTCAATGCGTCTATAGCAGTAGCATTCACATCTCTTTTGACAAAAGCTTCGATCTGTAAAAGTTAGTTTGATATTAGTTTTGGGTTATAGAAGTTAATTTCTTAAGTCTTCAGAAAGTATTTTTTTCGACAACACGCATTTATAAGATTAACAGTAACATTAGAAAGAGAACTATGTTTGTTATTTACTTATTATATTCTGGCTAGATTAAATATGAATTCACATGAACATTTTGAATATCGGCCTGATTTGAATGATGAATTATGTTTATTTTGTAAATAAGTTAGATATAAATGACACTTTTACACATAATTTTTTTTCGTTAATTTAAACTAGATGAGATCGGTAAATAACAGAATGGCAACTCTACCATTTTAACAAGCCTTATCTAATTAAGCATACATATCTTTTTTACTTAAAAATATAATAAGCAAGTCAGATTAATTCCGATCGGCCGATCGCGTAAGGCAATGGTCCTCACACCCCAACCGCCGCCGGGATTCCAATCCCGATTTCCGGCCATTATAGGCGCGGGCTTGCAGACGGCGAGCGATGGGTGGCTCTCCGTCCGATCGTCCGGTAACTGTCAGGACAGAGTCCAAGTCGTCGACGGCGCGTAGTTGTTGTGGTGTTCCACGCGCGCCTCAAGGAGATGTCAGCAACCGTAGGGGCCCAGCAGGGTCGAGGCGTACTGGGGCCATGGGTGATGCGAAAGTGACCCCCGGGGCCCTGGAAAAATAGCAAAGAAGGAACAGGAGTGGGTTTTTAGTCAGTAAAAGTCTGACACTATCTCGCGCTCCGCCCAAGAGCGAGGGATGTCATTAGATGATTTCCCACCCAAAAAAGAAAAAAAAGTCTGATTAATGTACCATAGCTGATCCGATAGACGTCGTTCTCTCAAAAGGTATAATTGACAGCTAACCCTGATATTGACAGCTAGGAACAGTTTAAATGGAATAAAGAAAAAATATGTTTTTTACTTTTTTCCGGGAAATTTCTCCAATTCTATCATCATAATAACCTTTCTGAGACTTCAACAAATGATTTAAAGAAAAGTTTATTTAGATTGGTTCAGAAATTCTTGAGTTTTGCGCAGCACATTGAACCATTCATTTTTATTTATACAGATCGATAGGAGATATAGAAAAACGTATTCCTCTTTTATTCAATTATATAAAATTTAAATGTAACTAGTGTGTAGCCTTAATCAAAACCTAGGAAACACATACTAATTACATGGTACAACAAGGAAAGGTGAAAGAATTGGGATTTAGTAGCCCGGTATACCACACAGCAACCATACAGTAATGCGGTTATCCACTGAATACCGCAGTCAACTTAACTCCTACCGCGGTTGTGTCGGCTATTCACGCGGCACGTAATGTGCTAAAACAACATTTTGTGTGCTCATAGAATGATAAAACCTCGTCTGTGGTTACGTGCATAATTGTAATGAATATAAAGCGAACCTAAATAGCTCTGTGAAGTATATCATTTACTGATTTAACTATGTGTGACTAAGTTATTACCAATAGCGCGACAAAAATAACACTTGGAGGAGCCTTTATCATCATCATCATCATCATTTCAGCCGAAAGACGTCCACTGCTGGACATAGGCCTCCCCCAAGTGTCGCCACAATGAGCGGTCCTGTGCGTCTCCCATCCATCGGGATCCCGCAACCGTTATCAAGTCATCGGTCCACCTTGTAGGAGGCCTTCCAACGCTACATCATCCGTACGTGGTCGCAGGCGCAGGCGTCTTAATTGATAAAATATATTTCACTACTTATGTGTGTTTAGGTGAGTGCCGTGATGGCCCAGTGATTAAGGCCTTAACCACTAGGACACATAAGATTTCGGGTTCGAAACCGGGCAAATACCAATGTGATTTTTTAATTTTATGTGTGTTTTTCTAAGTTTATCTAGGACATTATGGACACCCTGTGCGTCGGAAAGCACATAAAGCCGTTGGTCCCGGTTGTAATTCGTAGATCTTTGTTAAAGGAAGTGATGACATATGGCTCTGAAACATGGTCGCTTACAATGGGCCTCATCAGAAGGCTTACAATCACCCAAAGGGCAATGGAAAGGGCTATGCTCGGAGTTTCCTTGCGTGATCGCATAAAGAATGTAGATATCCGTAGAAGAACCAAGGTCGCCGACATAGCCCAAAGAATCGCCAAACTAAAGTGGCAGTGGGCAGCGCACATTGCTCGTAGAACGGATGGTCGATGGCGCCGAAAGGTTCTAGAGTGGCGACCGCGCACCGGAAGACGCAGCGTTGGAAGGCCTCCCGCAAGGTGGACCGACGACCTGGTGAGGGTCGCGGGAGTGCGGCGGATGCGAGAAGCACAGGATCGGTCGTTGTGGCGACGCTTGGGGGAGGCCTATGTCCAACAGTGGACGTCTTTCGGCTGAAATGATGATGATGAAAGGGAGGAAGTCTATCTAAGGAGTATCGTGTTGCCCAGTAGCTGGAGTGTTGAGGTCTGATAAGTAATCTCATCATTTAAAACACGGATATTCAGCTACATCCAGTTTTACTCGAAGCTGACCCCAAGCTAGTTGTGAAAAGGAAAGGGAGATGATTTGTATTTGGGTGACTTGGATTTAGTATATTTTTTTTTGCTTTCTTAGTTTATAAAACCTTGCCTCACACTAGAAATTACTCCTGTATCATTATCCTGTATCATTTATTGATAGTTGTAATTATTTATTTTTCTTGCTTTTTCTCACTTTTTATTTTGATTGTACTTTTGAGTACAATATTGACTGGTCTATACTATCCTTACATAACATCTACTAATAGGTAATGTAATATGAAAATATTGTAAAAACAACATTTTTTTTAACAAATAACCATGGAGATTCTTGCCGGTTCTTCTCCATAGGAAACGACCAATTTGGAATCGCGCACTAGCTTCTGCCATTTTATAAGTGCCCATGTAGGCCTATGTAAAATAAAAACATTTGTTTTTTTTTTTTGTCTTTGGTGCGTTCGTTTGTATACGTATTTAAACAAATATACCCAAGACACATGAACCCGAAAAAACTATCTGTAGGTCATATGTTGTATATTGAACCCGCGACACGCAGCGTTTCCGCCGGTCGCTCAACCACTGCACTGCGCCGATCGTGCCATCATCATTATTCACTCAGATTAGACCTTTCAATCACTTTTAATGCAATTGTGCTAAATTTATTTAATTATAGTAATAATATAAGATACATTTTTCAAACGTCGATTTCAATACGGCGTACGTCATCACGTACAGCGTTGCGCCATCGGTACATGGTGGACATCCCACCCATTCGTACAAAGCGTTTTGGGAACACATTCATAATGCGTACAGCTAAGGAGTGGAATTCCCTGCCGGAGTCTGTGTTCCCTGATAGCTACAACCTAGGGGTCTTTAAGTCAAGACTGAATAGGTTACTTCTAGGCAAGCGTACTCCATCGTCGGCCACATCATCGCTTACCATCAGGTGAGATAGTGGTCAAACGCGAGCCTATCAATAATAAAAAAATCTAATCTTAATTCCCACAAAACCATCGGACTCTTAAATATCCTACATTATTGAAAATTACCTCAAATAATTAACAAGGGACTACTAAGGGCGGAATTCACCAATACAACTAATCGTGTTTTAACGTTTGGCTCGCATAATCACGTGTAGCTCAGCAGCTACTAAAGAAAAATACAGACAAGTGACACTAGTGACAGCTCACTAGTGTCACTTGTCTGTATTTTTCTTTTGTTGTATTTTTACAAGTGACACTAGTGACAGCGGCTAAACGCGATCATGCGAGCCAAACGTTAAAACGCGATTACCTTTATTAGTGAATTCAACCCTAAAAAGTTGGAAACCCATGAAACAGTTTTCAATAGATTCTCCGACGACTTTCATTTTACTTAGCCCCTAGTGAATTTTATCCCGAGTCAAGGCAGGTACCCGCTTAATATCTTCATCCTATTTCATAAATAGCCATTATATACAGGATATTAATGTTATGACACCGTTTGTGGCGATTATTGTATGTGTAATCAACATAAAATTCTATCTGTTTTGTTGCTAGAAAAGGTGACCGAGGTTAGCAAAATATTGGTAAAACAAAAGGTTGGCATAGTGAAAATAATCTACGTCCATATACTTAATATTATAAAGAGGAAGGGTTTGTATTTTTGTTTGTAATTAATGAACTCAAAAACTTTAGGACACATCATCATTTTCCTGTCCTTATCCTGTGTTATTCGGGGTCGGCGCAACATGTTTTTAACCGACCTAAAAAAGGAGGAGGTTATCAGTTCAGTTGTATTTTTGTTTTGTTACCTCAGAACTCCGTCGTTTATGGAACGATTTACAATTTTTTTTTTCTTTCATTCTGACCTGTCACCCGTCATGCCATCACTAACTCCCTTTTTATCTGTATTGTGTATTTCTATCTGAGTTTAAAATTCTTTACCTGTTATATTGCTACTTTATCACTGATTTTTACCCGGGCATAATCACTTTCAGAAGCTAATATGATGACATCAAACACCACCGGACCGATTTTTAAAATTCTTTCACTTAGCCACTGGCCGAAGCTAGTTTCGGCCAGTGGCTATTAACATCTTATCTAATTAAAATTTTAACTAAACTAATGACTTGTTATTTCAAACATTAAAAATTCTGACTAATAACTTATCCAAATTACCACTCCTCATTAACTAATTCCCAGTAATACTTACGTCAACAAACAACAAGAACACACAGAACAAAATGGCGAATTTAAAAAACATATCTGCGTAAAAACCAACTAGTACGTTATGATGAAATCTACTGATCTTAGTAATAGCGAACGTTAAGTATAAGTAGAAACGTAAAACGGTTGTTTACACTGGTACAGTCATACACATATTGTCCAGGTAAACTAGTAAATAATGCGTCAGTACTATTCTTGCACACAGCAAATAGTAGTAGTAGGTATCAATCAAACTTGATCTAGCATGACAGGTGAGAATGTAATAAGTAATTCGAAATAAAAATTGTTTTCATCTTTTTATCAATGGTGACTGAGTGCTGTCAGTAGATGAAACCTACATACATCAAGTTCAGTCATTGTAGTAATAATTATTATCATATCCCTCCTAACATGAGCCATTGACCGAGCTATCAAATTTGATCAGCAAAAAAACCACTACACTTGACAAGCTGATCTTTTATTTATTAATTGAAACGCGAATTTCGTTTGACCACTATATTGAGGTCAATATAGTGGTCGAAGGAGGTACCTGGTGATGGTATGCGCTGATGTAGTTGACAATAAAACACACTTGCCTAGAAGTAATATATACATTCTTGACTTTAAGACGACTAGGTAGTAGCTATCAAGAAAGGCAGACTCTGGCAGGGAATACCACTCCTTAGTCAAAGGTGCAATTTAGTTGCTTTTCACAAACAGGTTTCCCTTACTTTTGCATGGAAATCCGAAAACAAAGTAGTGTATCTCGTCAACGGGGACTACTAGGATTTTTGTGAATAGCTTCAAAGTTTATGTTGACCTTAAACGAAAGAGAGACAGTTTATTACATTTTAACTGAAATCGGCGGCAGACTAATAAAAACTATTCCAACGAAATTGTCTTATCTTTATTTTAGTAAATACCTAATTGATGTTTCATTAGCATCTGGGAAATATTAAAAATAGCGAGGTTATCAGCTGTTCAGATACTACTTACAATGTCCGACAATTTCAACATAAAATTTCATTAAATGTAAAAAATAAACAACGTGTATCTCAACGTTGTCGCTCATTCTACGAAAACATGTTTTTTTTTGTAAAATATTTTTACTCTGGTCCCCTTTATCTGGTCTGAAGGTAAAAGGTGTTCTATGAGTTTATATTTAAAATAACTAGCTTCTGCCAGCGGATTTGCCCGCGTGAAATAAGATTTCTTCATTCTCCAAATTTTAGACACCCATCATCATCCCCTTAGGGGTGAATTTTGGAAAGTCCTTTCTGATTCTTTGCAGACATTATATTAAAAACCTTTGTGCAAAATTTCAGTGATCTAGGTCCATGGATTTGGGCTGGGCGTTGATGAGTCTGTGGGTAGGTCAGAACTTTGTCTCATATAATATACAAAGATTTAGAGCATTTAATAGGATATGTATGCACGCTCAGCGCAACTATATTGTAAATCTGAACTTTTTTTTTTGTGTTCTTGTTGCCTATTGCATTGTATTGTATTGCCTGCATAGAATAAATACTATTCTATTCTATGTAGTTTGTCTTAAGGTTCCTTTTTCTGCTGTCTAACTCTCGTTCTTCCATGGAAGACTCATAAGTTTAATTATTTCTATTGTGATGCTTGAAAAATGCCAGTTTGAAGTTAAAAAGTTTTACTTTTCTATGTAATTCACCTTAATAGGGCAGTCTGTAGTTATGACATGTTTCTTTCCAATCTTTGAAAACTGTTTGATAAGATTTACCAGCCAAGCCAAGTTACGACAGTTTCGTTTCGATTATTTTGTGCCGAACGCCTCGATTAGGCCACGCCTTCGACCTCCGATTCTTTTATTCTGACCACGTGACTGAGCGTTGAGATGACGTCAGAACAAAAATATCGGAAGTGTGGCTTACTCGAGGCGTTCGATGCAAGAGAATCGAAACGAAACGGTCTTAACTTGGCTAAGGGGGCAGTTTGGATTTACTTCAAACTCACCTACTCCTAGAGGGCATTAAACCTAGGAATGATAGTAATGCACTGGGAATCTTTAAATAGGAAAGCGTCGTTTTGCTTGTACATTACAGAAACTGATGGCGTCAAACTCTTAGCCTTGTTTTGGACCAACTTTATTTAGATATACATCGACTCGAAGATAAATTACGTCTGTATAATCATTTTTTCCCTAGCTATTACTATCCTACTGCTAAGCAAAGGCGTCCCCCAAGTCCTTCCAGACACTCTCCTCCCACGCCATCTCGAACCAATCCTCATGGTACGCATCTAAATCATGTTGCCACATCTTCCTGTGTCAGCCTCACTGGGCGCTTTCCCTCTGCAGGATCTTTTAATATAATATTACTTGTTACTTCCATAGTAATTGTAACCCTACCTTAACCGGACAAGCCGGATAACAAATAATACTAGTAAAGAAATCTTTTTAAATATTGGCTTGAGAAAAGTGGAGGCTTGGTGGAGACATCTCCATATCTCTTTTTACACACGTTATCTAATGGCAGTGACGTCACACTTCAGTATGTGCATCCTTATTGTGTTACATGACAGTTTCACTTTCAACTAGATTTGAAAGATTTTTAATATGCTTAATTTTGAGGGGATCTGAAAAATTATTTCTATTTTTGATAAAGTTTATATTTTTTCCAAAAATAGTAAAAAAAAAATTGAGTCAACTGCTCATTGCCAAAAAGAACTACCGACATTTCTGTCAAAAATACCTATTTAACAATACAAAAACTTCTCCACATAGGTATTATGTTGCCGACTGTGCCCGCCAATTGTGCTAATAGTCAAAGTGCTCCGTCCTAATTGTTTGAAGAGATCAAAACGTGGAGTCGGTATGATATCTACGATATGATCCAGTAATAGACTCCTAGTGGAGTACCGTCGATTACGAAACTGTGTCAATGAGTGATCAAGTTTTGAAACTAGTGCCTCTAGTGAAAAGGTTGCCTTCGGACATTGCCGTATACCTACTTGTCTTTTCTTTTTGCTAGCTTGCTTCATCTCACTCCTGGACAAAAGAGCCCACTTCATCCACTCCTATATTTTTCGAGCCCGCTCTTCCTCATTCCAATTTTGGCGATATCTATCCAGTTCGTCCCGCCACCTCCTTCCAGGTCTGCCGCAACCGTATCTTCTGCCTCATGGCATTACCTCTTTGCTACTTTGGCCCACAGTTTATCGAGTACGCAGTAAACATGTTGTGCTCAGACCCATTTCAATTCGGTAGCCTTTTCAGCCACATCAGCTATTCTAGTTTGGAGCATAGTGATTATGTTTAAAGGTAATTTATATGACAAAACATGAACTATATGGTTATTGATTTATTGAAGTGTACGTCATGTAATACTTTTTGATAATAAAATAAAAGATTGAATTCAGAAAGACCCTTTGGAATTTAATTATGTACCACAATTGTAATAATAGTCGAACAGTGAAAGGTTTGACTAAGACCTAAGAGAAACCATCAATTAATCATTGAATTAAGAGTCAGATGCGGAAAGCGGTCAAAATAGACACGGCACGTATTGTGAGAAAGCTCTCCATTTCTTTTTCTAGGTGAGAAATTACCAAATAATTTATCCCAATTTTGGAGAAAGGGCAAGTCAGACTTTTGCTGACTATAAACCACCTTCTAGGAACACGGTAATTTTTTTGAACAATTCCGAAGGCTTCTCACCTTGGATCCCTGATTGCCATTAGCAGGGATAGTTTTCTTTTTTAATTTCTTTATTTATAATAAACGTTTGATATTTCTTCCCTTCTTTCTTTATTTCTTTCCTTCTTTCTTTCTTTCTTTCTTTCTTTCTATTTGTATTTGACATTTAAGCGTTTCACTATTCTAGCGCGTGGGTTTTTTCTTCGTCCAAGAAATAATTAGAATTGGAAGATTATAAATTAATAGGTTATCATCTATTCTAACGAAAAACTACTCTATTGTAACAATAACAACTGATATAACCATTGTCAGCATTTAATATTCTAGCTGATTTACTAATGATAAATTTAATTTATTTCATTTTAAACATTGCTGACGTGTAATAAATAAAACAATTGAGACAGAGTTATATCTCGATAATTATTTTATTATCATTACAATATAACATGTTCAATAGTGTATTTATTTCCAAAGCATCCTTTATTTAATATTTTTTTCTCATTTTTGGCTAGATTGAAACAATATACACCTCCATTATTTTAAACTACATATAGTTACTAATAGTAGGTAATGCTACTACTTCTAAAATTGTAACAGGGTCCAAAATCTTTGTAACCCATTCTTTTTTTTCTGTATTTACTATCAAGGTAAAAGGGACCATCAACCACCCTTTCTTCATCTTGTGCCACCACGTTTAGGATTGAAATTATCAGTCGAACGTCAAACCAACGCTGCGGTAGCTGGTGAAAGGATTAGTCAGCTAGACTCTGCGTTACCGAGTGCTAGCTCATCAGGGAGCGACGAGCGTTTGGAATTGCAGAACGATATATTTAATACCACTACACAATACCACTCAAAGAACCTCCTCGGTTCCTTCCATGCACCCCTAAGTTAAAGTTAGGCCGCTATCACACTGGCATTTTACGAGCATTGGCGTTTCTCCAACGTCTACGCAGCGCCAATTTCTAGTGGTAAAGCCCCAACGTTGCGCAGACGCAACGTTAGCGTCGCAAGTTTCTTGCGTACATCTCAAATTGCAGCATGTATGCGACGTTAACGTTGTGTTCAGCGGATTTAACGCTTACCTGCCACTAGAAACTCCAGACGTTAACGTCGCATGTGCGCAACGTTGTCGGAGAAGCGCTTACGCTCATAAAACGCCAGTGGGACAGCGGCCTAAGGTCTCCCCCATATTAGGCGTGAGCGTTCCTAAAACGTGTAAGCGACGCACGCACAGTGCGCGTGCAGCGCTTGTTTGACGTCATCGCTCACACGCTCGAGAAACGCGCTCGCCCAATGTGGGAGCAGCCTAAGAAACAATAGATGATCGCAAAATAAAATAAAACAAGTTCTCTTAAATAAAATAATCTCTTTATTTTAATAATGACATGGGTATTTACGTATACATTTGTTTAAATTTTATGAGTAATTTCATTAATTTTTATTTTATTCTGCCCCATGTTCACCGTCGTCGTCGACTTCGTAGTTTGCCATGAATGGCGCGCTAAGTCGTTGAGGCGCAGAAAACTCTAAGATCATTTCATGTCTCGGAAAAGAACCATCAAAAAATTGGCTGTGACCATCTCCGCTTTTTTCGTTTTCTATTTCTTGAATAAGAAGTAGCTGAAAGTAATTTAACTTTGATTAAGTGTCATCTTAATTAATAATAATATTCCACAACTTTCACACAACGCCATCTAGTCCCAAACTAAGCAAAGTTTGTGATACAAGTACCTACTAGACGACTGATAAACATAGTTATGTACATTTAAATACATACATATTATAAATAAATTACACCCAGACACAGAACAATGATCGTGCTCATCACACAAACATTTGTCTTGGGTTGGAATCGAACCCACAACCTCCGGCAAAGCAGACAGAGCCACTAACCACTAGATCAACAGGCCAGTAAAATACATTTTACATTTTTTTCTCTCCCAGAGAAGGTCTATGGCTTGATCCCAGCAGTGGAAATGTTCTAAGCTGACCTATGCTATTGTAAAGTATTTTTTGCATTTAGAAAGAAAGAAGAAAGAAAAACTGTTTATTCGCGCGAAATGACGACTTGGGCTCAGTCCGGACGGTTACCAGGCGGTCGGACGGCGAGCCACCCATTGCTGGCTCATGGTATACGAATATTATGAGTACGCAGGAGCTATATAAAAGGGATACTCGTTCTGAGAAATGAAAAATTCAAATTAGTTACTCCATTATTATGACTAAAATTCAAAGGAAAATTTTCCCAGTGCCAAAAGTTCGGAGTTATTTATAGTTTAAATATTTCTACTCGAGTTAATAATACAATATTATGATACCTTGTTCATTTTCAAATTATTGGGCTTCGAAATTCAGTGGAATTTTCCCAATTAAATATATTTATTCGGAGACTACAATTTTTTTTTGCTCTGATATTTTATTTCATAGGTAGAACGTTTACTATTGATTCGAAGAATTTATGTCGTTAGTAATATACGAGTACCTATTAGATACATCAATTACTTTTATTTACTTATCATTTAATGGTAATGATTTATTCAGATTCTACAAAACTTTTAGGGATAAAATAATTATTTTTCTCGAATATTGGAAGACATAATTACACATATATATATACGTATTTTATGTTAACAATATAAACCTAAAATATATTTTTTTTATTTCACACAGCTCGAGTAGCGAGGGATGCCTTAAAATCTACGGGTTTTACAGAAATTGACCACGTCCAGACCTGGCTGTATTGACTTTTCCTTTTTTCTAATTGAAAAAGGAGCTACGGGGACGAAGATTTTCGGACGACAATGAGATGATGGTGGCTGTAGATAGCCATTGAGAAATGTAAAGAATATTTTTTTGGTGGTATAAAAGCATTATATTCACGTTGTGAAAAGTGTATTTCACCTGAGGGGGATTACATTGAAAAATAAAAAATATAAAACCGTATATTTCTTACATTAAGTACCTTAGGCCTCGAACTTATCAGCCTCCCCTCGTACCTACAGAGATATATATATGTTTTTTATTGAGCTTATACTTCCTCTGTGCGAGGCTTTCTTCGGTCTTCCACAATTCTTTCCAGGTATTATTTTCTCGAGCCACCTCGAATCAATGTATTAAAGCCACTAAATTGTTTATTTGCTGTATGATTTTAAAAGAGATTCGTAATTCCAGAGATTAGGTACCTACCTTTAGAAATGCAGACCCCATTTTGAATATTATTTTACTAATAAAAAGTCATACCACCGCTCACTATCAAAGGTAACCTTTTATGAAGGCAAAATACACGATATTAGTAAGACATACCACAGGAGAGAAGACGGGAAAAAGTAGAATAAAAATGAGACCTCAAACTGAATAAGTAAAGTAACCTAAATGCAAAGCACATAACAAGAACTGTCGTGATACTTATCATTCGAGCTAAAACCGACACAACACAGAGTGTTTCGCCTATCAAATACATCAAGGAGACATTCGAAGCACCTGCAGTAAATTCTATTCGCTTTATTACTAAGATACTAGTCGACATTTATAAGCCTTTGTCACCAAACGTGTGTTAAATTATTCGTCAGCACCCGGTTAGGCGGCGCTAAGACGTGGCTTCTGAATGTTCTGTATAAATTGAGACAAAGCGGAACTGTGTAATACCAGTCTTTGGTAGTTAATGAAACTTACAACACAGGATATAAGAAAAATTTGGCATAGGAAGAGATCCTTTTGTAGTGAAAGCTTGAACGTGAATTAAAAATCTTTTCTGATTCCCCAATATTTGACCTGGTCCTTGATATCTTATTATTCCCTGATATTGTGCTAAACCAACTTTATACTTCGATCTGTTTTACGGTTTTTTGACTACGTGACTGAGTGTTGAGATGACGTAAGAACAAAGGAATCGGAGGCGTGACCGAATCGAGGCGGTCAACGAAAAGAGAATAGAAACAAAACAGTTGTAACTTGGCTAGGGGGGCTGAACTGATAGACTGAATCCCGAGCAACAGTAGAAGAAGAATGGAAGGGAGGCGTGTGCCCTGCAGTGGGACACAATAGGCTTATAATAAATAATAATAATAAATGAAGACTACCGTATTTTGATCACGGTGGCCACTCTCAACAGATATTAGCCAAGTACGCAGGAGATATTATTATGCACAAGTGCGTGAGCAAACGCAGGTGCACTCTCTGTTCATTTACTCTCATAGTTCTCTGGGACGGCCATCCAACACGACCGGAGAGAGATCAAGCGCAGAACCAACGGCTTTACGTGCTTTTCGAGGCACGGGGGTGTCACACCACCAACATTGAAACTCCGGGCTGCTACAGAGTAATTCGTAATAGAAACCTCACGCTCAGCAGTCGCACTGCGACCACGAAATTAACGAGGCAGTTAAAGCCACGATCGCGGTAATAATCCGTCAATTAACTAGACCTGCCCCCCTAGCCAAGTTACAATTGTATCGTTCGCGCTGAACGCTTCGAGTAGGCCATGCCTCCGATTCCTTTGTTCTGACGTCATCTCAACGCTGAGTCAAATGGTCCGAACAAAGGAATTGGAGGCGTGGCTTACTCGAAGCGTTTGGCGTGAACGATACGAATGTAACTTGGCTAGGGGGGCTGGACACTTGACTGGCCTGTTGATCTAGTGGCCAGTGGCCTGTTGGTCTAGTGGCCAGTGGCCCTAACTGCTATAACGGTGGACGTGGGTTCGATTCCCACCCAGGGCAAATGTTTGTGTGATGAGCACGATCATTTTGTTCTGTGACTGGATGTAATTTATCTATAATATGTATGTACTTAAAAATATATAAGTATGTTTATCAGTTGCCTAGTACACATAGCACAGGCTCTGCTTAGTTTGGGACTAGATGGAGTTGTGTGATAGTTGTGGAATATATATTATGTGTGGAATTTAATTACGCATTTTGACCAGAAGTTAAATTCACACTACAAAATAAACATAAAGACAAAGCTACCAATCATAGCTTACACTAATATAATTCTAAAAGGATAAACATAAATCGTTCCGAGTACATTTGGAGAGCAAACAGACCTTCGGTTGGTAAGTAACTGATCAAACAGACAAGTTTGTGTTACGTTATGCATTGTCTACATTAGAATAGTGGCGTTTACTTAAAGCTTTAAGGTTTTCACAGATATGTGCGACAATGTGACTTCGATGCGATAATTGTTTCTTATTCAGAGTGTAATAAGTAATTATATTTTAAATACTGCTTCTGTCCATTGAAATCCAGAACTTTCTTCAACAACAATTTTTATTTTCAGAATTTATGATTATTTAAGTCATATGCTAATTTTGATTAGCTGATGACAACTTGTGTGGAGATAGTCCAATATTTATTTTGGAAGTTTACTATAGAATGTTTTTCATTTCTATAATTATGCAGAAGTAGTATCTTAATTATAACTATGCATTACATTTGCATCCTGTAGGTTTATGTTCCCAATTTCTATAATTTATTTTTATAGAAACGTGGTACACATTAACACACCTTTTTATTTTGATGGAAAAACGTCAAAAATCTCCTCTCGCTCTGGGTGAAACGAGAGGAAGTATCAGACTTTTACTAACTAAAACCCACCCATATCCCTTTAATTATACCTTGCTTTCAAGGGTTGTGGCGACTCTTTCGAACTATATTATCATTTGCCTAGTATTTGGTCATTTTACATAGTAATAATAATAATCATCATCAACATTTTCAGCCGAAAGACGTCCACTGTTGGACATAGGCCTCCCCAAAGCGTCGCCACAACGACTGGTCTTGTGCGTGTCGCATCCATCGGATTCCAGAGACCCTGACCAAGTCATCGGTCTACCTTGTAGGAGGCCTTCCAACGCTGCGTCTTCCGGTACGTGGTCGCCACTCCAGAACCTTTCGGCTCCAACGGCCATCTGTTCTGTGTGCAATGTGCCCTGCCCATTGCCACTCTAGTTTGGCGATTCTTCGTGCTATGTCGGCAACCTTGGTTCTCCTGCGGATATCTTCATTTCTGAATCGATCACGTAAGGAAACTCCGAGCATACCCCTGTCCATTGCCCTTTGGGTGACTTTGAGCCTTCTGATGAGGCCCATTGTGAGCGTCCACGTTTCGAAACCATATGTCATCACTGGCGACGTTCGGAGCCGAATGTCATCATAATAATAATATAATATAATAATATAAAAAAAATAAAATGTAATATTACATTTTCGCGATATGCTTCTGTATGGGAGGCTTTATACGTATGAGCTTGGTTAGTGGGTAGGTGTTGGAGAGTCAACATAATAATTATTATGAAGCACGTTTACACCTCACTATATTTCATACGAACTGGCAAATCCTTATTTTACGTTACCTATGTAACCGAGATACTTGTAATATATAACATGAGTTTACGAGTGTCCATTGAGTTTATTGCACGTTCTTCTCTATAGAGATCTCTACGCTTTGTAACGTGTAATTAGCATAATTGTTCAAGTAATTGACTTCTTGCGAATTCAATCAAGTAAATGATTTATTTGAAATAAATGTTTTGAATTTATTTGATTAGATTTAATTAGATTTGATCGCGGAAATGAACAAACTGTTTATAATTAAACATGCAAGCTAAAAATTTTGTAACAAACTTTTTAGACCTAGGTGGTACTTACTTTGCATATACATGCGTACCAAGTTTCATTTAAATCGGTTAATTAATTTCAGAGCACAAGAACTTGCCAGTTTGTTTTACATTAGCATAGCATAGCATAGTCGGCCTTATAATGTTCCCACTGTTGGGTCTCAGGCCTCCTCTTTAGGAGAGGGAATGGGCCGTAATCCACCACGCGGGCCCAGTGCGGGTTGGTGGATGTCACATGTCTTCGAATTTTTGGTTTTAGGACATGCCGGTTTCCTCACGATGTTTTCCTTCACCGTTTTGAGAGCAGTGGTGATGAAATAAATTACACAAAGTAATGCGCCTGGCTGGGTTTGAACCCGCGACCAACAACTCGTAAGTCGGGGCCGTTACCACTCGGCCACCACTGCTTCTTCGGCCACCACTGCTTCTTTACATTATTGTTAAAATTTTATTAAAAATTCTTATAGCATTTTTCCGAATTAAATTCTATCTAAAATTCGTATTTTCAAGGATTATATCGCAATACCGATTTTCAGCATTTACCGCACACAATTTTAATCTGTTTTTTTTTTATTTGTTTTTTAAGGTGCGTGATGACATGGATGTTTACCTTATAAAAAGACGTGAAGTGGATAATATAGGCCAGTAATAAATCTATATATACAAAAGGATTGACATATGGCTCCGAAACGTGGTCGCTTACAATGGGCCTCATCAGAAGACTTAAAGTCACCCAAAGGGCAATGGAAAGGGCTATGCTCGAAGTTTCCGTGCGTGATCGAATCAGGAATGAGGATACGGATAGGATGCGGTTGCGGGAGTCCGATGGATGCGAGACGCATAGGACCGTTCATTGTGGCGTCGCTTGGAGGAGGCCTTTGTCCAGCAGTGGACGTCTTTCGGCTGATATGATGATACAAAAGGAGAAACTGACTGACTGACATATCAACGCACACCCGAAACTATTGGGACTAGGAGCATGAAATTTTGTACAATGTTTCCTTTTATGACGTAAGCGAGCGAGAGAGGATTTTTCGAAATTAGCCCCCTAAGGGGATAAAACGAGGGTCCAAAATTTGTATGGAGAAGAAAGCTACTTTTACGCGGGCGAAGCCGCAGGCAGAAGTTAGTTAATAATTAATTGTTTTTTACATTAGTCTTCTATTGGAAAACCAAATAAATCTAGTGCTTTATAAAAAGAAAAAATATCTGTTTGTTTCTAAGCTTGCTAAATGTAATCTCCGGAGATACTAATCCGATTACGAAAATTCTGTCATTTATACGACGGTACAATATTTCTGAGTACCGAGTAATTTTATCCCAAAATTTTCTCGGTTCCTTGAGTGAGAGCCACGATAGTAGAGTCACGGGTAAAAGTTAGCTTAACATAAATATCAAATGAACACTTACCAAATAATTCATATAGCTCGCGCATCCATTCAAGCCCATAGCCTTCATTTCATCCCGCTGCTTCAAATTTAGTTTGGACATCAGAGGCGTCAAATGCTTGTCTATAGAAATCCTCATTTCATCCATAAAGTCATACAACTGGTGTTGATAGTCCTTTGGATCCGTTATTGGCATTGAATATTCCTCTGGAACTTTTACTTTTCCGCGGACGGGAGCACCGTGTGGTTCAGACATTGGCTGGTCTGGTCTTGCGTTAGCCTGGAGAAGATGAATGTGTGTTTAACTTATAATGGTGTTTAAAGATAATGTTTGGAGCAAGATTGTTGAATCGCTTCTATGCAAATAGATTTGTTAGGAAATATGTGTGACTTTTATGGCTGTTCGATATTATTTCGAAGTTTTGAGCAAATACACAAACAAAAACAATAAAACAGAAACAATTAGGCCTACTGTATACGGACGCGTAGCTTCATAGACGCGTATTTATCATTATACGCTTGGTACACGTCTATGAAGCTAAGCATCTGTGGACAGTACAGCACCCCTAGCCAAGTTGATAATCTGCAATCGTTAACGCTAATCGAAATGTATGGGAATGATATCATCTCAACGTTAAGTCACGTGGTCAGAACAAACGAATAGAAAATTCGTAGCCAAGTTCACATTGTTCAAAATGATAGAACGAATTGTTATCGTTTCTACAATGTTCAACGCTACATACTTTGTTATTGTAGAACGACATTTTAGAACGAGCGGCCAACTCAGGCGCGTCAACATGGCTACCAACTTATCATTTTCTACAATTGCTAACACCGAGGCGTTACCGATTGGAGAACGGAATTCGACACGAAATGTTTGTAACTTGGCTAGGGGGGCAGTAAGCCTTTATAGACACTACGTTCACATGAAGCCTAATTATTAAGATCCTGGTAGTAAACAACAAGAAAAGTTGACTAACATACCTAGCTTATTTTTGCACAATTTCTTTCGGACATGTTTCAAGCAATTCAAAAATCTTGCTCCTTAACTACTATAGGAACGTACCTCTTGATGCCAAGAAGTAATAAGTGTCAGATTTATAGCCTACGTCAAGTAAACTCTACTGTTTTGTTATACCAATGCTAATGATACGCAAAATTATACATTCATTCGGATGCCGTTATTCTATTTAATGGACCACGATTATCATATAAATGGAACATTGTATTAATCTATGCTATTCCTAAATTTAGGAGAGATGTATTCAATTAAATGAATACGGAATTACCTAGTATTCGTTTTACAAAATATAGTGAATTTCCTAGTACACAAAGGCTAACTAGACGACCATTTGTCGAAGTTGTCGTTCTGCGGTTGAGTTACAGAAAGCATTAAATTTTTTATTGTATAACATTTAATTTAGTGACGATTTTAATATTATTTAATATGTAATTTGTTTTATAGCAAGAATACTATGAGTGTACTATTTTTGAACTTTGAAACTAAAATAGAAATAAGTGATACTGACATAATAATGTTGAGCAAAATTTGTCTTTAAAAAAAATATTTATTATTATTGTAAAAAGCTAATATCTCTGGAGCTCTGACTTTAGCTTGGACTAGTCGCGAAATCAGTTAGCCAATTTTTTTTAGTTTTTTTTTTAAGTTTTGGTAAGAATCAATAATAATAATTATGCTAAAGATGATGATGAATTCAAAATATCGTAGTAAGCCCACAATCAGTATATCCGAACTGAAGAAAACGAATCAACTGTATCCAAAATGAAAACCGAATACGATACCACACCCAATATACTCACAAAGTAAAATGCAGACGCAACTAACAAGATTGTAAGGAACGACATCTTTGACTTACAAAGACTAAAATAATACGAAAAGAAACACCTTGTTACTCTTTTTATAAATAGAGCAGGTCCTTTATTACCTTTAAGTGAACAAGAGATGTCACGTCTGAATGATAAGGCTAATCTCTGAAGCATGGTTGACCATTGTTTGAGGAAACTGGTGCATATGTTATCAGAAACCACTGAGATAATTTATGCCCAATGACGTTTAAATACAAAGCTTATAAGAATTCTTTGTTTTGAAAATAAATGTGGATGATTATTAGGAATAGAGATATATAGAATAAGAATAATATTACACGGATATTAAGTAAATTAAAATAAATGTCATTACTTGACTCATTGCTCTGACAAATGCTAGCTCTGACTGAACAGGTCCACTCAAATCTGTGTGGTTCTTTCTTCAAAAGAACATCTGTGGCACTAATCTGCATGGTTCTCATATGATTTGACCGTTACATGTTTACTGTATGGACTTTAAAAGAGACTTTGACCCCTGAGTTTGTTTCGGTGTTTCTTCTCAGGGTAGTTAGCTAGGAAACACCGGCCTCACCTAGTTTAAAATGACGAAAAAAAATATTGACGTGTAAAAGTGTTTTTTTTAAACCTATTCGCAAAGTAAATATCATTTTATCACTTGAAAATAGTTGTAACTATAAATGAAAAGCATATATAATTACAATACATACCTAGTAATAATAAACACAAATGTCTCACAAAAGTTTTCTTTGTGAATCATCACCAATAAAATATGTCAGGGTTCATATTATTGATAAAGTAAAATGTAACATGAACAATTCAATAAATCTTTGTAGTAATTTCTGCAACTAGAATGAATTCCAATATTCACTCTTAGTAACTTTCCTACGTAAAATATAATATGAAATGACAAAAACATTTCTGCTGTAAAAACAATAACTTATCATACAAAACACAGATTGCTTTACAACACAAATGGAAAAATATTTGTCACACTCCATATTACAGAAGTTGTTTTGAATTTATCAAAACTGTGAGGCATTTCAGTCTATCACTGTGGGAAATTAAACGCAAAACTCGACGTAGTGAATATTATGTTTGAGCTGTGAGATGTGCATATGAATTTTATAGATTAGTTTCATGATTTCGTATATTGCAATTAACAATGCTTTTTTTTCGGTTAAGGCCCAAAACGTCTATTTTGCAAAATATATTTTGGTCGCGAAATGTTTCTTGCTCGTAAAGACGCTTTCGCAGAATGACTCTTTCTCATAAGGTTGCTTTCATAGAATGTCACTCTCGCAGAAAGACGCTTCTCAAAAAAGTCTCTTTCTCAAAAAAGTCTCTTTCTCAAAAATGTCGCTTTCACAGAATCTCGCTTTCACACAATGTCACTTTCATAGAATGACGCTTTTTCAAAAAAGTCTCTTTCTTAAAAAAGTCTCTTTCTCATAATGTCGCTTTCACAGAATCTCGCATTCACAGAATGTCACTTTCATAGACAAACTCTTTCTCAAAAAAGTCTCTTTCTCATAATGTCGCTTTCACAGAATGGAGTTTCTTGCACATTCTTCTCCATAGTGATCTACGCTTTGGAATGTGCAATTAGCATCATTTTTGCTGACTGACTGCCTTCTTGACATTTTAAAACTGTCTGTAAATGGTTCATTTGAAATAAAATGCTTCGAGTCTTTAAAAAAACATGTCCTCAGTTTTTTTGGTACTGGAAGCAGGCTTCACGATATTTTCTTTCACTGTTTTGAGAGCGATGGTGATGAAATTATTAAAACAGAGTAAAGCCTGTGTTTGAATCTACTACGTATAAATTGTACATCGGGGCCATTTCCTATAGTACACCACTGCTCATTCAATCTACACATTAAGCGGCTTTCCTTCTAACTACAACTACCTGCACAGGTAGAACCTTGACCGTACCGCCCAGGCTACCTTTCGTAACCCTTCTTGTCACGACATCTTCCCCCTGACCACAAAGATTGTGCGACATTGTTTTCCTCGATCCTAGTTAGCAATTTCGCACCTCCTACCCTTTTAGGGTCGACATTTACCTGCTTAATACCTAATAATGAATAGAACGTCAGGCGTTTAGTCAGTATAAGTGAAAACAAAGGACATTGCGAATTTAGTTTAAATTTAGAACAACACGAACTGCTTCGTGATTTGTAGGTGAGGTAAGGTTTGTTATTTTTCAATACACTTATTCGAAAACCTGCTCTTATTACACCGATTTTAGGCACGCAATAGACTGTTTTCCGCACTAATGCAGAAAAGTGCGCGCGCTCTTTCCGCCACAATTTTATTACATTTATCGTATCAGGCAAGGCGCGCCTCGCCCCCCACGAGTCGCCGGCCAACACCCGTTTATTCATTTCTTCCTAAGTGTATTGAAACAAGTCGTTTGATACACGTGCAAATTTGTCACTGTAGCCCTCGACTCCATAACATACTCGCGGCTCTCTACTACTTCAGTGAACCTCAGCAGGTTACAGTGACATATATTTATCTAACTACCAATAATGTTCAGCAATCTTATGACGCGTGACAAGGGAGCAAACTTGTTCAGGTTTTATTTTAAGGCGAAAAACCAATGACTTCTCCCACTCTAGGGTGGAACGAGAGAACGTATCAGACTTTTACTGACTGAAAACTACCTACGTATTTCTGTTACCCTTTGGGGTCTAGGGCCACAATCAAACTAGCCCTAGGCCCTAGCTGGCCTTATCAGCCTTACTGGGCCCGCTCAGTTTTGCTGACATCTCTTAGAGATGCGCGTACACCATTACCTGCTCTATCTCTTTGGCTCTAATGGAGAGCCTTTATTAGAGTGTTATTTGATGTGGTTTAATTTAATTTTATTTTTATTTTAAATTTTAATGGTAATTTTTAATTTGATTCTGATTTAAATAATAATTTTAATACTGTTTTTAATTTTAGTTCTGATTTAATTTTAATGTTTATTCAAATTGTAATTATGTTGTTAATATTTTTTTTAGTCTCTGCCTAACACTTCTGGGAAATACCTGGTGTGATGGTGTACTGAACTTTATTGAACACTAACATAGTAACTTAACTTTCGTAGAAACTGAATTCTATGGGCAAGATAGCACTCTTATCGTTAACATAGGTATATCTACCAGAAAACCTTTGGAAAAAACTAAAATAGATTTTTCAAATTTATTTTTAATATTTTTAGTTTTATTTTAAGCCTTTTAATGTTCTCACTGCTGGGACTAAGGCCTCTTCTCTCTAGGAGAGGGAATGGGCCGTAATCTACCACGCGGGGCCGTACACAAAGTAATGCGCCTGGCTGGGTTTGAACCCGCGACCTACAACTCGTAAGTCGGGGCCGTTACCACTCGGCCACCACTGCTCGCTATCTCTCTGGCTGCGCTTAATTAAAATAAATCAATAATTTAAAAAAAAAATACGTCGCAAAATTATTTTAACTAAACTTTAAACTAGATTTACTCTAATAAACAATGTTAGTTTTGCATTCACCGTCGCCGTGTCAAGAACGTGACTAGATGACATTTTCTAAACAAATAAGCATGATAACCGTACACGTGACAAAGATAACTCTTCATTATTCCTTATTACTTTACTTATCTGTATAACTTTGAGTAGTGGTATTCTATCTTTTTTCTATTGTTGTAACAACAAATATAATGAATAAATAATTTATGTAAGTTCTTGATGGAGTCATTTTGAATTACGTTTCATGTAAAGTGTCCAATTGGCCTTTGCGAGATGACTTCGGCTTCTCGAATGCCTTCCAAAGGTCTAGGACCCGGGGTGTTGAGATAAATGAATACACGACAATATAATAATTAAATCTATTATATGAAAGGAGAAACTAACTTACTGACATTGATATGTCAGTAAAAAGAAGTCCCAGTAGTTTCGGCACTGCGTTGATATGCAAAGATACGAAATTACTGGGACTAAGAACGCGAAATGCACCTGGTACCCTTTTATGACGTAGGCAAGCACTAAGGATTTTCAATAATTCACCTCCTACGGAGATGAAACGGTGTTCCAAAGTTTGTATGAAGAAGTGTATGAAGTTGAAGAATAAAGTTCCGTTGGCCATTTCTGGTCTTCTTCATCAGTTTCATCAAATGTGACTTTTTGACTGTAAGTGCTTAAATTCTCGATGAAAATACCAAAATCACTATATGGTTGACTATAATATTTGAGGAGTTCTCTCGATTTCTCATGGTTCCAATCATTAGAACTGGATTTTGAAAAAAATGGTCAATCGGAATGCATAACCTCTGAGAGGGAAAAAAAATTGCGAATCGGTCCATAAATCGTCGTTTATGGACCAAATTGATAACCTCCTTTTTTTAAAGTCGGTTTAATAAGTAAGGCGCCTCCCTGAGTTTGAACCTACGACGTTACGAATTGTACGTCGGGGCCTTTACTTACACTGACCCACCACTGCTCTTCTACTCATTTTCACCACTAGTCTCCTATCTAACCTTTGAAAAATACAGGCTTGATATTATACTATTATTATATTACATTCTAATAAGAAAAAAAAACAAGAGGAACAAGCTGCCCCAGGATTTCTTAAGCAATTCAGTTGTGAGTATGTAAGGATGCTGTTTATTTAATAAAATAAAATAAAAAAAAACAACTTCAACAAAATCCAATATTAAACTGCAGATTAAAAACCTAATTGTCAACAATATTTTCAAGTTAATTGAAACAAGCAAATAAAAGAAAAAAACCAATTAAGTCTGAATGAGTCTCGTTCAAAAACTGTTCAGCAATATTATAAAATTGTTTGCCCTTTTTGGAAATGACTATAAAACCGCAGTGGGAAATAAAAGTAAATGAGGATGGGTTTTTTTATCTACCAGTTTTATTATTGCTTTTTTTTAATTGAGAAGTATGATACTAATTTCAATATCGCTACATTTATAGAAACAGCTGAAGCGAAGATATAAAGGACTTAGCGCTCTATGAAGACTGAACTCAAAAATTGTTCTTAGATAATACAGGGTGGATTCTTGAGATAGAGTAGCAAGGGCAAGGAAAACCGTCAAACATCTTCTCTGGGTGGAACTACAGGGAGTGTCAAATTTTTAATGACAAAAAATTATCAAATTAAAAAGGGTTAAAATTTTACTGACAAAAAATTATCAAATTAAAAAAGTTTCAAATTTTTACTGACTACAAATTGCCCACCCATTTTCTATCACCGTTCCAAGTGTTCCGCGCGTACCAGGGCCGCAATAAATCTTTCAAACAATTATAAAAATTAAATGTTTTTTTATTATTATATTGTTTTTTTTTATTATTTTGTTAAATATTGAATATGACTACTTAGGTACCTTCTATTAGAGGAGAATTGCTAAGATAGCCAAAATAAAGGCTTTGTCTAGTTTGGGCGACAATAATTTTCTTTACGTAATTATTTACAGCAACAACATATGTACGCGTATGTCAATTGCTGTAGTTTTTTTTTTGGCAAAAATAACATATAAACATTATTAGAAAAACTCAATTGATCAACAAGAAAACCACATCTAAACGGTATCTGTAAATAAAATGGTGTACACCCGACTATCAAACAAGATACTTGACACCACAGAGCAAAGCCTACAAAAACCCAAAATAGACAGCAAATAGGTCCCAACGTAGATTCACATTCACTTGTACCGTCAACACTGATAGCCCACGCCACGTTTATTAAAAATTAAACCCTCTTAATGTTTCAGTAGGGTGTCTATTTACTTAGGATACCAAGTTATGTTCTTATCTTCCAGTATATAACGTGCCACTGAGATTATATGAAAGCACTTTCCGAGAGAAGTTTTCCGAGAAAATCTCGTGTTACGTAGATTTTTTTGCTGACCGTGTTGATTAAATGAGTATAGACAGCTCATTTAGTGTTGGTACTTCTCCAGGTTTTTATTACCTGTTCTAGGTAAGGTTATGAATTTTCTAGCTTTAATGCTGGCGTTTTTTAGTGTTCTACTGAGGTGCTTTTAAAAGAGCAGAGATTTTATGTCAATTTAAAGAGATTTTTCCGGCAAGTGGTAAGCAAAACAAAAATGGGCTTTTTATTAAATCATGAAAAAACAGTCATTTATTTAGTCAGAACGTTAAAGTTAAAGCGCTAGGGTAACCTGCGAAATACAAAATTTCATTTTGCGGGTGAGATCAAGTTATATGTTGATAAAAATATGATCCGAGGCTGTAATATGTATTTATTTACGGGCCCCCATTGAATAGTTATTCCACGTAAAATAACCATTCAATAAGAAAACTTCACAACATTAAAAACACAAACAAATCGGTTGAAATGATGATGATGATGAAGTCATCATCATCATCGTCATTTCAACCAAGAGAGGTCCACTGTTGGACATAGGCCTCCCCCAAGCGTCGCCGCAACGACCGATCCTGTGCGTCTCTCATCCACCGCATTCCCGCGACTCTCACTAGGTCGCCGGTCCACCTTGTGTCAGGTCTTCCAACGCTGCATTTTCCGGTGCGCGGTGGCCACTCTAGAACCCTTTTTTACCTTTTACGTTGATCAATGTCAGTAGATAGGTAAAAAACATTTAAATCGTACAAATAGGGCAGTTTTATAAGTGTCACAAAAGTATTTTAATTCAAAAAAATCACTAGGGGTAGTTAAATATTATTAACGGTCACCTCAAACGTACTACATGCCACAGCCACAAACGCCGCCACGTGAAGCTAGAAGCGGCCACAAAGGAAGCTGAAGCGCACGACAGTCACTTGTGGCCGGTAGCTGCTACTTATTTTAACCCATGCGTGCAATATCATAATGGACTCTGACGAAGAAGGTTTAAATGCGTGAGTGGCGTGTGATGGCGTTTTGTGTCGGCATTTAGTGGCCAGTGCGGGCCACAAGAAGCGAGCACTCAGCGATGATTTGTAGCGTGTGGCGGCCACCGGCGTCAACCGTATACGACGTTTTGTGGTTGTGGCCGGTGGCCTGTGTGCGGCGACACTTAATGTAATAAGTATTTTGTGACCCTACAACTTCCAAGTTGTAGGGTCACAAAATAACTCAATGAAAAGAATCATTCAGTCCAAATTGTATCTCGAAAACAAAAGAGAATCGCCCCAAAATCTATTAACAAAAACGTTCCCCTCCAACATACATAATAGGTACATCCTGTACGAGTGTACGTAACCAAATTCCCAGGGTTGTCCCGATCGAAACTAATGGGGATGTTAGGCAACAAGCCACGTATTCAATATGGCGGGTGCGGCGGGCACAGCATCATGAAACACTCATTAGTTGTCATCACCAACCCTGGAATAGGTTATACGTGTTACAAACACTTGAATTGTGGTGTGGCTGAGTTTAGCATGAAGGGAGAGTGTTTTGCTCTGAATGAGGAAGTGAATAAGATTTTCAATGACTTACGTATAGAGAAATCATATGACACTTCTGTGTAGTTTATTTTACAAATCTTCTAACAAAATGACTGAAAGTTAAACAAAAATTACAGTTAGGTATAAGAAAAAAATGTCACGGAAATCCAATGTATGCGAGATGCACAGGACCAGTCATTATGGCGACACTTGAAGGGGCCTAGTCCAGCCGTGGACGTCTTTTGGCTGAAATGATGATGATCAATAAGAAAAAATACTACCGAATTGAGAACCTTATCCCCTTTGAAGTCGATTAAAAAAGTTGTGAAAGTTCCAATGTCTAATGATAAATGATATTTATTATGCAAATAGGTTTAAAAACCACTTTTACACGTCAATTTTTTTTTTCGTCTTTTTAACTAATTGAGGCAAAGATACAATACAATTTAAAGCACTACATACCATAACTTCCCACTATTGGGGCCATGGGTTGTACGAAAGTGTACCCCGCGGCCCTGGAACGTAGGCAAAGAAGGAACAGGAGTGGGTTTTAGTCAGTAAAAGTCTGACACGCCCTCTCGCAGCGGAAGAAGGCATTGGATAATGTTTCACGTTAAAAAAAAATACCGTATCTTCCCAGAGTATAACTTCCTCCTTCAACTAAATACCTACATTTAACAGTAAATCTACTGGCTTTTCCGCTTCAACAGTAAAAGAGACTATCCCACCGCTATTTATCTCCAAAGAAGAAATTACGGTAACAATGCATATTTATGAAGGAAAACCCTCATTTATTTCAATTTTGCCTCGAACACAATGTTGATGTATGTAAAATATAAAATGGTACAAGTTTCATCGTTAACGGGGGCCATTTTACAACGGAACGAAGTACCCTTTGGCAATTATAATTCATTTCCATTCCAGAGGAGCTTAATTGATTAAGCAGTTTTTTTTTTTTTTTTTTTTTTTCGGGTGGGAAAATCATCTAATGACAACCCCCGCTCTTGGGCGGAGCGGGAGATAGTGTCAGACTTTTACTGACTAAAAACCCACTCCTGTTCCTTCTTTGCCATTTTTATTTTTCCAGGGCCCCGGGGGTCACTTTCGCATCACCCATGGCCCCAGTAGGCTTCGACCCTGTTGGGCCCCTACGGTTGCTGACATCTCCTTGAGGCGCGCGTGGAACACTACGCGCCGTCGACGACTTGGGCTCGGTCCGGATGGTTACCGGACGATCGGACGGCGAGCCACCCATTGCTCGCCGTCCGCAAGCCCGCGCCTACGGTGGCCGGAAATCGGGATCGGAATCCCGGCGGCGGTTGGGGCGTGAGGACCGTTGCCGTTGCCTCACGCGATCGGCCGCCTCCTTTGCTAGCATTACTGCTTCGCAGAAGGAGGCGACCGCCTGCCACTCCTCCTCGCTCCGGACCATGGCCTGTACCAAGGCCCGGCGCGAGAGATCGCTGCCGCCGATCGCCCTCACGAGGACACGGCGGTGCTCTGCCCAAGCGGGGCACACCTCTACCGTGTGCTCCACCGTGTCCTCCGGGCGGTCCACACAATGGTGGCACCCGGGCGTCTCTTCTGCACGGATCCGGTACAGGAACCTCCCGAACGTACCATGCCCGGTGAGCACCTGCGTCATGCGGTAAGTAAGGACGCCGTGAGGTCTTTCCAGCCACTCCTCAAAGAGGGGGCTTATCGCCATAATTAAGGCGTGCCCAGCACTGGGTTGCGACAGTTGCCGTCGCCATTCCACCATGAGATCCCGCCGGAAGTTTTTCCGCCATGCCGCTACTTGGCGCGGCAGCGGAGTTTCGCCCCGGCGTTGCATCTCCATGCGCAGATCATGCATGCGTGCAAGGTCTTTTGCCTGCAATTCCCACGGTGGTTGGCTAGCAAGGAGGCACGCTGCTTCGCGGGAAATCGTGCGGTATCCCCGCACCATCCGGATGGCCATGACCCTCTGGCTAGCGTTCAGCTTGGCCGCCGGTCGCTTTCGAAGTGACGGCGCCCATACCGGCGCCCCATAAAGGGCCATGGACCGAACGATTCCTGCATAGAGCCTCCGGCAGGAGGCGTCTGGACCTCCTAGGTTGGGCAGGAGCCGCTTGAGGGCAGCCCCAGTACGATCCAGTTTGGGAGCCAGACGTCGGAAATGCTCCTCGAAATTCCATCGGCTGTCGAGGACAAGTCCAAGGTACTTCATCGTCGACTCGACGCCGATGTGAACTCCTCCTACCGTTAGTTGGGAACCCGATGGTGGCGCATTCCGAGGGCCGTGGAAGCACATGGCCTCGGACTTGTGCAATGCCACCTCTAGTCCCAACTCTTGGATCCTCTCCACGACTGTCGCAACCCCGCGTGTCACTAGTTCAACCGCCGCCTGGTACGACTCTCCCCGCGCCAGGACCAGCGTATCATCTGCGTAGCAGACCACGCTGACCCCGTCAGGGAGATCGCCGCGCAGCACGTAGTCGTACCCGATGTTCCACAAGGGTGGTCCTAGTACCGACCCCTGCGGAACACCGCACGACATCTCTCGCCGTTTCCATTCTCCCAGGTGACCAGGGTAGATAATGTACCTGGCTGATAGGTAGGCCTCGACAATATGACAGAGGTAGTCAGGCACCCGATGATACCGGAGTGCCCTCCTAATGCTACTCCAGGGCAGGGAATTGAACGCGTTGGCGATGTCCAAAGACACCGCCAAGACACACCTGCCCTGGGACACCGCATCCCCCGTCGTGAGGGCTCGCACGCGCATGATGGCGTCCACCGTAGAGCGTGCCCTGCGAAAGCCGAATTGGCCGTCCGAAAGATCCGGCCCCACTCGTGTTAAGTGCGCGACGAGGCGGTCTGCAATAATTCTTTCAAAGAGCTTGCCCACCTCGTCGAGCAGCACGATGGGCCGGTAGGCGGACGGTGAGTCCGCAGGGCGCCCCGGCTTCGCAATGAGGACCAGTTTCCCCGTCTTCCAGCGAAGTGGGAACTGGCCCCTCTCCATACATGCGCTAAAGAGCCCTCTTAGTCGAGGCCCGAGTTCCTCCATGGCCAGAACCCAGGCCTTCCCAGGCAAGCCATCGGGTCCTGGGGCGGCATTCTTGGCACTAAGCCTACGCACCGCCACTCGCATCTCTACCTCGGTCACCTCTGGAGCAATGTCGTCGTCACTGTCGTGGTCCACGTCGGACACCGCAACTGGCGGAGCCATAGGCGGGGGAGAGTGTTCCCCTCGCGAGGGGAACAGAGCGCTAACCACACCCTCCACAAGCTGGGGCCGGAGACTCTGCGTCAGTGGGGGAGTAATTGATTAAGCAGTTAAAGTCACCGTTTTTTCAATTATGAAGTTACCTCCTTTGTTGAGGATGTTTAAAAACATTTTTTTTATTAATTGATAGGCTCGCGTTTGACAATCATCTCACCTAATGGTAAGCAATGGTATGGCCGACGATGGAGCACGCTTCCCTAGAAGTAACCTATTCAGTCTTGACTTAAAGATCCCTAAATTGTAACTATCAGGAAACACAGGCTCCAGCAGGAAATTCCACTCCTAAGCTGTACGCACAATAAATGTAATCCCAAAACACTTTGTACGTATGGGTGGGATGTCTACCATGTACCGGTAGCGCAATGCCTGCACCGTACGTCTAGTGGTCCGATGATAGAACGGACTTTAGATTGTTGAATGTTATATTATCCGTTGAAGTTTGTGATTGTAGTATACGATTGCTCGATGACATAAGACTTGAGTCTTCGTCATGATTTGCATAAGTAATGCGCAAATAAGTTGAAAAAATATTACTAAACTATTTTCCTGGATAAGTCTTTTACTGTCCAGGCCGCTTGTCTATGGAATGCATTGCCTGTGGCAATAAAACGTATGCAAACAGTGCCTGTATTTAAAAGGCTTGTGAAGGAACATTACTTGTCACAGAGATCTTGTTTTCGTCTTACCACTTATACTGTTTTAGTATTAAGTACCTATGTATTTATTTTGTGTACTTTTATGTTTTCACCAAGTGCATCCCCATTTTGTGTCCAGGCAACCTCTATCCATTCCAGGTTGCCTGGAAGAAATCGTCTAGTGCGCTAAGGTCGCCAATTGTATTGTTTTTAATATTATAAGGTATCCTTTTAGAAATATTGTAATATACATAAATAATTAAATAACATAATTTTTTTTAGTTAAATTATTTTATATTTGGTATTGTTTCAATACCCAAAACATAAAATGCACGCTATGCATACTTGAATCTACAAAGATTGTAGACTCAAGTATGCATAGCGTGCATTTTATGTTAAATGTTCGCAAATCCCCAAAGCATCATGACTTACTTTGCAAACTTCACATTTACGTAACTACACATCTACGTAAGACTTTGCAAACTTCAAAGGCTTGTCCATCATCTCTACTTAGCCTTATATCAACTTCAAGGTGGACAGTTTGTGTCAGTTCTCTGTTTCTCATAACGAGGGTTTTTTAAACGTGTAAGTTATTATGTTGGTATACAATGCGTTCCAAATAAGAATAGGATTGATTGCCATGTTGTGACGTCACGTCATAAAGGAAGTACTTTAAAAAATTGATTAAGGTGGCAATTTACAGTCCATATTGAGCGTAAAGATTTTCACTAGAATAAAATAATAGTTTATAACGTACACCAGAAACCGGCGGCGCGATAAATCTGAAGGAGATGTTGTTTTGAGTTGGACTCCTACCTAAATGATTGACCAGATATAGCTAAGGGCAGAGAAAAGTGGAAGAAAGGAATGGGAACCCTTTGCCCTGCAGTGGAATACAACTGGCTCAAAATAAAAAAAGTTTTTTTATGGGAAATCACCATATAACATCGCGTGGTTGGAAAGACCTCACGGCGTCCTCACCTTCCGCATAACGCAGGTTCTCACCGAACACGGGAAGTTCGGGAAGTTCCTGCACCGAATTCGTGCGGAAGCGACGCCCGGGTGTCGCAACTGTGTGGACCGCCCGGAGGACACGGTGGAGGTGTGTCCCGCTTGGGAAGAGCAACGCCGTGTCCTCTTGGGGGCGATCGGCGGCGGCGATCTCTCGCGCCGGGCCTTGGTACAGGCCATGGTCCGGAGCGAGGTTGAGTGGCAGGCGGTCGCCTCCTTCTGCGAAGCAGTAATGCTAGCAAAGGAGGCGGCCGATCACGTGAGGCAACGGCAACGGTCCTCACGCCCCAACCGCCGCCGGGATTCCGATCCCGATTTCCGGCTACCGTAGGCGCAGGCTTGTGGACGGCGAGCAATGAGTGGCTCGCCTTCCGACCGTCCGGTAACTGTCCGGACCGAGCCCAAGTCGTCGACGGCGCTTATTGTTCCACGCGCGCCTCAGGGTGATGTCAGCAATCGTAGGGGCCCAGCAGGGTCGAAGCCTATTGGGGCCATGGGACGAAGGCAACGAAGGAACAGGAATGGGTTTTTAGTCAGTAAAACTCTGACACTATCTCGCGCTCCGCCCAAGAGCGGGATTTGTCATTAGATGATTTTCCCACCTTAAAAAAAAAACCATATATCATCTCCCACTCTGGATAGAGTGAGACGGTGTGTCAGAATTTTACTGACTAAAATTCATAGTGTTCTATCAGTTACCGTTTATTACGAGAGCTGCGGTTATTCCTTCAAAAAAAAAACGCAGCCCTAGCACGCATCAGCCCTAACTGGCCCTTGCAATTTTGCTGACATTTCTTTGAGGCGCAAGTGGAACGCAACGCACCGTCCACCTGGTTTTGATCCTCACCGAACAGCGAGCTAACCATATCTAACTTTCTGCAAACTCGCGTCTATGGTAAGCGGTAGTCGTCCTGAGACTTCCAATGCCCGGAGCGTCGCCGGTGAGGGCAGAAATAAGTGGACAAATAATGCAAAAAAATGTCCAATACTTCAACACAAACGTTAAACACAACTACACGATCATAAGTACGTCATCCCCTTATCGCGATCACCACAACATTCCAAAAACAAACCATGTTAAAAAATCTGTGCTAAGGTACAGTTCAGACGGTATGAAACATAAAATTCCAACAGAGTTTTCTTTCAAGAAAATTGAATATTCATGTCGGGAGATGAGAACTATCGTTCATACAGGCGCTCGTTTTAAATCGTTATACCGAAGCTCGATGTTTAAATTTTAAACTTTCAGCTCTACTAAGCCATTCATAAGGCTTTGAATATATCTCAGCACATTTATTACCCGTCTGTTTTAATCCCAGAATATTGATAAGACTAGTTAGTTTAAAAAGTGTTTTGGAAGCTTCAAGAATTGCGATTATTTATTTACAAAACACTCAGGCAATTTAAATTCTCCGCTAAGACAAAGTTTTAAATGAGTTTAAATCTATTCTACTTGAATTTAAAACAGTGAAATGTTAATAGAAACAAATTGAATAGAGATCTCGTCTAGAAAACAGAACTTGAAGATTTTAGAAATAATTCTACATATTTCAAGTTCTAGTTTTCAAAGAAAACTAAATAGTCGACCTTTTTGAGAGAAATTTTAGTGGTAAAGTAGTCAAAGCAGTTGGCTTTATTACCCGATAGAATAAATAAAAATAAAAATACATAAAAGTTGTTTGTAGAATTCCGTATCTCAGTCGGAAAAAACGAAACCCTTATATAATATAGATCACTTTTTGGCCATCTATTCGTCTGTCTTTCTATGAAGACTCTTTTTCTCAAGAACGTTTGGAGGTATTAAACTAAAATTAATATTAAATACTCAGGTTTCCTGCCTCTTGAAGAAAACCTATGCCTATGTACTGTCTTTGTGTACAATAAAGAATAAAAAATCTTTTAAATAAACGCAATCAAAAGATAGAAGAAAAAAACGGAGCATAAACACCTTATTTATGCTCCGTTTTTTGTGCATAATTTTGGTGCGCGTAGGGGAATCAAAATCTAAGTCACGCCATGACTTGAAAACGGCTGTACCTATTTATTTCATTCATATTTTTTTTCTCACACTTTGTAGAAGGTTGTTACGAAAAGAAAAAAAACCGGGTAAGTGCGAGTCGGACTCGCGCACTGAGGGTTCCGTCCAAACTTACCTATGAAAATAGTTCAATTCCCAAATTGAGTAGCAAAGATTTATTCAAAACACAAAAAAAAGAAAATGTGACGTAACTACAAATTTACAGTTTTCAGATTGTTTCCTATACTTGTGCTATGAGACCTTGCTTCGTTCCAAATTTCAGGATTATAGGTCAACGGGAAGTACCCTATGAATTTTGATTCCCTTGACAGTGACGAAATACACCTTTTTTTTGCGAAATAAACAGCCGTATCTTTTTTTTTCGTTAACTTAGAAGTTTGACAGCTTCAAAGGACTGCAAACCTGAGTATATTGTTTTAATTTCAACTCGATACTTCCACGCATTCTTGAGATAAAGGGTTTTGACAGACAGACAAAAACAGAGACAGACAACAAAGGGATCCTATAAGGGTTCCATTTTTCTTGTTAAGGTACGGCACCCTAAAAATAGAAAATTACTATATAGCCAAGACAGGACCAAGTCTGTCGAGTTAGCTAGTAATTTAATAACTAACAGGGGCCTTAACATGACGTATTAAAATGACAGGCGTGCGAGCGAGAAAGAAGAGTGGAGCGATACAACATTTGTAGCTCCATCCCTTTAACAGTTCAGTTAATCAAATGGATCACGTCCAGAGCTCGTGGTAGAGCCTCAGGTTATTCTATCAAGTGAGCTAATAGCCTTGTTGTGTATACATTTTATTCTCCACTGGTACATATTTCTAAGGACTATTTTTAATTCACCTTGTATTAACACAGCACAAAGATCACGGAATTACAAATCCCCGTAACCTTTTACCGATTAAATGAATCGTAAAATTAATACGATTCCAGCAGAAAATTTTCCAATGCAATTAGTGTTGCATCGATATGAAAGTGGCTCTACTTGAACAAATTGTCGATACGGTACGAAAGGTGCTCAATTAACTCCAAGTCATACACAGGTGTTTGATTTTAAAAGTAACTTTAATTTTGTATTTCCGAGCCAAGTTATATTTTCTCTCGGAAAATGGTGTATCTGAATCGAATGTGTTAATTTTGATTATGTTGTTTTCAATCGTTTGTGTGTAAGAGAGTTTAATAATGGGAATTCAGGGTCATATTATAATGTGAAACATGTAAGTATATATCATTCTAAAAAATTTGGAACTATATAAATATCATAAAGAGATAAAATTGGTTGTTTTTATGTAAAAGGTGGTTGAACATCCTAAATAAGCTACATTAGAGATATGTAATTATTGATATTTATTTTGCAAATTTTGAACATACGATATAACAAGAACAATAAAAACTAAATAATATGAGATATGTATAGTTCCTACGGGAAAGGCCATTGAAGAAAAGTTACAACTAGAGCAAAATATCTTTTTTGTTATTTTTTTTATATCAAAGGCAATTTCTAATCTAATTACTAGAATTCTTTGACTGTTGAACTTCCTTAACAAGCTAAATTAGAGATATGCATAGCTTCTGCAAGATAGGCCATTAAAGCAAAGATACACCACAGATACAGCTACAGCAAAATATTTTCTCTATTAGTTATCAAAAAGATTTCAGAAAAACGGAAAAAATTTGCAGCTCAATTTTTTTTTTAAACGAGCTCTGTTTAAATTGAAAAGGCTAAAAACTGTATCGTAAATCTCAGTGCACCGAAGTTCGTCACTGAATGGATGTCGTGTCATAATCCGGAGAGCATCGCTGTAAACAAAGTCGAAGTGCTGCGAACTCAGTCTCGACGAGGAGAGTATAAACTATAGAGCACGGACAACCACGCCGACGTCACCGAATAGAGACGCCATTTTGCGAGTCAAAGCTGTCATAGAATACTATGACAGTTATGACAACGGCCGTATTATTTACTTGCTAAAATTGCCAAATTTTTACAAGCAAGTAGTTTTTACGACCGCACAAGTCGTTCTTCTTTTTCTTGCATCATACTAGGAATTACTCCAGTATCGTTGATGCGCGTTCATAAACATGTAAACTCAGATTCACCAGTCTTACAAATATTGGTTCCGTGCAGAAATAGAATCCGTGAGACGCAGCGCAGCAGTCAATAACTCAACCAGTGTGTTTAATCGTATGGTCCAGTAAAAATTTCAAGGTTAAGAAGGTTAACCAGCTCTGGCTGTGGTTGGTTTATGGATGGTTGACCTTACATTACATATTGAGACTCATACGTACGTCAGAAAGCCCGCTAAGCCGTTAGTAGGCTTTGATTTGCAGATCTTTGACAATTGTGTCGACAGTCGCCAACAGATCTAACATCAGTGCCAAGGTTTATATTACCCACTTACTAAGCTATAACAGTCAAATAGGCAATAAGCATAAAGCATAAGCATAATCAGCCTTCTAATATTCCCACTGCTTTGACTCAGGCCTCGAATCGCTCCATATAAAATACTGGTACTAAGCTGTGTCCGGTTACACTGAAAGGCAACCCAAACATAGTTGGGAATAAGTTAAAATGATCAAATTCTTCATAATCATCATTTCAACAAAAAGACGTCCCCTGTTGAACCTAGACCTTTCTCAAGAGACTTGTAAGAAGCCTTCCAACGCTGCGTCTTCCGAGATCGCCAGAACTTTTTGACTTCATCGACTATCGGCTGGCAGTCGCTCCATGCAAAAAACTATCACTAGTACGGCATCCAGTTAGGAACCTTCTTTAATGTGGAAATTGGCCAACTTCGCATCGCCTCTTAAAGTGCTACTGCGGCGTCTACACGTTCTGTGGTCTGGACACAGTTCACAGGTGTGTTTGTGTTTCGTTATGTCACTGCTTGTATCAACTCTGTGTTGCTCGCGATGTGATCCTTTACTCTTTGCTATGTATTGAAGATCGAAGATTTTTATTACGTTCCGGAAATTAAAAGAACATAACATCGTGCTTCAATTCCCCACAGCGTTACACAGCAGCAGTACCTACCAGTATACATCTCGCCTTTTAGGTTTTCACCGGGCGCTGTTTGTATTTTCTGATAGCTACAACCTGACGGTTTTAAAGTATATTGGCCACTTCTAGGCAAGTGTGCTTCGTGATGAGATAGTAGTCAAACATTGTGATAGGCTTTATCCCATTAATATGTGTAATAACTAAACGGATTTGGATGAAATTAAATAAATTTAGTACGACAAGGATATTTTTCATCTCAGGAGTATATTTCCTTGCAATGATTTTCTACTTTCAAGTTACCAGCAGATATAATTCAATTATAAAAAAGCGCATGTAGAGAATTACTCTACAGCCGAGGTACAAATTAAAAGAGCCCTTAGCACTGTCTAGATATCAGATATTTTAAAAATTGGATTACCCTTTTTCTGGAGGGTGAATAATCATCAAATAACTTTTCCCGCTCTGGGTGGAGAATGAAGGATTATCAGATTTATTTTCTGACTAAAACCTACATGTTCCTTTAGTTGCCCATTTACGTTTCAAAGTCGCGGTGACTCTTTAGAATAATGCCGTAGTTCGTAGTTCCGCAGTCAGTTTACAAAGAAGAATTTCAGGAAGAGAGAAAAGAAGAACTCTTTCTTTCTTTTTTCTTTTCTCTTCCCGAAATTCATCTTTGTAAAAAATCTGAAAAAGATTTCAAGAATAATAAAAACTTATCAAGTACCTATTGCACGTTGCGTGACAAATCTCTTGAGATCGAGAGCCGTGTCGTGATCCTCAAGAGAAGTGATGCAAACATGTTGAAGTGTCTCGGCGCACGTGTGTTTGTGTTCCATTATGGCGCACGTGTGGTAAGTCATGTTGGTTTTAAAGTGCAACTTGATCTGATCGGTAGCTAGTTGACCAGGATTTTTCTTGCACTCAATGACAATTTTTTGTGATATCTGTGCAAATAATGAAGCAAACTAACATCTTCATTTCGAAAACTTTGAACACCATTTGCTGATTCCATTGTATTCAAACCAAACGGTGCTGCAAACTTATATTATTTCGGCGCTGCAGCGGCTGTCAAACTTTTGCATAACATTTAATTTTGCACAGTATTTTCGTTTAGTTCACAGATAGTGACGCCGTTAACGTTTGCTTGTTATATTGAAAAAGTAATGAAAAACTCTCGCGACTCAACTCAAAACTCTCGGCGTTATTGAAAAACTATTTTTATTTGAAGCGTGAAAAATTTCTAGAAACTCGCAGTGTCTCTTGGGTGACAAATGTTGTTTATTTGCGTCCACGATAAATAATAATTTGGTCATAATATATAAGCATTCGCCCGGCTTCGACCAATAGGGACAGAATTATGGAATAATCGTGTTTTACAGTTAGGTCACAAACTGAAAGTTGATATCGTGGAGCTAGTCAGTACATAATAAAAAAAATAAAAAGTAAACATTGATGCTTTTTTTAACCACAGTTTGAAAAATGAAATTAGAAACTATACATTTCAATAGCACTGTTTGTAACCGATGAATCTGTTTAAACACAAATCATCTTTTATGTTTATACAGATTCATACTCTCTTTCCCATGGTTCTGATTATGAAAGGAAGACTCGGCTCTGGCAACGAAGGAACAGGAGTGGGTTTTTAGTCAGTAAGAGTCTGATACTATCTCCCACTCCGCCCAAGAGCTGCAGAGGATGTCATAAAATGATATTGACACCGAAAAAAAAAAACAAAAAAAACCCGGACGTTTCTTCCGCACGAATCCGGTGCAGGAACCTCCTGAACTTACCTGGCCGGTAAGGACCTGCGTCATGCGCAAGGTAAAGACGCCGTGAGAGGTCTTTCCAGCCACGCCTCAAAGAGGGGACTTACCGTCATAATTGAAGAAACACCGGGTGCTACCATTGTGTGGACTGGAGCATACGGTAGGGGTGCGCCCCGCCTGGGCAGAGCACCGCCGTGTCCTCGTGGGGGCGATCGACGGCAGAGATCTCTCGCGCCTGGCCTTAGTACAGGTCATGGTCCGGAGCGAGGAGGAGTGGCAGGCGATCGCGTCCTTCTGCGAACCAGTAATGCTAGCAAAGGAGGAGGCTGCACGTGCACGCACGAAGCAATAGTCCTCGCGCCCCAGCCGCTGGAATGCCAATCCCGTTTTCCGGCCACCGCGGACGGCGAGCAATGGGTAGCTCGCCATCCGACCGTCCGGTAACCGTCCCTACTGAGCCCAAGTCGTCGACTGCGCGTAGTGTTCCACGCGCGCCTCAAGGAGATGTCAGTAAACCGTGGGGGCCCGGCAAGATCGAAGTCTATTGGGGCCATGGGTGATGCGAAAGAGATCCCCGGTGCCCTGGAACAATGGCAAAAAGTCTGAATCACCCTCACGCACCGCCCAAGAGCGGGGGATGCCATTAGATGAAAAAAATAATTCAAAATTACATATCAAATTAATCTGATTACACTATTTGTAACTGATGCTGTTACCGCTATAAAACCTAACACAACTTGAGAAATGCTCCAAATGATACCTATAATTCTACCAATAGTATTCAAATGCATATTGGCACATTGCCAATTTGCTTTACGTAGTTTAAATAGAACCTTCTGATATATGTTGAAGCGGTACATCCTAGGGTGAATACAACAAACATTTAAACCGAAATAATACTATTCCTACATAGCAAAACGTTCACAACACAGTTGTGACGAATGTCTGAAACATAATTATTGGATAAATTTAAACATAAACCTCTATGTCAATGTACTCACCGTTAATATAGGTTATTTTATACTCTAGCACTAAGAACCTTGTATATCGATATAATCCTATTCGCTTCTGCATTGCTTGATAGTCCCGTTTAATCTTAATCGCGTGTGCATGTCAAACACGAAAATTATTGCAACTGCGCCATCTAGTGGAATTAAATTATTGACAACATGTAAGATTATTGGAATGCGTGACACAAACCTTTGAATTAGTTTCAATTATCAGGAAAAAGCCCAGTTTGTTTCGATTTCAAGTATGACCGGCCCACTATTGCTTCAAACCGTGAAAATTTTAAAAAGGGAACGGAGGCCTTTGGCCTGTAGTGGGACATTGCAGGTACAAAAATACTTTTTACAAAACAATAAAAACGACTTGAAAAAGAAAACACAGAAAGGGATGCACTTTTCTGTGTTTTCTACGGAAAAGTGCATCCCTTTCGTAAGTCGATGTTAAATAACGAGAAACAAAACCAGAAACACTGACTTCAGAAACCCGACCATAGCTACCACCACAAGCCGAAGATAACTCGCACGGCAACATGTGCACGCGCCCGTTACGACAGTCGCCCCCAGCATTCCACAAGCAGTACCGTCATCGGCCGCTATGCGCCCCATTATTTTCGGTTGTATTTTTGTAAATACATGGTTTATTTGCCAATACTTTGTTTCATCATCATCATCATCATTTCAGCCGAAAGACGTCCACTGTTGGACATAGGCCTCCCCCAAGCGTCGCCACAACGACCGATCCTGTGCTTCTCGCATCCACTGCACTCCCGCGACTTAAATACTTTGTTTAGTTCTAGTTATATTAAGGTTAAAAGAATGAATGCAAATGCTTTGTAAATGAAAATACCAAAATCACTATATGTATGCCCATAATATTTGCGGAGTTCCTTTAATTCCTCATGGACAAAATGGGACCAATCAAGAAGATCCTCTCAAATAAAAAAAGCATTAAGAAAAAGAACCTAATTGAGAACCCCTTCGTTTATTGAAGTCGGCCAATACATAAACCCGTAACCGTTTACATGCGCCTTTAGCATCTGACATCTCTTTGAATGCTATTCACTTTATTTACACTTACATGCACTTCACGGATCTACCTTCAACAAATCACGATGCTTCAACTATGTACCGTGTCGATTCTTACAAGGTTTTATTTGTTCTCCGCGTAGAAATCTCACAAAGCGATGCACCGGGAGCACTTGAGAGTTTTGAGCCTTTTCCAGTAAAAGGCGTTCGATCTTTAAATTCCACATACAGAAAGTGACGTAAAATACTGAAAAATGCTTAACTGCTAGAGGCTTTAAGTGCTGTGGCGTTCTGAGGTATTCGGGTGAAGCGATCGTTATATAGATTGAATTAAAGTGTAATGCATTGAATATGGAATTTATTTTTAGGGTTCCGAACTTCGGCTGTTTTTCTATCAGTCTGTCGCAGTAAATTAGCAGCAAATATAAAGAAAGAAAGAAAAAAGAAAGAAAACATTTATTTGGGACTCGCACAGGACAAACAACGCTAAAATAAAAAAGTAATACTTAACTTAAAAATAATAACAGAAAACAATATTAAATAAAAGACCAGTGCGAGGCCAAAAAGGCTCCTATCTCAGCATATGCTGCGATATTATACTAAAAAGTAAAAATAACGCAGCGCTGGTATTATATACTGGACCGATCAAACTGAAATTATTACCATTACCAAAATTAAGTGGCAGTGGGCAGGGCTGGAGGAGACCTATGTCCAACACTGGACAGTGTTGGACATAGGCCTCCCCTCTTTCGGCTGAAATGATGAACAACAAACAGAATTCTAGATCAGTGGGATAGGTTTTGATTTCCTCGCAAGTTCAAATAGGCGCCTAAACGAAGCATAAACGGCCCTGCCTTTGGTTTGGGTTGACTTAAAAGATTATTTTTTTCACTGCAATTAATAGATCTGAGTTATTTTGGTGTTCATTTCAGCTTAATATCGACACATATTCCTGACAGATGGACAACAAAGTGATCCTATGAGGGTCCCGATTTTGCTGACTGAGGTACCCCAAAAAGCTAGCAACTTAATTATTTTGACTAAATACTACCCCAAAAACCGAACTTGAAAATTATTTCCAAGAATCTCGTGGATATTTTTTTCGGTTGGCAACCAAAACTCAACGTCTACATCACTCATTTGTCAGAGTGAGTTATTTCGCGCCTAAAGTTACAAATCCGGCGATATCTAGACATCTGTCTGATGGGGTTCGTTTCGCCCGACGATAATGTTTTTATGTAGAAATGTTTGACTTTTATAACTTTTTATTTAACTGGCAATATTAGTTTGTACCTACCTACCTTGTTTAAACCACGTACATTGAAAGATTGGAACAATTTGCCTGCTGAGGTCTTCCCGTCCGATTATAATTTAGGTATCTTCAAGGCACGAAGAATAGGCTCTTAATAAACTAGTGCGATTCACCATCAACGATTAAATCACTGCTTACTTACAGGTGGGAGCCAAGCACTGGCATTAAATAAGGCATTTAAAAAAAAACAAAATTTTTGTTTGGGTCAAATTTTGCAAATGGATTTTGAAACAGATCGATTAAACTGAAATTTAGTATACCTTTATAATTTGGATGACAATGCACGAATGACTGAAAGAAAGAAAAACATTTTATTTGGCGAAACAAGGCGCAAATTTATAACTAACAAATTATAAGTATATTACGTGAAAAATATGCGCCACATCCGCGCAAAACGGCCGAACGCTCAGTATAATGCCGTGACCACACGCAAAATGCGACGAGTCTACGGCGCTGATTTTCAGCGTGAGCCGGTAACGGTGTCGACATAAAGACGTCGGCACGATATTGTGTGCTAATAGATTTGAATAAGATAGATAAAAAAAAAAATTAGGGAAAAAAAAACAATGAATAAATAAAAAGAAAATACGATATCATATTATGTATAAAGTGGCAACATTACGTTGCGTCTGTGTCAAAAGACGCGCATCAGTTTGGTATATTGGAGCTGGTCTGATAATGGAGTCGGATAGTGACTGTAGGAACTACTGAACACGACATGATAACCCCATCGTGTTTGAAAGTTTTTTTGGAATAGTCTTGTTTAAATAATTGTAATTGAAAATTTATTTCGTGGTCCTGGAATTATAAAAGGCAACTAAAAGAATATAGGCGTGGTTTTAGTCAGTAAAAGTCTGACACGCCCTTTCACTCCGTATTAGAGCGAGAGAAAACATTGAATGATTTCCCAACTTAAAAAAAAACGTCGTATACAATTTGTAAAGATTGAAAAAGATATAAATAGATATATTAAGAACTACAGCCCCTACGCTTTTAATATATTGGCTCTATTGTGATGAAGGTACACATAACGTATGCTAGCAGCTACTTTGAATTGTATTGAACTTTCAATCCTAACACTCGTACTACCAAATAGGAAATCATAGGCACTCGTTAAGTTTTTGTTTTTGACTGGTGTGGTTTGTGTAATCAATAAAATTCTTGTTGGTCTATGTGTCTACCAGTTGTGCATTACAAAATAATGATCCTGAAGTAAAAATGGTTTTTAAATTGCAACTGATTTCAGTTTAAATTACAATTATAAGTATATATTTAAATAATTTAAAAGACATTTATTAAATTATAATTATATTATATTTAAGTAAAAGAATATATAAAAAAAACATGATAGATAGTTTAACTTTAGCTTTATTGTGCACTATAAATAAAATTACACTTGGAGCTTAAAATTAATAGGCTGTGACAATTGGCAGTCTTATCACTAAAAGTGAAAAGACAACCAACATAAGTTAAACAAGTGATTAAGTAATTTAATAAGCTTTAACTTACTTTTTTTTACTTTTACTTTTTTTTTAAGCTTTTACTTTGTCGTTTGTAATACCTACCAAAGAGCGGCCACAAATACACCTTAAAGTCCTGACTTTCGATTAAAACAATCGGGCATGTTAACATTTCAATAGCTCCGAAGGGACGTATATAAACAGACGAAGTATTAACCCCCAAAGTAATATACCTACGTCCTACATATACAAAAACATTGATATACGCCCAGGAAAGGGCTTCAGCCAGTTGTTATTAAAATTTTCATGAATTTCGTTCAGACTGTGAAAAATAATGCTGTTTTGGGAACGCTGCAGCGAAGGCAAAGTTTTCGTGGGTTACCAGTTTCGTGTTTGTGCAATTTGATTAATTTTGGACACATTTTACTGATGACGTGATGTGAATGTTGTTGAGGAGACGAAATGAAAGTAGATACGGATTTGACTTGGATAACATTGTTATTATTATTTACTTTATTCTTTATTGTACACAAAAAACTTAACCTTCATACATTTGGGCACGCTATAATTATGGCGGTAAGTCCCCTCTTTGAGGCGTGGCTGGAAAGACCTCACGGCGTTCTCAACTTCCGCATGACCCAGGTCCTCACCGGACATGGTAAGATCGAGAGGTTTCTGCACCGGATTCGTGCGGAAGAAACACCCGGGTTTCACCATTGTGTGGACCGCCCGGAGGATACGGTGGAGCATACGGTAGAGGTGTGCCCCACCTAGGCAGAGCACCGTCGTGTCCTCGTAGGGGCGATCGGCGGCGGTGATCTCTCGCGCCAGGCCTTGGTACAGGCCATGTCCGAAGCGAAGAAGAGCGGCAGGCGGTCGCGTTTAAGCTCGCCGTCCGACCGTCCAGTAACCGTCCAGACCGAGCTCAAGTCGTCGACACGCGCGCCTCAAGGAGATGTCAGCAACTGTAGGGGCCCAGCAGGGTAGAAGCCTACTGAGGCCAAGGGTCTAATTCTGAAAGAAGGACTCGGCCCTGGTATGAAAGGCAACGAAGGAACAGGAGTAGGTTTTTAGTCAGTAAAAGCTCCGCCCAAGAGCGGGTGAGAAAAAAAAACAACCTTAATACTTTGATTTGATATTTTATGTACAAGGGCAAGCTTAACTCAACAATGAGTTTTTTCCCAGCAAACCTGAACAAATCAATTTTACTTACTTTTATTTACACGAATTAGTTTAGTGTTTTTTTTTTATTCTACTGTAATAAGTATTTTTCAAATGTTATTATTTTAATACTATAGCCACAGATGCTAGTTGATGTTTTTCATGTATGTTTTCTTTAACTTGTATCAGTGGCGAAGGGTCCATATAACACGATTCCCATCGGCTTCCCTTACGAAAAGTGTAATTTACAGGGCAACGACATTTTTAGTTCGTTCTATTGTTCACTTACTTCGAATTGTCTACAACATTTAATTAGCAATGGTAAAATCGTAAGCCGAGATTATACCGAGTTACTTTTTCATACAACAATATCTCGTAATGTGCAGCTATCTCTTTCATTCTTATGAACGCCACTTTCACTCCTGTCGTTCCGTCTCGTTTTTGCACGCGGGATATTGTGTCAAAATAACTCGGTGCCTGCTGGTTTACAATAGAGCTAGACTGAGTCAGAGAACCAACAGTACACAGGTGCAAGCGAGTAAGAAAAATTTATTCATGATTCAATTGTTATGATTCAAAATAAGAATACATTTATTTAGCTGCATAAAACTCTCACTGGCGATTTATTTGGCAGGATTTTTATACAATAAAATTGACATGGCGGATATTGCGTGTGTGGCAAGATTCTTCTTTTTTGATGTTGTTTTATTTTTGTATTATTTTTTAGCGTTGAAGTGTAGTGAACTGCGTGAATTGTAAATTTGATTTTGTGTGTTGGGCTGCCGCGCCGACGCCGTCGTCATTTAGTACCTAATAGCATTAATCCATAGGTATAGATTGATTTTTAATAGTTTGTTTTACAACGTTTCTTTTTGAAAACTTAGTTTAAAAAAAAAAGACATATACAATTAGGTGGTGCACTCCTTATGACAATTAATTAAAACGTAGGGATGGATTTGGACCTATTTTTTGCATTATAGAGGGCGAAGCCTTTGGGGACTGAACTTTTATACTTCGTCTTTCCTTTCGAAAATATCCACCCTTCTTCAGCCACTGACTTGTAGTAGAGTATTCTATAAGTGTAGTAAATGGTGGGCAGGAAGGCCATAACAATCACCTATATTATAAGTACTTTATGTAAAAATATGCTATAGCGTTTAAACTATTTTCGAGGTGGAAAATCATCAATAAATTCCTCCTTCTATGGCTGGCTGTCAGACCTTTACTGTTTAAAACCCTCCCCTTGTTAATAGTGTTTGCTATTTTTTTGAGAGCTTTATAACAGATTTTCGAAGAACCTCAGCATATTCTACATGGTTTAAGAAGATAGATGGCCCAATGGCCATGGTTTTAATGTACCATATTCTTAAAAACAAATATTTCTTTCTTTCTATATTCAATAACATGGCATTACATTTCAAATAACCCCATAAAGTTCTATAAAATATGAAATTTAAGACCCGAAATTGTTTTATGGTATCGCGATCGTAAATTGTAATTTATCTCTTTGTTCCGAAACGTAACGTAACACATAAGGCGAGTTCACACATACGAACTCAATATTCGATAAGGCGTGGCTGCTGAGTGAATAAGCTACTGCGTGACATACCTAATCTGACGCGTGTGTGTGTAAATGCCCTATATTGAAAGAAATTTTCAAGTAAAAGTGGTTTGGTAAATATATTGGCATCTGGTCGAGGTTAGCATTAACTGTTGATCTTAGCTTTCAGAAAAGTTACAAGTTGATTGAAAAATGTAAAGATATTTTTTATTTGACTTGAAATAAAAAGAAAGGTTTTACAAATCTGTTTACTTGAGTAGCTGTTACAAAACTTTAACCCTAGTTGAAAAAAAAATACTGGCCAAGTGCGAGTCGTACTCGCATGAAGGGTTCCATACCGACCATAGCAAAAAATGGCAAGAAAATCATATGAAAATTTCAACTGTCTAACTATTACGGTTCATGAGATACAGGACAGACAGACAGACAAACAGACGGACGGACAACGGAGTCTTACTAATAGGGCCCCGTTTTACTCTATGGGTATGGAACCTTAAAAAATATGAAGGCTAAGGAGACTTACTTAGACTCCATATTTTTTTACAATCTTCCTAAATAGCTACTTTCAAGGCTTCTTCAGCCTGTTTATGTATTCTAGGTGTCTTGTAAAAAAACATAAAAATACAGCACGCTCCCATTTTGACAGCTACTCTTGGGGATTTGCATCTAAGCGCCATTTTGTATTTTTTTTTTCTAGCTGTACTTACGTCAAAATGACAGTCTCGTGTCTCTATTTTTCGACTGAAATGGCTAACAAGTTTTTGGAGGCTAACAATGTAGAATACCTGGTTATTTCTAAAATCTTCGAATGTGGGGTCCAAGTGCGCGTCTCCTTTTAAAGGAAACACAGCGACTTATCCAGACCAGAGGGTTGTTCGTCGTTTTTTACCCAAAGAATTAGCATTGCCATTCAACGTGGCAATAATGCCAGTCTGCTGGGCACATTTCTGGATAACAGCGACGTGGATGAAAGAGTACCTACTGAGCATATTTTATAGGTACACAGTTAAGTTTAGTACCTATAAATACATAGTTATTATGTAAGTTCCTTTTGCACTTATATTGTTAAAAGTCTTTTATGTCTCGCTGTAACCGCCGGTCATCCGGTAACCGTCCGGACCGAGCTCAAGGCGTCGACGGCGCGTACTGTTCCACACGGTGCCTCAAGGAGATGTCAGCAAACCGTAGGGGCCCAGCAGGGTCGAAGCCCACTGGGGCCAAGGGTCTGATTCTGAAAGGAAGACTCGGCCCTGGTACGAAACGCAACGAAGAAACAGGAGTGGGTTTTTAGTCAGTAAAAGTCTAACACTATCTTCTGCTCCGCCCAAGAGCGGGGGATGACATTTGATGATTTTCACACCTACAAAAAAAATGTCTCGCTGTAAAAAGGCTTCTCTCTTCTTTTTCCACACGCGTATTTTTCTACCGTTGAGGAATAGGACCAGAATCCTTTTCTTTTGGAGTCAAGTAACCTTATATACCATTTTAATTTAGCATCTTAAATATCCAAGTCGCAATCCTAGAAATTCCTTAGTGACTAAGTGACATTTTTTCCACACTTTTTCGCGCACATACGATTATTAAAGCTCAGGCCAAGTGTTATGTTAGTACTTAGACGTGCCTCGGAGTATATTAACCGAGGGAACGACTGGATGGCCATAATTTAATATTACTAAAAGAGGTTTTATAGCGGGGAGGGACGGTAAAATGTTACAATGAAATGAATAAAGATTACAGAAGTTGAAGAACGTGGATGGGAAAACATTGTTGTACTAAGTACCGTTGTTTGTTGTACGTTTTCGTATTCTCTTTTTTTATTTATATAACAGTTCCACAATTTTTTTAGAGTTCTGTACCTCATTCAGCAAAAAAGGAACACTTATAGGATCACTCTGTTGTTTGCCTGTCCGTTAGTCAAGACGGTTTTTCTCAAAAACGTGAAATTAATATCAAATATTCAAGTCTGCTATCTTTTGGAGCACTGAAAAAATAAACTTTCAAGTCAACGCATTCTAAATATAAGGCCGTTTATGCTCCGTTTATGGCGTATATTTTGACACTCGCAAGGAAATCAAAACATATAAGATACTTCTCACTGACGTAGAATCCTTAAATTTGGTAAGAAGTAAGGTATGTTATCATATGTAAAAGAAAAAGTTTGAAAGGTAGGTAGTTACATCACAAAATAATTACTTATATGCAATTCGGAAAATCGTGTAAAGTCGATTCGGGAATCAAACCATCTACATAGGTAAGTTTGTAGGCAACCATCAGTGCGCGGGTCCGACTCGCATTTGGCCAGTTTTTCAGAGATGGCTATACTCAGTTCCTACAGTGGTATTCACTAAAAATGTTACCCTCAAACTTTAGATGAAGTAAGCTAACAAGTTAAGCACACATTATCCAAGTTTTCAACAGTAAAATTTCTACAGAGTAAATCGCCTAAAATTCATGGATCAATGAATCTACAATCGTTGACTGCCTTCATCAACCAGTCAAATCTCTAGTCAAGCGGTCGACAGCCGGTTAAATTGAATGAGCTTTTAGGAATCGTCCATCTCTATGTTAATGGAGTTTTGCATGTGATTTCGTTCTGATTCGGCTTAGGGGTTCTACAACCAGATTATTTGATAAAACATCTCGCGCTTTATTTACAGCCAGACAAACCTCCCATGTTTTGATAAATAATTGATTATGATTATGAATGAAACGCACTGGTAATGACGATACTGACACGTGAGCTCGATTTCCTACGAGTGGACTAAACTAATTTTTTTTTAAACGTTGGTCACCGACGACACAACTCGAACGTGCTTGAAAGATGTGTTTCTACTTAGTTTTACTCAACTTAGCTCTTAGTCACAACAGGCTTCAAGTTTTACTGCGAAAAAAACAAGAGCCGGTCCCTCAACCACCAACGCGATACAAAATGTCAAGTCCCTACAAAGTCCTTATTTTGTTCCTTTTGTTTGTCCACAGGTATATTCGACACGGACGGTGTGCACGTGCCGGGCACGGAATGTGACTTTCAGTTCAGCCGTTCCGGCAGTCGTCCGACCCACGGCCGGCTGTACAGCCCTCGGTACCCGTCCATCTACCCCAACAATGTGCGGTGTTCCTACCATTTTCATGCTAGGTAAGTCTTGAAAGGATAAATAACTAGCCGCACAGTTATGGGCTAGGTGACATGCGAAGGCGCCAAGCGCACAATGCGGCCAGTCACGTACTGACATTTTAGAACGTTCATATCACTTCCCTACTCGCCACGTACTCGCTAGAAGTCTTAGCACTAAGCAAGCCACCTTTCAGTGCGTACATAGCCTTATTACCTTAGTAAGAATACTAACGTATTCAAGGTAACGCTTTCATAAGCTAACACTTTGTCTATAATTGGTGAAACTCACAAACATTCTCAGCCTCTATTACATGGTATATATTTAGTATATCTCATACCTTCAAGAAGGGGTGGACTGCTAACTTATCAACGACATGACAGTTTTAATTTCTAAGTTACGAATGAGAACACTATTACAGAAAAACAAATTCGGCACGGTTGGTGTTGTGTTTGACCGATTGGCTGCTGACGTGGGTTCAAATCCTGCATGGAACAAATATTTGTATGACCTACAAATTTATTCCAGTTTTGGATGTCTTTGTTTGTGAGTTGACATGTTCATGAACGCACCCACGATATAGGAATAATTCCAAGTATAGGACCATTTTTTTTTTTAATTACATTTTGCCTTGTATTGGAATCTCGGAACTTAAGGAGTATAAAAGTCGAAAAATTATGCGATTGAAATTGTTATGATTTACATGTGCAGCAACGATTAACATTAGCATCATCAGCTCTGAATCTCCGTCTTAATATGTCTGTGAAACCATTACAATAGAATAAACTTGTACACCAAAAATCCAACACAACTTATACCCACACAAACCTAAATCGATGGGTACAATGGCGGTCTTATAGCTGATATGACAGCGATATCTACCAGACAACCTTAGGATGGGTCGTTAGAACTTAAAAATCATACAGGGCGTAGCCTGTAGTGTACTGCTAACAAATTAATCAAACACTATAGATAAGCATATATATAAAATAATTATATACCTTTACGAAACACAATACACAAACTAACTACCATTATTACCATTTACACGGAAAAGAGTGTCATCTGCTTGTTTCCAAATAGATGAGATTGAGATTATAATCTACATCCCGTTATTATCACTGCGATTACTTTTCTCCGGAATTCCGAATTACTTTCGAGCGCCCAAAATGTAATTTTATGCATTCTTGTTATCGTTGCCTTAAAGTGAAAATCTCATGAAAGTAAAACAGCTAACTTTTATCATCCTCCTGCACTTGTCCCGTGTTATTTGGGGCCGGCGCAAGACGTTTTTTTCTTCTATTCTGCCCTGTCACTCGTCATGCTATCACTAACTTCCTTTTCTTTCATATCACTCTTCACACAATCCATCCATCTTTTCTTTGGTCTCCCTCTCCCTCTCCATCCATGTCATGTAAACTCATAACTCTTTTAGTAACATGCGTTTCATCCCTCCTCTTCACATGAGCATACCAAGACAAACGATTCCCTTTCAACTTTTCAGTCACTGGCGCCACTTTCAAACTTCCCCAAATATACTTACTTCTCACTTTATCCATTCTCGTCACATCACATATACAAGTTAGTTAGCAATTTAGATACGTTGTTAAAATTTCAAAGTTAGTATCATAAAAACTTCAAATGCTACTTATGAAAAAACACTTACGAATTTTTACGAGGTTCTTATGAGCCATCATTGATGGTGTTACAAGTTAGAGAACTTTTTTTGTAAATTAGGACAGATGTCCCATGATTTGTTTTCTAAATATGTAATAAAAAAATAATATGAAAACAACATTCCTGAGCATTTCATTCTACGGCGTCGGTATATCACTGCAATACTACTAAACATATAAGACCATTTTATGCACATAACAAGATAATGCTATAGAAACATTAAAAACAATTATTTTTTTTAAATTATTGACCATTGGATTGGCGTCGCCATATTATATTTACAATAAACACTTTTAATTGAGACCCATATCATGGAGGTGCATAGAAAAATCACTTGACAGCCATCTTCAAGAGTCCGCCATATTGGACTTTTGAATGACGTCACATGCAAAAAAGCATGCTTATATAGATATATTTATAATTACAAAACATGATTGAAAAGAGTGTCCATGGAGTTTCTTGCACATTCTTGTCCATAGAGATCTACGCTTTGGAATGTGCAATTAGCATCATTTTTTTTTTCTGACTGACTTCTTGACATTTCAAAAGTGCCTGTAAATGGTTTATTTGAAATAAATGCTTTTGAATCTTTGAATCTATAAAATTAATTGGCAAACGAATATTGCAAGTTAATAAAAAGCTTGTAAGAACGAGAATTACTACAAATTAAAATAACTTTACTTTTTTTTTTTCAGACCAAAGGAACGCGTGAAAGTTGTATTCGAGGAAGTTGCCCTTCAAAAAGGTGACATAAGGTTTGTATAGTTTTATATTTTGTTTTAATATGAATTTGTTGTTCTAAAAAAATAACACAAAAAAGCTTAGCCATTACAAACGAAGCTTCAAGTTTTTATGAGAGTAACTCAGGAACCTTCTCACAATATTTTGTACAATATTATGACGTCATTATCATCAGTGTATCAGCCGGAAAACGTCTACTGTTGAACGTGGGTTTCCTTCCTCTGCCATAAATTACTATTATTATAGCCAACCCAACATCTGGTTGCTTCAATTTTTGTTAGTTGTTTTTGAACTTTGTACCTCTAAAGAGAGTAAGAAAGTTGCAGTTTTAATGTCGTTGTTTTCTTTGTAAACTGCAGATGTGAACACAAATTACGTAAATAAAAAATATAACGCAGCATACAAAATAAATGTACAAATTATTATTACACCAGTAAAAGTCACTCTTAAAAAACCAACACTTAACAAAATTAAACTGAAATAAAAACACTGACGACACAATCATAAAACACTTCGGCAACCATAATTCTGAACCATAATCCATCTATAAAAATAAAATTGCACGTCAAGATATTCTATAAAGTCACCGTCGTATGAAGACTCGATGATAAAACTGGGAAGTTACGAGTCATAATCGAATTTCTGATCGAAAATATTGAATGTGATGACGGGCGTGCAACGTTGTTCGAGTAGTGACGCCAGATGGCAACATAGTTTCGGGACGTCTTAGGTTTGTGACCTATACTAATACCATTATTATCTAACTAGTTACTGACAGCGGCTTCACCTGTTTGACAGTAGATTTTTTATTTTTTTTATTTGATGTAAACCCACTGTGATCAATGTGATCCCACCTGGTGGTAAGCAGTGATGCAATCATTGATGGTGAGGCGCACTAGTTTATTAAGAGCCTATTCACTCCAGCCTTGAAGGCACCTAAATTATAGTTGGACGGAAATACCGCAGCAGGCAAATTGTTCCAGTCCTTCGATGTACGCGGTATAAACGACGAAGCGAATCGCTTAGTCCGGACCGTTGAAGTTTCAACAACGTTAGGGTGGATACTCGCCGTACGTCGAGTTGTCCGATGGTAGAAAGGAGATGGCGGAATCAAGTCATGCAATTCCCGCGCACACTCTCAAAAATGCAACCTGTAAAATACCGATAGGCTGGCTACCCTGCGCCTGTGCGCGAGGCTTATTCCAAGGGAACTTACATCCAGGATAAAAATATTCTATGTGCTATTTTTCAGGACATGGTCATGCTAAATTTCATCCAAATCCGTGAGTGAAGAAGTAACAGACATACACATTCTCTACAAACCTTTGCCTTTATAATATTACTGTGATACCCATAGAGGATATTAGAACTGAACAATGTAAAGATCAGCTTCTTAGGTTTGCGATTTTCTTCGATACCCAAATGTGTAACAAAAGCACGATCGTGTGATAGTGCATTATGCTAAGTCGTAGTGGGACAGAGGTTCCACGAAGCCCGTTTTGTTGCGTTCCTACTACAGTTACTTATTAAAATATCTTTCTTCTAAGCTTGTACTTTCCGAGTAAAGATTGCGATCATTCGTGAGCAAATGTAACTGTTCAATATCCTTTCCTTTTCAGAGTGAGGAAATATTTTCCTCTGATGTCTTGTTACTAACTGTATTTTATCTATCTACCGCATTTGCCTTGTGACGGTTTGTTATGATCACATTATTTACTCATCACATTAATTTAGGTTTGTTACTCTTTTACACTCTAATGGGTGAACGGATTTGGCTGAATTGGTACACGTGTCCTGGGGCCCAAGTCTGCTATTTTTATAAGTTCGTCATTCCAATGCGATCCCATTGTCATTTTGCTAAAAGTTCGTAATCTACTAATTCATAATGATCCATCATTGATCGGTCAATGGTCTCGTAATAGAGTTGTGGTAGAATGTCAATATCGAGTTTAAAAGTAATAACTGCACAATTACGTTCTAATGGTAGGTCACTGATCAAAGGAACTGTCAAAATTTTAGCAGATTACCGCATACGTCAGACATTCATTTGTCAATATATACGAGATTACCATTCTATGCCACTTCTTTCAATTTAGTGTCAGTGGTTGACCATTGGAAAGTCATAATGATGCCATTATATTAGTAGATTATCAATCTTGTCAAAACCAACAATTATGAAAACAATGATAGACCATTCTGACGCTGTAATAGCAGACTTGAGGCCCTGGACACCGGATAAAATAGAATAATCTTTATTGTACACCAAAAAGTATCACAACTTATACAAAACTTGGACCTATAGGTACGAGTACAATGGCGGTCTTATCGCTGACACCGATATCTACCAGACACTCTTAAGATGGATCGCAAGAACTAAAAATAATACAGGGGGTAGGTAGAAATAATAAAAGAAAGCAAGAAAAAGAAAAACAATATTGTAAAAACAAAATTTAAGACAATTAAGAAAAAATCACTGACACAATGTGTCTCACGGCTGCGCCAAATAGGTCCAGTTCAGCAAAAATGACAGATTGTACAGACTACATGGTAGTTAGTGGTAGTTGCTGACACTGGTTTTCAACTGAACTTTATTGACACTTGGTACTATTTAATTTTAATGTATTCCATGACATTTTCATCTAATTATTTTATTTACTATGTACCAAATTAATAATAAGAATTTTGTATGCCTCATTGGCGGGACATAGCAGAACCTGTAACTAAAACAACATCTTATGAACCTATGGTCCACAATAAATGATTTGAATTTGAATTTGAATTTGAACTATTATACAAAGTAACATAATTTCATAGGATATTTATTATCCTGGGAGTACGTACCCTTATGATAATTTCTAACTTTCCGATGGAGAAGTCATTGGCAAAAACTAGTTAAAAACATAACTTAGCATTACATCACCGGAAATGTAAATAAAATCCAAACTATGGTACAATATTGCGTTAATGCACAAAAGAGTAAATTGCAGTGCTGACCGCCAAGCGATTTCGGGTTTCGGTTGTTGGCTTGCTTCGTTACTTTCTCTCTGCTTTATTTTTAACAAAAATACCAACATTTAAATTATTTTTCTACTCGTTTGTACATATTATTATTTTCAGTTTGCCTAAATACTTATTAAGTTATAATATTTGATAGTTAAGATGTATATATACATTACTAAAAAATTCTACACTAGTGCGATAATGTAGATAAAACCTTTTTGTTAAAAAAAACATTAAAATGAAAGCATTTTTTTTTTTCGGCTGTGAAAATCATCTAATGACATCCCTCGCTCTTAGGCGGAGCGCGAGGGCATGTCAGACTTTTACTGACTAAAAGCCCACTCCTGTTTTCCATTGCTAGCATTACTGCTTCGCAAAAGGAGGCGACCGCCTGCAACTCCTCGCTTCGGACCAAGGCCTGTACCATGGCTCGGCGCGAGAGATTGCCACCGATCGCCCCCACGAGGACACGGCGGTGCTCTGCCCAGGCGGGGCACACCTCCACCATATGCTCCACCATATCCTCTGGGCGGTTCATACAATGGCGACACCCGAGCGTTTCATCCGCACGAATCCGGTGCAGGAATCTCCCGATTTTACCATGTCCGGTAAGGACCTGCGTCATGCGGAAGGTGAGGACGCCGTGAGATCTTTCCAGCCACGCCTCAAAAAGAGGACTTACCGCCATAATTATGGCGTGCCCAAAAATGTAAGCGATTTTGTAAAGACCTTTTTATTACTATTGAAGAACTCGTGCTTGACCATTATTTCACCGATGGTAAGAGACGATGTAGTCAGCGATGAAGCGCGCTTGCCTAGAAGTAAACTATTAGATTCACTCTTGACTTAAAGACACCCAGTTTGCAGCTATCAAGAAATACAGACTCTGAAAGTTTTTCAAACTCTAACGTGTGACATAGCAAATGAAAGTGTTTGCAATGTATGTTTTAATTAAAATTTAATTATTGTTATGTTATATAAAATAAACAGTTTACTTATGTCGTAAGTTATTTAAAAAATAAATAAAAATTTACTATTCCTCCGAAACTAGTAAATCATTTTTTTTTATATTGAAAATAGTTCTTTACTACAAAATTACGGAAAACATCATTCGTTCAGTTATATGTTTTGGTATTAATCACACGGTACAAATAAAGTAAAAACGGAAAATAACATTTATAATTTCATCCCTCCTCACTTAAAATCTATAGCTCATATTTTTTTTTTATATTATTGATAGGCTCGCGTTTGACTACTATCTCAAATTTCATAATTTTAATTCAAATATTTTTCTTCATACTACTAGAGTTGAAAGTCAAAATATTATTCAGCTGACTTCCGCATCCTTTCACATCATATCCGCGTAAACACGAAAATATTGAAAACCGTTTACCGTAACTAAACAACACCATGACAAACAATATTCACCCCTCGAGAATACATCGTACACGCAGGATTTCGGTTTTTGCGTAAAACCGGTTAACCGAAATAGCCCAACTGGTCCGTAACCAATCCCTAAAGCGGGTAGTAGAGTTGGCATAATTAAATTATGGTTTTAACGGTCGACTAGTGCTCACGTAAATGAGCTCAGCTCATAAACTATATGTACCTACTTGTTTAATTAAGCGGATAATGCATGAAAGTACCGCTTTAGGTGGCTACGTCATAATGTAGCCTCGAGGTCTTTTGCATAATGGTTTCGGTCAAGTGGTGCGGAGAAATTAACTGGTATCCACGGGTGGTGGTTGGAATTGTTAATTTTATTTCGCTCATTTTAGTAGGAAAAGCGTTTAGTATACACTCCTATTTTTTAATAAGTACAAAAAAATGGTGCTCTATCCGTACTCGTTACTGATCATATTTCTGTAGTCAAAAGTAAAAAAAAAACGAAAATGTCCACGAAAATTTGCCATAATTGGTAAATTCATTATAGAAACAATCATTCATAACAATTGCTACTAAATATAAAACCTTTTAGAAAAAAAAATACAACTGACTTCAATGTAAAAAAAGCACCGAATAGTGCAAAATAACTTTAATTACCTTATAGCCAGAGTGCATCTCATGACAATTATAATAAAAAACACGGTTAGATTATATTAATTATTTACAGAGTTCCGATGCTTAACTTCAGGCTTCATCATCAGATCAGTTCGATATATTCCCCCTCTTCTTTCAGTCAGTCATCGACTACACGTATAAAACAAGCAATTTTACTTGTTACGACGGTTCTGCTGTGATCCTATGAGGAGTTCTGTTCCATATCTTCGAAGTTCAAGATCAGATGATAACAATTGTTTTCTATGGAACTAACTCGAAAGCATAAACTTACAATAAAAAAAAAATGTTAAAATCGGTCCACAATTGACCAAAAAATCGGTGAACATACATAAAAAAAAATACATACAGCCGGCCATAGAACCTCCTCCTTTTAGAAGTCGGTTAAAAATAATACGCGCAGTGTTTTTCCATTTTGATCGTTATTTATTCGTTCATAATCAATAGCCTGTACAATATTTCCATAAATTGAGTGACATTTTGGGATATAAACAAATGCTAATAATTTTGCTGTTTACGAATATTATTTATTGAGACTTTACATAAATAATAACAAGACCTTTTCTAATAAACCCTTTAAGTATTTGTACTAATTAAAAATGTGTGGTGTATAACTGTTGTGATCGTTACAATATTGTTATGCTCTAGGCAAGTGAGCTACGGGATTGTTCGAACGAGATAACTGAAGGAACGGGATTGAGTTTTATTCTATAATTTTGACACTCCCTCTCGCTCCACATCGAGTGGTAAATTGATAAAGATCCCACCTTGAAAAAAAAAGGCTTTAGACTAGTGACGATCTCCTAATACTAGTATCAATGATATTAATTATCAGAAAGGTAATAATGTATCAGCTGAAAGAACCTAAGTGGGTTTTAATCAGTAAATGTCTGACACTACTTCTCACTTTACCTAGAGCGGGAGAAGCTATTTGATGATTCTCACCTTAAAAAAAGGCTTTTGACAAGTTCTACTGATACTGGTATCAGTGATATAAATTATTATCATTAATCAAGTCCTTATATATTTATCGTAGAGCGATTCCCGGTCACCGTAGATGCAAGCTTATAAATATATAAGCACTAGCCCCCCTAGCCAAGTTACAACCGTTTCGTTTCGATTCTCTTTTCGTCGATCGCCTCGTGTCGGCCACGCCTCCTATTCCTTTGTTCTGACCACGTGACTGAGCGTTGAGATAACTTGGCTAGGGGTGCAGGTCTGGGTTGATGGTGCGTTGTATTCCACGTGCCTCAAAGGGATCAGTATGAATGATCGACACCTGCAAGGGCTGCGGGAATGTTCGAAAGAACCACCGTAGCCCTGGAACGCAAAGAGCAACTGAAAGAACACATTTGGACTTTAGTCAGTAAAAGTCTGTTGCTCTCTCTTATGCCACCTAGAGCGAGAGAAGTCGCACCCTAAAAAAGTCCTTTCATGTTTGACAACTTCGGTAGTACTTATCAAGCCGTGTCAAATCAGCAGTTAATGTGAAATACAATGCTCTTTTATAAAAATAAACACATTTACACTCATTTTTGAAAAGTGTCTCAATTAGATTATATAGTGCTAATAAACCACTAAAAAAAATACATATTTTTTATTGTGTCGCTAAGTACCCTAAAAATGCATTTAAAATTTACATTTTCAAATTTCGCGCGTAATTTGACGAAAATACAGATCGTAGTGGACGCCATTATTTACTCTGTAGTCGTAACGTCAGTTGGCTGTGTAAACAAATGCGCTGATATTCACTCAGTATGGCCGATCAGTTGACAGTTGGCAACTGTCACTTTAGTTTACACAGCCGAATGACGTAATAACATGGTGGCTATTTCATGATGATAAAGAACAGATAAAATAACTGAAAACTTTGAATTGAATTAAAAGAAATATTTTGTTATTTTATGAACTAAAACTAACACTTACCGACTGCTTTTTGTCTAAGCTATCGTAATAATATTTTTTTAGATTTTTTCTTTTAAAGAGTATAATACCTTATTGAAATTTGCTCGTAAAACGTTTGCGTAGTCTGTACATACTAAAACAGAATTATGTTTTGTTACGTCAGTCTCTAGTCTATAACCACTAATTTATTATTATTTGTAGGCTAGATAACGGACAGGTCCTCAGAATCTACCTGACCGCTATCCTCATATAAGTACAACCCACTTCACTCACTCGACTTTATAACTGGGTCAACCCAAACAACTTCCATTTCATTTACCTCTGCTATAATAGCAACAACCTGTAGACAGTTTGTTTTTCAACATAATGTATCTTGATCAAGGCAAAACTTACATATTTTTAAAATGAGATTTAATTAGGAGATTAAACGAACTTACCTGTAAGTGAAGTTCTATCTCAATTATACGAAGCTCCTTGTCCGAGACGGTTTACAGTGTAGTCACGGCCTTTCGTGCCGGCGCCATCCACATATTTAAAGCTATTCCAAAGCAAAAAGCTCTCTGCGTATTCCTGAACGAACCTGTCAACTTCATTTCGTTTAAAGCACATTTCATGAACGACTAGGATATGCTAGGGAGGGTAAGGCATAACATTGGGAGGGAGTCCCGTCTCGGACAAGGAGCTTCGTATAATTGAGATAGAACTTCACTTACAGGTAAGTTCGTTTAATCTCCTAATTATACTCTCTCCTTGTCCGAGACGGTTTACAGTGTAGATGTTTAAAGTTTAGTTGTGAATGAAATGCTGTTGTAATTGAAAAAATAATCATTTGTAATTACAAAACATTATAATTATTTTAGAGAATTAAGTAACACAATCATGTACAAAAAATAATGCTTAGTACTAGGTTCTATTTATAGTATTGCAAACAGCATTACTAAAGGCCAGGGGGTCTTCTGTTACTGGTCTATTGTAAGACCTAGCGAAGGTTGAGGATGTGCCTGACCATCCTGCTGTCCTTCTAATGAGATCTATGCTAAGACCCGCCCTACTTGCTGCTGAAGTAGAGGCGTGCCTAGTACTGTGTGCGGTAAACACAGAAGTATCTATACCTGCCTCATTCAATGTCAATTTTATCCATCTACTTATAGATTGAGAAGAGGCACTGCGATATGGTTTTTTGTATGTAATTATTAAATGATCTATTTCTTTTCTAATATTTTTAGTAACACTTAAGTACGACTTTAATGTGTGTACTGGGCAAATTTCTAGTTTACTAGAGTAACTTTTTAAATGTAAACAGGGTTGAAGCGAACTTTTGCTTGATGTTTTGATGTTGTCAGGCACTTTAATTTGTAGGCCATCAGCTAAAAATTTAATATTTTGAATCTTTATTAGTGATAATGTCTGGACTCTATGTGCTGATGTTAAAGCCAAAATTGTAACTAATTTTTTTTTTTTTTTTTTTTAGAACATCTAATGATACACTTTCATTTGGGTACTTGGATGCTAGATAATCTAACACCATACCCGGATAAGGTTCAATATTGTAAGTATTACAAAATTTCCACCACAACTTAAAAGAACAGTTGTATTGTTTAATTTGAAGCTGTGCAACTTGCTAAGAATTGAAACTTGTTTCTCTGTAGTTACAGAAACTGTTAGATCCCTGGAATCTAAGGTGAATCCTAAATAGTCACATGCTTGACTAGGTTTAAAAAATACTTTTCTCATAGTTAATAACAAAGCCTAAATCCTGAAATAATTTGGATGCTGTGTTGACATTTTGAATGCATGCATTTTTGCTATCATTGATGTATAAACTGTCATCTAAGTAATGTGTCATTATTATATTTTCTTTTTCTCTCAGGTAAGTAACAATTGGTTTCATAATTTTTGTGAATATCAATGGAGCAGTACATAATCCAAAGGGTAAGCAATTGAATTGGTATAGTTTGCCTTCAAAGTTAAATCTAAGATATTTTTTAGAGTGTTCGGAAATGGGAATAGAAAAATAGGCATCTTTTAAATCAATTTTTGCCATATAACTATTTCTTGAAATTAGCTTGCAAGCTGTTCTATAATCTTCTAATTTAAAATGTTGGGTGTTTATGTACTTATTGAGTCCTTTTAAATTAAGTATAAACCTGTAAGTCCCATTTGGTTTAGGTACAACAAAAATTGGAGATACATATTGATTATTTGTGTGTGAACATTCAGAAATTGCACCCAATGCCAGAAGTTTTTCAATTTCTTCTTGAATTATGTGTCTATCTTTTGCTGACCTATTTTGCACATAGGCTTCAATTGGAGGTGGAACAGAGGCAAAGGGTATTTTGTAACCATTAACCCACTGCAAGATAATAGGATCGTTTGTAATTTTTTCCCAGTTCAAATAGAAAAATCTAGTTTTGCCTGCATGTACCTCTAATTGTGACGCTGTTTGCGTGGTGGAGATCGTCTCCTCGGCTGCACTTGTCTCTTCTTGTGTGATCTCGGGTAAGACTTAGCTGGTTGGCAGTACTGGTGATGCCCGCTGCGAGGTTTCTGTTACGGTGGCAGCGGGCTTCTGAAGTTTTTCTGTTTTTCTTTTATCTGTGCCCCAGTTCTTTGAATTGTTTGAGCTAATTTGATTTTTTCAGAACAAGCACTTCCAAATAGCATCTCATCTGACTTCTCATTTTTGATGGCATCTTTGACCAGTGAACTGGTGCCCGCGAGTGCAAAATATTTTCTTGACAACAAATCTTGATGATATATGTCTGAAGTAATTTTTGCAGCATCGCTGAGATTTTCAATCAACTGCTTTGAATTAAAGTTTCCCTTCATGACACTAGTCATAGCTTTTCCCAAGGCTGTTAAAACTTTTCCAGTAAGTTTTTGTCTTATGACGAGTCTGTTGTCTCTTTTAATAGAGGTTTCAGACATGATTGCCTTGATTTCGGGATTTAAGGAAGGTGCAGCGGTGTTGAAATTTTCTGGGTCGGGATACTTTTTAGTGATTTCTTCTCTGGTTTCCTTTTTTAAACCATCCCTCATAATATTTTTCCATCTTGATGCTAACTGTGGGTGGATTGGTTCACCTATCTCAATGGTATCCTCGCCTTCATGACCCAAGGCCAGAAGAAGTTCTTCTGCCACAACTTCATCATCTGGAAGTTTAACGTACAGCATAAGCTTAAGAAATAAAACATGCTGTTATGTCTATCCTCTAAGTGATAGCACTCAATTATGTTAGTTGGTCTATCCTCTATGTGATAGCTCTGAAGTGTAATAATAATAAGTTCAAAATATATATAATAATAGTATGTCTATCCTCTGCATGTGATAGCTCACTATTTGATTCTAGCAGTGTCTACCCGCTATAGTGGTAGCTCTTAGGCCAGTATTTGATACAGTGAGTAGAAAGGTACCCCTATACCAACTCCCATGCGTTTGAAGCTCAATACCTATTTAGCCCTTTGAATATCGTAATCGGACAACGGAAAGACAATGAGCGCGGTCGCTTGGGGGTTTAGTGATTAGATAATTTCTAGATATACTATGTACCTGAAATTGCCAAAGGCATATCAACGTTTGATGTTGGCGGTTCCACCGAAACGGCTCTCTCGCAAGGAGGAGAGTCTGATGGCGTGAGTCGTCCATCTTTATCTTCTTCCTCGCTCTTTTTTATACGTTTCTGCCATTTTTCCAGTTTCCGCTGTATTCTTCTTGTTTCGTCCTCTTTGTTCTTGCGTTTTCCCATTATAAATCGAAGATTTTGAAGAAGAAACTGCTTTCGTATTTCGGTTGTAGTTTAAAGTTTTCACTAATTCACTTCTTCGACGACACTTGAGTCTTTGATTGAACGACAAAACAATCTCGTTCCCGCGCCGCGGTTCCGTTTCCGTTTTGGAAGTCGATATGTTATCAATAACACAATCGATAAATGTCAGATTTTGAATTATGAACGTAAAAACAGAACAAAAATAAAAAGAACACAATAAACGTAAACTCCGCTGCGAACTTAGACCGATAGAAAAAATATAGAATATCTAGTATTTTTCTTCCGATTTGATAAAAATATTTAAACATAACTCACCGAAACTGTCAAAACATTTCGTTGTCTTTGTTGTAAATACGATTTGTCACTTACCCAATTAAAATCACTTTTTACGACTTTTTTGTTATAAGGCTAATTTAAGCATTGTAAATATCATTTTTAAGTGCTAAGAGACTCTTTTATTTACACATAAAACTATTTTTATTTGCAGAGGCGCTGTGTCAGCGCCGTGCACAAAAACCGTAATGAAGTTGACAGGTTCGTTCAGGAATACGCAGAGAGCTTTTTGCTTTGGAATAGCTTTAAATATGTGGATGGCGCCGGCACGAAAGGCCGTGACTACACTGTAAACCGTCTCGGACAAGGAGAGAGTATAATTGTGAACATAATCCCACAGTTAAGGATCAAATACCAATAAAAACTTTATCAAGCGCAAGTTCGATCGTGTATGGAATACTGCTCTCATCTTTGAGATGGGTCTGCCAAATACCAGTTTGATGCTCTGGAGTCGATTGAGAGGCCAGCCAGGAGGATCCTCGGTGATGATGCACTTGTCGAATCAAAACTCCAAAGCCTTGAGCATCGACGCCGAGTTGCTGGCCTGTCGGTTTTCTATCGATTACACTTCGGGGAGAGTGCGTCGGAATTGCACAATTTAATTCCACCAAGTCCGTTCCATCATCGGACCACTAGACGTACGGCGTTGCGCCATCGGTACATGGTGGACATCCCACCCATACGTACAAAGCGTTTTGGGAACACATTCATAATGCGTACAGCCAAGGAGTGGACTTCCCTGCCGGAGTCTGTGTTCCCTGATAGCTACAACCTAGGGGTCTTTAAGTCAAGAGTGAATAGGTTACTTCTAGGCAAGCGTGCTCCATCTTCGGCCACATCATCGCTTACCAACAGGTGAGATAGTGGTCAAACGCGAGCCTATCAATAATAATAATAAAATAATAATAATAATAATATCGTCATCATCATCATTTCAACTGGAAGACGTCAACTGTTTTAACTGAAACAGTTGACGCCTTCCCATCGGATTTTCGCGACTCTCACTTGTTCAACGGTCTACCCTTTGGGAGGTCTTTCAACGCTACATCATTCGGTTCGCGGTCGTCACTCCAAATTCTTTTAGCTTCATTGATCATAATTATGTTCTACGAGTAATCAATGTGCTGGTGCTTTCGGGCTATGTCGGTATTTCTGGTTTGTTTACGGTTAACTTCATTCCTGATTCAATCACGCCAGGAAACGAATTTATTGCCCTTTGGGTGACTTCAAGCCGTCTAATGAGGCCCATTGTTAGCGACCAACTTTGAGATATGTCATCACTGGCAAAACATACTCATAACTTTCGACATAGACCTTTAGAATATGTGTAATATGCTAATAAAAATTAATAGTCCGATTTATAAAACTTTATTTACATTTAAAAATACTAACTATAATTACAATAAAATAAAATAAATAATAATAAAAACCCTAATCTAATTACAACTAACTAAAACTAAAATATGGCGTCAAAAAACTCTTCCACATCGCTGTCGACTGGTAATGTGCCCAAAAGACTGGCGGCATTGCCACGCTGTATTGCAATGCTTATCCTCTGTCCGAGGTAAAAGCCAGCCCTTGGGTCACGCGAAGTGTCAACTAGACGTTTTGACAGATCTTTATACAACTTGTGAGCACTCGGACCCCACGAACCGAGAGTTTCAACCCCAAACGGTTGGAAAATATAACTTCCAACAAGGTTATTATATTTTCGCCGCTTGAGGTTCTCCGCAGCCGCAGCGGCAGCACCAGCACAACACGACGAGCTAGGAAGATGGGATGGCGCAAGAGTATCGATACAAGTAGCGTCCCATACTAAAGGCCTACCCATCTTCCATGGGAATAACGACATGCCGTCCGGTCTCTTGCCATCGTCGCGTGCCAGGCCATGGGGTTCCAATACGGCTGGAACGCCGACGGAGACAAGAGCACGTCTGATGATGTCGTTGATATTCGCGTGTCGTGCTATGCGACCCGCACTTCGGCTGCATGTCTGTCATGCAGCCGAAGTGCGGGTCGCATAGCACCGTGGTGTCCGAGGCTGTTGACGACTTCGCCACAGTGACAGCGATGAGGAGAACAACAGGGAGCGCCTAGACGTAAGGAAGCAGTGAGGCGGAAAGTATTATCATCGAGCATTAATCAATTTATAAAACTCACTAACCATATGGTTAGCTTAAATACTGATTATCAGATTCTTAATACAAATTGTCTACAAGTGTACTGACCATCAGCCTACCTATACAAAAATTGATTGCAATTAACAAAAAAAAAAAATTCGTCAAACTGTACTTTAAATCATTTGATTTGTAGTACAATTTGACTGGGCACGCCATAATTATGGCGATAAGTCCTCTCTTTGAGAAGTGACTGGAAAGACCTCACGGCGTCGGCGCATCGCCACCGAATCAAGTTGATTCGAATCGCAATACGAATCAGCCACCATTCCAAATCGATTAACTCGAGTTGTCGAAAATGCGAGATAGCCCATCGCTAGTTTTTAAACGCAGAGTGGTGTTCACTGTATAACATATAAGTTAGTAGCGTGGTTTCAGTATCGTAATCTCATAAGTTCAAATGGTTACACAGTAACCATTTGAACCTTCAGGTTGACATTGACTATTACCTAAAGGCCGAATATGGTCGTAATACCACCACACCACCACAGAATCGATTAATATTGAGATTATTTTGTTTTTAAAAAATCATCTGTTTTTGGATCTCGTGTTATATTTTAAGATTGGATGAATTGCTCAAAAATCTTTCTCTATTTTGAATTTCGAAATTCCGTTGTAAAAATAAGTTGTGAAATTGTGTGTCATGCATTCCCAGTTTTCCAACCAATCAATACAGTGTTGCCAGTGTAGCTATAAATAAATGAATTAGGACTGGATATTTTACCACCGTGTATGCCTCAGGCGTTGACATTGGCTAGCCGGAACACCTTGTAAAGGTATTTGCTCCAGCTAATCTATTTAAGGGTGGTACTGTAACTAAATTTAGCGGCGATGGCATGAGAGGAAAATTTTAATGGCTCGTAAACACGCAAGAAGGTGAATAATGTAAAGTAGACTTAAGTTCATTTATGGGTATTGATAGTGCCGAGACCGCCCGGAGGACACGTTGGAGCATACGGTGGAGGTGTGCCCCGCTTGGGCAGAGCACCGCTGTGTTCTCGTGGGGCCGATCGGAGGCTGTGATCTCTCGCGCCGGGCCTTGGTACAGGTCATGGTGCGAAGCGAGGAGGAGTGGCAGGCGGTTGCCGCACGGAGGCCGCACGTGCACGCGCGAGGCAATGGCCCTCGCGCCCCAGCCTCTGAGATTCCGATCGCGATTTCCGGCCACCGTAGATGCGGGTTTGCGGATGGCAAGCAATGGGTAGCTCGCCATTCTACTGTCTGGTAATCGTCCGGACTGAGCCCAAGTCATCGACGGCGCGTACTGTTCCACGCGCGCCTCAAGGAGATGTCAGTAACCGGAGTAACCGGACAGCAGGGTCGAAGCCTACTGGGGCCAAGAATCTAATTCTGAAAGGAAGATTCGGCCCTGGTATGAAAGGCAACGAAGGAACAGGAGTGGTTTTTTAGTCAGTAAAAGTCTGACACAATCTCACGCTCCGCCCAAGAGCAGGGGATGTTATTGGATGATTTTCCCAGCATCATTAAGTATTTTATTAATGTAATATCTTTTTATAAGAGAGCAGTGGTGGCCGAGTGAGAGCAGTGGTGGCGTAACATGGAGTGGTAACAGCCCCGACTTACGAGTTGTAGATCGCGGGTTCAAACCCAGCCAGGCGCAGTACTTTGTGTAACTTATTTCATCACCACTGCTCTCAAAACGGTGAAGAAAAACATCGTGAGGAAACCGGCATGTCCTAGAACCAAAAATTCGAAGACATGTGACATCCACCAACCCGCACTGGGCCCGCGTGGTGGATTACGGCCCATTCCCTCTCCTGGAGAGGAGGCCTGAGTCCCAACAGTGGGAACATTATGAGGCCGACTATGCTATGCTATGCTAATATCTATTCTATCTTTTGTAATATATTTGGCTCGCTTACGCATCATCACTTCATGCACTCCGGCTAAAGTTTCTCTTTGAATCGACCACAGCCTACTTGTATCATAATGTCGTTTGTGGGCCACATACTGTCCAAATCTTACCAGTACAAGACCAATAATAGTATACCTGCATACACTACAATCAACAACAACGTCGTTCTGTCTTCAAATAACAATACACTAAGATCTCAGTATTACTAAATTCCTGACCGCTTTGAAGTAAATATGTAGTCTGTATCTTTAGTAGACGATTTCGGGTTCATCGCTAACCCATTCCATTATAAAACCTGTCAATAACCCCAACCATCTCTAAAACCTATTAAATCGATTCCTAACCTCCAAGGAAGTGGCGTCACTACACCTTTGCTTGTCTAAGTCCCCAAAAACTTCGCAAGGTTTTAAGGAAAACTCAAGAAAAAATATCGCTCTTTGATTAGCCAACACGGCAGTTTGTTTTTGCATTGAGAAATACGCCTTAACGTATCTTTATATTTCCAATTCACAAAGAGATACGACCCATTTCCGACCTAATTTCGCATGTCTCCAAACAGTACAAGCCGTTTTACAATTCCGTGTATATATTCCACGAGCCGTTCTTAACATAACTTCGCTAAACTCAGGACATTCCAGCGAAGGAATTCCGTGAGTCCGGCCAGAGGAACTTGACTAACTAAATTAACTGAATTATTCGTGCAGTAATATTACGTGAGCTGTGTTATTAATTAACTACGTTATATCGCTAGATTATTTTGGACTTGTATCTTTTAAATAATATTAATAGTCTAGTATAAATAATAATAATAGAATAGCATGCGAAGAATTAGTATCAAAAAAGAAATGCCTGTAGATTCCTCTATCTCAAAAAAATGTACTTTAAACATCGAGTTTACAAGTATAGGTACTATGTTGTAAATCAGACCCGAACCTATCTGAGCACGCCACAATCGCAGCGGTAAGTTAATTCTTTGAGGAGTGACTGGAGAGGCGTCATGACGTCCTTACCTTCCGCGTGCGTGACGCAGGTCCTCACCGGACATGGTAAGTATTGGAGCTCCCTGTTTCGGATTTAAGCAAAAGAAACGCCTGGGTGTTAATTGTGTCCTGGCACGCAAAGGGCAACTGAAGGACAGGTGAGCTTTAGTCAGTAAAGTCAGTTCCGTATGTTTCGAGATTTGTTGTGGAGTGATTGAACATCGTTTCAACGTAAAAGTCGGTACGATACAGGCCGTGGCGATCGATTTGATGGCATGGTTGGCGCAGTGGTTGAGTGGTCGGCTGCTGAGTATCGTGTCGTGGGTTCGATACCCGCACACCGCATTCTAGTGTATGTGAGTTTACATGTTTGTGAACGCACCCACTATACAGGATTAATTGATGGTGTGGGACAACGTTATTAAAAAACAAGAAGAAATGTAGAAGATCACATTTTCAACATTGGTACGATTTGTAGAGTGAAGTGAGAAATTAAATAATTTAATTTAATTTTTGCTTAATTTAAATTAATTGACTGGCCTATTGGTCTAGTGGTTAGGGACCCTGACTGCTATGCCGGAGGTCGTGGGTTCGATTCCCACCCAGGACAAATGTTTGTGTGATGAGCACGATCATTTGTTCTGTGTCTGGGTGTAATTTATCTATATATGTATGTATTTAGAAATATATAAGTATGTTTATCAGTTGTCTAGTACCCATAACACAAGCTCTGCTTAGCTTGGGACTAGACGGCGTTGTGTGATAGTTGTGGAATATTATATTATTATATTATATTATATATTATTATATTATTATTAATTCTTAATATGAAAATTTGTACCCCATAGAAAGTGGATTCACTGACTAAAATTTTGAAAGGGAAACGTTGGTCTTGATACGTTCATGTAAATAAAAGGGATGAAATATATATTACTGCAAGAATTATAAGTACTTTTATAATTATGCGAATGGATTATATGAAAAGGAGTCAATGATAGCGTGACAGTCGAGAGGACAGAATAGAGAGAAAAACGTGTTGTATTTTAAGTAAAATGGGACATGGGCAAGAAAATGATCATGAGAAGGCTATACAGGTTGCCAAATTCTGATCAAAAAACATTATTTCGAAAACCTAAATTTTTTTTTTCAAATCAAAAGAATGAGAAAGCTATAATCTATACGCCACAAAGCTATGTATATTTATAAAGTTTAGAGAGCTTGAAACGAACTAACCTTCATTTTTTCTCGATGTGGCAAGTTCGTAGTTCTTTTAAGCTAGCTGCCACTTAATCTCGGCAATTCTTTACACCGTCCACAGCGCGGTGTGGCTGCAAACCGTCATCAATCCGACCGATAAAATCCTTTAGTGGCTTTTCTAGTGCAGCTATGAAAATAATACATGCCTTCAGTTTTCGACCTCTACTCCTAAGAAATAATAATAATAATACTTTGTTACGTCACAGGACAAACTAGTAATGAGATTATTAAACAAATTCTTACGTACATCAAAATTGGGAGTTTCTGATAAGAAAACCCACGGTACTAGAACGTAAAGGGCAACTGAAAAACTCAGGTGTGGTTTTAGTCAGTAAAAGTCTGACACGCACCACCCTAAGTGAGAGAAGTCATAGAACGAATTCCCAACATCAAAAAAATACAGTAATATCGGTTTCGTCACAGAATGTATCGCAACTGGCATCTTAGCTAAGTTACCAGTTACATTCCCCGCAGGGTTACATTGTCATATAATAACTAGCTAACTCGGCAAACGTTGATCTGCTATAAAAACTATCAAGGAAAAAAACGGGGGTGGTAGGGTTAAAAAATAAAAGACGACCGTTTCTCTGACTTAACAAATATACATAAAAAATTTAATAAAAACTGGTCAAGCCGTTTCGGAGGAGTTCGATAACAAACACTGTAACAGCAAAATATTTTTAATTTAGTCCATTTTTCGTTAGCTATTTTTATTTTTAAACTAGCTTTTGGGCCGGTCCACTACCCGAGTAGCACAACAAGCTATATAAAAACTGTATATTAATGTTCAGGTGTACACTCTAAGCTGTAAAGTAAGCTGTATAAAGCCAGTAGAAGCGCTTATACAGCTCTTATAGCTGCAAAAAGGGCCCCAAATTATACAGCATGAAATGTTAGTGGAGAATAGTTGCCGTAAAGTAGCTGCATAAAAACTGCATAACAGCTGCATAAAGGTCCATATGTACGCTCTAAGCTATATTGAAGCTGTATATCGGAGTATAATGGAGCATTAACTCTACAGATACTCACTTATAACTATGATATACAGCAAAGTGATGTAAATATGTGTTTTAAGATAGAATTGCGTAAGAAACAAAACTTTTTATTTATATAAGACTCGACATAACGAATATACTGAATGCATACTGTTAGATATTACCTCCGACATACAAAAAAAAAATAAAAAAACAACTTTACTTCTTTATAATATTAGCGTAGATTTCCTAGATGCCCTCAAAACCGGTTCGATTCTCCTACCTTCTCTTGGAAATGTATATTTCCTTGTATTCTTTCAACAATTTATTTTGATGAATTAAAAGACATGTTAAACTGTATTATTCATCTCCCTGTCTAGAGGCTATTATTAATAACTAGCTTTTGCCAGTGACTTCTGCTGCGTGAAATTAGTAAATTATTCCAAGGAAACATAATCCCGGGATAAAAACAATTATACTTACGCAAGTGCTATTCCAAGACATGATAAACTTGTGTGAAAATTTTTAACGAAATCCAAAAAAAAAATTACAAATGTTTTGACTAAAATTTATTTAATATTTTAATAATATATTATAAATTATTTATTTTCTGTAGTGATTCAAAGATTCAAAAGCATTTATTTCAAATAAACCATTTACAGGCACTTTTGAAATGTCAAGAAGTCAGTTAGTCAGAAAAAAAAAAATGATGCTAATTGCACATTCCAAAGCGTAGATCTCTATGGAGAAGAATGTGCAAGAAACTCCATGAACACTCTTTTCTATCATGTTTTGTAATTACAAATATCACTGTTACATGTTTCTTGTCGTTATCATGTGAGAACAATGTAAATACAGTAAAAATAAAAACTAAATATAGATATTAAAATAGCAACTGGCAGCTAAGAGATGACCAGTCTCAACTGACAGCGCCCGTTCACGAACATGACGCTAATATTAGCACTACTCAGCTCAACCATTGTGTCAGTGGTAATGTTGCCTTGGTTATTTTGTGTACTATGAAAGTTATCTTTTCTTTTTGACATGTAATTGTAAATTTAAAGATTGTACACCCCATGGGTATGTCACAGTGACACTTGTTACAACAATAATTTTAAGAGCTGAATTTCAACCTATGACAAAAATTTAATGAATCTGAATCTAAATCCGTTCAGCCGTTTGAAATCCTTCAGAAGTTACGCCTATACACACACACACACACACACACACACACACACGTGTGTGTGTATACATTATTTTTGACGGATAAGCAATCGGTAAAAAACAAGAACTTCCCTAATAACAAAACACTTCTGCCTATGTAAAACTTGCCCTTGTTTACTCAAAGCTACTTGAGTACATCTGCTCAACACGTATAAAGTGCAATAAGCATATAATTACGTCGCAGTTTTCCCGTCTGTCAACATTACATTACATTACCATAGTATCGAGAATCCCATACATAATGCTTATAATAAAGACCCTAAATTACTCCTAAAGCAATTCAATTACTGGTTTATCTTTATTCTATTCTTACTTAATGGATTGAGAGAATTTTGAACGCTGTCCAAGTTTGGGTTTGAAATGTAGAGAGTAAATAAAATGGTTTTGCATTTATCTCAAACGTTTAGTTTACCAAAATAGTTACAGTATACAAAATGTTTTGGGAAAACATTCATTGTGCGTACAGCTAAGTGGATGAATTCCCTGCCGGAATCAGTGTTTCTTGATAGCTACAACCTGGAGACCTTTAAGTTAAGAGTGAATAGGTTACTTCTATTACTTCTAGGAGAGCGTGCTCCATCGTCGATCACATCGACGCTTTCTATCAGGTGAGATAGTGAACAACCGCGAGCCTAACCTAACTCAGAGGCTGCTTATAGCTTAATTAAGTTTGCTTTGTTACGTTTTACAATATAGGTAAGGTATTTACTATTATAATGTCTGATGGGACTGACATTTACATTTGTATAAAAGTCCCTAATACAAAATAAAGAGAAAAAAAAAATCCGCGAGCCTATCAATAGTAGATAAAAAATGGATACTGGTTTGTGGTGATAGTAAAGCCGATAGCTTCAAAGTGTGTAACCACATCTGATAGTATTCAAATCTGATTTGCAAAAGCTGTAAATAAAGATATGGTAATTTGTTTTTGTGTGGATAGAGCATCGAAACAACGACTCCATAATAGCCGAACTCAAGACACCCATGAGAATCACCACCATATGCCAAAGAAGAATCTTTGATTTATTTGGCCACATAGCTAGAAAGAGAGGTGATAACCTGAAAAAGTTACTACTGACAGGGAAAGTAGATGGAAACAAACCCAGAGGCCGAAGTCCGATACGTTGGTTAGACCAAATTCGTGCTATACAGGACACCACAGTCTGCGACGCTATCCACATTGCCAAAGATAGAACAACATAGCGAAATATAGTCCACAAAAAAGTTATACATCGAGGTCACGACCCTCAGCATTGAGGATAAAAGACGCGAGGAGGAGGAATTTATTTTCAAAGTTAGAACTGTAACTACACGTGAATTCTCATGTGGCTTGTAGTCTCTTCAAATCTAACAAAATAGACCCTAAAGAAGAAGCACACTTTACTGATGATGTATGAATATGGCACTATAATATAAGATTATTAGTGTAGACTAACAATGTAACGAACATTAGGCTTAGAGCGTAGGCTAGAAGCTTAATGCTTTTATAATGTACCCCATATAACTTACCGAAAATACAATTCTAGATTCCATATCACATTAGGTGACATACATAGCCTTATCAGTAATAGGGATCTTATTCATCGAAGATTGTCTATAATCAACTTTTTTATTTGGGTGGGTAATTATTAAATAACGCACACTCTGGGTGGAGTAAGAGAGATAATCGGATTTTTATTGACTAAAACCTAGCGGGATTCCTTCAGTTAGCCTTTACGTCCCAGGCCCGTGGTGTTTTTTTTTTTGTTATAAAACAGCGCTTAACTGCGACCCCACCTCATGGTAGTAGTGATGCAATCATTGATGGTGAGACGCACTAGTTTATTAAGAGCCTATTCACTTTAGCCTTGAAGACACCTAAATTATAATCGGATGGGAAGAACGCAGCAGGCAAGTTGTTCCAGTCCCTTGGTCTACGCGGTATTAACAACGAGGCGAAACGCTTGGTCCGGACCGTAGAGGTTTCAACAATGTTTTTGCTTATCTTCGCCTGTCAAGTTCTTCGTGGTGAATCTGATTGTCCTGAATTAGTTGCTCAGCTGGTGAGATTGTTTGTTCCTCTCGTACCTAAACAACACCTAAGGCCGCGAACACACCGATTGTTAGCTGATCCTTTATCGCATACAGTATCACGAGCTAACTCGCCGCTCGTTCGTGCGCTTTCTGTGCTTAATGCTCTCCTGAGTCTAACACCGGAGTGTGACTTGTTTGCTGGGAGATGGATAGATGTGTGTCGTGAATGTCTAAGGTTTTGTGAGAAGATGGATAAAAAATAAGTAAACATTTTTTTCATTTGTTTGTGTGATATTCATTATTTTAGTGGTAATGTATATGTATTTTCTTTTTATTCTTCAATGTGTTATTATGGTTTTTATTTAATGTATTTTTTTAGTTTGTAAGTTTCTACTGTACAACACCTTGGATTTCCTCCGTAACGTTGTACAAGTGCTTGTAAATAAATAAATAAATAAATAAATGTAAGGGTGGATACTCATCGGTCGTCGGGTTGGCCGATGGTAAAATCAAGTCATGCAATTCCCCCTCTTTGAGGAGCGGCTGGAGCGGCAACACGGCGTCCTCACCTTCTGCATGACGTAAGTCCTCACCGGGCATGGCAAGTTCGGGAGGTTCCTGCATCGGATTCAGGCGGAAGCAACGCCCGGGTGTCATCATTGAGCGGACCACCCAGAGGACACGGTGGAGCATACGGTGGAGGTATGCCCCGCTTGGGCGGAGCACCGCCGTGTCCTCGTGGAGGCAATTGGTGGCAGCGACCTTTCGCGTCGGGCCCTGGTTCAGGCTATGGTCCGGAGCGAGGAGGAATGGCAGGCGGTCGCTTCCTTCTGCGAAGCAGTAATACTAGCGAAGGAGGAGGCTGCACGCGTGAGGGAACGAAGATCCTCACGCACTAGCCGCCGTAATTCCGACCCCGACTACCAGTCACGGTATACGCGGGCTTGCGGATGTCGAGCACTGGGTAGCTCGCCGTCCGGCTGTTCGGTAACTAACCGGACCAAGCCCAGTCGTCGACAGCGCGTAGTGATCTTCGCGCTCCTCAAAGAGATGTCAGCAAACCGTAGGGGCCAAGCAGGGCCGATGCCCGCTAGCTAGGACCGCGGAGAATTTCTGAAAGGGAAACCCCTAGTCCTAGGCAAAGAGTAATTGAAGGATACAGGTGTGGTTTTAGTCAGTAAAAGTCTGACACGCCCTCCCGCTCCACCCAGAGTGCGAGAAGTCATTTTGATGATTTCCAAACTTAAAAAAAAACTCTCCAAAATTCATCCTGTAAAATACCGAAAGGCTGGCTACCCTACGCCTGTGCGCAGGGGTTTGTAGATTGGACTTAACTTACGAACAATCCCATAGCTTTGGCAGGTTCTCTAGCCTTAGGATACATTTAAACAGGAGAACGATAGATAATGCTCGTAGGAAGATGATCTTCTGCAACAACATTTGAAACGGGACAGTGACCCTAGAGCGCAATAAGTAAATGAAGGTGCGTCTTAGTCAATAAAATTCTGACACGCCTTCTGGCTCAACCCTACAGCAAAAGAAGTAATTTTTTTTTTATAATTGATGGGTTAGACGGTCCAGCCCGGATTGGATGAGGTCGGCGGTGGAAACGCTTGCTTAAAAGTAACCTATTCACTCTTCACTTAAAGACCCTTGTGTTGTAGCTATGAAGATTCCCACCCCAAACAAAGAGGCAGGTAATCTTAGTTGAACCTTGGAATCTATATATATAAAAGCGAAATACCACTCAGATTAATCACAAAATCTCAGAAACTATAACAACTACAAACTTAAAATTTGGCAGATAGGTTCCTTATAGGGTGTAGACATCCGCTAAGAACGGATTTTACGAAACTCCCCTCCTAAAAACGGGGGTTGAATGTTTTTATGGAGAAACCAACTTTTACGCGGGCGGAACCGCTGGTTGAGGCTAGTAGCATTTAAAGATGGTTCCTATTTTTTCAGTTCGCTAAATATTCTCTTCCTCCAACATATAACTTACCTACACTTTTTTCAACATCACAGCTCGCATAATAAAGCAAACACGACAATTTGCCGTAACGAGAGTGACGCCATAAAATGTATGAAGCCACGGCGTCATGTACATACGTCACAAGCAGAAACCGACGATATATTGCGGGAGGCTTTCGATTTTATACGGGAAGTTGCCCACGGAAAAAAATGGGATTGGTTTTTAAGAGAGAGGAAGGAATAGGGGAATTGATAAGTTTTCTATTTCACCCGACTACGGTTAAGCTCGCTAAATATAGTGGCAGTGGGCAGGGTAAATGATGGTCAACATGGTCATGAACCGCGGCCCGAAAATTAAAGACAGAAGTCTAATTCATAGTTTGATTTTTTCCTCCATTGCCTCCCGCTGGCAGATTATTCAGAGTCGATTCTCTCAGAATGAGAGTAATTTCGATTTTTTTTGGGTGATGTATCTGGCACCCGAATTTTCTACCATTTTCTTATTTTTCTGGTACATCATCAACCCTATAACTTATATATCACACACACTTTTTTTTATATATTACATTTAGCTTGCTACAAGGCTTGGAAATGTCGATAAGGCTGAAAAGTTCTGTAGTAGCGACTGTGTACCTTTCGTGGAAGACGTAGCGTAGGAGAGCCTCACACAAGGTGGACATATGATCTGGTAAAGATCGTGGGAATCTGATAGATGCGAGTTGCATAGGAACGTTCGTTTTGACGACACTTGGAGAGGCCTATGTCTAACAGTGGACGTCTTTCGGCTGAAAAGATGAATCATGAGACAGATCCCTATAGCCTGAAGAAAATTCCTTGCCTAATAAAAATCGGAAAAAAAACAGTATAAAATTAAAATTCCTAGACACATTTTTTAACCAAATATGAACCTTGTCTACCTACCCTATGCTACCAACCTATATACCTGCCCTACCTACTTCCCTACCTCTTACCTATCCTACCTACCAACCCAACCTATCATTATCATCGGATTCCCGTTACCCTTACCCGATCATTTGTCCGCCTTGTTTTTGGAGGCCTTCTTTGCACACTGCTGCGTTTCGTGGTACGCGGTCGCCCTGCCACATAAATTTGGCAATGCCTACGAAGCTAATAATTCAAAGAGTACTTAAAGTATGCGGTCACACCGCCACACCCTTCCTATTTACACCATAAATGTCGTGTTAATTGTATCATTTCCGAAGTATATAACCACGTAATCACCAAACATTAACCACAACGGTGACCGAAACCCTATAAACTATTGTGGTCACAAATACACTAGAGATACGTGATATAAAATTAAACGGCTGATGTTACTATATGTACACCTATATTAAACCCTTTGATGTGAAGGTATCGCAGTAATGAACATCGATTAAATTATACACGGTGTCTTTGAAATCGACGCACAAACAAATACCACGGATCCAGTACATGACCTTTTTGAATTAAAAATTAATTAATTAAAAAGTCATCGGGGTAGATAAAATCGTTGTTCTAATCAACTCCGATGACATTTTTAATTTTAAAAGTAATAAACTTTTTTTTCACTAAAAATGTTAGAATAACGATTTTATACAGATTAAATTAAAAAAACGATAAGATTTAAAAAAAAAACAGGAAAAGCCCGACGAAAAATTCCACCACTGGGGGTCCAGAATCATGTACCAGATCCATGGTATTCGTTTGCGCGTCGATGTCAAAGATAGCCTGTGTATTCCACTAGCTACTGCCAGCAGCTTCACCCGTGTGACAATAGAAGAACATCCCAAGAGAATATACTCCCGGGATACCAAGTTTTATCGAAATCCATTCTATCGTGTTTGATCATGAAATAGTCACAATTATACATCACAAACTTTCGCCTTTAAAATATTAGTGTGATGTGTTCGCCTTTAAAATATTCTACGTCAAATATAAAAAACTCGACTAAACCGATTTAATAAGAAACGAGCATCAATTCTACTCAGTCTAGACAGACAAGTCGCATGGTGCACAGAATTACGGCGGGATCTCATGGTGGAATGTCGACAGCGACTGTCACAATCGCAACCTAGTGCTGGGCACGCCATAATTATAGTGGCAAGTCGCCCAGGAGCGGCTGGAATGACGTCACGGCGTCCTCACCGTCCGCATGACGCAGGTCCTCACCGAGCATGGTAAGTTCGGGAGGTTCTGCACCGGATTCGTGCGGAAACAACCAGGTGTCACCATTGTGTGGACCGCCCGGAGGACACGGTGGAGCATACAGTAGAGGTATGCCCCGCTTGGGCAGAGCACCGCCGTGTCCTCGTGGGGCGATCGGCGGCAACGATCTCTCGCACCGGGCCCTAGTACAGCCCATGATCCGGAGCGAGGAGGAATGGCAGTCGATCGCCTCCGTCTGCGAAGCAATAATGCTGGCGAAGAAGGCGGTCGCACGTGCCAAGGAAGTGCCCTCATGCCCCAGTCGCCGGGATCCTGACCCCCATTTCTAGCCACCGTAGGCGTGGGCTTGTGGATGGCGAGCAATGGGTATCTCGCCGTCCTACCATCCAGTAATCGTCGGGACCGAGACAGAGTCGTTGAAGGCGCGTAGTGTCCATGCGCGCCTCAAAGAGGTGTCAGCAAAACCGTAGGCGCCCAGCAGGGTCGAAGCCTACTGGGGCCATGGGTTCGCTCTGGAAAACAAAGCAAAGAAAGAACATAGAAGTGGGTTTTATTCAGTAAAAGTGTGACACGCACTCGCGCACACACGCTCCACCTAAGAGCAAGAGAACTCATTGAATTAATTCCGCCCTAAAAAAACAAAAAAAAACATGCTCAGCTTAAAATTGTGGGTCTGGAAAAATTACACAGGATTTATAAAAATCACCCCATAGGGGATTAAAATCTATAATTTTCTCCAGGGGAAAATCTAATCAGGCGTGCGCTATATAAACTTGATTAAAAAATCCGAGATTATTATCAAGTTTTGCGACAACAAATCTATGTCATGCTTGACAATTTCAAATCCTATTGCAATTCATACTTTTTAGGTCATTTTCAATACAAATAATTCCTTTTTTTTAAAAACAGGGCAAGTGCGAGTCGGACTCACGCACTGAGGGTTCCGTACAAACTTACCTATGAAAACAGTTCAATACCCGAATTGAGTTACGAACATTTTTCCGAATCACAAAAAAATTTTTTTTTTTTTGTGACGTAACTACAAATTTAGAGTTTTGATTTGTTCCTATACTTGTGCTATAAGACCCTGCTTCATGCCAAATTTCAGGATTCTAGGTCAACGGGAAGTACTCTATGAATTTTGATTCCCTAGAGAGTGTCGAAATATACGCTTTTTGCGACATAAAGGTTCCGATTCATAAGGGTTCCGTTTTTTTCTTTTGAGGTACGGAACCTTTAAAACAACTCCATAAAACACTAAATTCGATATTTGAATTTGTTGCGTCGGGTTCAAGTTATCTTGAATCGCATGCCAGTTCAAGTGCCGTTACGTGACTTACACAATAAATTACACACATATAAGAAATCAAAACGATAGGACACAAGTGTCAACACCATTTATTTTATGTACTGCATTATATTCAATGTTAAACGCCCCGTAAACGATCAAAAATTGACTTTGTTTGTCAAACTTTTTGTTTTGCCAAACAATGGTTTAAACGATCAATCCAAAGTTCAAATATATTTGTGAAATGCTACTCAGCGTATTATTCTACTGGGCGTAGCGTCCTCTATGACACCAAGACTTTTTCGTCAACCACGAGTTCTATCAAGATTTTCATCAAACATGTAGAAGTTGACAAACAATTTGATCGTCTATAGGATGCTTTACATAATTATATAGCTCTTCCAACCCATACATAACGTGCTGCTGAATTTCTTCTGTCACAAAATTAATACAGGATGTTCTCCCGTTTCAGCTGCCTACGCCGTGCAGACATCATCAAAGTATTTGACGGGAGAGATACCAACTCGCCAGCTATAGCCATGCTGTGTAACGAGCTTACAGGTACTTATCATTTATTATATTACTCTTTGAATTCACTTATATGGCAAAACGCTGAAACTGGATTCACGCCACGTGACGTCATACCTTCTGACGCTTGGTTACCCAATCGTAATATGACGCCTTATCAGATTCGTTTGATTGGTTTATACTACAACACGACATAATAATGATCACATCTACAGGTTTTCGAAACTAGTAGATAGTAAACACAGAGATATTTTTTTATAAGAACTTTTGTTTTCAAGTAAGTACTTTGATGCTTTGGGATAATTTACTAATTTAGGAATATAAAATACTCGTTAATTCTACGTCAAACTAAAAGGGAACTGGGCAGGCCATATCTGTCGTAAGTCGCAACAAAATTGGGCGAAAGCAACCCAGCAACAGCAACAACTGAATAGATCACGAAAAATGGGAACCATAAACGCGGTAAGGCCAGAAAGAGATGGCGTGATTAGTTGGACTCCTACCTAAATGATTGACCAGATTTAGCTAGGGCCAAAGAATAGTGAAGAATAGAATAGAGTCCTTTGCCCTGTAGTGGGATGCAACACAGGCTCATAATAATAATAGTCTCCTACCAACCGAGAGGGTTGTCCTTGGGTGCACTTACGTATAGGGATAATCGTCGTTAAGTTCCGCGCTGAAAAGTGTCTAAGGGGCCTCTGAGAGTTGGCTCGTACACCTTCTATAAGTCCAGAACCCCAGGGTTCTGGGAGATAGAAAGACATAAACGCTTTTCCAGTTATAAATTCGCCTAATATTCTCTCTACAAGACCAAGGATCACACAACATTCAACTACCCCACTTTAAACCAACTCTCCACATTTATTTCCGAGCATTTCCACAAATATCATAACAAGATTTTATTTCTTGACTCCCGACACACAATACTAATATAAGTGACGTTGAGAAATCGGTTTGGAGATCTAATTTCACGGGATGCGACGATGCGGGACATTGCATTGCTCTGCCCGGAGTCCCGGCATCACGGGATTCTTTGTCGCTTTACACTCCCCTGCACTTATGGAACAAACAGTTCTCCAACACAGATCTGGGTATACATTGTTGTTTTATGGAAAGTGAAAGATCTTAAAGAACTACTATTTTTATATTCAAAAATAATGAAGTTGACGCTATCGTAAAAAAAAAAAACCGAAAAAAAATCGCTTACCATCAGGTGAGATAAAGGGCAAACGCGAGATAGTAAGTAAGATAAAAATTGCGCCAAAACTTCGCCATTTTACTTTCTTATAATTTTGATGTATCTAGCAACACTCTCTCATTCAAGATGAATCTAACTACACTTTTTTTTATTATTGATAGGCTCGCATTTGACCTTCTCAAGGTAATTAATATGCAACAAGCCGGGAAGGCTCTAGGATAGCTCTATGCAGTTGATAGGGTCAAATCTTTTTTTTTCTGTGGGAAAATCCAATTACATCCGCTCTTGGGCGGAACGTGAGATAGTGTCGATTTTTACTGACTAAAAACCTACTCCTGTTCCTTCTTTTCCTTCGTTCTAGGGCCCCGGGGTTCTCTTTCGCATCACCCATAGCCCCAGTAAGTTTCGACCCTGCTGAGCCCCTACGGTTTTGCTGTCATCTCCTTGAGGCGCGCGTGGAACACTACGCGCCGTCGACAACTTGGGCTCGGTCCGGACGGTTACCGGTCGGTCGGACGGCGAGCTACCCATTGCTCGCCGTCCGCAAGCCTGCGCCTACGGTGGCCGGAAATTGGGATCGGGATCCAGGCGACTGGGGCGTGAGGGCCGTTCCCTCGCGCGTGCGGCCGCCTCCTTTGCTAGCATTACTGCTTCGCAGAAGGAGGCGACTGCCAGCCACTCCTCCTCGCTCCGGACCATGACCTGTACCAAGGCCCGGCGCAAGAAATCACTGTCGCATAGGGTCAAATCTACGACTCAACTCAAATAAATTCCACCAACTGCATCAGACTGCTTAAAGTGATTCGTTTCGAACCTTTTGATAGATTTTTGCGATCTATTTTTTTGAAACTCTCCACTTTTGTTTGACACATTTGATCAGTTTATAATGCAGATGTACAAATTAGGTACTCCTTTAAAATCCTGACCTAATTTTAGAAGTCATAATGTCGAATACTTATTTTCCGCGATTGAAATTTTTGGGAAAACTTTTCCAACTATTATTCAGCCGTGTTCCATCGGTTGCCGTTTACGTTTCAACGCCGCAGTAACTCTTTCTAACCATTCTTGCAAGCCTGGTATACAATTCCGACATCTTACAGAACTTTTTCCCGAATTATATAGATCTCATAGTCCACTATACCTAATGTAGTTTTCTATCAGCGCTATAATTACGGTACTAACATAATCGTCTCGGTTCTTTCTGATATTACACTACACAGATGTATAAAATTACGCGTTCTTTTGTTAACCTCACAATCGGACTCCATGAGACAGGCTCGACCTAGTGTGGAGTTCAACAGTAATTTTTGTTTCCTTTGTGAATTTTTAATATTATATGTATTTGTAAATTTAGGCATAAGTAGTATGTAAAGGAAATGTAAAGCACGTGTTTTCTGGCAAATAAATCATATTATTAATATTAAAATCTAGAAGTGTTTTTTATCTTTATAGTTACAATACAGAAAAAACTTATTTTTATTGATATGAACTAGTGCTTGACTGCGATAGTTGATCAATGATGCAATCGTTGAGGTTAGGCGCACTAGTTTATTAAATATTCACTGTAGCCTTGACGAAATCTAAATTATAATATACTTAATGTAATATAAACGACGAGGTGAAACGCTTAGTCCGGACCGTAAAAATTTCAAAAAAAAAATATAGTTAAAAAAAAAATAAAAAAAACACTATCACATCGTATAAATTTAAGAACAGTACTAGGCAATTTCAAATCAACGTTATATTGTGTATAATTTATATCAAAAGCTACTCTCACAATTCCGAAAATTTCGTCTCGTTTATTATTGAGTTTAACTAGAATTTGATTTAATAAGAAAATCTATATTCGTTGAAGCAGTACTTTAGTTTTTTCCTAGAAAACATTTGGAATTTGATTCCCTTTAGATTAGGTAAATAATTATGAGTACTGGAAGTAATATCCTGTCTGGAATTGATTGTGTTTTCGTACCTACAATTTCTTAGTAGGTATTCAAAACTAATTAACGAACCGAACAAGAAAATTTCTTTTAAAATGTTATTTCGTTAAGTAATTAGAAAGTAGATAGATAGATAGATAGATAGATAGATAGATAGATATATTCTTTATTGTACACCAAAAATGCAAATTACATTAGGATCTTAATATTAATATAATGTCACAATGGGCGGTCTTATCGCTAAAAGTAATTGAGTAAGTAATTGATTGCCTTGTTCTAATAATTCCATGTGCCGCTGTCGAGCATTTTTTTTTGAGTTGGTACTGAATTTTCTTAAATTCTCAAGCTCTAGGGTTTTTTTTTTTTGAGGGTGTCACTTTTACTGAATAAAACTACAATTATGTTCTTACAGTTGCCTTGCTTTCTAGAAACCCGGTTTCCCTTTCAGAAACGAACCCATAGCCCCAGTAGGATATCTCTTTATCGCGTGGAACACTACGCGCCGTCACAATTCGGGATCGGCCCGGACGATTTCGTCCGGCCGGATGGCGAGCTACCCATTGCTTGTCGCCCGTAAATCCATGCTTACGGCTTTCGCTCAAGGATAGAGTGAGAAGGCTTGTCGTCAGTGTGAGTTTTAGTCAGTACAAGACTAAAACTCACCACGAGCCTTTTGCGTTCAAGACCATAGCAATCTGCCCTTGGCCCTAGGTCAGATCCTTTTTGTTTTAATTTTGTTTTAATTTTATTTCTATTTTTTTTGTTGTGGGATATCATCAAATGACTTCTCCCGCTTTTTTTATTATTGAAAGGCTCGCGCTTGACCACTATTTTACCTGATGGTAAGCGATGATGTGGTCGCCGATGGAGCACGCTTACCTAGAAGTAACCGATTTACTCTTGACTTAAAGAGTCCCAGATTGTAGCTATCAGGAAACACAGAATCCGGTTGGGAATTCCACTGCTTAGATGCACGCACATACAATGAATGTGTTTCCAAAACATTTCCTGCGTATGGATGAGATCTCCACCTCCGAGAGTCAAGCTTTTACTGGCTAAAACCAAAGTGTGCTTTTCAATTACCCGTTTTTCAATTTTTGAATACTAAAGGCTCCTTTCAAGTCACAAACAAGTTTGCAGAGCTCACAATATGCACGCATGTAAACGCGGAATGAGTGATTGAAAAGTATTTTGTTTTGTTTTTTTTTATTCTGTTGTATTCCAAACTTAAAATGTTCGCGGGAGTTTTGGCGGGATTTCTTTAAGTGAAATTTAGTGGCTGTTTTAATTATTCGCAAATTGATTCCTAGTGGATATTGTGATGTAAAATTGGTGTAGTTTGGTATCTCAAGTGTCTGCACAACTGGAATATTTGTGGAATCATTGACACAAGCGCGATCTCGGTAAAATGGAGCTAAGAATTTTATTGTAGTGTTGACTACCTCAGCAAAGTTTGCCGAGGAGATTAACTTAATACATTTGCTGCCAAATACTACAAAAACATCAGAATGTGTACATCCATATTCTAATGGTGAACAAATTAACCATACATACGAAGAAATGGCTAAAAAGACTTAGTATTCATGCCAAAACATTACCAACAAAAAAGAAACTGGGAAAGTGCGAGTTGGACTCGCGCACTGCCCTGCGTTCAAGAATGAGATTAGAGTTAACTCTAATGACGTCATCGGGTAGATACTCTAAGCTCGCATTTTTGAACGCGAACGTAGATTTCAACTGTCAATGCCAAGCAACTGTCATTACACCAACCTACCCTGCTCGGAGTTAGAGTTAGTTGGGTTAACTCTAGGGTACTTACTCGAGTTATAAAAGAACGGCTCTGGGTTGCAACTCGAAGCTACTCTGGATATTTTTGAACGCAGCCCTGAGGGTTCCATACAAATTTACCTATGAAAACAGTTTATCCGAATCACAAAAAAGATTTTTTTTTGTGCCGTAACTACAAATTTACAGTTTCCAGATTTTTTCCTATACCTACTTGTGTTAGTCCTTGCTTCATACCAAATTTCAGGATTCTAGGTCAACGGGAAGTACCCTATGAATGTTGATTCCTTTGAGAATGTCACAATACGCGTTTTTTGCAACATAAACTGCCCTAATGTTATTTTCGTTAACTCAGAAGTTTGATTTTTACACAGCTTCAAGGGGCGGCAGACCTGAGTACATGGTTCTAATTTTAACTCGTTACCTACACGCGAGAGATAAAGGGTCTTGACAGACAGACAGATGGACGGACAACAAAGTGATCCTAGAAGGGTTCCGTTTTTTCCTTTTGAGGTACGCAACCCTAAAAACAATTTCACGTTTGATACACATACAGTCAAGACCGTCTCTAGTTTAGTACGTATTCGACTCACATTCGTATCGAATGTCACCTAGCTCCTGCGACGTCCACCACCTCGCTTTTTGAATGAATAATGCCACGTCAAAGCAGCACTGACTTTCGGCGGTAGGGTTGGCACGATACCTTTTAGATTGAATTGAGAGATATCATACACGTACAACGTGATAGGTATTGCATTGGACCATTTGTTTTTTGTAAAAACGATTTATAAAATTGATCATCTAGTCAAAACAAACAGTGTTGTTATGGGCCGATTTATTCTTATAAATTGCGATACTATCTTTTATAGCAGTTCAGTTACACCCGCTATAGCCTCACTCAGTGATAAAGTAGCATTCTAAACTTCAGGTGAAATTAATTCAATTATTCGGTCAAGCGTGAACCTATCAACAATAATAAAAAAGGTAAAATATTTTTTATATTGGTTTATTCTTTACAAACTAAAATACAAATCTTACCCCTTTATAATTTATGAATAATAAATAAATATAAATAACTAGCTTTTGCCCGCGGCTTCGCTCCCGTCAACTGACTACTCTATCCTACTCTACTCTACTCTACCCTACTCTACCCTACTCTACCCTACTCTACCCTACTCTACCCTACTCTACCCTACTCTACCCTACTCTACCCTACTCTACCCTACTCTACCCTACTCTACCCTACTCTACCCTACTCTACCCTACTCTACCCTACCCTACTCTCTCTCTACCCTACTCTACCCTGCTCTACCCTACTCTACCCTACTCTACCCTACTCTATCCTACTCTACCCTACTCTACCCTACTCTATTTTTCTCTCCGTAAAAACCATCCTTGAACTTCAACGAACATTTTAAAAAAAGAATTGGCCAAATTGGTCCAGGCGTTGTTGAGTTATGCGCTTACCAACACATTTTGCGATTCATTTTTATATTATAGATAAAGCATAGATTACATATTAAATAAGTACGTGTGGATAAATATCCTTTTCTACCGAAATAAACAAATTGATTATCCATTATTATTCAGGTTCAATATGACCTAATAGTGATATTGGCCTGTTATCAAATTTTATTCTTCTATTTCCTTGGAGACTTTGCCAACCCTATCAACGACTCGCTTGCTCCAGTTCCGCAGTACCTACTGTGATTGCGGGCGCTAGGTACGGTACGGTACTCTTTATCTAATTTCCAGGTTTTATATATTCAAACAATGGCCCCCTGTTTCTCAAGACTATATTCAAAACGTCCGCGATGAATTAATATCAGCCTTTTCGTTAAAATTAGCAAATGTAATTAATCTTGTCAGACTTCTATTCAAAGAATTCAATAGTGAATTGTAGTCGACAATATTCAGCAGTTTTTGAAACAATGATATTGTCGCTTACAAAATATTAATTTTAGTTATGGAAGGTGAGCAGAGCAGTGATGGCCGAGTGGTAACGGCCCTGACTTACAAGTTGTAGGTCGCGGGTCCAAACCCAGCCAGGCGCATTACTTTGTGTAATTTATTTCATCACCACTGCTCTCAAAATAGTGAAGGAAAACATCGTGAGGAAACTGGCATGTCCTAGAACCAAAAATTCGAAGACATTGTGACATTCACCAATTCGCACTGGGCCCAAATAGTGGATTACGGCCCATTCCCTCTCCTAGAGAGAGGAGGCCTGAGGCCCAGCAGTGGGAACATTAAAAGGCTGAATATGCTGTGCTATGCTAAGGAAGGTCTCTGTCTAACGATGGTAGATTAGATGGGAACGAAAAGTTCTGGTGTGGTGACCGCGTACCGGAAGACACAGTGTTGGAGGGCCTCACACGAGGTGTACCGATGACCTGGTGAGGGTTGCGGGAATCCGATGGATGCGAGACGCACAAGACTGGTCATTATGGCGACACTTGGGGGAGGCCTATGTCTAACAGTGGACGTCTTTTGGCTGAAATGTTGATGATGATTATGGAAGGACTGAACCGATTTTATAGCCGTTATTTATAATGTCTATTAGTCAAGGTGGGAAGTCATCCAATCCCACTCCTAGTTCCTCCGTTGCTTTTCATTTCAGGGCCGGGTTTTTCTTTCAGAAGCTAACCCATGGCCCCAGTAGGCTTTGACCCTGCTGGGCCCCTACGGTTTGTTAACATCTCCTTGAGATGCGTGTGGAAGGACGCTTCCTGGGCTCGGTCCGAACGGTTGAACGCCGAGCTACCCATTGCTAGCCGTCCGCAAGCCCGCGCCTACGGTAGCTGGAAATCGGGATTGGGATACATGCGACTGGAGCTGGCGGCCGCCTTCTTTGCTAGCATTACTGCTTCACAGAAGAAGGTGACCGGCTGCCACTCCTCCTCGCTTCGGAACATGGCCTGTACCAAGGCCCGGCGCGAGAGATCTTTGCCGCCGATCGCCCCCACGAGGACACGGCAGTGCTCTTCCCAAACGGGGCATACCTCTACCGTATGCTCCACCATGTCCTTCGGGCGGTCCTCACAGTGGTGACACCCAGGCGATTCTTCCGCACGGATGCGGTGCAGGAACCTCACGAACTTACCATGTCCGGTGAGAACCTGCGTCATGCGGAAGATGAGGACTTATCGATATAGTTACCACTAGCTGGTGCCCCCAACTTCATTCGCGCCATTTCAAGAAGTATTTTTTTTTTCGCGGAAACTTATTTTTTTTCTTAAACAAAAGTAACTCTTTCTTAGCCCATAACTTTTAACAAAGTAAAGTAATACTTAAGTATATATTGACAAGGCTTACAAAAATATTTAGTCCATTGCAGACAATTCGACTGTATGGAATTTGCCTCTTCTTTTTTTCCCAGATTAGTAGCCTTTAATCGAGTATCAAGTATCTTGAAGAAGTTTTAATATACTAATAGATAGAGCCCAGTGGCTTCACCCATGTGGAAATCGCACATTATTCCAAGGGAACCATGATATGATCCCAAACCAACCAACGCCCCCGGATGAAAAACCTACATGTCCTGGAATAGTCTATACGGTTGCTAAATTTCATCTAAGCCAGTTCAGCTTTTAAGCAATGAAGAAGTATCAGACAGGTAACTTGACAGAGTTATTTTCGCATTGATAATATAGGTATACTAATGATCCGCCCCGGCTTTACACAAAAGTAAATTATATACACAAACCTTCATTATTTATTGCTCTCTCTATTAATGAAAACCGCATCAAAATCCGTTGCGTAGTTTAGGAGGAGCTAGCGGATAAACAGACAAACGCTTAAACCAACTTAGTTTTATTTTCGACAGTGTAAAGATATCTGTATTCGATGAGCATCTATTTACCGTCAAGCTATCATTAACGATGCTCGTTGACAATATCTTACATAATTAGCAATGAGAACATCAATAACATTATCAAACAAGTCGCTATTTGCTACTAAAAGGATGTGTCACTCAGTCGACCTCAAAACAACGTGCCTGAGCAATTATTTGTTTAGGTAATTATCCAAGAAGCTGTTAATAAACATGTAAGTGGCGATAAGCTATCAATGTAGTCTTGACATTAGCGGATACAAACTGGATATAAACCTTGAACCCTTATCTGTACATACGTGTTAGTCATGCAGAAACTAAGCAACGGTTATCTGCTGTCGCAATTACTAAGAACAAATATGGTGTCATATTCTCACAAATTTTGTAAGATTTAACATACCTATTTACAACATTATTTTTAGTATATGCGAAACCTTAATATAGTTTGTCCAGAATAAAACACCATGTTTCCCAAAAATATTTTTAAAATGTTACAAGTTGGACACCACCGACACTAAGTAGGTACAACACATATCACAGCAGGGCATTAAATACAAAACAACCCCTCTGTCGCCTGAATGGCCCGGTGACTATGTATTTGTGCGGTCAACCAGGTAACATAACAAGCTTATAACTTTGTGATTTTTCATGATACAGTTATGAAAATTTGTACATAGATTCTTTACATAAAAAGTTTCGGGTTTCGCATATACTAAAACTAATGATAAATATCATACAGGACACATATTTTAAAGTCACCCAAGGATTTGTGAAAAGGGCTATGTTTCCTTGCGTGATCGAATCAGGAATTAAGATATCCGCAGGAGAACCGAGGTTACTGACATAGCCCGTAGAATCGTCAAACTTAAAGGGCAGTGGGCAAGGCACAGTGCTCGCAGAACAGACGGCCCTCCTCATCCTCCGGGATCCTTGCGGCGTTCAATACTGATACTCGACGAATAACTTTTTTGTGGACTATATTTAGCCATGTGGTCCTATCTTCGGCGATGTGGATGGCGTCGTAGACTGTGGTCTCTAGTGTAGCACAGATTTGGTCTGACCAACGTATCGGACTCCTGCTTCTGAGTCTTTTCCTATCAACAAGGTTTTCCAGGTTTCCGCCTCTCTTTCTAGCAATGTGAAAAAAGAATTCAAAGATTTTTTTTGCCATATGGTGGACAGAACAGACAGTCGATGGGGCCGAAAGGTTAAGGAGTAGCAACCGCGTACCAAAAGAGTCAGCGTTGGAAGGTCCTCCCACAAGGTCAACCGATGACCTGGAGAGAGTCGCGAGAATCCGATGGATACGAGACGCACAGGACCGTTCGTTGTGGTGACACTTAGGGGAGGCCTACTTCGACTGAAATGATGAGGATGATGAAGTGAACCATAGATGATAGAAGTCACCCAAAGATAGACCTTTGTTCAAAAGGCCTTTAGCCTTTAGGCCGGGTTGACCTCAAAGTTTCAAGCAGGAGAACGAAGGTTATGGACATAGCCCGAAGAATCGCCAAACTTAAATGAAAGTAGGCCCTTAACTGGCCATTGCTCACAGAACAGATGGACGATAAATAAGCATGCCATGTATTTGAAGAACCAAGCACTTACTTGGTCATAGGACATAATCTACGAGAGTTCTCTTTTGTAAAAACCGCTATGCCACACTAGGTATTACTCCCATATCGTAGATGCGTTCACAGACATGATAACACATATACACAAGACAGCCAGACCCAGAACAACTATCTATAGGCCATTCCGTGTGGAAAAACGTGGTTGTTATAGTCACTGGGTAAAACCCACGACACGCAGCGCAGCAGCCGTGTTGTCAAAAAAGTTACCATGTCCTTTGAGCTAGTTGGTTCCACCAATTTAATCCTAATATTCCAAGCATAATAAAACAAACTTACCACTACATTGACCTTTAATGTTCTCGCTGTTTCCATCCCAAGAACCCTTGACTCACAGACATTAAATATAATCCAACATACGAGTACAAGTAATAAAGTTCTTATCTACTTACTTACTTCTATAGATACTAATCCGATCTTCTCATTCCTTTTCATTAAGCTTTATATGTGCAGGATTTACTGAACCCAAAAGTCAACAATGAGGATCATTCAATCCTTAGTGCGCTCATCTTTTCAATACAAACCCTCTTCAAAAACCCTCTGTAACAATAGAGCCTCCGAGATGTTATTCAGTATATGTTACTTACATCTGTTTCCGTGTTATATAACATAACAAACATATGACGTGTATAACACGGAAGTGACGTGTCGTAAGAGAATTTCGTCTCTCAAATTTCGACTATGCCTCTGGAGTTCCTTTGATGCCAAATCCGAAATTTCGTGACGTTTCGAAAATCAGCAATGCCATTCTTTTGTTGAATTTCCAACGGAATCTTACTGGAATGGAAATTTTATTTTAGCTCCGCGCAAAAGAGTTGTGTTGAATCCCAACGAACGGTATTGGGGATTTGCCGGGTGATAGATTTTCAGTTTAACTCTTCGTGGCTCGAGGCTGTAAACCGTTAATACATATTAGAGTGCACTATCGGAGATTCGTTAAAGTTTACGTTGGAAGTCGGTCTCAGTCATTTGGTCTCCAAAATTGAAATTGGGGTATATAACTTGGGAAATAGATTAAAGGGACTAGTCCCTTTCAAGTATCTTCTAAATTTCTGCTTAAAAGCTTTCCGCCTCTGTGGAGAGCTATTTTGAATTCGTCTTTTCATGTGATTGCGGTTGTGTTGTAATGTCGTTGATTAGTTAAGTAATCCATCGATTATATTGCTCTGATAAAACTAATGGGTACACGTGTAGACTAATTTACCAACTCAAAGTCAAAAGTGCCCTTAGGACCTTAGGACCTTAATAACTTTGTTTTTTTTTTAAAAAAAAAAAAGAACGGAATCCCACACTAGGAATTATTTCGGTATCGTGGGGGCGCTTACAAAATCTGTAAGCCATATAAATATTTTTACGATGCGGGAATCAAACCCTACGACTGCGACACGATGTGCAGAGTGGTCCGTTATAGCCGATGCATACCAGGGTTGGGGATGCCGACCAATCATTATCATCCTCATTTCAGCCGAAAGACGTCTACTGCTAGACATAAGCTTCCCCCAAGCATCGCCATAGCTACCAATCCTGCACGTCTCGCATCCATCGTATTTCCGCTAATCTCATCAGGTCATCGGTCCACCTAACACAAACACATATCACATATCTAAACACATACATCCTCAATAATTCATTAAATATTTGTGTCTTCCAGGCTTCGAGGTGCTGTCGACAGGTCCAGCGCTGGTCATCCAATTCACCGCCAATTCTGCCACTCCTGGCCAGGGGTTTGCGGCCACATTCCTGTTCCAACCACCCCCTGATTCAACTGCTGCTGGTATGTAAACGACCTCTGGTCAGGTTTCATTTAAAGTGGGGTCATCATTACTTTCTTCAGAAATCTCAGTCATTTGAATAAAACTTGAGGTCAAGATACGAGTATATCTAATAATTCTCTTATATTATTTGAGGCCCTACCACGAGCACTTAACGCGATCCATTTGACGACCTAAACTGAACTGTTAAAGGAATGAAGTCTTAAAGGGTTTATAGCTCCATCCTTCTTTCTCGCTCGCACGCTTGATATTTAAACATGTCATGGAAAGGCCCTTGGTCTGTGAAATGAATGATGTCGTCCACTAAACTTATTTACGTGAGCGTTGAAATGAATGAGCAGTAAATACACAATTACTTCTGCTAAAGTAGGTAAAGTCAAGGTCAAAGTCAACGTCAAGGTCAAAGCCTTATAGCTGAACACAATATAATATGTTAACACATTTCTGGGTGCTACGTGAATGCACCGCTCACTTTCTTATACTTTTTACTATTAGACAGCGTTATTTGTAAAACACTAACAACCTTGCAGGACTGTATTACTAACATCATAAACAACAACTTTGTTCTATGTCTTTTTACTAAACATAATACAAAAACCACCTTCTTCTTCTTCTTCTTGAAGGTTTATTTTTTACCAAAAATAAACCTTCATGATTGCGTTGTTCTATCTAACACATTTCAACTCTTTATTTTGCTATACCTACCTACGCCTGTATGACGCGACGCAAGCGCATCAAGCACCCCCGCGGCCCGATCCCGCTCCCCTCCGCTATTGTATTATCGCTTGCTTTGCTTAAACTTCGTAATATTTATAACGTTCAATTTTAATATTTTAATTTTTTGCATGAAAATCTGATGAACTAAAATATGATACATTTTTAAAAGTACAAAAGTTATTGTTTATGATGTAAGTAACATAGTCCTGAGAGGTTGCAAAAAAAAAAACAACAACAACAGATAAGTAATTTTTTTTTTACTATTTCAACTTTTTTTCGTAGCCCTTACTATCCCACGGCTGGGCAAAGGCCTCCCCCAAGCCCTTTCAGAATTTTGATTCCCTCATCCTCTTAAACCAGACCTCGTAGTACGATATTTCCACTTAAAAATCTTTAATTTCTTAAAAAAAACGAAGTAAATATGCAAAATTATGCTACTACATTATGCTACAATAGTCAAGCTTATTCAAGCGTAATGAAACTCAAATCAATAATTCTCCCATACCTCTATAATTAGTAGGTATATTATATTAAGTCTAAGATACATCAATTTGAGATATGGACATTATCAATGTTGTGGTACAATTCTGAACCGGCATTGTTCCACTAATGAAGGAGAACAGTTCGAACTGAACAGTTCAAACTGTATTGGTTAGTAGCTCTGAACTCAATACGAACTTAGCACTACCGCAATTTGGCGAATTAATATTGATGTCTATTCAGTATTGTACTGGTTTGTAGAATTCTGTAAGGCTTCCATCATCATCCACAGCCCGACTTCGCCCACGGCTGGGTCTCTCTTTTGTTGTACCAATCCCCACGTTCCAGTGCCCCAACCTCATCTAGATTCTTAAAAGTAAATTGCGAGACTTTTGCCATTGAGTATTATTACGCAGTCACGTCAGTCACTTATTTATCTGTTTAGATAATTATGTAAGCTGGTTCAATCGATGCGCATAGATTAAAGGGGTGACCAGCCCCCTAGCCAAGTTACAACCGTTTCGCTTCGATTCTCTTTTCATTGATCGGCTCGAGTCGGCCACGCCTCCTATTCCTTTGTTCTGACCACGTGACTGAGCGTTGAGATGACGTCAGAATAAAGGAATCGAGGCGTGACCTACTCGAGGCAATCGACAAAAAGAGACGGACAGACGGTTGTAAACTGCTGTTCCAACCAAGGTCACCTTGATTTAAATGTATGGTTTTTGTTGCGGCTACATGGATGTAAACCACGCGCCAACACGTTCGGTGGTTGAGAAAACGCGACTCCCAACCAAGGGGCGTTGAAGGTAATGGATTACAACTGCTGTCTACACAGATTGAAACTACCAAGGTCACCTTGGTTGGGACGTTGGTTTGCAACCGTCTGGTCACCTTTTTAGTCATTTCTATTGACATGACACATTTAGATGAGCTGCAAACAAACAATGTCCAGTTGGTGCAGTGGTTACAATTGGCCATTAGCTGTTGCGCTGCGTGGCACGGGTTCGATACCCGCACGAAACTAGTACCTATTTGTATTTTGGCAATACAAATAGGTACTTGTATCGTGCGAGTATAAAACGAAAGATTATATTATATTCGTAGAATTCACAATTGATAGGTAGCTGTCCTGTAGATCTTTGAGACACTCATGAATAATTTCATGTCATGATGATATACTTTTGTTTTCGGTGGGAAAATCATCTAATGACATTTCCTGCTTTTGGGCAGAGCACCGCCGTGTCCTCATGGCGATCGGCGGCGATGATCTCTCGCACCGGGCCTTGGTACAGGCCATGATGCAGAGCAAGGAGAAGTGGCAGGCGGTCGTCTCCTTCTGCGAGCAATAATGCTAGCAAAGGAGGAGGCCGCACGTGCACGCGCAGTGATGCTATACTTCAGCAATTCCCTGATAGCTACAAAAACTTTTTGGAGTTACCTGCATTTATTTTTTTGTGTAACCACTTATTCGATAAAAATCGGAGTGAAATTATTCGGAACGAGCGCACATTTACGAGTCACTGTAAATGCGTCGGTTCCAGTTAAATTTTCGAGTGCCAACACAGGTAAGTACCAACCATGTTGGTACTATGTAGGAATTTTGGCGGTTGTCCAGCCGACCTCTTGGTCCCGCTTATTTAGATTGGAATCGGAAGTCTCACCTGATACTCTGTTGCATAAAATGCAAATGTTCCATAAAGCTGCTTGCTAGAAAATTCCGAGGTGAAGTGAAGATAATAAAATATATTACCTACCTGCAGTAGATTCGTTTTTATATGTTTACTAGCTAACACATTAAAGGTTTTTCTGCTAGGTATATAAATTATTAAAAAAAAACATGGGGTGTGGGGGTAGCAGGGTAAACGGCCTACGACCTATCACATATACCTACATAAAAATCGGTCAAGCCGTTACGGAAGAGTTTGATAACAAACATTGTGACACAAGATTTTTATATATTAGAAGATTTTTGTACTTACAGCTTAAATTAACCTCTCAGGTACCAGTGTACCGAATTTGGTATACCTCGGTACCACCTAACTTAATCGTATTTTGACGTAATAAGGATTAAGTTAGCTCGTATGAGGTGTACCATATTCGGTACACTGAGAGGTTAAAACAGGAAAAATACCTATAAGAAGTGCACAATAGGCATTCTTATCGCACAGGGCAATCTCTGGACAAACTCAAATCTGTGGACGGACTGATCGAGAGGAAATAGATTTAGGGCTGTCAATGTATAAAAAAATATATCATCTAAAAAAATCGGGCAATCGGGAATCGGACTCGCGCTCTGAGAGTTCCGTACAAACTTATCTATGAAAACAGTTCAAATTCCGAATTGAGTTACGAATCGCAAAAAAGTTTTTTTTGTGACAGAACCACAAATTTTCAGTTTTCAGTTTTTTCCTATACTTGTGTTATGAGACCGACCTTGCTTCTTGCCAAATTTCAGGATTGTAGGTCAACGGAAAGTACCCTATGAATTTCGATTCCCCTGAGAGTGTCGAAATGTAATACACGTTTTTAGCGACATAAATAGCGGTATCTTTTTTTTTCGTTAACTCAGAAGATAAATTTTAGACCTAAGCATATATAGTTTTAATTTCAACTCGATACCTCCACGCGAGCCGCACATCAGAATCAAAACACGACTTCCAATAAGTAAACGGTAAGATAACATTAAACTTCAATGTAATGTAATAAATAAATGAACCGGCAAAGATATCATTTAAAAAAAAATAATATTGTCCATGAAGGCAAGATTCACCACTATACGTTTCTTCAAAACTGATGTCAGCGCCATCTAGTGAAACACATGTATACTTTTTAGCCCATAAGCTTACTAACTTATGAATTTCACACATTCGCTGGGTGACCTCACTCGTGTTTAATATTCACTTCATTTTCTGAACATAGATGGCGCTGTACGCAAATTTAAGTTTTAACCTAAACTATTTGTTTCAGATTCAGATCGACTACTGAAGCTGAGTTTTGGCAAAGCTTTCGAGTCTCTGGGGCCCGAAGTTAGCGCCACAAGTAAGTACAACATTCTTTCTTGATCATTTATTCAGTACTGTTCAATATTACATAGGCAAGTGCGTGCAAACAGCAGGTACCTGTAAAATAGGCTGTATAATCTGTACCTTTGGGGAGTTTTACGTTTAAGAGGCGTTACAATTTTATGTGGGTTTTATTAATTGGATTACGATTAAACGGGATTAAAACAATACGTTGTTGTATTTAATTGGGGGCAACTGAATTACTGAAATAATTAAGCGATAACATGTAGGTAGGTATATCAAGTGTTTTATTCAATCTTGGTAGCTGTTTTGGAGCTTTTGTTCTGCTTCTGGTAAGTCAGAAGTCTCCAGGTAAGTTTCTAGGATAGTACCGACTACTTACTCGTAAGTAGGTAGGTATAGCCCCAGCGATCCGGAAATGCAGTAGCCTGGAAGGTAACGATGAATATGTTATCGGCGGTGGTTTTTATTTAATAAAGCATTTGTTATTGACACACAGGTACCTTTTATCATGTTCCTAATTGCCCGCTTGGGCACACCCGTATAGGTACCCAGCAGACGAAATATAGATACGTAACAACTTGCTCAGTCCTCATACGATGCAATAAAGGCAAGGCATAATTCATATATGAATATTAAATTTAATATTTAGGTGAATACGGCATCGATCATACGATCTATGGAAAGCCAGGAAGGCTTTCCATAGATCCTAAAGCCCTAATTACCTAATGTTAACTGACTTTTACAAGAAGTTTAAAGCGAATACCTACAGAAGTAGCTAAAAAAACAACACTTATTTTTGACTCACTACTCGTTTGTTAAAAAAAAAATATACCTATTATAAATATAAATAATAAGTGCTCAATATAGAACACGACCTGCTCCGATCCTAGTGTAGGTACCTACTATTAGTAAGTAGGTGCTTACTTATTCCTTTTGCTCCGATTACATTCATTTTTACTACAACTGGTCTCAAACATGCTGGTTGTGAATAATATGGATGTAACGGAAACGGTTATATCGGGACCGAATTTATTTTGGATTGTCGGAATCGGAAACGGAATCATAACCGAACTCGGAACCAGAATTGAAACCGAAATCGAAGCCGGAGGAGCAGTCAGAAGCGTCAAATAAACACTAGTAAAACTATTCAAAAACTCGGAACTCACTACATTCCAAATACCTTAAAAAAAAAACAAAACAAGTGAAAGAATAAAGCTAGAACTACACTGCGCACACGTGTGCCACACACGCCGATCTGGGCGCGTTGGTCACCATACATTTTATAATTATGGAAACTAGACTTGTAGAGCTACACTTGATCCACGCCACGCGACGCTACGAGGCGTTGTTCTACGTACAAATCAGGCGTCTCAAACGTGCGCGTCGATCTAGTGTAGTTCTAGCTTAATAATCGACAGAAGACACAGGGGAAGGAAAATTCCCCGCGTGACAAGTATAAACTTGTTTGTACTTTTTTACCTCCGATATAAGTTCCGGTTAAAAAACTGGAATCAAGTGTAAAATCAATCGGATGTTAAGACCTTTCTTCAGAATCAGTGATAACTACTCACCTTTACTTTTTAGGGTTCTGTAGCCAAATGGCAAAAAACGGAACCCATATAGATTCGTCATGTGTCTGTCTGTCCGTCCGTATGTCACAGCCACTTTTTTCCGAAACTATAAGAGCTATACTGTTAAAACTTGGTAAGTAGATGTATTCTGTGAAACGCATTAAGATTTTTACAAAAACTAGAAAAAAAAAAAAAAAAATTTTGGGGGTTCCCCATACTTAGAAACTCAAAATTTTTTTTTTCGTCAATTCCATACGTGTGTGGTGAGACACTTCCAAAGTGGTAAAATGTGTGTGTCCCCCGCAACTTCTAAAATAAGAGAATGATAAAACTAAAAAAAATATATGATGTACATTACCTTATATAATAAAAAAATGAAATATGTAAAATTTTGTTGGTCCAAATAAACGATTTATTATTATTCCATTTATTTATTATATTACATACTTATTATATTTTTAAATATTTCCTTAAAAAAAAACAAAAAAAAACATTTAAAAATATAAAAAATAGTAGCCCACCGGCATCGGGAACTGAGTTCAAGCTGCCAGCGGTCAGGGCTCTTGAGAGAGGAATCTCCTAACGATGCGCGCCGTGTCCAGAAGTACTGCTTTATGGATCAGGCCCTTGATCCAGCTGCCTAACGAGAGCCTCCTCAGATGTTGTTCGAGGCTCTTAGCTATTAAGCCATTGGCCATTACGACTATCGGCACAATGATTGCTCTATCCACTTCCCACATGTCGACAACCTCGCGAGCTAAGTCAAGATATTTAGTTTGTTTATCTTTCTCAGCTTTCACGAGGTTCTCGTCATGAGGGACCGCTATATCAACAATCATTGTGCGACGCTCTAGTCGATCTATCACCACTATGTCAGGCTTATTGGCAACAATAGTCCTGTCAGTGATGATAGATCGATCCCAATACAATGTGACACTGCCATTCTCGAGAACTGGGTCGGGCACATACCTATAGTACGGTACTTCCGATTCCACAAGATTGTATTTGAGATCAAGTTGCTGGTGAATAATCCTGGCTACAAGGTTGTGTCTATGCAAATAGTCTCCGTTAGCTAAATGAGAACATCCAGAAATAATGTGTCGGATTGATTCTCCGGGTCGGTGGCATGCCCGACAGATGTCAACCGTACCGTCCTTCACAATGTATTTCCGGTAGTTGTTCGTCATCATAACTTCGTCCATAATTGCAAAGACAAACCTTTCGGTTTCTCCAAAGAGATCACCAAAGCGCAGCCAGGATACGGACGCTAAAAGATCTACACCGGGCCCATGTAAGGCCCGGTAAAAACGCCCGTGAAGCTCCTTGCCCTGCCATACCGCCCTGCGTTCATTAGTATCCATTACTGTAGGTTTGCGCCAGTTCTCGTTAACCAAGGAGAGCGGGGTGAGGCCTTTGTCTACCGCAACCACTTCTCGGTGCATCCCCACGTCGGTTTTCAGGAAGTATTCCCTGAGACTGCATATCTCACGGTTGCGCAGGGTCTTAGCATTTAAGAAGCCACGACCTCCGCACTTCCGCGGGATATACACCCTCATCACCGATGACCATGGGTGATGCATCCGATTTGCGGTGAGTAGTGAGCGGACCCTCCTATCCAGGGTGTCGAGTTCCGTCTGAGTCCATTTGAGTATGCCGAAAGAGTACATCAAAACCGGCATGACCCAACCATTGAAGGCGCGCACCTTGTTCCCGCCTGATAAAAAACTATTCAACACTTTATTCAGGCGGCCAAAGAAGCGTTCCCTCAACGATTGCTTCATGTCAGTGATATCGATGCCTGGAGCCTGCCTAAAGCTTCCGACATACCCAAATACTTGTAAGTTTCGGTTGAGCAGAGGGATCTAATGTATATGGAATCCGAGAGTTGGGTACCCACGGATTCCATAATCTCCCCTCGCTTTACATGCATGACTGCACATTTGTCCAAACCAAATTCCATCCTGATGGCACTACTGAAGGTTTCAGTTACCTTCAGTAGCTCCATCAGTTGCAAGTTGTTGGAGGCAAAAAGTTTCAGATCATCCATTTAAAGAAGGTGAGATATAACCTGACCACCTCTTCTCAACCGGTAGCCCAAGCCAGACCCCTCCAGCAGTGTGCTGAGGAGATTCAAAGCTTTGCAAAACCACAGTGGACTCAGACTGTCGCCCTGGAATATGCCACGCTCGATCCTTATCGGTTCGCTGCTCTCTCGGGTTTGTCGACATCCTGGATAGTGAAGGGCCGTCCTCCACTGCCCCATACACGACATCAGGAAGGTGCGAAGAGTTCCATCAACTTTATACAGCTCCAGCACCCTCATGAGCCATGTATGTGGGACTGAGTCATAGGCTTTCTTATAATCTATCCAACATGTCGACAGATCTCTTCGAGAACGACGAACCTGTTGGCTAATGGCAACATCAATGAGGAGCAGCTCCTTAGTACCACGGGACCCGTTCCTACATCCATTCTGAGAAGCAGACATGATGGAGTTTGTCTCAATATGACTATTAATTTTGGCTCTCAGAATAGATGTAAGAACTTTATAGACTTTATTAATATTATTATTATAAACTTCTACCGAAAATTGGTTTGAACGAGATCTAGTAAGTAGTTTTTTTTTATTACGTCATAAAAAGTTTGTACGGACCCCTAAAGCGCGACGCCAACTCGCACTTGCCCAGTTTTTGTATAGGTAACATCAGTAATAAGATGAAGAATATGATACAGGGGGCCTTTCCTAAAAGGACTCCTCCCTAAAGGGGTAACGGTTGCAAACTAGCATTCCAACCAAGGTGACCTTGGTTTATGTGTTTGGTTTGTTGTGCGGCTACATGGATGTAAACCACTCGTCAACACGTTCGGTGGTTGGGAAAACGTGCCTCCCAACTCCCAACCAAGGGCGTTGAAGGTCATGGATTACAACTGCTGTCTACACGGATTGAAACTAGCAAGGTTATATATATCGATGCCTTGGTTAGGACGTTGGTTTGCAACCGTTTGGTCATCCCTTAAAAAGCGCACTTAATTAATACCCGGTACCTAAAAGATACCTGATGAATGTATTAAGTTATTTCATAATCTTGATGCGACAGGGAAGCGCTGAATTACAAAACTTTGAAAACGAAAAGTTTGTCTTGATTTAATTTAAAGTTGAGCTGCAGGAGCGACTAGTGTTTTTAATATAGTATCACTAACTTTAACTAAAGTTAATCAAGCTTCGTTTTCATAACTAGCATTCACATAAGTGAAGAAAAACGACAAACATATATTACTTGCTATAGAAGCAGTAGGAATATAATAAATGTGATAAAAGATACTATCCCCTTGCTGCGTAATCTACTAAGTAAGTATTAGTAATTTAGATGTGCACGGAACAGAGTGTAAAGTCCCACATATCTCCATTGAAAAGGGAGGATCCTTCGACCAGACGGGTGTTATATCTGGTATGGGCCACTGCCCGATATACATGTCGCTACAGTAACAACTTATAAGGTTGCATATCGGGGAGTGTGGTTCGTCAATCATCGAACCACCAGAAGTACAGCGATGCGCCGTGGTACATGGTGGACATCCCACACCTATAGGCACAAAAAGTTTGGTCAATACATTCATTATGCATACAACTACGGAGTGGAATTCCTTGCCAGAGTCTGTGTTTTTTGACAGCTACAAACTGATGAATCTATCCATATTTATTTCAACTTGATACCTCTTTAAGTTAAGAGTGAATAGTTTACTTCTAAGGAAGTGTGCTCTATCATCGACCACATCGTCATTATTCATCAGGTGAGAATAGAATAGAATAAAAAATAAATTGTAGCAGACAGTTTTCCATTTTAATATTTTGTGCATTTTAAACGTCAGCAATGAGTTCGTTTCCAGCATAGACCTCCACCTTACAAATGTACAGTTAGTGGTCAAAAGTGCAGTTGCACTCCATCAATGCTAAAGGGCCTAAAATGTCTTTGTAAAAGAAGGTCAACGGTTCATGCCTAATTTAATGTTTAGCATAGAATCTATAGTATTGATTAAACTAGTTATGGACTATTGAACTACAAAGAAATTTTAGACACTTTAGCATTGGTAGAGTGCAACTGCACTTTTGACCCCTGACTGTACATGCAGCCATTTCGCGACTGATATCAATTTCAGGGCTTTAACATGACGTATCATAATGTCAGGCGAGAAAAAGTGATAGGGCTATACAACCTATATAGCTTCATCCCTTTCACAGTTCAATTTTGGTCGTCGAATGGATCGCATTAAAAGCTCGTGTGGAGGCTAAGGTCTCAAAAAATCTTCAAGATTAAAAATAAAAAATACTGACAGTAAGCTACGCTATCACTGAGTGTCGTGAAGTACGTTTATCTAGGAAAAATACACGGTCCCAGCGGTATTGCTAAGGGAGTGAAAATGCTAGTAACTACTTACTAGCATTTTCACTTTTATCTACATACAGGATATAAAAGATATCAATCAGCCGAGCCTGTTCCCAACTTTGTTGGGGTCGGTTTCCATTCTAATCGAATAAAGCTGAATACCATGCATTTAGTTCCATAACTTAGTAATTAGATAACACTGTACCTTTCTTATTGATTATCTTAGAGATTATCGTTGTCTATGATAATACGAATCCTCAAGTTTTTCGGGCATTTCATACGTAACGAAGACTCGATGGAACGATCGGTGGTGCAAGGGAAAATCATGGTCTCTAAACACCACGTGGATTCTCTCCAACACGATGGACGAACCTCATCAAATCTGTGACACACTGTAGCATTAATGACAACTCCTAAGCCCCGAAATACAGAGTTGAGTGACGTTGTATAACGAGAGAGGCGGTGGCGGAAGACTCGACCGAAACATGAGTATGACCACTCTGTGAAAAGGGTACGACTAAGGAGAAGATAATCTCTTAGCTAGACTTGTGTTAGATTTTCTGGCTTCAAACTATCCGAAATGACTGTCAAACGTCTACAAATGACAGTCGGGACTATCGGCTTACCGAGCTTCCCGACGCACGGAATATCTTGGTATGTTAAAATGGTCAAACATCGACAGACATACCTCAGCATGAGTTACTTATCCTTGGATATCGACCCGTGCGGCTATTAGTATTAATACCACGAACACCCAAAAAATATATCGTTTACCAATAATTAATTCTTGGCTTCCACGTAATTAAAAAGAAGCCATATCATTTTCTTCCGAGGAGTAAAGTACACCAAACTCCTAATAGGATCTTTCAAACTCATTCGTGAATTTAAGTTTAGTAATGAATTGAATTGTAGTAGGTATAATTTTGATGTTTTCGATATTGTTTTGTTTTGTAATATAATATTTTAACCAATAATTTAATAATGTAAATAATTAATTACAATTTCAAAATAAACAAAAACACAAATATGTTGTCATCACATATAATAGAATAGAATAACTTTATTGTAAACCATAAAAGAAACACAACTTATACATAAACTTAAATCTATGGGTACAATGGCAGTCTTATCGCTGACAGCGATATCTACCAGACAACCTTAAGATGGATCGTAAGAATTTAAAATAATACAGGGTAGTCTGCGGTGTACTGCTAACAAATTGATCAGTCTCTATATATATAAAACACAATACATAACTATAAATATACATATATATACACATAGTGTAATTGTGGAATTTAGATATCCGTAGGTACACATGCAGGAGAATCCTTGCTCCTCATTAAGAGAATCGATAGTCCTTCCATTCTTTTGACAAAATACTTGAAACTGGTGCATTCATTAGAAACAGTGCATGAAGTACTTACATAGAAACTTTTGTTTCTACTAAGACTGTAGTCAAATACTTATTACGTTATACAAAATATTCTTCTTTCTTCTACACTTATATTATAAAGAGTTAAAATTTGTTTCTATGTTTTTTTGTTTGTAGCAGGTAATCTCTGAAAGTACTGGTCCGATTGCGAAAAGTTTTTCACCGATAGAAAGCTGCTTTATTCCTGAGTGACATTGGCTATATTTTATGTATGCGGACGAAGCCGCGGGCAAAAGCTAGTATATTACGAAGGCGAAAGTTAGTGAGTGTGTTCGGATGTTTGTTGCTTCGTCACGCTCAAACAGTTGAACGGATTTGGCTGATTTTTTCAAATTTAATATTAATAATGTATTATAAACAGAAAGGAACATAGACCAGCTTTATGATAAGTAAGAAAACAACTAGGTTTTTTTTGGCGGGACTTTTAATTGAGTTTTTTAATTTTATTCGCAAATTAATTCATAGTTAAAGAAGAAAGAAAGAAGAAGAAAGAAAAACATTTTATTTGGCGGAACAAGGCGCAAATTTAGAACTAACAAATTATAAGTATATTATGTGAAAAAATATGCGCCACATCCGCGCAAAACGGCCGAACGCTCAGCACAATGCTGTGACCACACGCAAAATGCGATGAGTCTACGGCGTGGATATTGCGATGTAAAATTGGTGTACTTTTGTATCCCAAGTGTCTACACAACTGAGCAATATATGGAAGTATTGAATGAGGTACGATCACGGTAAAATAGAGCTAAGAATTTTATTACAGTGTTGACTATCTCAGCAAAGCTTACTGAGAAAGCTGACTCGATACATTTGCTGCCAAATATTCAAAAAATATTACTATGTGTTACATCCTCATTCGAATTGACAGCAACTGTAGAAACTAAACACTTTCTGCATCTTCCTTTACGCGGTCGCCACTCTAGAACCTTTCGGCCCCAACGGCCAACTGTTCTGCGAACAAAAAGTGCAAAGCTAAAAATATTGAAAACAATTTCTGCAGACCCTGATTATCTTTGAATTCAACCAGAAAACAACAAACCCAAAACCGTCGGCCTTGTAAAATAAACCTCCAACTGAAGTATGACGTCACAACACACTACGCTTTACGAATGCATCCCCGTGCAAGTAACTGCGGCGAATAAAGTATACAAGGAAGGCTTAAATAAATAATCAAACGAGCTGCAGTGGCCAGTGTTACTCACACCCAGAATAGGGGCCAAGGATTTGTGGCACAACAACTGTATGAATCTTTTACGAGAGTTCTTTTACGTTTTTTAAAAGAGTTCCGTTGTGTTGGATGTTGGACTGTGATTGACTGAATGGTGAATGATGCATCTTATGTAGTATTTCTGCTTTACTGATGCAATTTGGTCAGTTCTGAGCTGGTAGGTTAGTTTTTTTTTAAAAGTTGGTTGATTCAAAAGTTGTGTCTTTCTTTGTACCTTCTTTTAGTAGTTTATCACTATTTTTTGATGTCGTTATCCCCTTTCTGAATGCTGAACCAAGTCTCTGATCTGGAAGTTATGTCTTGAACCTACAAATGCTAAATAACATTACAGTTATTCTTATTATGTTTCGCAACAACCAAAGTTTTAATTTAAATATCTAACATACTTTACGCGTGACCCAAGGGCTGGCTTTTACCTCGGTCAAAGATTAAGCCATATTACGCCAATAGCAATTATTGCCATACAACGTGGCAATGCCGCCAGCCTTTTGGGCACCCTTCAGTCGACAGCGATGCGGAGGAACTTTATGACGCCATATTTTAGCTAGTAGTTTTTGTCTTTAGTGTATATATAGTTTTAATTAGTTAAGTGTTTTTTTATCAATTAATCTTAATCAAAATGAATAAGGTATACTAAAAAGTGAAAAAAAAAAGGTTCGTTACATAATTTACCACAGAATAATATACATATACATCTATTAGATCTACATATAACAATAATTAATTCCATGAATTGTTATTTAGCATTCATCCTCTCTCCTAACTTTGCTGTGCCCGACAGGGTCCATATTGATCTCGACAATATTTTATACCATCTATGTACATAATATGGAATGCAATAAAGTATTGAGTAAGTGTACCTACGATTTTTATATAAGGTAAGTACTTATGTGTATTTTTAGAAAATAAGTATTAGCTATCTAAACATGATTAAGGTTGTTGTTAATTTGTGGAAATAAATAGAATTGAATTGAATGTGTATACAATATTTTTTATGGCAAGGCTAGAGTGAATAGGCTCTTAATAAACTAGTGTACCTCACCATCAATGATTGCATCACTGCTTAGCATCAGGTAGGATCGCAGTCAAGCACTAGTTTAAAAACTACTTCCCATTATTATTTAAATCGTATTTCAGAAGGTCTTCCATCTGGAAGCTTTTATTTCGGATATTGCATTTGCCTTTAATAAATGAGAACAGCACGAACCGTTCTCTTTTGGGAGTTGAGAACTTTAATCTGGAAGTGGGTTTAAATATTACAATGAACCGTGGAACAGCAGACAGGTGGAATGGAAATGCCAACGCCTCGCGCCGCTAAAACTGGAGTCACTCAGACGATATAGTTTTGTTAATTCGTTTTGCGTTATGAATTTTAGATTTTACGTCGGAATTTGAAAGAACTGTGCAGCGACGTTGATATAAGCCTATATCCTATAACTCTATGGTATAAGCTGTCTTGACTTTTTCAAAAGATTGTTTTATTCCGTACCTCAAAAGGAAAAAACGGAGCCCTTATAGGATCACTTTGCTGTCCGTCCGTCTGTCTGTCTATCTGTTAAGACCCTTTATCTCGGGAATGCATCGAGGTATCGAATTGAAATCAAAACCAAGTCTGCGGTCCCTTAAAGCTGTAAAAAAAAAACAAAATTCTGCTCTTCGACATTCATTTCGACACTCTCAAGGGAATCAAAATTCATAGGGTACTTAACGTTGACCTAGAACCCTGAAATTTGGCAAGAAGCAAGGTCTTATAGCACAAGTATATGAAAAAATCAGAAAACTGGTAGTTACGTCACAAAAAATATACTTTTTTTTTGTATTCGGAAAAATCTTCAAGACTCGATTCGGGCATTGAACTATTTACATAAGATATTTGTACGGAACCTTCAGTGTGCGAGTCCAACTCGCACTTGCCCGGTTTTTTTAGTTGAGAAAATCATCCAATGACATCCTCGCTCTTGGGCGGAGCGAGTCAGACTTTTACTGATTAAAAACCCACTCCTGTTCCTTCTTTGCCTTGGTCCCAGGACCGCCGGTTTCACTTTCACACTGCCCTTGACCCCAGTAGGCTTCGACCCTGCTGGGCCCCTACGGTTTGCTGACATCTTGAGGCACGTGTGGAACAATACGCGCCGTCGAAGAGTTTGGCTCGGTCCGGACGGCGAGCTACCCATTGCTCGCCGTCCGCAAACCCGCGCTTTCGGTGGCCGGAAATCGGGATCGGGATCCCAACGGCTGGGAATTTTCTGCTTTTTTTTTTTACTTATCATAGAAGAAAAATCTACTAACGCTTCTCAGTTTCAATGTCAGTCATTAAGCGGTTTACAAATACGTAACGTATATTTTTCAACTAATACTATAAAGAGGTAAAATTGTCTGAGACACGTACCCACTGGCTGAAGCGATTGTGTTCTTTTTTCAGATACATCCTTGAAAAAAAACTTAATCGGTTCAGTCTAAAACATCGCTAAGTGCCATTGGCTACCATTTTATCCCAGTAAAACGCATTTTTTGTGAAACAACGAAATAAAGTAATGAAACGCGGAAAAAAGAAAGTTATTTTATTGAAAATAACCGGGCAAGTGCGAGCCTGACTCGCGCACTAAGACTCCGTACAAACGTACCTATGAAAACAGTTCGATTCCCGAACTGAGTTACCAAGATTTTACCGAATGGCAAAAAAAGTTTTTTCTTTTGTGACATAACTACAAATTTACAGTTTTCATACTCGTACTTTTTCCTATACTTGGGCTATGAGACCTTGCTTCATGCTAAATTTCAGGATTCTAGGTCAACGTTAAGTACCTTATGAATTTTGATTCTCTTGAGTGTCGAAATACCTACACGTTTTTTGCGACATAAACGACCGTATTTTTTTTTCGTTAAGAGGCCGTGCAGAAAATTCACTCGCTAGAGTTTAGGCAAATTCGCTACAATGTTATATTTGTGTGCATCGTGTATGCAGCTACACGCATACACGCGTAAAAATCAAGCATGGTTGCCGCTCAAACAATTTTGATCCTCTATAACATATTATTCTGAGTTACAAAATTATAAAGTAAGTATGGTTTGTAAATAAAAATCTGGAACGTGTATATATTTTATATTTGTCACAATTCACACCAAAATTATTCAATTTTGTGTTAGATGGATGTTGATACATTTAGACAATTAACAAAATGATAAATACAAAACGATGATGCAATGATTTATTTATTTATTTAAACTTCATGTACAGTAGTGGTACATAGGCGGACTTAATGCAACAAGGCATTCTCTACCAGTCAACCTTTGGGATAAAAAGATAATAATGTGGTAGGTTTGCACAATAAATAAATAACAAATATTTCAAACAGAACAAAAAAAAATAAAAAATACATTATTTATAATAATAAAATACATATATATGCTAAAATTATAAACTAATAAATACTATGAAAAATATCAAAACATTAAAAAACTCAATAATAATTCTGACGAAGACCAAACTAAAGTTGAGAGAACTTCAAGTAGTAGTTCCGAATTTTACGCTTGAAGGAAAATTTACTTTCAGCTTTTTTTTAATGATATTTATTTAAGTAAAATAGTTGTAAAAAAACACTTTCCATGCGTCTAAAATAAATTTAGTTTACGAGGTATCTCTTAAAATTCAGATATGTAATTTCGGTAAAGGTGTATGAGGACAGTGTATACTAGTGTCTGAGATATTCTTTTAAGGATGGAACCATACAGATTAGAATGGACCTGTTCAGTCAGTGCAAGCATTTGTCAGTAAACGAATAGCTCAACTCAGAAATTAATTAATTGACAAAACAATAACAAGTTGAGGTCGTCGTTAAAAACTACGTAAAAAAAGGAAATAAAAAGACCTACATACATATATACCAAAAATTTGCAGCAAATACAATAAAAACAATACATTTCAAAAACATCATTGCGTTATTGCATAAAAAATATATTCATCAATGCCAAGTGTTCCAATTGAACCAAAAATATCGGAATAAAAAGGAAAGCTAACAAAATAAATATGAACATCACCGTATTTTTAAAAACAGATATAAATTTTTTTGTACATTTAGTAGATGAGATCAGTTACTTAGGACAAGTTCAAAGTCAAAGTCAAAAGGTATTTATTTACATAGGTTTACATGGGCACTTATAAAACGTCAGAAGCTAATGCACGCGTTCAAGCGTTCAACCATAGTGTCTCGGAAAGACTGGATCTGTGATAACACGTGTGTCGGACACGTATCTCTCGGCAACAGTGTTGTTGTCTGCATGCCCAAAGGTACCGGGTTTAAGTAGGTCATTTATGTTCAGCAAGAACAGTGTTGCCGAGAGTACCGCCCCTGAGGGACCCGGAGGGCTTTTGTGTGTGATCGTTTTAAAAAAAGTATTCCCATCCTCACAGTCATAACTGATTGCTGTTGGTCGAAAAAACCGTACAAAACTAACCATTCTCCATTGCCGGCAGTCGCAAAGATTATTGGAAACAAAACTGATAACCTGCTATACGATACAATTCTTATTTTAAAAATAAGAATTGTATCGTTTATGACCAAGCAACAGTCAAAAATTAGCAACCCTCAAACCATAAATGACTTTACAAATCATATCGGATTTTCAACAAGTATGGTGCAAAGCGTCATAGTGGAAGGTTTTAAGACTTCAACTGCGAGGCAAAACGTGAAATACGGCGAGTTGATAATAGATTAAGCACTAGTTTATACAAATTAAAAAAAAGATGTTGTTGATGGTAACGCACGTTTAAAAAGATATTGGAAGCAGAACATATACAATCCTGAATGTCAATAGCCGATCACTAGAAAAGGTTTTACTTGGCTGTCAAATGTGTGATAAGGTTTCAAAAAGCGCAGAATTTGTCTCCTGCCGAGCAAAAAAAAGGTATCTTAAACAGTCTGTCTGTCATATATTTGGTAAACACGACGCTTGTAAGAACTATCATTATGCTGAAAATAGGTAAGTAGAAGTGAATGTCCTTACAAAACTGCACGGCTCAGATTTTATTCATTAGTAACAACAAAACTAAGCAATTTAATCAATTGTGGCAAAATTTGTGGGCGCAAATCGTATAACTAAAAAGAAAAAAAATCGTATCCAGCACGCTGTCATATCACAGTTATTTCTTTTAATTCTGCACAACCTCAATATGCCATTTAAAAACGAAATTGAACAAGAGTATCTACCACCACTATATCAGGTTTATTGGCTACAATAGACCTGACAGTGTTGATGAGTTGATCCTAGTACAATGCGATGTTGCCATTTTGGAGAACTAGGTCGGGCACATGCCTATAATATGGCACTTCCGATCCCTCAAGGCTGTATCTAGAGCAAATTACTGATATATAATCCAGGCTACAAGGTCGTGTCTATGCAAGTAATCTCTGGTTGTTAGTTATCATCATAATTTCATTCATTATGCAAAGAGTACATCAAAACCAGTATGACCCAATGGTTAAATGCACGCAGAGAACTAGTTCGGGCATATACCTATAATATGGCACTTCCGATCCCACAAGGCTGTATTTTAGAGCAATTTGTTGGTATATAATCCTGGCTACAAGGTTGTGTCTATTCAAATAATCTTTGGTAGTTCATCATTATCATAACTTCATCCATAATCCAAAGAGTACTTCAAAACCAGTATGACCCAACGGTTGAAGGCACGCATCTTATTTTCGCCTGATATAAGACTATTAAATATTTTACTTACTAAGTACAAAAAATGCCAAAATATAAGCGACGACTTTATTAAAATGTTGTGTCCCTCAGTGGCATGGAGCGAGTTTTTCTTGGATCTACTATTTCGGGTAAAAGACATGTATTGTAGAAATCTACAAGCCTTTTTTCCATTTTAGTCTTCCAAAACGCATCATCTCTATATATTTTTTCTGTTTTCAGCGGTTGCCCAGGCCCTGTCCATACAGCAAAAAGGCATACATCCTTCTTTGTGATATGAAGTTGGCCTTGTACTTGGTACCACCAGTCGTGATTAGTATTTATTTTTATTTCATTAAACTGAATTTTCCAAAATTTAATTTTTTTTGCTTTTATAGCGTCATCAGGATTCATACCAAAAGCCGAGATGGGACATTTTATTTCGACAATGCCTTCTTCAAATAATGCATCTGGTGTTGCACCAAGGAAAAAGTGCTCATTGTCGATAAACAGACCGCATTTTTCAAAAACAATGTTTTCTTGTTTTTCCAGCTGAGCCAATGCATTTTTTTCGTTAGCTTTTCCATGACGAATAGCTGCGACGTGGTCGAGTGAATATTTGTAGAGCAAATTTTTTACTAAACTAGCAGAACTTATATTATTCCGCCGCTTGCAGACTTTGCTAAAATTTGAAGCCGTCAAAAGGGATCTGCGAAGTTCCAGCCACAAGGCGCTTTCCGCCTGCAATATGGTGTCCCGTTCTATGTCGTGTCTTTGTTCCAATTGGGATTTTAAGGTTTGAAGAAACAACATCTTAGCCGCTAAATATTGCTCTTCTGACATGTCGGGCCTTTGACACAAATCGCCATAGTCTAAATTATTATTATAAAATACCAATTTCCGTCTAGGTTTGTGTTTATTTAGATTTTTATTGGTCTGGCACTTTAGTGTTTCAAATTTTTTTGTTGTTCTTGATGGACTACTATTAAAAATAGTTTTATAAAATTGGCTTATGGGTTTTCCAGTGTTAAATGCTACAACCGCAGCATAACACCTCAAGGCATACGATTGTTTTAAAGAATAATTGATGCGTTTGCCACCCACGTATTTAGCTACTATAGAATTAAATTGTTCAGCTCTATTATTATTTAAATTGTGCAGTAAACTTCGCGCATTAAATGCCAAACTAGATGCAATTGCATTCAGTTTTTGCATTAAAGTTTTTATTTCAGGCACAAGATTTACTTCTGACTTCTTCTCATCTCCACAGTAGTAGTCCTCACACTCAGAATGGTCTCCAAATATATGTTTAGGACTGTTTGTAATATCTTTTTGGAGGTATTTAATTTTTTCCGCAATTGACAAACTCTGAGCCATTCTGAACCTTACTGCTGCTTTGGCAGCAACACGTAAACGCCTAACACGGTCAGTATTGAGCAGCTTACGTTGATTCAGTGGGACTGACGTATCTTTAGTTAAACTCAAAATTTTTCCGTTATAGTTTCGCATCAGGTGATTGGAACACTCTATTTTCTCTACTATCACATTTGGATACGGCCTACTTTCCAAAATATTTTTATAAGTGCTTGAATCTCCATCTGCTATAAGTTTCGCGTAAACTAAATTATGTTTTTCCACGGATGTTCGGAATCCCTCAACAATAACTGCTTTTTCCATGCTTGTGGATGAACCCGAGTGGTTTGCATTGCACAGATGTTCCCGAGGTGTAACACATTTGTTTGCTGCACGAGAACATATGATGCAATACTTATTTTTAATGCCAACGTGTAATATTTTACCTGTATTGACTCCTATTATCGCTCCTACACCTGTTGCGGAAGAAAAATTTGTTTTGTAGGATCGTTTCCCCCAAGCAGCATCAGCTGTTACCGATATTGATGGTATACCTGATGGACTCACGCTACCTCTTTCCAAAGCCATAAAAGCTTCTTCTTTACCGGCAGCAATCATACACGATTCAGCTGTAGTCTTCCACCAGTCATGCAAGTTGTCGTGACATTTTTGGTAGGTCGATTTGCTAATAAGTGGCAAATTAACGGAAGCCGCTAGCTCGTTCAAGTTGGTCCGACCACAACCAATACTAATAATGCCTGAAACTGCGCTATGGTTAACGTCCAATTCATTTTTTTACTCTCACATGTGTTTATTTCGAATCGACTTCCGCACATAGAACATAATAAATATATTTTTGACGCAAATGACTGCACTTTCTCTTCTTTTATCAGAAGATTTGACAAATTGCACCCAAACGTTTCATTATGTTTAGATATCGTTACCAATTGGTCAAATAGGTATTGAAAATCAACTATTCTTCGCCCTTCTATAGATAAGGATGATGACGATTCCTGAAAAAAAAAATGTTCCTGACTCGTATTGTCTTAGGTACACGTCCACATTAAATATAAATACGTGAAATATAAATACTTTTGAATAAAATCATACCTTATTTGATTCGATAACAAAGTCATCGTCAGAATCTAAATCCACTGGTTGGGTTTGATTCTCCTGTAAATTTTCTTTATTCTGTAACAAATTATAGTATATTTTAACATAATATACTATGCACCTTTAAATGTAAAGTGGCTGTATAACATCCAGACAGTCAGATAATAAATATGGCGGAAAATATGTAAAAATAACATTTTTATTTTCTTACCATATCTGATTGAACTTCTTCAACATGGACTGAATATTGCGGAATATTATTTCCGTCCGAATGATTGTCACCATTGTTCTGAAAGTATATATTATATAAATAGTTTTAACTGCGTACCTACTATGTAGGGTTATTTGTAAAACACTGACAACCTCTCAGGACTATGTTACTAACATCATAAACAACAACTTTTGTTCTATTTCCTAAAAATTAGCAACATTGTCAATTAGTATGTACTAGTAAATTCTTTTTCAATACACGTACTCGAAAACCCGCTCTTATCTCTACTACTTTTAGGCACACTATTTATTGTTTTTCGCACTAGTGCGAAAAATTGCGCGTGCTCGTCGCCACCATATTTTATTACATTTATTGTATCAGGCTGAGCGCTAAGCAATCACGTGAAAATTTATCAATCAGAAGCATTCAGATCCATATAACACACTCGCCTACGGCTCGTGTGAATTCCTCCTCGGTCGCAATGACAAACTTACTCCACTGTATCAAAATGTACTATTTCACTTCTAATGCTGATCGAAAGTAAAATCTTACATGTTCTGGAAACGAAGCTGTAGCCAGTGCATTAGACTTGCGTTCTTTAAGAACTTGTCTTGCACGTATCAGCCCCACATTTTGTTTTTTTTTCCTTTTAGTGACGCCTTCATAATGCATCCCTTTCTTTCGACCCATTATCTAAAAAAAATTCAGTCCATAAACGACGGAGTTCTGAGGTAACAAACATAAAAAAAAATATTTAAAAAATATAAACGAATTGATAACCTCCTCTTTTTTATAAGTCGGTTAAAAATATCAACTTTCTGTGGACGATTATATAAGTGCCATTAACCATTATGACATTAGTCAAAGAATTGTAATATTAAATTACAATTCTTTGACTAATGTAGTAGAGTAATTCCGCAGATAAACTTTACATACAGACATACAACGTTAACTCTAAGTATTATTGAAGTCGAAAGAAATTTTAACAATCTTAATAAACAAAGTACATAAAATAAAAAATAATACTTACTGGATCACAATGTGATAGTCGGCGTACAAATTTGGGAATATATTTACGTAAAACTCGCGAGCGGCTGCGGAACAAAGTAGTACGTGCTCGCGCTGGGAGAGCCCGATCGTTACTGACGCGATCGTGTTTGCGCGGTCGATAATATAGTTCAATTTAATTGTAATTTACAAAATGAAGTTATTGTTTATTTATAAAATAAATTTTAGATTCTATTAAAAGGTTAACTTAAGATTATTGTGTAATTTTTAAATTTTCTTAAAAGTGTTTCTAAGGTATAGAAAAAAATACTTATTTGTCCAGATGTTTTCCAAGAATTGTGTTTTTTCAACATTTTTTTTCTGCTATATTTTCTATTAAAGTCAATAATGTTTTCAACCCATCTGCCAGTAAACCATATAATGATGTTACTGATATTTTTTTTAAAGTTATAAATCATTTGTAGTTTGGTGTAAAACGTAGTCAAACGTCACTCGCTCGTTACTTTTGCGAGAAAAGGGTTTTGAATATGGGTAATTGCTTTTAATACACACATTATTTAAAAAAAGTAGTCAAGCCAACTGCGAGAATAAGAACTTGACTTTCATAATCTAATAAAAGAAGGTTTAAATTCTTCTTGCTTTTCTCACAAACCATGATCAAAAAAGTTCAAAATGTGTTGATTTTGTGCACGGAGCCTTAACTCAGCAGAAGTTTGATTTTTTTACAGCTTCAAGGGAGCGCAGACTTGGTTTTAATTTCAACTCGATACCTCGACGCATTCCCGAAATAAAGGGTCTTAACAGATAAACAGACAGACGGACCACAAAGTGATACTATAAGGGTTCCGTTTTTTTCTTTTTGAGGTACAGAACCCTAAAAAAACATCAAAACGATTACATGACCTACCTACCATTACTTTTCATTTATTTTCTTTGAAGGTACAGTTTATTGCGTACCAAAAGAAACTACCTAGTATTCGTCTCAGCATTTAAATGAGTGTTGTCATAATTAAATTAAAAGGTCGTCACAGCGAGTCTTGGGGCTAAGGTCTTATAAACTATACATACAGCCATGTTATTATATCTTGTTGGAACACTTTGTAGAATTTTCTTTGTTCAGAATAATCAACAATGTAAGTAAAAGTACAAGCCAGAGGCAATGTACAGGGTGAATTTTTCAAGTCGGCGTGGATGGCCAAATCTAAAACTATAGGGAATAATGTGATTAATAAGAATCAAATTATGGAAAGTAAGGAGGAGGGAACTCCGCTCCCGTATTAGCCTTCTAACCTAACCTGTTTGTGTTAGGATGTCCTAAAATTACGTCACCTCCTTCTCTGCTCTCGTCTTTTATACACATTATCTAATAGATTTTTTTTATAGTATAGAATATATTATGTACAATACCTAGGCAAAGTATAAAATAAATAATATTTGCAATGCCGCCAGTCTTTTGGGCACACTTCCAGTCGACAGCGATGCGGAGGAATTTTTTGACGCCATATTTTAGATAGGAGTTATTGTGTATATATTAAGTAATTTTAATTAGTTTAGTGTTTTTATTGTTCTTGTTATATCGTATGTTTAATATAAAAATAAACTAGCACTACCCAATATAATAAAAAAATAAATAAAAAAATCATACATTACCTACACGTTTTAAGTATTCTATACATTGCCTGGGTATTGTATAGAATACCGGATTATACAGATTGCCGGTAACATATCCACTTATCAATAAAATTTTAAAATAATAAATAATTTTATAAAGTTCGTCAATTTCCTTAAGTTTACCCTATTACTTCCTAGTAAATTTGATTCTTATTAGGATCACTTTGAGTAGTTTTCAATATTCCCAATAATTTCGGATTTGTTCTTTAATCCATCCAACCATACTCCACTAGCAGCCAACTCCTATTGAATGCGTTATAGAAGCACCTGCTCATACAAAAAAATATATATTTATGAACGACGAAAGTACTAATAATAAGCACTGTTTGTACCATGTTTCTCATTAAAGTGAATGTAGTCTTTTATGAGAATAAATTTCTTTAAATATACATCCACGCCCTCTTGAAAAAATCACCCTGTATACAACCCATTGCCTACTGAGAGAATCTGAAAAAGACGTTTTAATTACCGAGTTGTGAACGATCGTTGTGTGCGGTTTAGTTTTCCCATATATCTTTGTAGAAAGTTTTAAAGTTGGTTGTAAACAGAACTAGATTGTTTACATCATACTAACAAATTGTTGTTTTGTTTTTATCGAAGGAAAAACTAAGCAGTTAAAAGGCAATTAAGTAATTAATTTTTTACTAATAAAAATGTCACAAAATATGATATCTTCATAATTGCTTATAGAACCAATTATCAAGATATCATACTTTGTGATGATTGCTTTTAGATAATGAGCTTTCAAAATCTATATTTTGGAAACCACTTGACAAACTTTAGTTATAACTTAGATTACTATTTGTGCTAACTTTCTAGTATATGGCACATGAAATAAAATTTTGCATACAAACAACATTCGTCCTTTTCACTCCCTTAACCTTTCGAATACCGTAATTAGAGACACAATAAAAAGACAATGAGAGAGCGAACGCCGTGGCGTTTTCTTGGGTTTTAATGAATTAAAGGATGTATTTCCAAAAACCCTTTCTTAGTGCTCGCCTACATCATAAAAGGAAGCCCTGTGCAAAATTATATGTTCCGGCCCATCAGTTTTTCTTTTTATAATATAGGTAATTATAGTTACATCTACACTAATATAGTAAAATACCTTTTTTGTTTTTTTGTTTGTAGGATCTCCTAAAGTACTGGTCCTATTGCTAACATTTTTTCACAAATAGAAAGCTGCTTTATTTCTGAGTGACATAGGGACATAGGCTTTATTTTATTTACGCGGGCGAAGTCGCGGGCAAAAGCTAGTCAATTATATAGCAGCAGCAACGGTGGCCGAGTGGTAACGACCCCGACTTACGAGTTGTAGGTCACGGTTTCAAACCCAACCAGGCCATTACTTTGTGTAATTTATTTCATCACCACTGCTCTCAAAACGGTGAAGGAAAATATCGTGAGGAAACCGGCATGTCCTAGAACCAAAAATTCGAAGACATTGTGACATTCACCAACCCGCACTGAGCCCGCGTGGTGAATTACGGCCCATTCCCTCTCATAGAGAGGAGGCCTGAGTCCCAGCAGTGGGAACATTAAAAGGCTGATTATGCTATTTAATGCAATTATATAGCTTCGTCGGCACGGTTGGTGCAATAGTGAGCGATTGACATTTATGTCGCGAGTTCGATCCCCGCACGAAACATATATATAATATGTGTATTTGAATGGCCTAAAGATAGTTATTTCGGGCCTAGGTCTATGTGATTTTTTTAAAGAATGTAATTTTTTTATTTTCCCACCAAATTCTAAACAAATATATATATATTTTAAACAAATGGACATGCTCACTCAAATGTCTCAAGTGGCAAGTGTTTTGGACCATTCGGTTCCCTTCAAAATGGCTGAGCTGAGTGGTACTACTGATACACGTCATGTTCGTGAACGGGTGCTGTCAGTTGAGACTGGTCATTTCTAAGCTGCCAGTGACTTATTTTAATTAAAATAATAATTTAAAAAAAATACTTTATTTCCATTATTCTCATATAATATAGTAGCGACAAGAAACATGTACTTACCTAACCGAGATATTTTTTTTTCTTTATTAAATTAAAGAGGGTTTAATCTATAAAGATTATGCCACCCTCATCGTTACTAGTCACCTCATTTTACATGCTAAGTGTTATTAGGAACTTAAAATACCCCCCTACGCTTAATCCCAATTATCACGAGTTTATACATCATCCTGGCTGTGTCCGAAGTAGGAGCAGCCAGGATGCTGTTACACACACCAGTCTCGCCAATGTTGGTTAAGTTGAACAGAAGGTGTGTGTGGTGTGTCCGCCTCGTTACGGACACACTCCATCATGATGTGGTATAGATCCTCAATTGGGTTTCATTCTATTTAGTTTGGTGTTTCAACTTTACCCATCAAAAATGCGAATGTAACCGAGACATGTAATACATAACATGATTGGAAAGTGTCTATGGAGTTTCTTGCACATTCTTCCCTCCAAAGAATCTACGCTTTGGAATGTGGAATAAGCAAAATTTTTTGACTGAGTGACTTCTTGACATCTCATAGTAAATGGTTTATTTGAAATAAAATGCTTTGAATCTTTGAATTGTCGTATTTTAGTAACATCTTCAAACTAAGTAATCATTCATGAAATTTATTGATAGTAGTCGAATACCCTTTTGTGTACCTGTAACCTAAGTATAAGTTAGAAATATTAGTTTATCTAACATTTCTAGTCGTAAAACGAAGTAGCTTCTTTTCAAAGACAAACTAAGAAATACTTGTTTACACTCAGTAAATAACTTAATTTACAGTCGTGTAACTTAAGAGCAGTTTCACACTTTCTGAACTTGTAAAATATTTTTCAGTAGCATCACAAGCTTTGTAAACTTTTCAAGTCAAGAAGGTCTGAGACACGTGAATGTTGGATTCGTGAAACATTTCGAATAAAATTGGGATCTGTAAGTCGTAAACAAAAGGACTGTCAGATGTTTTGTTTTATGTACAAAATGGTAAATAGAACAAACACAAAGGGTGGAAGAGAGATCTGTAGTTGTGGGTAGTAGAGGAGTGGAGGAGTGATGTCACGCTTGTGAAAGTCGTACAACTGAAAATCTTTATTTAATTCTTTATTGTACAGCTATAATATAAGTGGATAGCAGAGTTCATGAACATAGGCGAGCTTAGAAAGACTTTCATCATGTCATGTCATTGTCTTTCTATTGTGTCTCTAATTAAGCTACTCAATAGGTTAATTTAAAGTTGAGTTTTCTTCCAGCAAATAATTGACATAGAGATAGAGATAGGTGATAGAGAGAGATCGAACTAAAGGGTAGGATCCTCCTTCTGCGAAGCAGTAATGTTAGCGATGGAGGAGGCTGCACGCGTGAGCGAACGAAGGTCCTCACGCCCTAGCCGACGTAATTCCGACCCCGACTACCAGCCACGGTAGACGCGGGCTTGCGGACGCCGAGCACTGGGTAGCTCGCCCTCCGGCTGTTCGGTAAATAACCGCACCGAGCTCAGTCGTTAACAGCGCGTAGTGATCCTCGCTCTCCTCTAAGAGATGTCAGCAAACCGTAGGGGCCCAGTGGGGCCGATGCCCGCTAGCTAGGACCGCGGAGAATTTCTGAAAGGGCAACCCTGGTCCTGTGGTCCTGGTGCGCAGGGGTTAATTGAAGGATACAGGTGTGGTTTTGGTCAGTAAAAGTCTGACACACGAGAAATCATTTGGATGATTTCCCACATTAAAAAAAAAAAGCAAATAATACGAAAAAATTATTACATAAATTATATTTTTGTAGAAATAAGCATCACCTTCGTACCATTTTTTTCTGTTTCCTTCTATTTATTATAATATGTGTGTACATGAATTGTTAAATAAATAAATACAAACATACTTATATATTACATAAGTACTATGTCATTGTGAAAGGAAATGCTTCCTAATTTTCCTATATATGTATAAAAGGAGGAACTGACTGACTGACTTATCCACGCATAGCCGAAACTACCGGGACTAAGAGCGTGAAATTTCGCACAAGGTTTCCTTTTATGACGTTGGTGAGCACTAAGAGAGGACTTTCCAAAATTCACTCCCTAATGGGATGAAACGGGGATCCAAAATTTGTATGAAGAAACCTATTTTCATGCGGGCGAAGCCGTTTTTAGAAGAATATAGTATTCGTATAAAATATTAGAATCGTTTTACAAATCTCTGTTCAATTAGAGAATATATCTTTACTTTCAGGTAAGACTTTAAGTACATTACACACACATTCAAATTCACACACAAGTAGTCACATTTAATTACATTTATTTATAAAAGTGGTATGAACTATGTTAGGCGCCATGTAATAAAGTGCATTGACCGTTAATATCTTTTATTACTAGAAAATGTCACTATATACATATATCGTTCGAAGACAGTTTTTTTATGTCTTAATTTTTTTTAGGGTTCCGTACCTCAAAAAGAACAGGCGGAACTCTTCTAGGATCACTTTGTTGTCCGTCTGTCTGTCTGTCAAGACCCCTTATCTCGGGAGCGACTGGAGGTATCTAGTTGAAATTAAAACCATGTAGATATACAGGTTTGCGGTCCCTTGAAGCTGTGAAAAAATCAAACTTCAAAGTTCACGAAAAAAAAGAAACAGCCGTTTATGTCGCAAAAAACGTATATTTTGACACTCTCAAGGGAATCAAAATTCATAAGGTAATTCGTGTTGACTCAGAATCCTGAAAAAAAAACTTTTTTGCTATTCAAAAAAAAATCCTTGAGACTCCGTTCGGGAATTGAACTGTTTACATAATTAAGTTTGTATGGAACCCCCAGTGCGCGAGTCCGACTCGCACTTGCCCAGTTTTTTTTAATTACGAATCTCAATAAGTGTAGGAATGTCAATGACCGCTATTACAAATTTATCTGGCGCCTACCTTAGCAATACAATTAATTATAAGATATGATTAATTTTAGAATTCCTGTTTAATTTTTTCCTGCCACCTGAAAATCTTGGCTTCTGAAAGATCTAATATCAGCTGTAAACTAAAAAGAATATGTTTGCTTTGTTATCCTAATACGATAATAATATAATATTCACACAACTATCACACAACGCCGTCTAGTCCCAAGCTAAGCAGAGCTTGTGGTATGAGTACTAGACAACTGATAAACATACAACAATATTTCTAAATACATACATGTTATAGATAAATTACACCTAGACACAGAACAAATGATTGTGCTCATCACACAAACATTTGTCCTGGGTGGGAATCGAACCTCCGGCATAACAGTCAGGACCACTAACCACTAGACAAACAGGCCAGTCAAAATAAAAAATTACATTACACTATTTATTTTATTTATGACTTGAATCTACATCTACAATTAATAGATAAAAAACACTTAACTAATTAAAACTATATATACACTAAAGACAAACTACTAGCTAAAATATGGCGTCATAAAATTCCTCCGCATCGCTGTCGACTGGAAGTGTGCCCAAAAGGCTGGCGGCATTGCCACGTTGTATGGCAATGCTTAATCTCTGACCGAGGTAATAGCCAGCCCTTGGGTCACGCGAAGTGTCAACTAAGCGTCTGGATAGTTCTTTGAAAAGCTTATGAGCACTCGGACCCCACGACCCAAGAGTTTCAACCCCAAACGGCTCAAAAATATAACTTCCGACGAGGTTGTTATATTTCCGCCGCTTGAGGTTCTCCGCAGCCGCAGCAGCAGCACCAGCACAGCACGAAGAGCTAGGAAGATGGGATGGCGCAAGAGTGTCGACACAGGTAGCGTCCCACACTAAAGGCCTACCCATCTTCCACGGAAATAAAGACATACCGTCCGGTCTCTTACCATCGTCGCGTGCCAGGCCATTAGGTTCCAAAACAGCCGGAACGCCGACGGTGACAAGGGCTCGTCGGATGATGTCGTTAATATTCGCGTGCCGTGCTATCCGTCCCGCGCTTCGACTGCATGACAGGCCGTGGTGGCCAAGGCTGTTGACAACTTCGCCACAGTGGCAGCGATGAGGAGAACAGCAAGGAGCGCCTAGGCGTAGGGCAACAGCTAGGCGGAAAGTAGTATCGTCGAATAAGGTGCCAATATTCGACGACGGCAGTGCGTGAAGCCAAAGACCTGATTCCCAATTTCCCACAGCTAGGAGGCGCGCACGCTCCGCAGTAGTAGCAGATGTTACACTACACTTATATTATACAGTAAAAGTTTGTATGTATGTATTTGTATACGTGGGTGTGTGTATGTTTGTTATTCCATTACGCTCAAACGGCTGAACAGATTTAGACGAAATGGCATAATTTTCTAATTTCGCGCAGGCGAAGCTGCTGAGAGTAATTAGTATATGTAGGACATAATATGAAAGGTAAATCCTTAAACCATTGATGTTATATAATAATATAGATAGTAAGTAGTTCTTCAAGGAGATGTCAGCAACCATAGGGGCCCAGCAGGGTCGAAGCCTACTTTAGCCATGGGTGATGCGAAAGAAAACCCCGGGGCATTGAAACGAGGGCAAAGAAGGAACAGGAGTGGGTTTTAGTCTGTAAAAGTCTGACACGCCCTCCAGCCCCGCCTCAGGGCAGTAGATGCCATTGAATGATTTAGCACCTAAAAAATTTTTTTTTTTGGAAAACCTTTCCCCATACTAAAAGTTACTTCTGTATCGTTGGTGCGCTCGCAAACACGACACCCACACTCGGGACACCTACAGATAGCGGCACGAATCTTGAGCGCTCGGCGAAAGAGCGGGGATCGCTTTGCGCATCGTACACATCGGCGAGCCAATCACTGTACAAGGATTGCACTCCCCACCCCCGCATCTCTTTTCATACCACTAATGAGACCCGATATTTCACTTCTGCGTGCTTTTGCGCAAGTAGAACTGTAGAAGTCAGCGCTCAAGATCCGTGCCGGTATCTGTTTCTGTACGCCATACAAATATTTGTTCCGTACGGAGATCAAACAGTCAATCACTTAACCACCGCACCAAACATGCTTTTGAAGTTAACCATGCACAGGGCCGTTTGTAGTGAAGTCACTATCATCGTCATCTTTTCAGGTGAAAGACGTCCACTGTTAGACATAGGCCTCCCCAAGTGTCGCCACAAGGAACGATCCTGTGTGTCTCGCATCCATCGGATTCCAACCCTTACCAGGTCATCGGTCCACCTTGTAGGACGCCTTCCATCACTGCGTCTTCCGGTACGCGGTCACCACACCAGAACCGTTTGGTTCTGCGAGCAATGTGCCCTGCCCATTGCCACTTAAGTTTGGCGATTCTTCGTGCTATTTCGGCAAGTCACTATGGCGTTACTTATTTGTTTCGTCACAAGTATACACAGCTCTCTCTGTTTATCATTGATTTTTAAATACTCGTAAATATCTTTTTTGTTACCTGTGTGTTAATTTTTCTGAAGGCTTTGAGAAATATAAATAAAAGGAATAGTCAAATAGCCTACTTATTTCTGTAATGGCAGCCATAATGTACATAAATAAATCACGTAGATAGACACGGAACAAATTTTGTTTATTTAGGACATACAAATGTGCTCAAATATATGTCGGTGAAAGGTGACCGAAAACGCTAGAAAAATCCAATTTTGTCCACGTCCTGCGACAGGTATCCGTAAACGAAGTAAAGTTGGGAAAAATAATGATAACAATATTTTAAAGGTTTTATTTTCTTCAATTGTATTCTTGCTTCTCTGAAAATAAAATATAGTAGCTAAAGATAAAAATATTTCGGTTTGTTCAGTGACAAATTGGGACCGAAATGGTTTCTACGTCATATTTTATGGCGTATTTTATAGACCACGTTCCGAAATATAGAAAGCAAATCAATTGTTTGGTATCTACATTACTATTTTCTTTATTTGTTAAAATATACAATTTTAAACTGGGACTAACCCTAAAATTGAAAATATTTAAAAAAAAAAATAATATGAAATAACATATTATTTTTTAAAATAAGATATTCGATTTTTTTTTGACAGAAATTGTCTGAAAATGTTTATAGATTTATTTATACACGTTTTTTGAATTGAGTTAATATTTTACAATATTTGATTTCAACATTCAATTTTATAAATTGTTTCTGTTATCGACAATTCTATTTTAATATTATTATGCATGTAATGTTTGAGATAATGTTTATTGTTTACTAATAAATTAAAGAAATAAATATATTTTATGTTCAACACGATGTTTATTGTTTACGAATAAATTAAATGAAATATTAATTAGTACTTTCACCCTTGAAATATTTTCATGCTGCAGTACGCACGCAACGTACACTGCAGTTACAAAAACAAACACACAATATAGCCCACATGCATCAACTTTTTAAAACTCCACCACCAGTAATTATAACCGGCCAGTTTCAACTGTTAACAACAATCATAACACCGTATGGGGTTACGTTTGTGTTATTAACAAGCAAAAACTAACCGCAGAGCAATCGTGTAGCCCCGATGTGGATGAAAGTTGTGTCGGAGCGATGTAAAGGCACGTATACAACTCATTGTTGGAGTAGAGACGGGCTATTGAATTTGGTTGAATTGTCTGACAGTCTACACATAGCGTGATTATGAATGGGCCAATTGTGTGATGTGTGGTTGCTTGGAGAAAATTTGGCAAACGCTTTCAGTGAGAGTTATGTATGTACACGGAATATGTGTCTTATATTGGTACGATTTATCAGTTAAAGGGTTTTTAATTGGCTTCTTTATTATGATCCTTCATTCTGTATGCGATCACGCAAGGAAACTCCGAGCATAGCCCTTTCCTTTACCCTTTGGGTGACTGTAAGCCTTCTGATGAGCTCTTGATGAGGCCCATTGTAAGCGACCATGTTTCAGAGCCATATGTCATCACTGGCAACACGCACTGGTCATAGATTTTCGTCTTGAGACATTGTGGTATGTTGGACGAGAAGATACCGCGCAGCTTCCCGAACGCTGCCCAGCCGAGTCGGATTCGACGATTGACCTCTTTCTCAAAGTTAGACCTACCCAACTGGATTGTCTGTCCCAGGTAAACGTAATCGTCTACAACTTCGAGTACAGAGTCTCCGATCTTGATCGAAGTGGGTGCTACATGGTTATTTACCATGACTTTGGTTTTATCCATGTGCGACCCACTCTTTCGGAAGCTCTACTAAGGTCATCGAGCATTGTACTGAGCTCCTCCGTAGTCTCAGCCATGACTACTATATCATCGGCAAACCGAAGGTGAGTGATGTACTCGCCATTGACATTAATGCCTAGTCCACTTCAATCCAGAACCTTGAAGACATCCTCCATTGCAGCCGTGAACAGTTTCGGAGAGATGACATCTCCCTGCCTCACGCCCCGCTGCAGAAGGATAGGTTTCGAGTGATCGCATAAAGAATGAAGATATCCGCAGGAGAACCAAGGTCGCCAACATAGCCCGAAGAATCGCCAAACTAAAGTGGCAGTGGGCAGGGCACATTGCTCGTAGAACGGATGGTCGATGGAGCCGAAAGGTTCTAGACTGGCGACCGCGCACCGGAAGACGCAGCGTTGGAAGGCCTCCCACAAGGTGGACCGACGACCTGGTGAAGGTCGCGGGAGTGCGGTGGATGCGAGAAGCACTGGATCGGTCGCTGTGGCAACGCTTGGGGGAGGCCTATGTCCATCAGTAGACGTCTTTCGGCTGAAATGATGATGATGATTATGAACCTGGTATATCCTTCCATTGGTCCATTTTTTTTCGGTCCTTAGCTATATCTGGCCAATCCTTTAGATAGGAGTCCATCTCGTCACACCATTTCTATTTGGGCCTGCTGCGTCACCGGTTCCTGTTCTTTGGAATCCAGTCAGTATTTAATTAATTTGTTGCTGTTTAATTTTGCATCTCTCTGTATATTTTTTTAGAGCGGTAACTATACACGATATTGATTTTTTAGAACCATTTATATAAGAAATGGTAAGATAGACGATTTATGTCTAACCTAAACATTTAAAATCTGTGTGTGTGCAGCTGTTGTTACTTCAGGTTTACGAGAAAATGGCGAGTGTTTCTTTTGCCTTTTGAGTCCTGCAAAACTTTGTCTTATAAATTTCTTAATGACTAGTTTCAGTAATTATTTTGCTAATTATATTTTCGTAATTTATTCGTATATTCCTCTTCTTAACTTGAATTATTGTTCAACCTTCATGTAATAAATCGGCATTACATTTTCAACGACGACATCTCGGAATTCCATATCAATTAGACACGCCAGCTCAAATTGAATTCTAAGAAATGTTTTCTTACAGTTAAAGTCTCCAAATAAATTGAAATTGCTTTATAAACGGGGCCGGGGCGACGAACTACGAAGTCAACTTCGGCAATATTAGTCGATAAGTTGGCGTTAGATAAAAACAACTTTTACTCTTAATCATAAAGTTTTTGTTTGCAGTGCTTCGGTTGCCAAAATTGCCTAAAGCGGGGCTGGTAACCCTAACATATTTCTCGCCTATTTTTGTAGAATGTGGTTACATAAATCGCTGTAGACGCGCGAGAATGTTTTCTGCACTGGAAAATTTTTCCGCGTAATTGGTCCAGACCTGGAGGTCGATGGCACTGCAGTTGAAAGTTTGTAAATAAAGCTAGCCTTTATTTTTGATGTGGGAAATTATCAAATAATGAGAGCGTGTCAAACTTTTACCAACTAGAACCCTACCTGTGTTCTTTCAGTTACCCTTTGAATCCCAGAGCCACGGTAACTTTTTTAAATATTATCGTATCCCTAGCAGGCCTCGTCCGTACTGTACCCTGTCCATTTACTAACATCCCTTTGAGGCGCACATGGAATACAACGTGCCTTCGACTTGGATTTGGTCCTTACTGGACGGCCGCTTGCTCGACGTCCGCAAGCCCGAAATAATAATCTATCGATTTCCTTTAAAAACATTCTCATTATATTATGGAGAGTAAGAACTGGTTTGAAAAAGCTAAAAGTCAGGGCAGGATCTTAAGAGAGCCGAGGACGGTAATCACCAATATTCACGCTTGTATGTCTACCTATTACCTTGAAAGCAAGAATAAACAGTAGACGTCTTCTTATACCTGTCAGCCTTGAAAGCAGCGGCGAGCAATGGGTAGCTTGCCATCCGACCGTCTGGTAACCGACCGGACAGAGCCCAAGTCGTCGACGGCGCGTAGTGTTCCACGCGCGCCTCAAGAAGATGTCAGCAACCGTAGGGGCCCAGCAGGGTCGAAGCCTACTGGGGCCATGGGTGATGCGAAAGAGAGGCCCTGGAAAAATGGCAAAGAAGGAAAAGGAGTGGGTTTTTAGTCAGTAAAAGTCTGACACTATCCCTCGCTCCCCCCAAGAGCGGGGGATGTCATTAGATGATTTTTCCGAAAAAAAAAAGCCTTGAAAGCAAGAATAAACAGTAGACGTCTTCTTAATTATAATTTTGCCTAGCAATGGTATGGTGCAGGCTACCCATAGTCAGGTCCAAGACTGGAGAGTGGACATGGTAAGATTTGGTTCTGTTAATCTTCTCTCCTTGGTACTCCTGCAGATATTTTCATTTCTGATGTAATCAAGCAAGGAAACTCCGGGCATAGCCCTTTCCAATGCTCTTTGGGTGACTTTAAGTCTTTTTATGAGGTCCATTGTAAGCAACCACGTCGTTTCGGAGCCGGATGTCATCACTGGCAACACTCACTGGTGGACTTTCATCTTAAGGCACTGTGGTATATAGGACCGACATAGCTCCAAAAATCGCCAAACTTAAGTGGCAATGGGCAGGGCACATTGCACGCAGAACAGATGGTCGATGGAGACGAAAGGTTCTGGAGTGGCGACCACGTACCGGAAGACTCAGCGTTGGAAGGCCTCCCACAATGTGGACCGATGACCTGGTCAGGGTCACCCGGTCGCGGGAATCTAATGGATGCGAAACGCACAGGACCGGTCGTTGTGGCGACGCTTGTGGGAGGCCTATGTCCAACAGTGGACGTCTTTCGGCTGAAATAATGATGATGTTTGTACAGCGCGTATGTGGAGTCACCTTTATCCTTCGATACAGATTCGGTAACCGCATTACAAACAGATAGTATTTCTCAATCAGGAATGAAGCTAACATGGCTGCCAATATCATTGATTGCTTTTGTTGCATTTGAATCGTCTGTAACGAAGTATTTGCTCAGGTTCATTAACCACATTTGGTTTCTGTACCGTGTAATACTGTATAATACTTATTTTTAACGTAAGAACACGTAATAGTATAATCAGTGTATTTACTTTTGATTATGCGGAAGAATCGCACTTATGTATGAACTATTAAGGAGTGGAATTCCTTGCCAAAGTCTGTGTTTCCTGACACTACAACCGAGGGGTTTTTTAAATCAGGAGTGAATAGATTACTTCTAAGTAAGCTTGTTCCATCATCAACCACATCACCGCTTACCTTCACGTTTTTTTTTTTCAAGGTGAAAAATCATATCTAATGACTTCTCCCGCTGACTAAAAAATCATCTAATGACTAAAATCTATCTATACATATAAAAGCGAAATACCACTCACTGATTAATCGAAATCGCAGAAACTATAACACCTACAAACTTAAAATTTGGCAGGTAGGTTCCTTATAGGGTGTAGACATCCGCTAAGAACAGATTTTACAAAACTCCACTCCTAAGGGGGTAAAACGGGGGTTGGAAGTTTTTATGGAGAAACCTACTTTCACGCGGGCGAAGCCACTGGCAAAAACTAGTTACACATATTTTCCTTCAGTTGACCTTTGTTTTTTTTTTTTTTAAGTCAATCTACAGCCTTAATAGGCTTCGTCCCTGCTGAGTAGTATTTAAGCAGTATAATAAGCATAAGCATAATCAGCCTTTTTAATGTTCCCACTGCTGGGACTCAGGCCTCCTCTCTAGGAGAAGAAATTTGCAGTAATCCACCACGCGGGCCCAGTGCGGGTTGGTGGATGTCACATGTCTTCGAATTTTTGGTTCTTCGACACGCCGGTTTCCTCATAATGTTTTCCTTCACCGTTTTGAGAGCAGTAGTGATGAAATAAATTACACAAAGTATTGCGCCTGGCTGGGTTTGAACCCGCGACCTACAACTCGTAAGTCGGGGCCGTTACCACTCGGCCACCACTGCTCAAGCAGCATACGTATAGTTTAGTAGGTCTACTTAAGGCGAAAGCACCTTAAGTTAAGTACTTTATCGTTAAGTCCGTAAAGTATATTTTATTTACAAAAATATCAGAAGTCTCTCTTTTTAAAACAACATCTAACTAAACTAATCCTGAACCACAACAACATACACAAATTCAAAAGGAAATCAATCACTCGACTCTGTTCCACGAAAAGAAAATTTTAGAAAATAAAAAACAAAAACTCTCTAAGACGAAGATGAACGAATAATTCTTTAACAGTGCACTTTCAGAATATTAGAACACTTTAAGAGCAACTAGTTCACGTCGAACCGACTAAAAAGAATTCACTATTGTCGACTAAGGAAAAGAAAATTCCTCAAGTACACGCTGTACCTTTTTATTCTTAGTGATATTTTTACAAGGAAAATTTATTTTACCGTACAATTTTAATTGGACACGCTCACTTACAGGCAATTTTGAGTGAAACGAAGTATTTAGAAACAGATATAAAGAGTTGTGTTTTTGAGTACACTATAACTACTGTTCCTGTGCAATTGTCATATTCTCGGAGTATAAGGTTAAGTACTTAACTGATCCAATTTCTTCATGACTATATTTCCATACTTATGTAGCATTTGAAACTGTCAATTCACTTTTAAGAGGGCCCTTCTCCACTCGCCTATCGTCAACGTCGAGCATGGTTTAAAAGCTTGTTCTTCATCTAACGCAATCCAACGCGATGTTTGATGAAGAGGCAATGCGACAAAAGAGTTGTTGTTGTGCTGTTGGCATTCGGTAATTACGTGATTTACCTACTCAAATATTTCACAAATCTGGTTCCAGGAAATACCTGTTTTATTTTATTTAACTCTTTTATGTTTGTCAGTAAAATTGTCATCATTCAGAATCTCGATTAAATTTGCAAGGCTGGATGTACTTTTTTAAATTTTTAATATTTGAACACATTGTGGTGGGCCCAAGTTCACGTATTTTTACTCGCAGATTTTCAGAGGTCTTTACTAGATTAGTTTTAAACAAATTTATGTTTTGATTTCAATAGAAGCCTAGATAATATCTACAAAAAAGCTGTGTATCCAAAATATCTAGAGAAAGATGTATAATAACATAACCACGTAAGAGCGGTTGTATGGAAATGTACCTCGAGTTGACTGCTTTTAAAATAATGTAAGAATTGGATAGACGTACTTTTGAGCCTTGGCCTTATTTTGAAAATTTAAAAAATATTCTAAAACGTTCTCAAATTTTTGGGTACCTAACATGTACAATATTTGTGTTTTATTTGTGTAACATGTAGATTTTTTTTTTGTAGTGATTCTAGTTCCTTACTTTATAGTTATAAAAACCTAAATTTAACTTAACGACAGTTTTCCCTGACGCCAGTGAAAACTACTTTTGAGTAACTAACAGTCCCTACAGCCCTTCAGTATGTAAAGACTAACTTCTGGCAGTGGCTTCGCCCACGTGAAAGTAGGTTTTTTCTCCATAGAAACTTTGAACCCCAGCTTCATCGCCTTAGGAGGTGAATTTTGGAAAATCCTCTCTGAGTGCTCGCCTACATCACAAAAAGAAATCTTATGCAAAATTTTACACTCTTAGTCCTTGTAGTTTCATTATATAGATTTAAGCATTGTGTCAACTTATTGACTATCCAACGATTGCAAGGATGAACTGAACTTTTTTAAGTTAATTGAAATACTTTGTCGACCAGAACTACTTCTAGAAGAATCTAAAAACTGTTAATTAAAATAACTGTGCTGCATGTGAAACAATCGAGCCCAACATCTCAAACTTAAATTCGTTATACACCATGTAACATGTTCCGTGCAAGAATTCACACGCTGCTACAAATTCCTTCATTCCGATACAGGTGTTCCTTTACAGATAAACTTTAGCACAAGTGCCTTAATAAGGCCACAGATTAAACACCTCTACTTACACGGCATAAGTTCTAATATTGCGTACATTGGTTTCACTAACGAAGTAAGTAGAACTTGAAGTGAATCTGACAGGAACATATGGGTATTGCTGGAAGGCAATTAGGTAAGAGAGCATATAGGATTTAAACTAACTGTTGGGGATGAGTTACGGTGAAGCGGACTTAGGATTGAAGCGGCTTTCTCAAGCGTATCGGTGTTTTGCTTTGACTATGGCAGTTTTGAAAGAATATATAGAACCAACTCCTAGAATGCAACTTGCATCTTCGGCAAATAAAAATAATAAACATTTAATTCGGACCACAATGAATCCATATAATACTGTTAGTAAAAACTTAAAAATAAATGTTAGTATCCTTAAAAATATAATAATTACAATTTTATGTCTTGAATCGAGCCTTACACTACCCATGTAGTATGTAGTACATACTCGTGGACGTACTCGTATGAAGTCCGATCTAGTGACGCAGCATTGGGTAATCCCACCTACCGCACATAACGCTCAGGATGCGGTAAGAGCTGGCGCGCACTCGCTTCAGGATTGAGATCGACCGCTTTCGAATGTTGACATGAAAGTCATCAATCGTCGCCTCAGCAAACATCGCTGACGTGCTACAAAACGCGTTTTATACTGCACACGCAGGGCATTGTCCTTTGCGTACCTGTAACTAACCCACAGACTGCACCTATAGAATGATTAGCAGTAAGCTCTGCCCCCCTAGCCAAGTTACGATCGTTTCGTTTGCGTCGAACACCTCGAGCAGGCCACGCCTTCGATTCCTTTGTTCTGAACACGTGACTGAGTGTTGAGATGACGTTAGAACAAGGAATCGGAGGCGTGGCATACTCGGGGTGTTCAACGCAAACGAAACGATCGTAACTTGGCTAGGGGGACTGAAGAGTATCAAAAAAAGGGCACAACCGCGATTATTGTAATAGTAAATAAATGCAATTTTTAGTTTTTCGTTTTGTTATCAGAATGGTCTTGCTCTGCATTACGGTGCTCTAAAGTTAATTCTTCTTTTCGTGAAATAAACTAGCCATGACAGTTATCTTAGACATATTGACATAATTTTTTTTTTAATATTTTTAGTTGGCCTGTTGGTCTAGTGGTTAGTAGCCCTGACTGCTATGTCGGAGATCGTGGGTTCGATTCCCACCCAGGACAAATGTTTGTGTAATAAGCACGATCATTTGTTCTGTGTCTGGGTGTAATTTATCTATAGTCATAGTCATAGTCGGCCTTTTAATGTTCCCACTGTTGGGACTCAGGCCTCCTCTCTAGGAGAGGGAATAGGCCGTAATCCACCACGCGGGCCCAGTGCGGGTTGGTGGATGTCACATGTCTTCGAATTTTTGGTTCTAGGACATGCCGGTTTCCTCACGATGTTTTCCTTCACCGTTTTGAGAGCAGTATAGTAATTTATCTATACTATATATGTATTTAGAAAAATATAAGTATGTTTATCAGTTGTCTAGTACTCATAACACAAGCTCTGCTTAGCTTAAGACTAGACGGCGTTGTGTGATAGTTGTGGAATATTATTATATTATTATATTAAAATGATTGGCGGATGTAATAGTAGAGGAACATGGGGGGATTTTGGTCAGTAAAAGTCTTACACTTCCTCTCGCTCTACCAAAAGTAGGAGAAGTCATTTGATGATATTGGGATGAGATATTGGAAGAAGACCTTCGCTAACTCTCAGTCCTATAGGACCAAGGTATAGAGAAGATGAAGCATCTTTAGGGGTCCGGTTTTGTAACTCAACTTCCACAGAATTTAAAATCTACGAACAGCCTTTGAATAATCAAAAAACAAAACTTTTCTTTCTTTCTTTTCTTTCTTTAAACAAGCTTACACAATGATAACCACACTTCTCATTCTTTCTCAGAAAAGTATTAAAGTAATTATCTGAAATACGGTGTAGTGGATTTTACAGAGGTGCACAGCGATGTTGGAGTATTCTTGTTTCTTGCACTCGTATGCAATGCTAGCAGGATATTGAAAAAGTAATAAATGAGTTTTCTTGTAAACATTGTGCAGGACTCCTGTATTGATTATGGAAGTACTCTTTACAGATGGAACTGTTTTATACTTCTACTTTAGCTTCTGCTGGCGGCTTTGCCTGCATAAAAGTAGCAATTAAAACAAGGATAAAAGTGTGAAAAATTTGTAATAAAAGCATAATCAGCCTTTTAATGTTCCCACTGCAGGGACTCGGGCCTCTTCTCTAGGAGAGGGAATGGGCCGTAATGCACCACGCGGGCCCAGTGCGGGTTGGTGGATGTCACATGTCTTCGAATTTTTGGTTCTAGGACATGCCGGTTTCCTTACGATGTTTTCCTTTGCCGTTTTGAGAGCAGTGGTGATGAAAATAAATTACACAAAGTAATGCGCCTAGCTGGGTTTGAACCCGCGACCTACAACTCGTAAGTCGGAGCCGTTACCACTCGGCCACCACTGCTCACGAAAAGTCTGTTCTTTTCCAGAATTGTTCATCAAGTCCTTAAGCTCCATAATAGTCCTTAGTTGAGCTAGAAAAATACTGCTTGCACTATCTGAACTCGTCCACTCAAATCTGTGTGTTTCTTTCTTCAAAAGACCTCCTGAGACACTAATCTTCATGGTTCTCATATGATTTGACCATTACATACTTACTGTATGTATCTATTTAAATAAAAATAAATAGCTGTTCGTTAGTCTCGCTAAAACTCGAGAACGGCTGGACCGATTTGGCTAATTTTGGTCTTGAAATATTCGTGATAGTCCAGGGAAGGTTTAAACGGTCTGAAAATATGGAAAAACTTACGAAAAAAAAAATCGAATACAACGCCATCTCTAATTAAAATGTCATTATAAAACGGTTATTTATGCTGCCTTTAGATGGCGTTATCCTTACTATTGGCGGTACGAAGTTCGCCGGGACAGCTAGTAATAATATATTTAAAAGAGACTGACCTCTGAGTAGTATTTTTTTTAAGGGTAATCAGCTAAGAAACATAGGTATTATCTAGTTTAAATTGACAAAGTATTGTATTGACGTGTAGTTCTCTTTAAAAAACTTATTTGCAAAATAAATATAATTAATCGTAGAACAAAGGTTACTCGTATGCCAAAGTCTTTCGTCTTTTTAATATTACTATGATGGTTACTTTGCCAGCTGGAAATCTTAGTAAATCTGTGGCAGTGGGCCAGTAGTCAAGGATTGAGTGCCATTGATGTTTCTCCTAAAGTTATGAATGGATTACTCGTAAATGGATTGGACTAGGCGCATTTCGAGGACAGCGTCTAATCAGACCCATCAGAATTTGGAATATTTATAATAATACCATATTTTTGTCAAGATAGAATAGTACTGAAATTATCATCGAAATAGATTATTACAAGTAAATGGACAGAGTGCTACAATCCTTACTTAAGGGTCTGTCTAAATTGGAAATTAGACTTTCATCACACAATGTTGAGCCTTCAAGTAAGCGCCTTCGACGCCGGCTAGAAAGAGGAGGCGAGATAAACTAGACGCGTACCACGAAGACGGTTTGAGACGGCATGGGTGAAAAATGTCTTCAAAAATTTAGAGCCATTACTGTCCTAATGCTGGGCTTTCTCTTTGCCCAGCATTGGGACAGTAATGGCTAAAAAAAAAGAGATTGACCCTAAAAAACTCCCTCCCGTAAAAATTACTTTTAACTTATTCACTTACGATGTTCTTCCTGAAAAAGCAAGAAAAAGTTCAAATACCATTACAACTCATACTTTTTAAGGCCTTTTGGATACAAAAATGGGATTTAAAAATCATCTTAAAATAAACTACACTTAAGTCGATACTTGAATAAATAGCAATGGAATAAAATTATCTCGAATTAATAATTCTAGTATAAGTAAATACTTAGGTATATTGATCAAACCGGTAACATTTTCATAAATACAGAATACATTGGTATCTACGTAATATAGGTACAAAGTATAACATTTGAGGTGAAACTATGTAGACGTATATAGCTCAATGTTTCAGCAGACTGAGCAGTAGTTGGCGAACCTCGAACGCGCAAACAACAGCCAAAACCACAAACTTCAAAATTAAAACCGACTAGTTTTATTAAATAAGTGCAAATCAGAGGCAACCCTAGCTGAGGAAATACGAGAAATCGCTGCGAACTTCTCTTTTCATGCCTAGTTTTGTTTATGAGCCCATGCCTAGTTTGTTTAAAAGTATATAACTTTGAAGTTAGAGTACGAACATGTTTGAACAGTTTATTTGCAGGCAATGAATATAAATGGTTAATATGAATAATGCTTGGTTCGTGTGAGCTAGGGCTGCCATTGAAGGGGGCACAACTCATGGTAATGTATGGGCGATAAGTGACAGTGTTCGTAGTCAAGCTTGAAGGTCGTTCGCGGAAATATATGAGGGCGTATTTATTTTCTGTGGAAGTGGGAAAATGTTTTGTATTTTCGGTGACGAGAAATACAGACAATACTGTACATAATAGCTGTGATTACGAAGAGACGGGAAGCGTCCTAGACATTGCGGAACCAATGAATGCCCAAAAGTTTTCCTACTAAAGAAACTTTACTAATTAAAATGCCATGCCAACTCGGATTGAATCGTAGAATAGTGTCTTTGAAAAACTTCCTGCTAATAACGAATCAACAGTACTGCAGTCGCAGTTTATAGAGGAATTCTTTGAAAAACTAGTCAGTATTTTTCGAACCAGAGGAAATACACTCATTCCACTGTGTATCGGCAAAAAATGCAGGACTAGGTCAGTTTGAAAATCATCATAGAAACAAATAAAGATGATGTAGGCAATTATTTTGATATCCGGAGGAGAACCAAGGTCGCCGACATAGCCCGAAGAATCGCCAAACTTAAGTGGCAGTGGGCAGGGCACATTGCTCGTAGAACGGATGGCCGATGGGGCCGAAAGGTTCTAGAGTGGCGACCGCGCACCGGAAGACGCAGCGTTGGAAGGCCTCCCACAAGATGGACCGACGACCTGGTGAGGGTCGCGGGAGTGCGGTGGATGCGAGAAGCACAGGATCGGTCATTGTGGCGACGCTTGGGGCTATGTCCAACAGTGGACGTCTTTCGGCTGAAATGATGATGATGATGAGGCAATTAAACCTCTAACGGTTAGTGAGCAAATGGAAATTGATAAATGTCATCACACTTATATTGTAAAGATGTAATTAGTTTTCATTACCAATGTGTGTATGTATGTAAGTATCTTACTTCTTCACGCTCAAACGAGTTTTAGAGTTTCATCCAAATCTATTCAGCTAATAGATTTGGATGAAACTTTTTACAGTGGCTTACAAAGTGAGAGTCAAAATGGGGGGTGTACCACAGCGAATTAAATTATTTAAATACGAAAGCGCCATCGCATATTTTGTGCTGTCACGCAGGCAAAGCAACTTGCAGAAGCTTGTATACCTATATGAATATGTACCTTGATCAATTAAAAAGTAAAGGAGACACGATTGTTTCGTATTTAAATAAGTTTTCGAAAGATATCAGAGATGGCGCTAGTTGTTTAGAATGTCAATGACGTGTGTCACGTGACTGGCATACGACATTAAGTATAGGGTACTATTAAAATTTCTTATTCTGTGGTTTAAGAGACATAATTGTTTTATTTCTCAGGAACTATTCAACTGATCAAATGTGTGGTATTTTCTACTTGAGGTACTTTTTAGGTTTATTTTTTTGGTGTTCTTATACATAATATTAGTAACGGTTAAATAATAAAATATTACAGAACACCCGCCATCTTGACGTCAATATGGCGGGAGTACCTTAATTTTGAAATAAATTTCATTCTGAAGGAGGTACTTACAGATATTTTAGAGCTAAGTAATGAATAGTACATTTAGGGCGGAATTCACCAATAAAACTAATGGCGTTTTAACGTTTGGCTCGCATAATCGCGTTCTTCTTCTTTTTTTCGTGTCGATGTACTCTAACTAAATTTTATCTGACCAGTATTTCGCAACCTCTACGGCTCTGTTATTGGCCTCGCATAGATCCTGAAAACCGCAGGTGGTTGTGCAGCATAGCAAATGACGCATGTCCTGTGCAGCGGCTCCACACTGGCACTGTGTTAGACATACCACTGACCACTGCAATTCGCGTCCAGGGGGGAGATGTTCTGTCGGAGTGATGAAATGTGTAGGAATTCAGCCGCTGTCACTAGTGTCACTTGTAAAAATACAACAAAAGAAAAATACAGACAAGTCCAATTAATCTATCCATCTCCACCGTGGCCTATCGTCTGTCTCGTACTAAGTTAGAGTAAAAACAACTCGCACTCACCGGAACACCTCTGTAGGCCATACAAATATTTGTTCCGTGCGGGAACCGAACCGCTGCGTGTCGTGGTACAGGCCCCCTAACCAAGTTACGACCGTTTCGTTTCGATTCTCTTGCGTGGAATGCCTCGAGTAGGCCACGACTCCGTTTCCTTTGTTCTGACTCTGACGTCACCTCAACGCTCAGTTACATGGTCAGAACAAAGGAATCGGAGGCGTGGCCTACTCGAGGCGTTCGTCACAAGAGTATTGAAACGAAACGATTAATGCGCCAAACGTGCCGTCAAATTGATTCATAAACAACCCAATTATCCCGATATTGCATCGCCCATCTCTGAATAAAATCGTCAGCAGCAAGAATTGATTTAAGCCTACCCCGATCAGGTTTACCTAGCACCGATCAGTCGACAAATCAACTATCTAGGTCAAACTGCCGCGGACAAGTTAAATAATTGAAATCACTTTGGCCGGATATTGATAGGCTGGATGTTTTACGCCGTGGCTTTTGTATAGATAGTCGAAAATTTATTAGTATTAAAATTAATTAGTGGTTTGGTTTTATGTGACGTCAGCGGATGTAAAGGTGGGTTTATATGGAGCTCTAGGTACTGTATTTCGTTTATTTTTGAATAAACATTATATTTTATTGCGAAGTATTTTGCAACAAATAACTAAAATCTTTTTTTAGGGTTCCTTAGCCGAAGGGTGCAAATGGGACCTTCTAACTAAGCCTCCGCTGTTCGTCGTCGTTTGTCCGTCTGTCAGCGGGCTGTATCTGATAAACCGTAAGAGGTAGAGAATTGAAATTTTCACATAATGTGTATTTCTATTGCCGCTACAATAATAAAATTTAAATAAAGTTAAAAATGAAAAAAAAAAAAAACGCCGATAAAATAATATTTCTTGCATGGAAACGATTCCGGGAACCGAACCGCTGCGTGTCGCGGTACAGGCCCCCTAACCAAGTTACGACCGTTAAACATACAAGAAACGGAACATACAGGAAACGATTCCATGCAAGAAATATTATGTTATCGGCGTTTTTTATTCGGTTTTATTTTGCAGCACAGTTTCCATATTAACACTATTAAACTTAACTAACTTAACTTTATTCTATTCAGTTCTATTCTTACGTCACAGCCAACCAGCTTAGTTCGTCATTTAGTTAACTGCCTAGCCTGATAACTAAATGGCGCCATTCAACTAGCAACCTGAATGATGTTCAGCCGATGCGTATACTACAACAATTAATGAACAGTCTGGCTAATACTTAAGATGAAACATAGGGCACCCCACGCACCCAGGCTCGCCGTCCGACCGTCCGGTAACTGTCCGGACCGAGCCCAAGCCGTCGACGGCGCGTATTGTTCCACGCGCGCCTCAGGGTGATGTCAGCAAATCGTTGGGGCCCGGCAGGGTCGAAGCCTACTAGGGCCACGGGTAGTGTGAAAGCGAAGCCCGGGGCCCCGGGATGAACGCAAAGAGGGAACAGCAGTGGGTTTTTGATTTTCCCACCTTAAAAAAAAAAAAAAAAAAACCCCACGCACCCAGAGGTTAGGTTTTTAGGAAATGACGGGGGAAAAAGTGAAAGAGCAAAACGAGTGAACGAAACCCCTTCATGTTAGGTTCCTTTAAACCCTGCAGACAGAAACTGGAACCCCGCAGCGGGGCTCCATCAACTTATCTTACTTACGACCGTCGCCTTGTCGGCACATTGCCGGCTGAACGCGAATCAAAATTAATTTTGCGACTTGCCACAGCCTCTGAAATGTCTGGCTAAGCAAATAATGAATGGTTATCGATCCAAGTACCGACCAAGTAAGTATTTACCTAGCTATTTGATTAAATAGCAAAATATAATTGTTGTCTTGAACTTTAACCGCTTTAATCACCAAAAAAAAAACTTTTTCTGGATTTTTCTAGGAAAAACAACGATATAGGAACCAAAATTTTCGTTCAAACGTGTACAAAACGAAAATTAAGCGTTTTTCAAGGTCATTCAAGTTGTACAGACGTATGTAAAAACCTTCGAAAAAAAAACAAATAAATAATAAAACGGCCAAGTGCGAGTCGGACTCGCGCACGAAGGGTTCCGTACTGTCCGTAGCAAAAAAGAGCAAAAAAAATTACGTTTGCTTTATGGGAGCCCCACTTAAATATTTAATTTATTCTGATTTTAGTATTTTGTTGTTATAGCGGCAACACAAATTTATCATCTGTAAAATGACATACATCCTGGTGACAGACAGACTGACAGCGGAGTGACAGCAATATGGTCTCGTTGCTACCCTTACAAAACTCCAAAAAGGCCAGCCTGCTGTTACCCGACTTTTTTTTGCTAGCCTCTTCTATCCCACTCCCTCCTTCCACCTTTCGCGAGTCTGCGCTTCCTCCTTCTATTATTAATTTAGGTCATCATATTTCATAAACAAAAATAGTGTTGGTATGCTTTGGATAGGAAGAAATTCTTCCTATGTTTAAGTATAGCTGACTGCACAATTTTCAGACATCGCGTCCCTGAGTCCGATGAGTGTTAAGCAATATTATCAAGGGTATCGCATAGTACGGCCTTGACATCAGCTAAAAGAATAGTGGCGGAGCAGCTAGAAGTACCTATAAGTATAAACCCAATAGGATACTTGACACAAAATATTCATTTATACTGAAAGACTTGTGACTATTGATGATAGTTTCATGTTACGACACTACGACAACAGTTCCTACTATATTTTCTTGTTTTGATACATTTCTGTTTACTTTACGTCATCACTTTTTAAAACTTAAAAAACGACACTACGATACCTACTGTAAACACATTAAAAAAGAACAACCGTATACGATGTAACAGCAGAACACTGACTCCTAAGTCCCAGGTCTCACCTAGTTTTAGTTCGGTGTCCGACCGTCCGGTAACCGTCCGGACCGAGCCCAAGTCGTCGACGGCGCGTAGTGTTTCACGCGCGCCTCAAGGAGATGTAAGCAACCGTAGGGGCCCAGCAGGGTCGAAGCGATCTGTGTGTGAGTGGGTTTTTAGTTAGTAAAAGTCTGACACTATCTCCCGCACCGCCCAAGAGCGGAGGATGTCATTGGATGATTTTCCCACCGAAAAAACGAAATTCTTCAAAAAATCTGTTTCTGTAAAGTTAGCGCTCAGCAAATAGATGGCATTAAAAACAGTTTTTTGAAGAATTTCGTTCTTAACGGTATTTGATAAAAGGTTACGAATTTTATAAAGGTACCTCTACCTAATTTGTATGTAATTTCTTCACGCTCAAAAGGCTAATCGTATTTGTTTCAAAGGCACACGGTCCTACCTGTATGCCGTATTCTAGAATAGAGCGAAGGATATTTTGTATGCCGGGAATATATTCCCTTCGGATAATTTTCATTTTTGGGAAGCCACTTGCAGAAGCTAGTAATTTATACAACATATACAGTCAAACGAATGGCCATTGCCACAGAACAGATGGCCGTTGGCGCCGAAAGGTTCTGGAGTGGCGACCGCGTACCGGAAGACGCAGTGTTGGAAGGCCCCCCCTACAAGATTAACCGATGACCTGGTGAAGGTTGCGGGCATCCGATGGATGCGAGACGCATAGGACCGGTCATTGTGGCGACATTTGGGGGAGGCCTATGTTCAGCAGTGAACGACTATCGGCTGAAATAATGATGAAACAGTCAATTAAATATTATAATTAAAGCATACCAAGTTATAAAAAACAGAAGCAAAAGTTCTGTAGACCGTAGCCTCAACAGACAGTTGCATATTTTTCTTTAGAGGTAGGAAATCATACAATGACATCTCCCGCTCTGGAGTGAATCAAGGGGGCGTTTTCAACTTTTACTGGCTAAAACCCACATGTGTCCTTCAGTTGCCTTTTGCGTTCCAGGACAACGGTATCCCTTTCAGCTACTGGGCGGAGTTTTGCTGACATCTTTTTGAGGAACACGTGGAACACTAGGCGCCGTTGACGACTCGGGTTCGGTCGGCTCGGACGACCGGACGGCGAGCTAACCGCTGCTCGTCGTTTGCAAACCCGCACCTACGGGGGCCGTGGATCGCCCTGCGACTCCCGACATCCGGGGCGTCTCCTATGTTGGCGGTTGGGTCGTGTCGAAGTCCATTCCCTCACGGTTTCTTTCTAAAGCTCAAAATACCATATTAACGCCCGCACTATACAAGTTAAGATTATTCAGAGTCATATTTAAACCTACTGTCGCAGCAAGGCATAGTCTTGCAGCTACGTATAGTAAATGTAACCTCAACCGCATTTCTAGGTACCTAGGTGAACGTATAAATAACAGTAACTTAGCATTCCGACCCCCGTCGCTGCGTTGCTCGGAACGTAAGAGCTCTTATATTTTCTGCAGTAAATTCAAACCTGTTGGGCTACACTGGTGAACTTCTGGGTTAAAAACACAGTGCAGTAAGCTTTCATTGAAGGTTTTGCATTTTTTTTTTGTGTTACGGATTCTCTTTGTCCAATAAAATTCGTATTTCCCACGGACAGCGTACAGTAATAATTGAAATTTCTGCGACGAGACAATTGATTTATTCATGAAGCCTTTTGTTCAATGATTGTCATGAATTTTGTCCACAAAATTAAAAGTATACAGTTCATTTTGCTACTCAAGGCGACTGAATTGGTAATTACCAATTCAGTTGCCTTGGATATACATCCTGTTATGATGCAGACTGACTCGGTTTATGCATTTAGTAAGTGTCAAGTTTTAGACAGAAAAAACTTTTCACAAAAAAAAACAGACTTCAATGCAAAAAAACTAGGCTAGTGCGAATCGGACTTGCGCCCTGAGGGTTCCATACAAACTTACCTATGTCAACAGTTCAATTCCCGAATGGAGTATTGAAGATTTTTCCGAAGCGCATTTTTTTTTTTTATTGTGACGTAACAACAAATTTATAGTTTTCAGATTTATTACTATACTTGTGCTATAAGACTTTGTTTTATGCAAAATTTAAGGATTCTGGGACAAGTACCGAATTTAAATTTCCTCGAGTTTCGAAATATAAGTTTTTTGCGACATAACCGGCCGTATCTTTTTTTTCGTCTACCTACTTAGAAATCTTATTTTTTCACAGCATCAAGAGTCTGCAAACTTGTGTATTTGGTTTTAATTTCAACTCAATACCTCCACGCGTTCTCGAGATAAAAGGTCTTGACAGACAGACATACAGGCAGACTGACAAATAGACACAGACAGACAGTCAGACAGACAGACGGCCAATAAAGTGATTCTATAAGGGTTCCGTTTTATCCTTTTGAGGTACGGAACCCTAAAAACGCGCTTAGTACACTACCTCAAAGGTGGCGTGAAAACGTGTGCATATTATGACGATGACCTCTTTCAACTGTTTGAATCATTATATCTCAAAAACGGTGGCTCTTAGGAATAAAAGTATTGAAACATTTTCGTACATAATTATCAGATCTACAATTTTTGTCTAAACTAATTTGATGATAAAAGTTACCGTTTTGCTGAAACGAAAAAAAAACCCGAGTAATTTTTTTTTCCACGTGTCGGATCGATGAGGACTTTTTAGGTTTCATTTATGATGATGTTTTGAACAATCCTACCAATTTTCAGCTGGGTGCAAATTATTGTAACCTTGGATGTCTGACCGGATTATTAACAATATTTGGCAGCAAACGAATCGAGTCAGCTTTCTCAGCCAACTTCACTAAGATAGTCAACACTATAAAAAAACTCTCCACAAGACACAATCCACAATTTGCCTCTGCATCACCCAAAAGTTGACTGGTAGAAAATACCTTAAGGCATTAAGTCCGCCTCTGCACTCCTTTGTGCATAAAGAATAAATAAATAAAACTCCCAGTTCTATTTTATGGAGATCGCGCCTGTTAGAATGATTCTACATACCGTCCAGTCGTGTAGACAGTTGAGCAAACAAACTACACCAATTTTACATCACAATACACACTAGGAATCAATTTGCTATTAATGAAGTCATTGAACTTCACTCAAAAAATCCACCAAACACTTGCAAGCTGTTTATTGGTCGTCACTAGTTTTGATATTTAAATTACATTACATAGCTGCTTCCGATTTTAGTTTTAGAATGACTAGTAATCGATTTTTTAATTCAGAATGCTGCATTTAAAAGATAACATTGGTCCAATGGTTAGTAACAACTTTTAGTATCCCTTTAGTTGATAAGAACTAAAGGAATACTAAAAAACCTACAAAAACCTTAACCTACTGCCGCACTAGCAACCGTAACCAGTGATTGATCACTGGCGCATCATGCTTATCGGCTATGGTTTGAATAATATCATAGGAGCTAGTCTTAGATCTGCTTAGCAACGAGCCAACCTTCAGCCTTATTACAGCGTGAAAATTATCTATACGCGCTAAAGAGAACATGTAGTACACTGCAGTATCTAGGCAGTTAGAGCTGCCTAGATACTGTAGTAATTTTTTTGCAGCACGCGGAACCAATTATTATACTGTTATTAAAAGGGTCCTTTTTCACTAGCCTATCGTCAACATCGAACTAGGTTTAAAAGCTTGTTACTTCATCTAACGCAATCCAAAGCGATGTTTAACGAAAAGGCAACGCGAAAAAAGAGAGATAACGCCTGAAAAATCTGTTAGCATTCGGTAATTCCGTGATTTACTCGAATATTTTACAAAACTTGTTCTAGAAAATACGTGTTTTTTTTTTAAACCTTAGAATTTTTTGAAAAAAAAAATCATAATTCAGAATCTTATTTGCAAGGCTTCTATTGTTATACATTTGTTTACTTTTTAGTTTTAGAGTAAATAGCAAAATAGCAAATTTTCTGATGTCTTTACTGGATTAGTTTTACACAAACTTATAAATTGATTTCAATACGAGCCTAGATAATATCCACAAGATACTATGTTTTCAAAATATCGAATAAAAAATGTGTAATAACGTCTTAATCGCATAAGAGCGATTGTATGAAAAACAGTGAAAATGTATGTCGAGTTGGATGCCCTTAATGGCAACAATTGACAGATTTTCAGGATAAATTCAAAGGTTATTAGAGTTTGTCAAATAGGTATCTACCATCGATATATAATATAAGTCGATGGCATCTACTCAATTTCCAATTAAATTCAGATTAGGTTAGGTATTATTGGTCACTAGCGAATACCCGGCAAGTGCTACGACAAAAAAACACTTTTTTTATTTCGTTGGAAAAAAAGGAAATTTACGTTTATTCATTTTTTATGCATTATTTTATTGGTCTAAAACTATCTCTGTATTATTGCCTTTCTAGAAACCGGTTTCAAAGTCTATCTATAACGGAAATATATTTCTAAGATTTTTTTTTGTGTTTTATATCTATAGATTGTATTATCAAAGTCCCAGTCCCAAATCTTTTATAACATGTAACGAAATTTGCTCATTACCCTTGAAGAAGGTACAGCTCAATGTTATCTCCCTATACTAGACAATACGAAGTAATTATGCATGTAGATTGATGGAATTCTCTGATCCCATTGATATCTGAATGGTAAGTGCGTTTAATATTCATAAGGAATCGATTGATCATAGCATTCATCACGATCATCTCTTTGCCGACTGAGCAGAATCCTAAGTTGTTATCATGACAGAAAAGAGATTGCATTGTTAATCGATGCTCGAACTGGTAACCTGTCTTCGATACTGGCAGTTTTCCGACTTTGGAATAAATTATTGCTGGAGAGAAACATACTCTTTTTGTGTTTTATTTATTAAAGCGATTTCAAGGTCAATATAAATTATCTGTAGACGTAATCACTAAAAAAGGTAAAAACTTTTTTGTGATTACGTCTAGGCCAACGTGCACCATCGTCGCCCACATGATAGCTTACTATTGCCGCGCCAAGTCTCGGCATGGCGGACAGAGTTCCGGCGGGATCTCATGGTGGAATGGCGACGACGACTGTCGCAACCCAGTGCTGGGCACGCTACAATTATGGCGGTAAGTCCCCTCTTTGAGGAGTGGCTGGAGCGTCAACACGGCGTCCTCACCTTCCGCATGACGCAGGTCCTCACCGGACATGGCACGTTCGGGAGGTTCCTGCATCGGATTCAGGCGGAAGCAACGCCCGGGTGCCATCATTGTGCGGACCACCCAGAGGACACGGTGGAGCATACAGTGGAGGTGTGCCCCGCTTGGGCGGAGCACCGCCGTGTCCTCGTGGAGGCAATAGGCGGCAGCGACCTTTCACGTCGGGCCTTGGTTCAGTCTATGGTCCGGAGCGAGGAGGAATGGCAGGCGGTCGCCTCCTTCTGCGAAGCAGTAATGTTAGCGAAGGAGGAGGCTGCACGCGTGAGGGAACGAAGGTCCTCACGCCCTAGCCGACGTAATTCCGACCCCGACTACCAGCCACGGTAGACGCGGGCTTGCGGACGTCGAGCACTGGGTAGCTCGCCGTCCGGCTGTTCGGTAATTAACCGCACCGAGCCCAGTCGTTAACAGCGCGTAGTGATCCTCGCGCTCCTCAAAGAGATGTCAGTAAACCGTAGGGGCCCAGTGGGGCCGATGCCCGCTAGCTAGGACCGCGGAGAATTTCCGAAATGGCAACCCGTAGTCCTAGTACGCAAAGGGTAATTGAAGGATACAGGTGTGGTTTTAGTCAGTAAAAGTCTGACACGCCCTCGCGCTCCACCCAGAGCGCGAGAAGTCATTTGGATGATTTCCCACCTTAAAAAAAAAAAAAAAAAAAATGATAGCTTACTATTAGGTGAGACATTGGCCAAGCGCGAGCCTATAAAAAAAAACAGCGGGAAAGGCGAGTCGGACTCGCGCACCGAGGGTTCCGTACAAACTTAAATATGAAAACAGTTCAATTCCCGAATTGAGTTACAAAGATTTTTCAGTTTTTTTTTTGTGACGTAACTACAAATTACAGTTTTCAGAATTTTTCCTATACTTATGTTATAAAACTTTGCTTCATGTCAAATTTCAGGATTCTAGGTTAACGGGAATTACCCTAGAAATTTTAATTCCCTTGAGAGTGTCGAAATAGACGTTTTTTTACGACATAAACGGCCGTATCTTTTTTGTTCGTTAACTCAGAAGTTTGATTGACTGTAAAGTTGAAAGGGAATCTTTTGTCTTGGTATGGTCATGTGAAGAGGAGGGATGAAACGCATGTTACTAAAAGAGTTATGAGTTTACATGTGGATGGTTGGAGAGGGAGAGGGAGACCTGAAAGAAAAGGAAGTTAGTGATAGTATGACGAGTGACAGGGCAGAATGGAAGAAGAAAACGTTTTGCGCCGACCCCAAATAACACGGGACAAGGGCAGGAAGATGATGATGAACTCAGAAGTTTGATTTTTTCACAGCTTCAAGGAACCGCAGACTTGAGTTCAACTCGATACCTCCACGTGTTCCTGAGATAAAGGGTCTTGACAGACAGACAGACAGACAGACAGACGGACAACAAAGTGATCCTATAAGGGTTCCGTTTTTTCCTTTTAAGGTACGGTATCCTAAAAACAACCTATACTCCAGAATGGGAGCATTGGTCTTCTCTAGGCGAGCAACACGTATCGCCCTGTAATTTCTATTTGTACCCCTGGGAATATTCCGCGATAATATTAATGTTTAACCTCTATTACTGGGGAAAAAGTTGGACTGTAATCCTAGATTGTTTGTGGATGAATTGGTTGTAACTTCTTAATATTTAGGGGTTATCGATTGCTATTTCACCAGATAGGATTACTTCTTACGCGTGTATTCCAGTAACCAGTTACCTCTGCACCTTTTTAGGGTTCCGTTCCTCAAAAGAAAAAAAACGGAACCCTTATAGGATCACTTTGTTGTCCGTCCGCCTGTCTGTTTGTCAAGACCCTTTATTTATCTCGGGAATTCGTGGAGTTATCGAGTTGAAATTTAAGGCATATACTCAAGTCTGCGGTCCCTTGAAGCTGTGAAAAATTCAAACTTCAAAGTTAACGAAAAAAAGATACGGCCGTTTATGTCGCAAAAAAACATACATTTCTACACTCTCAAAGGAATCAAAATGGCATAAAGCAAGTTCTTTTAATATAGTTAAAGGAATAAATCTGAAAACAGAAAATTTGTTGTTACGTCACAAAAAAAAAATTTTTTGCGATTCGAAAAAAATTTCAAGACTCCATTCGAGAATTGAACTATTCACCCTCAGTGCGCGAGTCCGGCTCACACTTGCCCAGTTTTTTTTTAGGTGGCATCACAATCATCATCATTTCAGTCGAAAGACGTCCACTGTTGGACATAGGTCTTTTCTTCCAAGTGTCGCAGCAACGAACGATACTATGCGACTCGCATCCATCGAATTCCCGCGACCATTACCAGGTCATCGGTCCACCTGGTAGGTGGCCTCTAGAAACTTTCGGCCCCAACGACCATCTGTTGTTGTACCCTGCCCACTGCCACTTAACTTTGTTTAATTTATGTTTTTGAAATTAAAAATTTTAGTTAATATAAATACATGAGTTTACAAAGGTCGTTGACCGCTGTCACGCACTGCCTTTGGTCGTTTGGTAAAAATATTCACGGTATCTTGTGTTATGATGTACTTAAAGTTAGTGTTAGTAATTAATTACACTGTCTAGTAATTTTTCCCCTAATAGATCACTAAACATCACGCTATGTCATGGAGGCGTGTCAATTGTTAAAGCTGGAACCATTTACTTATTTTAACTTAACCATTTACAGGCACTATTGAATTGAGTTTTGTTTTAATATTTTAAATTAAACAAAAAATCACATTAAAAAAACTGGGTTATTGCGAGTCGGACTCGTGCACTGAGGGTTCCGTAAAAACTACAATTCCCGGATGGATTTTTCCGAATTGCAAAAAAGTATTTTTTTTGTGACGTAGTTAACAACAAATTTACTGTTTTCAGATTTATTCCTATCTATACCTGTGCTATAAGACCTTGCTTTATGCTTTTCAGGATTCTGAATCAACGGAGAGTACCCTAGGAATTTTGATTCCTTGAGAGTATCGTTTAAAGTTTTTTGCGATAGAAACGGCCGTATCTTTTTTATTCATTAACTTAGAAGTTTGATTTTCAGACAGACCCCGTTCCCGATTCATTTTTAGGGTTCCGTACCTTAAAAGAAAAAAACGGAACCCTTTAGGATCACTTTGTTGTCCGTCTGTCTGTCAAGACCCTTTTTCTCGGGAACGCGTGGAGGTATCAAGTTAAAATTAAAACCATATACTCAGGTCTGCGGTCTCTTGAAGCTGTGGAAAAATCCCCACCGTACCTAACAAACGAGCTGATGACCTTGAACAGCTGGGCAGATCTTCATAAATTGTAAGAACCATTTCGATAACGTAAGCTTTCAATCAAACAAAAAATCACATCAAAATCAGCAAATTCGTTTAGGAGCTACAATGCCACGGACAGACACAGACAGACACGTCAAACTTATAACACCCCTCTTTTCAGTCAGGGGTTAAAAAATAGGGTTACATGTATTTTCAAAGGTTGGTGCAGTATTATGGTAAGCCTTCATAATTAACGCTACGAGTAGAAAGTGATTTTCATAATTATAGCTAAAAACAATCTCGATAACGTCAGCTTACAAACAAAAAAGCCGCATCAAAGTCGGTCTATCCGTTTAGGAGCTACAATGCCACAGACAGAAACAGACAGACACGTCAAACTTAACACCCCTCTTTTCAGTCGAGGGTTAAAAACATAGGGTTACACATATTTTCAAAGGTTGGTACGGTATTATGATAAGCCTTCATAATTAACGCTACGAGTAGAAAGTGAGCCGGATAGCTGCCCCCCTAGCCAAGTTAACGTCATCTCAACGCTCAGTCACGTGGTCAAAACAAAGGAATCGGAGGCGTGGCCTACTCGAGGCGTTCGACGCAAACGAAACGATCGTTACTTGGCTAGGGGGGCTGGCCCCTTTTTTTGACATCACTTAAAAGCCGTGTATTATATCATTTGTGAAACTTGCGTTGAATTGTAACTTTGGTTTTATTTATCTAAAAAAATATAAAAAGTTAGAAAAATGTTATTGATACATCCTGAGGTCCAAATGTACAAGTCTCAACTGTACATTTTGGGACATCTATCCAATATGGGAGATACTACGCCAAAAAACAGGATATCTATTCAGAAAAAACTTTGGGTTTTTTGGGAAGGCATACATACGGCCTTCCCATAAAATCGCAGAGACATGAAACACTGTCTACTTAGTACCTCGTAGTTGAGCGAGTTAGTTGGAGTCTCTCGATAGATGAATAAAATAGCATCGGCGAAACTGGAGTAAATACAATCGAGGCACCTACACCATTAGTGCCAGGATATATTCAGAGCATGTAACGCACACACATTTCAGCTAGATCCACTGACCATGCATTAGAACACACTGCATTATGTAAAGAAACTGCCTACGAGAGTTCACGAAATTAATTTAGTGCCAACTAAAACAAATATGGAAGTTTCTGGGTGCTCTCTCTAGTATACTCGCTTCGAGGGAGTTGGACTTCAAGAAGCCGCTTTGTGACGAGACTCAAACGGCCGCAAAAAGTACACAGACGGTCTGGGCCAGCCATTTTCGTCATAGTTAATGAAGAAACAGCTTCTTCCTCATCATACTGGACTGGCTAATTCACTGAATATTCGAAATGGAGTGGATACCAGCTCTTAAAGAGTAACCATGAATTTTTTTGCCGATTCTTCTTCATAGGAAACGACCATGGTTATGTGAAATAAAAATATTATTTCTTTTTTAGGGTTCCGTACCTCAATAGAAAAAAAACCCTTATAAGATCACTTTATTGTCTGTATATCGGTCCGTCAAGGCCCTTTATCTTCGGTTGCGTGGAGGTATCGAGTTGAAATTAAAACCATATACTTAGCAGGTCTGCTTTTGGGAACTGTGAAAAAATTAAACTTTTTAGTTAATGAAAAAAGAAACGGACGTTTATGTCGCAAAAACCGTATATTTTGACACTCTCAAGGAAATAAAAATTCCCAGGGTGGTTCCCGTTGATCCAGAAACCTGAAATTTGGCATAAAGCAAGGTCTTTTAGCACAGGTATATATCTGAAAACAATAAAGTTGTTACACAAAAAAAAAACACTTCTTTGCGATTCGGTAAAAAATCTTCGAGACTCGGGAATCTATGTATTTAAATAGGTAAGTTTATACGGAATAGAGTAATGGGTATAATTAGGTAATAAAGTTTTTTTTCTAAAATAATTACTTCAGCAAAGAAATACTGAAGAAATTGACGATACTAGATACTCGTATACTCGTAAATAATTCAAACAAAACTCTTGTCAGTTAAATCATATATAAAACAGTAATTAATCTTTATTAAGAAGTTGGACATATCGGACAGGGACTGATATTGAATAGTAATAAATCGTTTATCGATGATCGGATGAAGGCCGCAAGATTTTACAGGATGAAAGAAACCACACGTATATCGCACTATGATTTTTCTTATGTTTCAGATTTTCTTTTCTTATTTTATTTTCTTTTCTTTGTTTTTAATACCCTCTCTTTCTAACAACTTCTTTACTGGTGATATCGATATTTGTGTTTGTTTCCATTTTTCCCGCCCATCCAATCTATGAATTGGTATAATGGATATGGATTTTTACATACCGAGAAACCTATATGCCTCGTAAAGCAAGTTAAGCCATTGGGCCCCAACTGTGATTTGTAGATCTTTGACGGTTTTCACGTGTAGTCAGAAACCTGGAAATCTGATACCTATCTTACTAATTGCACACGCACAAGCTTCACCACAGTTATTCCTGCAAAACCGGTTTGTGCACAATACACATGTAAAATACTGGTATCCACTTGCATCCAATCAGACTGGAAGCCGACTCCAACAAACTTAGCAGACAGGCCTCACATTGATGCTTCGTACCTATTTATAGTTTTTTTTTTTTTGCTGAAAGTCATCCAATGACAGGGATGCCATTGGATGATTTTAAAAGTCTGACACTATCTCAACGCCCAAGAGTGGGGGACCATTTTTGGGCGATGAGATAGTGTCAGACTTTTACTGACTAAAAACCCACTCCTGTTCCTTCATTGCATTTCATACCAGGGCGAGTCTTCCTTTCAAAATCAGACCCTTGTCCCCAGTAGGCTTAGACCCTGATGGACCCCTACGGTTGCTGACAACAGTACCTACGTGCCGTCGACGACTTGGGCTCGGTCCAGACGGTTACCGGACGGTCGGACGGCCAGAATCCCGGCGGCTGGGGCGCAAGGGCCATTGTCTCGCGCGTGTACGTGTGGCCGTCCTGTGCTAGTATTACGACCACCTACCACTTCTCGCTCCGGACCATGGCCTGTATCAAGGCTCAGCGAGAGGGATCGCCGCCGCCGATCGCCCCCACGAGGATACGGCGGTGCTCTGCCCAGGTGGGGCACACCTCCACCGTGTGCTCTACTGTGTCCTCCGAGATACCTATCTATAGTTCAACCTTTTTGTAATAAGCTTTTTTGTTCAGACTCTAAAATTAGTACAGGGTATGATTACAGGCCATTTTGTTATAACAAATGGGTCTCGTGAGTGACGCGAAATGTTGAAAACTAAAATAACAACAGTTCACTTCGTTAGTAAAATAAATCACAAAATAGCTTACGGCTAACTAACATTGTAACTTGAATTTAGAAAGAAAAACATCGTGCTGCTTTTAAGTTACTTTTGAGCTACAATTTAAAAATGTTTTGACAGTCTACTTAGTCAGAAACAATTTTGTACCTTCATAGCTACTTTCGGCAGTAAAATACAGCTTTTCATGTTCTTCTGAATGTTTGAAATTAGTGCCTAGGGAAAAACCATAGAAAAAACAGTGCCCCAGAAAGTCACTGTAATAACTTTTTTCTCTACGTTATTGTTAGTTACACTCTGATTCATTGTTCTATATTGTAAACGTTTCATTTCAGAGAAATAATAAAAAAATAAAATAAACTAGTGCTTGACTGCGATACTACCCGATGGTAAGCAGTGATGTAATCGTTAATGGTGAGGTGCACTATAGTTTATTAAGAGCCTATTTACTCTTACCATGAAGACACCTAAATTATATTCGGATGGGAAAACTATTATACATTCTTTATTTCTCAATACATGAAGAATGGGGACCAACTATAAGGTTAAGTTTCGCTACCTTTGACAGTGAAGCTTCCAGTTATGAAAATAACCCTTGTTTTCTGAGGGCGGCAAAATGCTCATAACGCGAGCACTCAACGGTTAACGTGATTCCTTTTTCCAATAACGTTTTCATTCAAATTGCTTACAAAATAAACCGTTTAAAATATGATCATAACTTGACATGGCGGAGGCAGTTCATTGCCAAATATTTATCAAAGAACAACAGAGCGTCAACTTCTCTATGTTCACACTATGCAAATACGCTCATTGAAAACGGAACTTGCCGACGAACTGACAAATGATAGTCGAAGACATTAAAATGTATGAGTCAAACTAAGCTTAATTTCGAATGAAAAGTTTTTATTGGTTCCGAATCCGCATGTGACATAACACTAGGCTGCAAGAGCGACCTTTACGTAACCGGTAACCCTGCACCGTTTTAGAATTTACTAGCTTCAGGCTCTCTTTGGCTTGGAAATGGGTATGCGGCAAACAGGGGGTTAAAAAGTTAGAAGGGTAAATTCTAGAGAGAGCTTGGCTTTAGTTTTGTGGCAAAGGAAAGGTTAATTATAATCTTTTGTGGTTCAGGGTTAAAGGGCAGCTTCGGTCTTGCACGTTGCATGTAATGGCCTGCCAACATTGCTGCTATCAAAATGGTGACACAAAACATCTTTAGGGTTGTCTAAGGCCCAAAAAATTTGAGATATTTGGCATCCTACAAATAAGTATTGGACCCGTGTGGTGGATTACAGCTTAATCCCTAACACAGACAGATCACTTATATGTAATGTGTCAGGAGTGAAATAATTAAAGGCTGATTATGCTTATGCTATTTTATTTTATTCATATAGGCACATCAAAGACTTATTTACAAAATAATGTCAATGGTATGTAATAAAATTTACGAGGGAATCTTGTGAAAAAATGTTACTTACGGGTATGCACAACGTTTACAGTAGGTCTAATAAATTAATGCATAAAACAAACTATAAAATAAAAATTAAAAGTTTAAAATAAATTAAAATCTCATTATTGCTAACTTAAAATTAAATCGTATATTAAATTACATTAATAAAATAGTATAAAACGCTGCATGATAATTATGCCAAGATGTGTTAAATGATGGTGTCAATAATAATTGAATACTGCGATGGAGTAGGCTGAGAAAGCATTCGAGATTGTAAGGACTAAAATACCTACTTACATCGCAGTTTTAGCTGCTACATCATCATTTCTCTTTGCCCTATTAGGTCTTACGCTCATTAACAGAATGTTTTCTTTTGTCAAAAACACATTGTCATATTTGTAAAGAACAGCCAAGGCCAAGCCTACACGGAATGCTTAATAAGTAAGCATGAAGATGTTTTCCAACTGTAGTTCAATTTTACTTAGAAAACACGAAAACGCTTTAAGGTCATCTAATGCTATAATTACTTAATTTAATTTTAAAGTGCCACAATATAATGTCTCACTGCTTACAATATAGAATGCAGTCCCTGCAGTCGTAGAGCGATTTCGGGCTGCCGTAAGCGCGGGCTTGCGGACGATGAGCAATGAGTAGCTCGTCGTCCGGCCGTCTGGTTAGGTTAGATTAGGTTAGTCGAGCTAGTCGACGGCGTTTAGTGTTCCACGCGCACCTCAAAGAGATGTCAGCAAACTGAAGGGGCTCTGTGGTGCCGATGCCTGCTGAGGATGCGGAAACGTTTGAAAGAGTGACTATGGACCTAGAACGCAAAGAGCAACTGAAGGTAACAGGTGGGTTTTAGTCAGTAAAAGTTCGACGTAAAAGTCGCACGCCCTCTCATTCCTTCCTTGAGTGGGAAATTTCATTTGACATCATAATATTAACTTGTTTTCGACTTTTTATCATAGAAGGTAAAATATTCAAATCATCATCATCATTATTTCAGAAGAAAGACATCCACTGCTAGACATCCCAATCGAACATCATCTGGCCTTGTGCTTGCATCCAGCTGAAACCCGCGTGTGGGCAGGGCACATTGCTCGTAGAACGGATGGTCGATGGGGCCGAAAGGTTCTAGAGTTGCGACCGCGCACTGGAAAAACGCGGCGTTGGAAGGCCTCCCACAAGGTGGACCGACGACTTGATGAGAGTCGCGGGAGTGCGGTGGATGCGAGACGCAAAGGATCGGTCGTTGTGGCGACGCTTGGGGGAAGCCTATGTCCAACAGTGGACGTCTTTCGGCAGAAATGACGATGATGAGAAACCCGCGCAAACTTTTTTAAAACATCAAAAAAAAAATCTTTTAATCTTCAATCTACCATAACTACTACATGTACAAAAACAAACGAAAAAAAATAACAGTTTTTATTCGCCCAATAAGAGAGGACTTGAGCGAACATTGCTCCCAACATACAAACAAGAAATCACACAAACAAAATTTTTCCACAAACGACTTTAGCCCGCGGCATGGCAGGGTGTTTCAGTGTAGTTTGCAGTATGGTACACAACTATAGCTGCACTGTTTTACGTAATTAACGACCTGTGAACATTTTACGCGAATATTCTTGTAAATGAGGGGTTATTCTGTTTCAATTTGTTTTATTTCGGCTAGTTATTTGGAGTCGTCGATTATTTTTTACGGACTTGGGTGTTCAATAGCAACTGGCCGTATCTAGTTTAAAGTGACGAAAAAAATTACGTTTAAAAATGTTTATATGCAAAATAAAGTTCGACAAAATATAATAGGTACGTACACACTACATAACTCACATACACCTACATTTACTATTTACAGTAAAAACTAAAATGTTGAATTTTCAATGAACTTTTTGTTCATTGAAAATAACTATTTTTTAGTTTTGCGAAAAACATGATATATTTATTATTCCGAAAAAAAACTCTACTTTTATTATGTACCTACTAGCTTCTGCTAGCAATGTCGCCTATATGAAAGTAGAATATTGTCCCAAGGGAACCTATTCTAGAGATATAAAGTATCCTACGTCCTATTCTAGGACATGGTCCGCCTATGTGCCAAATTTCATCAAAATACGTCCAGCCGTTCGAGCGTGAGGAGTAACAAACACACACACAATCATTCGCATTTATAATATTAGTGTAAAAAAGAGGGAAATTCTATTCTTAATTTAAAATCAATTGAATAATCCAATTCATTTAAGCCATTGACGAAACACGAAAATAAACAAATATTTCACCACACACAATCATAATTATATGTAAAAATCTTTCCAGTTCCAAAATTAGAATTTTACCTAACCTCAATGTGCCTGAAATCTAAGAATAGGGTGTCGCTAGAAGGCCAAACTTACATTTCAAATTCTCAACAGACTGGAAACCTGGTGTCCGTCAATCAAATTCTGAAAAACAATTCAAGGGAATAGCTGACTCAATTTTAATAGTACGTTTTAAATTTAAAATTGAGTTTTAACTGGAATACCGACAAAAACTTGAAAACAATAGCCATCCAAAAAAGCAAATACCAAATATTTTACATTTTTTATAGTAAACAAAACAAGGTAATATTTTACACGCCCAGCTCAAAACAAATGCATAACCGAATTATTCTACCGGGCCTAAAAGCTTAGGTAGGTTACACAACAATCCGATATCAATTTTGTAGATCCTACACTCCATTATTTTTGCCCACACACTGTAAAATAAATCGGATACCCAGTGCTTAATCTAAAAGACTCGATACATCACCAATTGTTGGGCCAATCGATTCTTCAGACGAACGTTGTACTGTAACAGAAAACCGAATTGAACGTTAATAACAAAGTTCTCGAAGAAATAACGGAACCTCATAATATTTCACGAAGTTCTTGAAATTCATTGGTTGGCCATTTTCTGTTTTGTTACTGTATCTGTCTTAAATAACTTGAATATTGATTTTATTGCAATCTAAGATAATGGTTATTGTGAAACAGACAACAAAATGAACCGTTTTAAACAATTAGCAAGTCAATATAACAATCCCCTTTCTGATTAATTACTTTGTAGAAAGTTTGTGAATAATGTTCTCATTTCTCTAATAAATAAATTCAACAACGACTTAATTTAAATCAATTCAATGCAACATTTATTGCTACTAGCGTCTTAGAGAATATTCTACAGTCTGAACGTATCAAAGTTAACTGCATACGATAGAATCGGCCTTAAGTGTACATAAGCCGCCTGAATCCATCTTCTCTGAAGCGAACATGAAGCGAAATACCGTTATCAATTTATAAGATCTTAGACGTGAAACTGCCTTCGAAGCTAACTACTTCGAGCAAGTTCAAAGTGCTAAAATCACACACACACATAAATTAAACTATAGAACACCTGGGCAATAAAAATCAAGAATTTCATGGAGCATGGGGTCCATGAAAAAACACGCGACAAGAATGACTCGACAAATTGTAAATATTGAGTTAGCAAACTTTTTAATTTCAAACCACTCAAAGCATTTTATGCACATAAAAAGCCGCGTGAACCTAACGAAATTCCTGCACCAGCCTTGTTTGAAATAAAAAATACACAGCGGAGAGCTAAGCCGGTGTACTGCGCAGTGGTCCATTTCTCCCGTTCCAGTTAGAGGGACCTTGCTCAGTCGGCGCTCACGTGTCGAGAGCTCTCGACCTTTGCCGAGCAACCAATCGACACGAATCCAAAAAGCGCCTGTTTAAGCGCATTATTCAAATAAAAACAAAACATCGCGTAATAAAAAATATAATGTGAAAAGTGAAGTTCGGCGTAAAAAAAAATATTTCAAAACAAAAATGCAAGAGTTTACAAATTAGTTTGCGAGCGCCAAAAAGTGTGAAGCGATGATCAAGAAAAGTTATCAAGGCGTGTTTTTAAGCTTCGTTTCTATATCCTTCTGCTGTCAAATTACTGAAACTATAGCGAAGAGTGCGAGTAGATTCATTGGTAAGTACCCAATTCACTTTTAAACAATTTTCATGTACTCGTAAAGGCGTATCGACAGGATTTACGTTACAAAAGTACCATAAATCGTGTTAATACATGAATAATAAATGATAAGGCGTTTTACACTTAGGTCTCAGAAGTGTAAATTATTTATTTACGCACATCGTACGAGACCTAAACCTTGAATCTCGCACTTAACTAAAGATTTAACTACTTAGCCCTCGGAGAGTTTGTTTTACACAAGTTTTGAAGCCGTGAGAACGTTAGTATTGTTAAAAAAGTATTGTAAAAGTCTTTGTCAAAACTCTTTACGGCAAATTAAATACGTTATTTCTCTGTCCGTGACACCATTTCTATCCTAAAATTTACGTTACAGGTTGCATTTAATTTGTTTTCTCAAAGACAATATTTCTTCTATGTATTTTCAGTAGAAAGGTTCAATACGACGATGTTGTTTTATCCTTCTTTGCAAGGGCTTACTGGAAAATGTTGAATATTGTAGAGACTACGAGAGTGCTAACGCGTTATCTCCTTAGGAAATAAGCAGCTCTGGAGGCATTGATGTGACTTAGTCTTACCTGAAATGATTTACCAACTCCATTGAAATGCGCAGCTTTTAGAAAAATTTTAGAAATAGGTACATATATGATTCTTAGGAAGTTATGTAAAAAATTTATAATGAAAATAGTAAAACTACTATTATATACTCGCACGCACCAAAAAAAATATTAAAGAGTACTTTTTTGTGATCGAAAGTCTTCAGATAACACTTTTACAGAATAAAAACCACCCGTATTCTTTCGGCCCTTTGTGTTCCAGGGCAAAAACAAAATTAATATTAATTATCAACAAGATATTAAGTTTTTTTTTTACATTTATGAGTAATGTCAATTTTACTAAACATGTTTTTTTTTCGGTTGGTAAATCATCCAATGTATCCCCCGCTCTTGTGCGGTGCGGGAGGGAGTGTCAGACTTTTACTAACTAAAAACCCACACCTGTTCCTTCGTTGCCTTTCATACCAGGGCCGTGTCTTCCTTTTAGAAACAGACCCTTGGCCCCAGTAGGCTTCGACCCTGCTGGGTCCCTACGGTTTGCTGAGATCTCATTGAGGCGCGTGTGGAACAGTACGCGCTGTCGACAACTTTGGTTCGGTCAGGGCGGTTACAGTAAGATCGGACGGCGAGCTACCCATTGCTCGCTGTCCGCAAGCCCTGCAGAACATATTTAAATTCAGTGTTTTTGGAACTCTTTCGAATAATTCCGCAGTCCTTGATCTAGAATATCCTGGCAAAAAAACTTTACACTAGGCAAAGATTACTTTACACTTTTTTGCCAATTATCTTTGACATTTACGACTCGACTGTAACAAAACTGCCTTAAACATAAAGGAAAGAAAAAGTTTCTCCATTCGCAAGTAGCCCTTGAAAATCGAGCTCTTGGACGCAAAATTACGTTCTTCAACGTCATAGGCCCCTTAGAAGCTAATGAAAAGATAATTATTCATCAAAATACTACTCCAAAGGCATTAAATGACGCCATGACATCAAAGGCATTACGTTGGCTTATTATTATTTCAAATACTCGGCGATTTTCATGACGCTTTAATTAGCAGGCGCGGGTAGCATCTCTCTTCATCTAAAATGTATACTCTTGCATAACATGCATGTTCTGTTAGGCTGGTGTTTGTGACGTCATATGTGTGTGATAAACTGGGAATTGTCAAACGGATGACATGGGAATATTCACACTTTATTACCCACTACCTACATGGGAATATTCCCATGACGGCAGTGGGTAATAAAGTGTAGGCAGAGTTTGAGAGTCTCAGGTATACTCAACAAGAGCGATAAGTAACCAGTTATGAAATAAGGAATATGCAAAAAAAATGCTAACTAACTTTAACGTTTATCAATAATATACTTACAAAAACAGAATACAAATAGAATATTTTACTCTATGTGAAAAAAAAATCTAAAATTATATTATTAAAGTAGCTTAGGTAAAATGCAGTCCGTAAGTGTTAGATTTAGTTCATAAAATAACAAACTAAAATTTTAAAATTCAATTCAAAGCTTTTATTATCTGTTCTTTATGACCTTAAAATAGTAGCCACCATGTTATTACGTCATTCGGCTATGTAAAATAAAGTGACAGCTGTCAACTGTCAAGTGACGTCACGACCGTAGAGTAAATATGGCGTCTACTGCTTTCTACATTTTCGTCAAATACGCGTGAAATTCGAAAATGTAAATTTAAAAAAAAAAAATTAGGTTACTTAGCGACTGAATAAAAATGTGTTTTTTTTTAGATGTAAAAAAACACAACAAAATATATCTGTCTCTCTCGCCATAGCAAAAGGGCGCTTTTGCTATGGCGACCGTACTTCGACATTGACCTAAAAGACCATGTCGGACTTCTCTTTCATAATAGCAGCTTTGAAGCTTTATAACTTCTTTGTAGAGCTAGAAAGTATTTAATTTAGCAAATACAAAAGTACATGCATATTCCCTATTAAAATTCTGTGCAAATGTAGATGTATAAAAAATAACAATCTAAATAATTATGTAAAACACTAAATTTGTTTCTACCTATGGGCGTTATGCCTATGGGCGTGACTTTGAAATCATCCAAATGATGTGCCCTTAACAGGTTTCATTAGAAAAGCTATAAATGCGAAGATGGTTTTTATCCATCAAAAAAATTGGAAATTATAAATCAAGTAACACATTTCTTTTTTGGCCGCGTGAACAAACTTTTCATTTTATAATTAAGCAACGGGGAAATGAGATGCCCATCAATAAACTAATTCGTTTTTTTTTACAACACCAACTAAATATTCTTACTCCAAGAGCGAGCGAAGCGAGCTCGGAATTGTATGCCACTACGATACCGACAGATTTAAACAAATTCTAGTTTTATATGTTTAGAGGCAAATATTGCTCTTAAAATAAAGTCTGTTTAACTAACCTACCCAAAAAAAAAAAAAATTTTTTTTTTTTAAATAAACAACTTTTTTTAGCGTACGCTCTTGCCGGGTATCCGCCAGCACGGTTTAGAAATAAAACACGCTTAGCTGCTTTGTTAATAGATTCTTTTATCGACTTTACATTTTCCGATTTCAGAGGTCTACATGGAAAATTAATTACCTTTTGTACGAGTATCAAGCAAGAGGATTTGTCTAGTAGTAATGTATCGACTACCGATGCTGCTCTGTTCTTGATAGGTACATACGGTTGCATATTATAGTAGTAGGTATTGATTTAAGGGTTCCGTCCCTCAGAATGAAAAAACGGAACCCTTAAAGGATCACTTTGTTGCCCGTCCGTATGTTTGTCTGTCTGTCAAAACCCTATATCTCGGAAACGCGTGGCGGTATCAAGTTGAAATTTAAGCCATATACTCAAGTCTGCGGTCCCTTGAAGCTGTAAAAAAATCAAACTTCTGAGTTAACGAACAAAAAAGATACGGCCGTTTATGATGCAAAAAACGTATATTTCGATACTCTCAAGGGAATCAAAATTCATAGGGTACTTCCTGTTGACCTATCTTGAAATTTAGCATGAAGCAAGGTCACATAGCACAAGTATAGGAAAAATCTGAAAACTGTAAATTAGTAGTTACGTCACAAAAAAAGTCCTTTCTGCGATTCGGAAAAATCTTCGGAACTCAATTCGGGAATTGAACTGTTTTCGTAAATAAGTTTATACGGAACCCTCACTGCGCGAGTCCAACTCGCACTTGCCCGGTTCTTTTTTGGGAGGGGATATCACTTCTCTCGCTCCGCTCTATATTGAAGCGCGAGGGCGTGTCAGACTTTTACTGATTAAAACCCACCATATTCCTTCAATTGCTTTGCGTTCTAGGACCACGGATTTCCGCCTAGAACCGATAGTCATCGGCTCTGCTGGGCCCTTATACTGACATCTCTTTGAAGCGCACTTGAAAAACTACTCGCCGTCGACGACTCGGGCTTAGGCCGGACAGAGAGCTACCCATCGCTCGTCGTCGTCGTCGTCGCCTACGATGGCCGGATATACATAACATAGGTGCGGTGTTTTTTTCAGCGCTAAGTTGTCTCTACTGACACTGGAATGTTATCGATAGAGTTCAGAATGTGAAATGGCATATTTTTGTAGCAATATTTTGGAAGGTCAAAAGCATTGTGAAATTCATAGAAATACGGTATTCCTAAAAATGCCTCGGGTTCTTTTGAAGCCCTTTTTATACGACGGTAGGGCTCCCTTCCTGTTTCAATTCCTTTGATCTTAAAGGAAAACCCTTGTGGGGGGCTCATGAATCCAAAAGTTGTATTAAGTATATTTCAAAACATAAGACTGGCCTTTAGGATAAACCCAACATCATCACCGTATACCAAATATCTGTAACGAAAATTCAATAAAAGATTTATGATTTTAAAACCTCATAAAATATAAATCCTTCTTGGAGACTGTTCAGTTCAATTTACTACAAAATATAGCTCAACCATTACCTGATTTAGTTCGCTTTACTTCTTTAGTGTAACATGCCTGGGTGAGTCGTGGGAAGCCACCCTAACGTTCAACTTAGTGAAACACATTGCTTAATGGTGCTTGTAATTGTTGAGCTGACTACTTATCAGTACGCTGCACTAATGCAAGGTTCACTTAGCGAGATTATGATGTTAAGTTCTGGTGGTGAGTGTATTTTGGTTGGCTTTTTAACACGTATCTATTGTCCATTTGGGAAGGCTGTCGATAAATAAATCTAAGCTTCTGCCATTGGGTGCGCCCGCGTGGCAGGAGAAAATGATCATAATCCCCGGAATAAAAAGTATTCTATGTGCTATTTCAAGAGCTGGTCTATCCATGTGCCAAATTTCATCCCAATCGGTTTCGACGTTTGAGCACGAAGCAGTAACAAACATACACACATACATTATATTGGTGTGATGTGAATTTTGATTCTATCGGCGAAAACGATTGAAAATTGTATTGACAGGCTCTAGTAAAATGTCACGTCAAACTAGTGTACGTATACAAGATATTTGCGTCAAACTCAATCACTAACATTTCGACAATTGACATCTCATATAATCAGAGGTATTCATCAGTTTTTATAATCACCATAAGTTACTTGCTTGGATGGTAAAAATAGTCTGAAAATGTATATTTTGCAACTATCTGAAAGAGTTCTGTTTCAACGACCGTCCTGGGGCTAAAACCGATAAAAATTTAAGATTTCCGATAAAAAATAAAATGATCAGTTTAAATATTTTGTGTTAGCGAATTTTGGAAGCGTTGTGTCCACTTACGGAATAATTAACGGAATTATGCACTTAGTGCAAAAGACTCATTTGCTTACAAACAAATACTATAGATACATATCGTATCCATTCAGGGAAGTGTAGATTCAGCAGCCAATCTTCTAATGAGCTATATTGTAGTCGGACATTAAGGTACAGTCATTAGTCCTGCACTGATTATAAATATAATTGTTCATTGTCTACCTGACTAGTATCAATATTCAATTATGCAGCTCTTCAGAGGAAATCCCAAGTTATCACATTGAATAAAAGGGGTCGACCCGTGATGATGTATTCAAGTAGCCGTAGTAAGCTTCAATAATCCTTAGAACCGTGTTCCACGGTTCACCTTAATTGATTCGCTTTAGTTGTATTTATTTTTGAAACGTTGATAACTTTTTTTTAAATTTAGATTCTGTATGGACTTGGCCATGTTGACAGTAGCATCAATGACGTTCATTAGGTCCTCAAAAATGCTTCTAAGCATAAGCATAAGTTTGACATAAGCTTAGCATAGCATAAGCTTAGCATAGCATAAGCTTAGCATAGTATAAGCTTAGCTTAGCATAGGCTTAGCATAGCATAAGCTTAGCATAGCATAAGCTTAGCATAAACTTGGCAAAAGCTTAGCATAAGCTTGGCATAAGCTTAGCATAAGCTTAGCATAAGCTTGGCATAAGCTTAGCATAAGCTTGGCATAAGCTTAGCATAAGCTTGGCATAAGCTTAGCATAAGCTTGGCATAAGCTTAGCATAAGCTTGGCATAAGCTTAGCATAAGCTTGGCATAAGCTTAGCATAAGCTTGGCATAAGCTTAGCATAAGCTTGGCATAAGCTTAGCATAAGCTTAGCATAAACATAAGCTTAGCATAATCAGCTTTATAAAGTTCCAACTGCTGGGACTCAGGCCTTCTCTCTAGAAGTGAGAATGGAAATCCATCACGCTTCACCAGTGTGGGTTGGTGGATGGCTTTTTTTGGCTGTTTTTCTGTTTTTCTATGGTTTTTCCCTAGACACCAATATTAAATATTCGGAAAAACATGAAAAGCCGTATTTTACTGCCGAAAGTAACAATGAAGGTACAAAATTATTTCTAGCTAAGTATAGCAAAAAAGATCCAGAAGGGTCGAAGTGCTCTGGTTTAAGGCCAGCCCCACTATAAGATAAGTATAGCATAAGCATAACATAATCAATGAGTGAGGAAGCTTGGGACTCAGGCTTCCTCTCTCTAGGGGAGGGATTGGGCCGTAATCAACCACGCGGACCCAGTGCGGATTGGTGAATGTCACATGTCTTCAATTTTTGGGTTCAGGCACATGCTAGTTTCCTCACGATGTTTTCCTTCACCGTTCTAACAGCAGTGGTGATGAAATATATTGCACAAATTAATGCGCCTGGCTGAGTTTGAAGAGGCCGCTATCACTGGGCCACCACCGCTCCTATTGGTCTACTACTGCTCAAAAGTGCAAGTACCAATATATACTTTGAGCACTTTACTTGGAAAGTGCAAAAAAGACATTGCAAGATTCACTTATACCTCTATAGCATTCTCATGTTCGTCATCATCAGCGTTCACTTCTAAACATTCATTTTTGCATGTTGTTTAACTCGATTTTCATCTACTTTCATTCAGCTGCCACCAGCTAAATTAATTTAGTTAGACCAACCCGTGACTTTCCTACATCAGATAAAACAGAGCGATTCTTTTAGCTAGCACTTCTGTAAGAGTAACTATTTGAAAGCCGGGAAAGTGCGCGTCGGACTCGCGCACTGAGGGTTCCGTATAAACTTACTTACGAAGATAGTTCTATTACCGAATTGAGTTACGAAGATTTTCCGAATTGCAAAAATGTTTTTTTTGTGACGTAACTACTACTTTACAGTTTTCAGATTTTTTCTTCTATAATTGTGCTATGTGACCTTGCCTCATGCCAAATTTCGAGATTCTAGGTCAACAGGAAGTACCTTATGAATTTTGATTCCCTTGATTGTCGAAATACACGTTTTTTCGGGACATTAACGGCCGTATCTGTTTTGTTCGTTAACTCAGAAGTATGATTTTTTTCACAGCTTTAAGGGACCGCAGACTTGAGTATTTGACTTAAATGCCTTGACAGACAGACAGACGGGCGGACAACAAAGTGATCCTATAAGAGTTCCGCTTTTTCCTCTTGAGGTATGGAACCCTAAAAAGAATAAAAAAGACAGTTTTTGTAGCCAGTACTCTGTAACAGTGGCACTTTATTACTCAGGTGTTATCCTGCCATTCTGTCGATCATTAGGGCGTTGTCTAAAATGAACGCGCGGTGCCTGAGCGGGGGCGGCGAGCGCAGTGGCGGACGCGATTAGGCGTCTACAAGTGCATCACGAGTTATTCGATTTAGTACTTGGATAGTGGTGATCATCGCAAGTGGTAAAACCAGCTCGGCGTAAGACTTTGTGTTATTTATATGTCATCACCACTGCTCTCAAAACGGCGAAGGAAAATATCATGAGGAATGTTTTAGAAGCAAAAATTTAAAGAAGTGACATCCACCGATAATAAGTCAATCGCACGTCGCGCTGAGCACCTGCAGCTACGGTCACTACAATATGGACTCAAGTAGGGATTTCATGCATAAATATGTTTTATACCTTGTAGTCCGCCTCAGCACCCGCGAAAGCTCCTCACTCAGGCCGGGGCCTAGAGCTTCGCAGTGTTGGAAGGATGCACCATCTGCAGGTGAACGTGACGTCAAGATACGTGCACTTTCCTGTATTCATTTATCTTCATTCGTATTCACTTACATGGCATGGTGGTTCCGGCGGTTTTTCGAACATGTTTCTTGAGTACGTACATACCTAGTAATTTGTGAATTGAACACCTGGGAAATGTATATCTAGATAAGTACGTGTTTCCAAGACGTTCAACTCATGGAACTTCACTCTCGGAAGCGGAAGTTTTTACTATGTGTATGTTGACGTTAGACCTATATCACCTGATGGTAAGCGATGATGTAAGCGACGATGGAGCACGCTTGCCTAGAAGTAACCCATTACCAAGCCCCCAAGTTGTAGCTATCAGGGAAGACAGACTCTGTAAGGAATTCCCATCACTTACAAATGCGTATTTGTCAAGTGAACTTACCATCTGAGAGAACTTAATAGCTGAAAACAAGACATTCACTATCTACTATACCACTGATTTACGAATAGTGAATGAAAACATTCATTGTCTGCGTCTGCCCAACCTTTTCCCAAGTATTTGTACTGGAGTCGGTTCGTCCAGTTTAACTGGGGATGCAGCCGGGAATACCAGTGTTTCAACATCTTTACATGGAGCGACAGCTTATCTGATCTTCATCAACATCTTCCTGCCCTTGTCTCGTATTATTTGAGGACGGTGCAACACGTGTTTTCTTCTTTTCTGTTCTGCCACCCGTTGCGCTATCATTAACTGCCTTTTCTTTCGGTCTTCCTCTCCCTTTCCACACATCTATATGTATATTCATTTTCTCTTTAAGTAACATGCATTTCATCCCTCCTCTTTACATGACCATACCAAGACAAACGATTCCCTTTGAACTTTTCAGTCACTGGCACCACTTTCAAACTTCCTCTAATATCATTCTTTTTATCTGACTTCCATATACCAATAAATTACTGACTTATGATTCACAACGACTGTCAAAGATTTACAAATGACGGCTGGGACCACTGGCATAACATACTTTCTGTTGCCTGGAAAATAGAAAATACGATTACAAAGCGTACTTTACCTGCAAGGCAACGAGTACCTCATTGTTCTGCGGAGTTCCATTTTTATTTGAAATAATCCATTTTACCTGCTCCTTTGCAACGGACTGACAATGCTGACACTGGTATTCGATTTTCAAACACTAATTTACATACAGTACTCATCTTTTGTCGAAATATCAGTTTACTATGCATTAAAAAACCATGAACCTTGTTTGGACTATTAGATTGGTCGTTTCCTTGTATACCAAGAATGACCGAATTAACCTCTTGTGTAAACCGGCCATTAAAATTGGGCAATAGAGGTCAAAATGGCAGTTACGTGCAAAATATTGGCTACATCTGGTTGCGTTGAAGGACACACCCGCCTCGTTATGAAAGGGTTGAGATGATTTTTAGATTAGGTGGTGTAACTTTCGTGAGCCATTTTCGTTCGTTCTACAAACGTGTTGGTTCAAATAATGTATCTTATATTGAATTAGGCGTATATACAATTATACGTCCAAAGAATTGGCATTGCCGTTCCACGTGGCTGCTAGTCTTCTGGTCACATTTCCTGATGACAGTGATGTGGAGGAGTAATAATAATCCTTTAATATCAGGCCACTAAGCGAAAAAACCAAAAATAATCTTACAAAATAATAAACTATTTATAATAGTATAGTTATAATTTGTTATTGTTACTGGAAATGTACCAGTAATAATAACAAATTATAACTATTACTCACGAAGTGACGGGGGCTTTAAATGTACGAAGTTAGGTTTAGTATATGAAATAGTAAGTTATTAATTATTATAAGTTTTTTTTTTTTATGGAAATCATTCTATGACGTCTCTCGCTCTAGGTTATTTGGTTGGCTGTGACTTTCAGTTGCCCTTTGCTTTCTAGGACCACAGGTTTCTTTTTCAGAAATAGTAGATACATGAAGTCAAATTAAATTAACTACCAAAAATTCGTTTTTATAGAAATTTAACTACGAGACCAAACCTGAAACCGCGAATGACAGATGATGTTTTACAATGGCCGAATAACCCTTTTTAGGAATGAAAGAAAACCGCTATTTCAGCTACCCCTTGTAGGTAATAATCGATACATTTAATTGATGTTCCTGACTCATAATATAAATCACTAAGGAACTCAATACACTTCACTTATTCTTATGTTCTTTATTGTACACACATGTTTTAAACAATAAAAAATAGGACAGTACACTTTTTTTATTGTTATGTTAAGAAGTGAACATTGGTGTGGGTTACTTTTTTGTGATTTTTCGTAGTGCATAGATTATGGAAATAGAAATCAGAAACGTCTATTTCAAATAGACCAATTACAGGCACTTTTGAATTGTAAAAATGTCGGTCAGTCAAAAAAAAATACAAGTGAAGCTAAATTGCACGTTCCAAAACGTAGATCTCTATGGAGAAGAACGTGCAAGAAACTCCATGGACACTCTTTTAAATCATATTATGAGTTACATAAATTTGGTTACATATTTCTTGGCGCTTCTAATATGTGAGCACAATGTAGATAAGTAATAATAATTAAAATAAAAAAACTAATTTAAAAAAAGATAGAAATTGATTTAAGTCACTGGCAGCTAAGAGATGACCAGTCTCAACTGACGGCACCCGTTCATGAGCATGACGCGTGCATCAGCCCCACTCAGCGCAACCATTCTGAAGGGAACTGAATGACCCAATAACACGTGCCACCATCAGCGAGACATTTGAGTGAGCATGACAAACTCTCAACTGCCATGCTCGTAATGTCAAACAAGTTGTAACCTAATAAAAATGCTCTATGGTAGGTACTTCACATTGACAAAACTTGGAAAAATAAGTGCTTCTACATTATACAATGCTATTGTTTCCAAATACAAAAGGTTATAAATTATCATAAACTCTATTGAAATAAACAAATAAAATAAAATAAAAAACATTTCGAAAACAACAATACAAAAAGGGGAATAGTATCGCTTCCAATATTTATATATATCATCAGTTAGAGTACAGATTAACTTGTTAATCTGCAGATTATCTGATTGAGTATGTTAAAGTGAAAAAAAGTGTTTAAGTTCTTCCATTAACTAGATAATCTACAGACTAACGGCCAAGCATACGGTTAAATTATAAAACAGGTTCTTTATTTGAATAAAACATTAGAATTCATTGTAATTATTTAATTTCTAATAATAATCTAAAGTTTCGTGACGTTATACATCTTTACTTTATTAGATTCAACTCCACCCAGAATAACTGAATAGGTAACTATTAAAATATCGGAAAGATACACGAAAAAAAAAAAACAAATTCATCGAAAAATGACTGCAACTGTCAAATACATTGGTCCCAATCATTCCATGATTTGGTCAATACATTATGACGGTACGAAGCTCGTCAAGACAACTAGTAAAAAATAAAATAAAATATTAAAATTCGACCATAAATAGTAAAGACCGAACTTCAAAAGTCTACTGAAACTTTTACAAACACATACTTAAATGAAGGTGAAAGCGTGTCATAAAAAAAATGTCCCAACTATTTATTTACCTTTGTTAAAACTTGGTTACTTCAGCAACTTTTAAAAGCATAAATAATGGACATGAATTAATCGCTCCGGAGACCAAAGTTGACTTAATTACCACTAGAAAGTTACGGAGAATCGATAAAGTTTCCCAAGTTAGATATAAAGTAGAAGCTGTACAGGATTAAATTGTCTGTACACTGTTAAAGGTAAGATGTCTTATTTACGAGGATGAAGTAAATATTTAAACATTATAATATATTATGTTGATATATTCAATAATGTTAATTGTTAGTTATCAGTAATTGATTATTGATTACCGATTGTTCGTTTTTAGTTATCAATATAATTAATTATATATACATAATTGATTTAATATCAATGATTAAAAAAAACACAAGTTAACGACATGAGCTTAAAGTAAAAATTGGAAACATGAGCAATTTTATGAATTAATTTTATTCTAACTTGTACGTATTCTTAGGAAATAGTGTCCGACCGAAACTGGTTTTTACGACCAAAACCGAAACCGAATTTCGGCAACAATCTCAGTTTCAGCCAAAACCGAAACTGAAACCGAAACTTCCTTACAAGGATCATGTTTTGAGCGGTATAATCAGTCAGTCTTTAATTTTTTGTCTTTAAATCTTTTAGCTCTTCGACATTTTCACTTAATGATAATATAATCAACATAACAAAAAATATTTTATTATAATGAATTATATTTTTATGTTTACTCTTATGCTTATCACGTAATAAAACTTACCGAATTCAAAATAAATCACACGAAAACTCACAACAAACAAAACAAACTGCAAACACTAGCCGGTAGAGACATGATTAGGCACGTGGCCGCGGTAAAGGTCTTCGTCGCTTACTCGCTTGGATGGAATTTAACGCGTCGAACATGACCGATCACAACGCGAGAACTCCCAAATGCAGTTTTGGTTTCGGCCGTAGTTTGCCGCCGAAACTCGACCGAAGCCGAACTTTCGGTCGGACACTATTAGGAAATGAAAGGCTTTTTATTTTTATTGATATTCAATACTAGCTTCTGTTAGTGCCTTCGCCCGCATGAAAGTAGAAAACTGTATCACGGTGACGTAAAAACCCGGGCTTTAGTATAGCCCATGGTCAAGAGCGAGGAGGAATAGCAGACGACCTCCTTCTGCAAAGGAGTAATGCTAGAAAAGGAGGCAGCCGCACGCGCGAGGGAACGGCCCTCACGCCCCAGCCGCCGAGATCCCGATCGCGATTTCCAGCCACCGTACGCTCGGGCTTGCGGACGGTGAGCAATGGGTAGCTCAAGCCCGAGCCCAAGTCGTCGATGGCGCATAGTGTTCAACGCTCTCCTACTGGAGCCATGGGTTCGCTTCTGAAAGGAAAACCCGGAGTCCTGGAACGCAAAGCGAACAAGAAACATAGGAGCGGGTTTTAGTCAGTAAAAGTTTTATACGCCCTCCAACCCCGCTATAGAGCGAGAAAAGTCATTGGATGATTATCCACCTAAAAAAAAAGTGCATTATGATATAAGTGTGTAAAGTTAGTGATTACCGTCGATGCGGTATTTAGACCCGAGCCGTGGCGAGGGTCTTAAGAGAGCCAAGAACGGTAATCATTAATCACTCACGTGTGTCATACGACGTTTTTCAATACACTTGTGAAGAAAACAACAGTAAAACTAGTAAAATTTTCTGTGACATGGCGATGGCGGTAAAAATCTGTTTTCATAAGCGCGCGCATAATTTTTTTCATTTACCCCTAGAGGAAGGCTATGGTATTTTTCTTGCGTGAAAAGTTTTTACGATAATGTCTTTCGTAATAACAATAGAATGCGGATGTATCATTTTCTAATAATTTTGTAGTATATAATTTTAATGAATACAGCCACTGAACTTAACTGGAATAAAAAAAAATACGCCAAAAACCGCGCGCATATTAAAATGGCGGCCATAGACCACAAAAAAAAAAACAAATTTTATTTGAATGTACGATTTATTTCCGAGTTTTTTATTAAATAAATCGTTAGTACAAGTTAAATTTATCCATTTTAACTTGTAAATTGGATGAAATAAGTAAGTAAGTAAGACACTAATTTATATACTATCGAACGCAATAACGTAATGGGAATTTTATTCGAATTCAAAATTTGTTTTGCGAACAAAGAGGTTGAACAAAAAGGTTTTAACTACATTATAGCACTAGTGCGTAATGGTAATCAAATTGTCACAGTTTGGTAACGAGTGTCATTATATACCTAAGTGCAGTGCAATAAGAGTCACTTTCTGAGCAAGTGTGTTGAAAAGGTATATTATATGCCATTACGGTCTTAAAGCCCAAAAAAGGCCACATTAATTAATTAATTAAGGCTACATTAAAGTACATATGTAGTTTTTATTCGCCAGAAAAATACTTGCCTATGCCTATGTTAGTACGCGCGTAAGGTACCTGTACTAGTAAACTTTATGAGCCTAAAGTAAAGTCTAGGCTAAAAATGCGCAACCTTGGAATTATACTTAGAACCTCACGCTTCGTAACTGTGGTAAACAATCACGCAGTATAATCCTAATTGTTTATTTTACGGCACCCAATGGAAAAGGCAAGGTAGTCGCTTTAAAACCCTCGAACAAAATGACGAAACGATGCAAAATTGGTATTCTATATTTAGAACACAATATTTAGAGACACCAAAATAGTTACGTATTTTAAACAGGTTTCATGAAACTAATAATAATAATAAATCTTTATTGTAATAAAACCAAAGTACAAATTAACTTAATACTACATCAAGAGTGACGGATAAAAGACTACAGTGGATAACGAAGCAAGACCCAGTCCCGTCCTAGGAGTTAACCTGTATTACGGACACTAGGGGATGCTCCATCACCTCACTAGGATCATTACACTAACCGTCTGTAGTTAAAAGTTTCTGAATCACTGGATTCCTCATCTAGGTATGCCTGTATATAGGGAATCCATAACAATTACGAACTAAAATTAAAAGTGCGAATGTGCCACATTCACGACGTGTAAGAGTGTGTTTATGTGCTGTGTATGAGAGAGTGAGTGGTAGTAGGTGTACTGTTATGAGTGTGTTTATGTAAAATAATATGACAGATGAAAATTAATTAAATTAGGCTATTATCTGGGGTAATTAAACTTTTAAAAAGGGATTTATTAAATATGTTATTTAAGGAGATTCTCAGACTCTAAACTCAATGTAAGTTTTTCTCAGTCGGTACACTCTTGCCAGAATGGTCGTGGTCATCACTGTGAATCACGATGAGTGATCTTGGTAACACGGCGCCATTCATCGCGGTCTCGCAGCTTTCCGAGTACATTCATATACCAAGTACTTAGTTGCGGCCTTGATCTGGTCTGTCCATCTCATCGGGGATCTACCACGTGGCCTGGTGCCCTCAACTTTGCCCTGCACTACGAGTATGTAAGTACTTACATCAAAACAACGTTGACATTCTACTTCCTACCTATATCTGTATGTTTGAGAATTGGGATAATCTTCAAAGGTTAAAAGGATTTGGAGATATTTAAAACGTGGGTTGGCCATGACCTGGATTTATATTTAAGACTAGTAACCCGTCCCGGTTTTGAACCGGAGCAAAGTTATATATAATGTCGGTTCAGGATACCGATTAGGGGAATAAATAACAACAAATTTACAGTTTTCAGATTTATTCCTATAATGGTCCTATAACACCTTGCTTCATGCCAAATTTGAGGGTTCGAGATCAACGCGAAGTACCCTATGAATTTTGATTCCCTTGAGAGTGTCTAAAAATACGTTTTTTGTTTGCGAAATAAACGGCCGTATCTTTTTTTCCGTCAACTTAGAAGTTTGATTTTGCAGACCTGAGTATATGGTTTTAATTTCAACTCGATACCTCCACGCGTTCCCGAGATAAAGGGCTTTGACAGACAGACAGACGGACGGACAACAAAGTGATCCTATAAAGGTTCCTTAAAAAGATAGATGTGGAAAGCGCATTAGGTTTATAAATATATAAAGATACTTATACATTAGTCAAATACAGAGATGCCATTTCCACATATCGAACGGGACGTACCTCTTCCTAAAAATTATTCGGTTTCTTGCTTGATGTAGAGAAAGATACTATTTAGATATATATTTGAAAACACGTACTGGCCTATGCCAATACGTGTTTTCAAATAAGTATCTCTGTGTATACCTACCGACACGTATTCGTACAGGTATACCGAGTACGGCAGGTATACCGGCTGCACCCCAATAAGTAATTTTACATCTGCGCCGTCAATATGTCGAGCCTTTACAGTGATGTCACTCGTACGAAAGTCACATTCGAGTTGATTGATTGAGTTTTGATGACATCCCCCTTATCTTTAACGGGAATTTCGAGAAAAGTTGCCATATTTAAAGGTAAGTTTAAGTGAAAGAAGCTCCGTTAAGTGTATGTAACTACATCTGGGTGAACTTCTCAATATTTTAAAAGCTCCTGTGGTAAATAAAGCATTGATTTTATTTTGTACAACAAAGGACTTGAGACTAAACGACAAGCTATCAGCGATTACGATCATCTAAACGCTCAAAATTCTTGTGCTAAATGTTTATTTCGTCTCCCATATTTAATACCAACAAGCAAAATATATGAAAAAACAAAAAATAATGAACATTAGGCAGTTATATATTTACAACACTTGTATTTTTATCCGTAAGGCTCTCAACAAAACTATACAGACTAAGCTATCGTTTACAAAAGTGAAGGAATTAACACAACGTAGCAGTCGCCGGGCTAGTTTTCTGGTCTTACCAAAGATGAGAACTAAGTTCGGTAAAAAAATGTTAACATTTGAAGGAGCACAGTTTTATAACAAAATACCCCCATTTATAAAAAATTTACGCTCATTCAATGCATTCAAGAACCAACTAGCACAATATATAAGAAACAATTATAAAATATCTACTTAAAGACTGAATGCATTGGATGAGTTTAACAACTTACGTACGCGGTGACGAACCCTTGTTATATATTAATTTTGTATAAGGAAAAATTGTTCTCAAGTAAGTGACTTTGTGTCTTTTTTGAGAAATATATATCTTTAAACCTAAATGATTTTTAACAATAGCTAGTTTTTTTTTTTTCTTTTTGTGTCCCACTCCAATAGCCTTTGCTTAAGAATTCACCGTCAAAATCTTCCAAGCTTTGAGCGATTTCTGTCTTAAGTTAACCTACAAACGCGACCTGATCGTCACAGCACTTTCGACGCGGTCGGTCTCGAACGCTATTTGTAGTCAGAAGAGGAACCACACTCCTGACTAAAAAGTCCTATGTGCTATTGCAGAACATGGCCTACCTATGTGCCAAATTTCATTTAAATCCGTTCGCACGTTTGAGCGTAAAGGACAAACATACATACATACGCACACTCATGTAGGTACTCATACATACCGTTCGCCTTTATCATATTTGTGTGATACTTAAGCTTGCGTTCGACCGCTTGACCACTTTGATGGTAAGTGATAATGAAGTCGACGACGCTTGCCTAGAAGTAACCAAGATTTATGTAACTCATAATATGATTTAAAAGAGTTTCCATGGAGTTTCTTGCACGTTCTTCTCCATAGAGATCTACGCTTTGGAACGTGTAATTTAGCTTCACTTTTTTTTTTGACTGACCGACATTTTGACAATTCATGTAATTGGTCTATCTGAATGAAACAAACGTTTCTGATTCTGATTCTGAATCAGCCCACTCATGGCATCCATATGCACAAAACCGTTTTGGGGACACAGTAATTATGCTTACAGTTAAGGAGTGGAATTCCCTGCCGGATCTGTGTATCCTGATAGCTACAAAGTTGAGGATCTTTAGGTCAAGAGTGAATAGGTTACGTCTAACAAAACGTGCTCCATCACCGACCACATCGTCGCTTTCCCTCATGTGAGATAAAGCCAATCAATAATAAAAAGAAACCTATTTACTCGTGTTTACTGAAAAACTGTGTGTCAGGATTCCTTCTCTATTTTTTCGAACGACTTCAAAAAGGAGGAGGTTCTATGTTCGGCGAAAGTATATTTTTTTTTTGTATTTTCACCGATTTCTCGGTCAATTGTGGACCGAGTTTTTAAAATTGTTTTATTTTATTGACTGGTTATGCTTCCGAGTTGGATATTATAATGATACGACGAAGATATGGAACAGAACTCCTCATAGGATCACAGCAGAACCGTCGTAACAAGTAAAATTGCTATGTTTATACGTGTAATCGATGCCTGACTGAAAGAAGAGCGGGAATATATCGAACTGATCTGATGATGAAGCCTGAAATTAGGCACCGGAACTCTGTAATAAATTAATATAATCTAATCGTGTTTGGGATTATTAGAATTTTCATGAGATGCACTCTGGCTATAAGGTATTTAAGTTTGACTGAGGAGTTCTTTTTAGTGGTGGTACCATAACTATAAAGTGTAAAATAAAAAACTTTTCACAAAAAAAATACAACCACTTCAATGTAAAAAAAAAATACTGAAAAGTGAAAAATAACTTTAATTTCGGAAGTCGGTGTTAAATAACGGAAGAAACAAAATTATTATAGTAACACCAATTTTGCACTTTTCAGTGTTTTTTTTACATTGAAGTCTGTTGTATTTTTTTTTTTTTTTTGTGAAATGTTTTTATCATACATACACACTATGCAACCGTTGCGAGTACAGCTTTTTTACTTTAGCTTTAATAAGCTCAATCTTCATAACAGTTTGATTTTAAAATGGTTTATACTGAAACGAGCTTGTCTCAAAATTGAGACCATTCAACCTTCAGCGACATTGGGTTAACATGCAGAAAGGTGAAATGTAGAATATATTTTTATTTTTTACGTGTGCCGCAAATAAATATTAAAGTAGCATGTTTTCGTATAGTTGGAATATTGGTTGGCTTACGTTTATATATCCCCCGGCAACAGAGGTAATCCCTGTGTGAAGCTAAAGCTTATCTTGCCAATTTATTTGTATTATTTTCACGTTAAATAACTGTTTGTGCTCATTATTGGAAAACTAAATATAATAATCCGGACGTCCGAAAACTAAAGCTTAATAATCGAAAACCATGACAGCGACTAATGAGGTTATACAATAAATTTGATTAATATCAAATTGGTTAACAGTGTATTAATGAATTTGGACAGATAATTACTAAATAGGAAAAGAATTTAAATTGAAACTGAAATGTTTATAAAAGTGCAAAAGCAATTTTTTTGTGAAAACAGTTTTAGTAATCGGGACTCAAACTTTGTTTTTTATGCTTTAATAGCAGCTGCCATCGGCTTCGCCCACGTAAAAGTAAAGCATTGTTCCAAGGGAACATACTCCTGGGGTAAAAATATCCTATAAGATATTCGAGGACATGGTCTAGTTTATATCTATATCTAAAAGGTATATCCTTCTATCCCAATCCGTTCAGCCGTTTGATTGTGAAAAAGTAACAAACATACACACACACACAATCACAAAATTTCGCCTGTATAATTTAAGTGTTAAGGTCGAACTACACTGCGCACACGTATGCACACACGCCGGTTTGAGCGCGTCGATCTCCATACATTTTATAATTATGGAAACTAGACTTGTAGAGCAACACTTGATCCTCGCCACGCTACGCCACGCGACGTCGTTCTACGTACAAATCAGGCGTATTACACATTTGCATCGGTCTAATGTAGTCCTAGCTATCTAAAGAGCCCGACGGGCCCAGAGCGGCGTACGTGGACCGTGCGCAGAGTTCTACCTTTACTGTGTCACCAATTGTTAAGTTAAAAATTATTCGACATTCACCACGACACTCGGAATTACTAAAACAGTAGATGAAGTAATTTTTGCTCCGTTGGTGTAATTTATGTATGATATTCCGACTCAAAGATTCACGAATAACACTAATAATTTACAAAGACGAAAGTTTGTAAGTGTGTTTGTATATTTGTTATTTCTTCACGCTTAAATGGCTGAACAGATTTGACAGAAATCTAGCACACTGATGTCCTGGGGCCCAAGTCTGCTATTTTTATAAATTCGCCATTCCAACACTATCCCATTGTTATTTTGCTAAAAGTTCGTAATCGGCTAATTCATAATGATCGATCATTGATCGGTCAATCGTCTCCTACTAGAGTTGTGGTAGAATGACAATATCGAGCTTATTAAAAGCATTCACTACACTGACATTCTAATGGTATGTCATTGATCAAAGGAACAGTCAAGATTACCGCATACGTCAGATATTCGTTTGTCAATATGTACGAGATTACCATTCTATGCCACTTGTTTTAATGGAGTGTCAATGGTTGACCATTGGAAAGTCATAATGACGCCATTATATTAGTAGATTACCAAACTAGTCAAAATCAACAATTATGAAATCAGTTTTAGACCATTCTGACATTATTGTAATAGCAGACTTTAGGCCCTGGTATACTTATATAGAATACTTTTTATCCCAGGAGTCTATTTCCTTGGAACAATTATTTATCATCATGCATGCATGCCAACCAGCTAAAAATCTAACAAATCCCGTTCCATCAATTTCTCTAAATCCTTAGCTTAGTTTCATATTAAAAGAGCGTATCGTCAGAACCGATCTGCGGTGCCCGTACGCGATCAGGATGCAATCTGTTACCTGGCACGCACTATTAATCTCTAGCTAGCTAATAAATCGCATCTACGCCTCAAGCAGTACAATCCCAGTGCACTAATACATCGTTTGATATTATGTACACAGATAATAGGAACACCCTGTGAGAGACTGTTAAAGCTGTGAGTTTTTTTAGGTGGAAAATTATCCAATGACATCTACCGCCCTTGGGTGGGGCGAGAGGGTGTGTCAGACTTTTACTGACTAAACTCAATCCTAGTTCCTTCGTTGCCTTTCATACCAGGACCGGGTTTTCTTTTCAGGAGCGAACCCATGGACCCAGTAGGCTTCGACCCTGCTTTGCCCCTACTTTTTGCTGAGATCTCCTTAAGGCGCGCGTGAAACAATACAAGTCGTCGACGACTTGGGATCATTAATTTTATAATGACATTTTAATTGAGATGGCGTTGTATTCGGATTTATTTTTCGTTTATTTTATTATTTTTTGTTACCGCTCAAACCTTCCCTGGACTATCACGAATATTTCAAGACCAAAATTAGCCAAATCGGTCCAGCCGTCCTCGAGTTTTAGCGAGACTAACGAACAGCTATTCATTTTTATGTGTATAAATATAAGTTTCTATGTACTTTTTTCTTCATTGTGTGTGTCTGTATGCTAAATAAACGTGTTTCTTTCTTTCTTTTTTTTACTAGGGAAATCATCAAATGACTCCTCCCGCTCTGACTGGAGCTAGCGCGAGTGTCAGACTTTTACTAAATAATAATAATAATATTTTTTTAATAATATAATAATAATAATAATAATGCCCTGACCACCGGTAGCATGGACCCTGTTCCCGATGCCGGTGGGCTACTATTTTTTATATTTTTAAATGTTTTTTTTTTGAAATATTTAAAAATGTAATCAATATGTATATAAATTTTATTTAAGCACTTTTACAAGGAATAATAATAATAATAATTTTATTTAAGCACTTTTACATGGAAATACATAAAACAAACTTAAGAATAAAACCATTCTGGGTTCCTTTAGTTGCCCTAGGCGTTCCAGCCACAGTAACACTTTTAATCAATCTGTAGGATGCCATTAAAGTTGAAAGTAGCAATAAACGTGAACGGAAAACTAATTACTGGACACAAACAATATAATTACATGTCTGCACGAAAAAAATTGATCGCGTTTCTTCAGTCTACCCATACGTTGTCTGCAAGAGACTGTCCTGTGCGATAAGACCACCCATAGTCTATGGGTTTGCTTTCGAAAGGGAAAAACGGGGTCCTGTTACTCAAGGCAAAAAAGGAACATTGGAGTGGGTTTTAGTCAGTAAAAGTCTGGTACGCCCCCCCCCCCCCCTAGAGCGGAAAAATTCATTGGATAATTTACCACCAAAAAAAAGGTGCCCCTCTAGCCAAGTTACGACCGTTTCGTTTCGATTCTCTTTCGTCGATCGCCTCGAGTCGGCCACGCCTCCTATTCCTTTGTTCTGACAAACGTGGTCAGAAATGAGCGTTGAGATGACATCATGATTCTTTTATATACATATTAGACGTATTTGTGTATATTTATATTGTATGCTAGATCCTACCCTCGAATATTATCTCTCTCTGTCACTCAAAGGTTTGCTGGGAGAAAACTCATTGTTGAGTTAAGCTCGCCTTTGTACATGAATTGTCAACTCACTGTGTTTTATATTAAGTTTTGTGTACAATAAAGAATTAGAAAAGGGGTAACCAGTTGATAACACGGTATGTTGTTATGAACAACAGAGTATATTTATTAGTTATTCGAAAATGCTAAGATTTTTTATGATTACTTCGAATCGAATCGTAACTTTAATAAAATTACTTTTTGTCCATCGGTTAGAGGTTTTTCCACCTAGCAAATTATATCTACTCCTTTTTCGTATAATGCTCTGGTTTGAGAAATTTTCTCCCATCGTATTTTCGATGTTGCCACATATCTATATCTTCATTATGAACCATCCCGCCTGTTACTCGTACATCGTCATTTTGCGACCATTTTTTGAACCATAAAGCGCGTCAATCTTTGGCACTTCTGTATACCACAATTTAATGAGTCGAGTAGCCTGAAAGCTATCAGGACGAAGAGATTCTACCAATCTACGAGGAAATAATTCGATATTGTAACCTTTCTGGAAATATAGTAGGTAATTTAAAGAATAATTTGAGAAAGAGGATTTGGAATATAACACCTTCACTGTAGTCCAATGCGGATTGGACAACCGGACAGGTGGATGAAGATCATTACTTACTGGACGCCTGAAAGAGAATGACAGGATGACGCCGTCGTGGTCGACCGTGGCAAAGCTGGTGTGACGATCTGATCATGTTCGCGGGGCAACTTGGCCAGACGTCGCCCAAGACAGAGAGGTTTGGAAGGAGAAGGGAGAAGCCTTTGCCCAGCAGTGGGACCAAGTACACGCTAATTAAAAAAGAGTATTTTAAGGAGCCGTGTTTGTTATAAAAATCTATATAAAAATCACGAAATCTCAGAAACTATAACACCTACAAACTGAAAATTTGGCAGTTAGGTTCCTTATAAGGTATAAACATCCGCTAAGAATCCGGATTTTACGAAACTCCACCCCTAAGGGGTTTTATGGCGGTAAGTCCCCTCTTTGAGGCGTGGTTGGAAAGACCTCACGGCGTCCTCACCTTCCGCATGACGCAGGTTCTCACCGAATATGGTAAGTTCGGAAAGTTCCTGCACCGGTTCGTGCGGAAGACACGCCCGGGTGTCGCTACTGTGTGGAACGCCCAGAGGACACGTTGGAGCACACGGTGGAGGTGTGCCCCGCTTAGGCAGAGCAACGCCGTGACCTCGTGGGGGCGATCGGCGGCGGCGATCTCTCGCGCGGGGCCTTGGTACAGACCATGGTCCGGAGCGAGGAGGAGTGGCAGGCGGTCGCCTCCTTCTGCGAAGCAGTAATGCTAGCAAAGGAGGCGGCCGATCGCGTGAGGCGACAGCAACGGTCCTCACGCCCCAACCGCCGCCGGGATCCGATCCCGATTTCTGGCCACCGTAGGCGCGGGCTTGCGGACGGCGGGCAATGGGTGGCCCGCCGTTCGACCGTTCGATAACCGTCCGGACCGAGCCCAAGTCGTCGACGGCGCGTTGTTCCACGCGCGCCTCAGGGAAATGTCAGCAAATCGTAGGGGTCCAGCAGGGTCGAAGCCTACTGGGGCCATGGGTAGTGTGAAAACGAAACCCGGGCCCTGGGACGAAGGCAACGAAGGAACAGGAGTGGGTTTTTAGTCAGTAAAAGTCTGACACTATCTCCCGCTCCGCCCAAGAGCAAGATTTGTCATCAAGATGATTTTCCCACCAAAAAAAAAACCCCTAAGGGGTTGGAATTTTGCATGGAGAAAGCTACTTTTACGCAAGCGAAGCCGCTGGCAGAAGCTATTAATTTATATGGCAAAGCAATATTTTCCGCGTTAGCTAGTACTCGTAACATATAATGTCAAAATAACCCTTTATTTAAAACAAGGAAAAAACCGTGATAAACATGAAATACGAGCACGTCTACACTAAGGAAATTGTTTATTATCAAAGTAGAGTAAATAGATACATTCATCTTACGTATCGGAAATCGTACATTCCTGTTTCGGATGTTATGCTTACAGTAACACTACCGACCGTTTAGACAAGTAGTATCGCAAGATTTATTCTCATTCTCTATCCTTTTCTGATATACATTACTGGTAACACGACGTATTCCCAGTAGGATGTAATAATGTGACTTATTTGAAACAATTAAGCACGCGATCCTTGGGTTTCGGAAACATAGTGTTTGTATATTTAGTAAACATAAGCATTCTGGGAACATATTCATTGTGCGTACAGCTAATGAGTGGGATTACCTGCATGTGTTTCTTGCCCCCCTAGCCAAGTTAAAACCGTTTCGTTTCGATTCTCTTTTCGTCGATCGCCTCGAGTGGGCCACGCCTCCGATTCCTTTGTTCTGACATCATCTCAACGCTCAGGCACGTGGTCAGAACAAAGGAATAGGAGGCGTGGCTAACTCGAGGCGATCAATGAAAAGAGAATAGAAACGAATCGGTTGTAACTTGGCTAGGGGAGCTGATAGCTACAGCCTAGGAGTCTAGTAAAGAGTGAATAGGTTACTCCTAGACAAGCGTGCTCCACCGTTGAGCACATTAGTAAGTGTGAGATAGTGGTCAAACGCGAATCTATCAATAATAAAGCAAAAATTTCATCGACTTTATCAACTATATACAACAACAACATTCACTAGAGAATTCTGTATAAACAAGTTAATAACGGACATGCACTATATTCATAGAGATATCCGAAACCCGACAATAAAAAAATAATTTGTTGGCTTAAATCAAATTTAAACCACATTATTATAATCTTAAAATTAAATCGTGAATTACAGAAAATTATTAAGCGATACGAGTGTTGTTGGTTTACCTTGAGTTCGTGACTAAATTGCATTTTTAGACAGCTAAATATTCTTCATTGCTATTATAAACGAAAGCTAAATAAATAAATCCTTTCCACTCTAGAATATGGTTTAAAACATCAAAAATTGTACCATCATTATCACGTCAATACCCATCATGACCACGAAATTTCGCTAGCTAATCCTACTTAGCCTGTAAGCATAGATACTTTTGGCTTTGGAAAATATTTTTTCTAAACCAAAATCCAAGTAGACTGTACCTATTGATTCAGTGTAAACATAATTGCTTCCGTCGCTTCCAGCCACGTAAATTATATTGTTCCTTTTGTCTGGCATCGATGCAGAAGACAAGGGAAGGATTTGTGGCATTCAAAGCTATGCCACAGTGCTCTGTAACTCGCAAATAGTTGCTGTAACGACCCTCTGTGATGCTTTGTGTTCCTGATGCTGTAGGAATTTATGTATACAGATCCGGTAGATGAAACGTATCGATTTTGATGCTGACGATAATATTGGAGGAAGTATATAGATAGAATACTGCGAAAATCGTACACCATAATAAAATACAATACAACTTTTGAGAGATAGATACATAAATTGTTACAATGGGCGGTTTCATCGCTTTCAATTTCAAATAAATATATTCTGAAAAGATGTCAATATGATTTTTAAGATTAAGGAGAAACTAACTGACTGACATATTAACGCACAGCCGAAACTACTGGGTAGGTACGTAAAATTTTGCACAGAGTTTCCTTTTAAGGCTTTACCATACTAGCGGATTGGGAGCGTCCTCAAAGCGGATACGTTACGGGCGCGCAATGAACTCGCCGCGCATGTGCAGTGAATTTATTGCAGACGCGCAACGAAATCCGGCAACTATGTGCGGGTCTCCGGCGTCTTCGAAGTAACAAAGCCAACAGTGGTGTCTCCTCGTCGGGATCCATTTTGGTACTGAATGTTTTGTACGTCGTTAACTTGCTACAAACACGCGTTGAAAACGTTGCAAATTCGTCACGCGTCCACGACATCTTCACTGTGTAGCCGCTGCGTGTTCGCGACGCATTCGTTGCGCGCCCGCCCCGCCCCGTAGCCGCTCGCAAATTGCTAGTGTGATAAAGCCCTTATGATGTAGGCGAGCATTAAGAAGGGGGTTTTGAAAATTCAACCTTTAATGGGGTGAAAAGGAGGAATTTCGATTGTACTAGCGTCTCATTCCGTGTGTCAATAAACTTGAAAGTTAACACAAATAGTAACATAAATAAATAATAAAGGTCGTCCTTATTTATTTTCAGAAATAACCCCAATGGAATTTAGGGGATTTTAAAGATTATATGGATCATTCTTATTTCTTGTGTAAACCTTTCAAATACCGTAATTACAGGCACAATAGAATGAATATAAACTTGAAACTTGGCACAAATCTTAATCAAAATGAATAATAAAGGGGTGACCAGACGGTTGCAAACCAACGTCCCAACCAAGGTGACCTTGCTAGTTTCAATCCGTGTAGACAGCAGTCGTAATCCATGACCTTCAACGCCCTTAGTTGCGAGACGCGTTTTCCCACGTAGCCGCAACACAAACCAAGGTCACCTTGGTCGGAACGCTAGTTTGCAACCGTTTGGTCACCCCTTAGGACTGTTTAACAACTACCCTCAAAGTAAAAATTCATTTTTTTTTAATTTATTTTTTTATGAAAATTTTTTCTGGAATGAAGTCGCTAGCAAAGTGCTAGTTTGTTATAAAATGCGATTTCAAACCAAAACTAACAACGTCTTACTTCTCTTTCTATCTTAATCTGCACATAAAATTATACTACCAAAAGCTCCCCTTAAAATATTACAAAGGAAAGCCGGTTGTCGCTCCGTCTAAAACTGAAAATTATGAAGACCTCGCGCTAAAGAAATTAAAGTGCAAATTCGTTCATACATCCATCTTCATTCTTCCTAGTTTAGCTAACTGCGGCCCTTTTACAATCAACTAATGGATGACATAGAAGAAAATGTGAAGGGAATTGCGAATCAGATAAATCTTTGTTACCATCTTGGTCTAGATTTACCCAGCTCTGCTATTTAGAGTAAGATTCTTAGTTTTCTGCGTCTGTGAAAGTCTGATAGAGTTTTTAGAAACCTTTCAGTAGCAACACGAATTTTGGACTTGCGTTTGATGAATGGCCATTGATTCGCATCTTATAATACATTTGAGAGAAGTAACCTCCACAATCAGATATAAAGACTTTTTCTTCTTTTTTTTTAAATAATGTAAACTAGTTGATTGCGAACCCACAATACTGAGACAATGACAACACTGAAACAATTGCATCACTACTTACCATCGTAAGCAGTGATGCAATCCTTGATGGTGAGGCGCACTAATTCATGAGAAGCCTATTCAATGATAAGTGATGATTACCGCCCCCCCTCCCCCAAAAATTTTAGTTTCACCATAGCGATTAGTTTATGTTCACAGCAAAAATTCTTGTCTTTTAACTAATATACTGTAACTGTACTTTGTACTAATATAGTTACTGTATTAAAAAAATAATTTAAGTTCTCTGTCATGTTTACTGTAAGCCCATCTCAAGTCATTGCCCTGAGAAAGTTCAGCTCAGTTCTTCAAAGCTCTAGTGACATTTCGCTAAGAAATTGAAATACAATGTCGAACAAAGACTATTATTTTTAACGCGTCTTGTCTTCTACATCGCTGACATACAAAGGAACATCGAACAAGTTGATTTAAGTGGCAGGAAGCGACGGAACCAATGATTATTTTTGTCGCTTTGATTTTGTTCGACATTTTCGTTAGAGGAAAGAAAGTTTTTGTGATAAAAAGTAATTCCGTGTAGAATAGTGTACCTATTTCTTATTACTCATCACACTAATATTATAAAGGCGTTTTTAGGTATGTGTGTGTTTTTTTTTTTAGGTGGGAAATCATAAGGACATCTCTCGCCCTTGGGCGGGTGAGAGGGCGTGTCAGACTTTTACTGACAAAAACCCACTCCTTTGTTGCTTCGTTGCCTTGCATTCCAGGGCCGGGTTTTCCTTTCAGAAGCGACCTCATGGCCCCAGTAGGCTTCGATCTCGCTGGGCCCCATGTATGTGTGTGTGTTGTGTGTATATGAGTTTTTATTACTCCTTCACGCTTAAATAGCTTAGCAGATTTGGAGGGTGCACACAGATAGACCATGTTCTGGAATCGCTTATAGGATAGTTTTTATCCCGGGAGTGTATCCTTTGGGTTGATTTTCTAATTTTACGAGTGTGATGCCGCCGGCAGTACGTAGTAATATTATTAGAAAGGCGAAAGTTAGAATGCATGAGTGTTTGTTGAAATTTAGCACACTTTTAAAGGTATATCTGCGTTAAACTTCGCCCAATTCCATTTTTTTTATACAACATTATTTTCAGTATATGCGAAACCTGAATATAGTTCAGAATCAGTAACTGAATTGATTGCAATAAGTTTTACACGATGTTATATTTTTTCTAAAAATATTTTAAAAAGTTCACAAGTTAGACACCACCCACAATAAGTATAACATACATGATGGCAAGTTATAGCGGACATTAGACACTAGCGCACAGCTGGATACGGGAGTAAAACAACCCCTCAGTGATTATGTATTTGTGCGGCCAACCAGGTACATAACAAGCTTATAACTTCGTGATTTTTCACAGATATTTTACATAAGAATACTAGACACGTGTTTCGAAAGTGGGGAGTGAATTTTTTTTTTCATTCAACCCTTACTTTATCACAAGTAAGGGTTGAATGAAAAAAAAAATTGTTGGATAGGTATTTAAATGTGAATAGGAATTTACTATAATAATTTTTTGATAATGTTAATATTTTCGGAAATAATCGCTCCAAAAGTTAAAAATATGTGTCCTCTAACTTTTTAACCATAAGTTCTAAATCTTAAAAGTAGAACTTTATAAAGACTTTCTAGGAAAATTATTTTAAACTTGATGGGTTCAATTGTTTTTGGAAAGCTGTGCAAAATAGTTTCTGAACTACGTTTGTAATTTAACCGTATATGCAAGCATTTTTTAAACTTAGTTTTACGTATTTTATTATCCAAAACGTATCTTCTTTCAAATAAAAAAATAATTATTAAAATCGGTTCACGCAATCCAAAATTACCAACGAAAACCCAACAACATAACTCGTCTAGTTTGTATAAATTAGTAACCCAATTTCCCGAGAGATGGCGCTGTATTTTGGGCTACTTCGCACTGTTAAGATTTTTCCTGAGTTGATGGGGTCGGAATGGGTATGAGCTATTATATTGTCGAATTGTTCGGTTGGTCTCTCGTTGGCATTGGTGGTATTTGTTCTTGCTCGTTGTCTGTCGTTCATTAACACTTAAGTGGGGACACTTATTGTGACGGACGGGAAACTACGGAACCCTACACTCAGCGTAGCCCGACACGCTCTTGGCTGGTTTTTTTTTTTTATATATGGCAGTAGCTAATATATATAAGACCATTTTACGTTATTCCTAAAATAATAATGATGCTTTTTAATAGCAAAGAAATATTTCAGGGTCAAGATATTTTCAAGTTAAGCACGCCATTACTTTTTAAATCTACGAGTTTTGAAGAGAAATAAAATTGGTATATCTTTCGTATGAATTTGTAGGTTTACGACTTTGTCACTGTTTTGAGTTGAAACGAGCATTCTTTTAGTTTGATAGACTTAAAGACTACTGGGTGAGTTTCTAATGGAAATGTTACAGGGGGTGAAAATATTTCAAGAATACAAAATTTTTGGCTTAGGACGAGACGCGGTAAAAAACGGCTTTATTTTATTTTTATTACATTTTGTCAGGCTCTAACATAGCGTAGCATAATCAGCTTTATATGTTTCCACTACTGGGACTCCGGCCTCCTCTCTAAGAGAAGGAATAGGCCATAATCCACCACGCGAGCCCAGTGCGGATTGGTGGATGATACATGTCTTCGAATTTTTGAATATGCCGATGCCGGAATCCTTCACCATTTTGAGAGCAGTGGTAATGAAATAAATTCACAAAGTATTGCGCCTGGCTGGGTTTGAACCCGTGACCTACCACTCATAAGTTGGGGCCACTGCCACTGAGCCACCACTGCTCTGTCAACCTCTGCATACAATAAAGTAATGAGTTGCTTATTTTTTTATTGATTTCATAGTTGATTTTATTTAAAAAAAATACATACAACCGAACATTGAACCTCCTTCTTTTCAAGTTGATTAAAAAATCATTAATTTTTATGATACTTTCACACCTCAAAAGATCACTTATGTACAGAAGTCATTCGTCGTTCATTCTTCAATAGGCCTGTTGGTCTAGTGGTTAGTGGCCCTGACTGCTATGCCGAAGGTCGTGGGTTCGATTCCCAACCAAGACAAATAGTTGTTTGATGCTATAATATATATGTATTTACAAATATATAAGCATGTTTATCAGTATTCTAGTACGCATAGCACACATATTCTTTATATAAAATACCATTTACAAAAGCCGTTTCAATGTTTAAATTACACGAGATTAGTTCAAATTATCATGGTTGGTAGGTAGTTAATATTTGGGACTTCTTTTACCCAAAACAGACATGATGAGTTGAGAATTTTTTGATTAAAATGCTAATTACTTCGTAATTACTTCAAACACTTTTTTGCTCAAAGCTTATTCTTGCTTGAATTTTCTTGCAAAAAAAATTGCTATGCTTCTAAATAAAAAAAGAGACTAACTATAGAAGATTTTTAGAAGCGTCCTTTTTCTGCCAATAAACGACCCTGAGGTCCTGGACCTTTGGAAGGCGCACGAGAAGCCGAAACTAACTTGCAGAGGCCTTTTAGACACTTTTGATGGAACGTGATACCAACCGACGATTATCCCTGTACGCGCTATGCTAGTGCACCCAAGGATAAACTGAGGTTAGTTAAAAACTATTGCGACATATGGAAAACCAAAACATTAAAGCTATGGTATTATTATGAGTGTTAATAATTTATTTATTATTAATTTATTTCATACTTCATGCACATAAAGGTATAGAGGCGGACTTAATGCCCTAGGCATTTTCTATCAATCAACCTTTGGGTGATGCAGAGAAGAATAGTGGTAGGTGCAATAAAACAGAGAGAAAAAAAAAGTTTAATCTAAAAAAGATATACAAATGAATCACAGATACAAAACAATATAGGTAAATATAATATATACATAATCTAATGAACCAAGTATATATACTCAAAAATTGGTCCAAATCGAATTTGAATTGGTATTTAGGGTCATTTATTTATATATTATGTTATAAGAAAAAAAGTGTTTAGAAAGAAGTGTTTAAAAAAATAGCACTCGAATGGACCATTTCCTGGAGTAGCACATAGGTTATTGTTTTATCCCGAGTGCATGTTCCTTTGGGATAACTTTCTGATTTTTCGCGGGTGAAGCCGTTGGCAGCAGCTAGTTGAAAAAAAACTGGGCAAGTGCGAGCCGGACTCGTACACTGAGGGTTCCGTACAAACTTACCTATGTAAATAGTTCAATTCCCGAATGGAGTATCGAAGATTTTTCGGAACATCATTTTTTTTTGTGACGTAACAACTACTGTTTTCAAATTTATTTCTATATCTGTGCATTAAGACCTTGCTTTATGCCAAACAGGATTCTGGATCAACGGGAAGTACTCTATGAATTTGGAATCACTTGAAAGTGTCGAAATATACGTTACGTGTCGACATAAACAGCCGTATCTTTTTTTTTACTTAGAAGTTTGATTTTTTCACAGCTTCAAGGGATCGTAGACATAAGTAAATGATTTTATTTGCAACTCGCTACCTCTACGCGTTCTCGAGATAAAGGGTATTTATTGACAGACAGACAGACTGTTACTTTTTCGTTTTGAGGTACGGAACCCTAAAAATAAAATTGTAGACAAAACACTAATAAAAGGATTTAAATTACATTCAGAAGTAGCAATAGAAGTTCAAATAAAAAAGAACAATGCCTTTTATGTTACCTTCGCAATGGAATCAATTTTTGAAGTGCAATACAATGCTTTATCCCGGGTTCAACCGTATCCATTGAAACCAGGTCGTCTAGTTAATGATTTGTTAATTAATCTGCGCTATTGTGGACTGTGTCTATGTGTGTATGGGCTATTGTATCTTTAGGTGATTGTACTGTATTGTTTTGTGTGGTAGGTGTTGATAGATAATATGCCTTTACCTAATTTAGGGCTGATTGATTCAATATGGATCGGGCACTAGATAGAGTTGAATGGGCAAAATATGACGATCGCAATCTGCTGATGGAAGGCACTATTTGCCCAATTATCAAGTTCCGGAATATAAAAAAGAAATAATTATCGAAAATCAGTTAAAAAGATTCTCATGCGTTTAATAGCCGAACGGCTAAACTGTTTTGTTATACGATAAAATTTAGTATAGAAAAGTAATGATAGCTTATCTCCACGTCGTATAAAACTGGCGGCGGCGATCTCTTGCACCGGGCCTTGTACAGGCCAAGGTCCGGAGCAAGGAGGAGTGGCAGGCGGCTGCAACCATCTGCGAAGCAGTAATGCTAGCAAAGGAGGCGGCCGACCGCGTGAGGCAAAGGTCCTTACGCCCCAACAGCCGCCGGGATTCCAATCCCGATTTCCGGCCACCGTAGGCGCGTACTTGCGGACGTCGAGCAATCGGTGGCTCGCCGTCCGATTGTCCGGTAGCCGTCCGATCTGAGCCCAAGTCGTCGACGGCGCGTACTGTTCCACGCGTGCCTCAAGGAGATGTCAGCAAATCGTGGGGCCCAGCAGGGTCGAAGCCTACTGGGGCCACGGGTAGTGTGAAAATGAAACCCGGGGCCCTGGGACGAAGGCAAAGAAGGAACAGGAGCGGGTATTTAGTCAGTAAAAGTCTGACACTATCTTTTGCTCCGCCCAAGAGCGAGATTTGTCATTAGATGATTTTTCCACCTAAAAAACGTCGTATAAAACTAAATCGCTTTTAGAGTCTGTCTTGGTCTATCTGTCAATCTGTTTATCCGCTAAAGAGCCAGCAAGCTCCGGAAAGTAAAACAACACTCCATCAAATTGAAAACGACCTGGGAAGAGCTGACCTGGGACCTGGAAGAGCATCGCAGAGCGATTCCTGGCCACCAAGGGTGTGGACGACGAGCAATGGGTGGCTCACCGTCCGACCGTCCGGTATGGTCGACGGCGCGTAATATGCCGAACAATGCCTGCTAGGGCTACGGGAACGTTTGAGAGAGTTACTCTTGAAAGCAGAGGGCAAATGGAGGGACGTAAGTGGGTTTTAGTAACCAAAAGTCTGACACCCTCTCTCACCCCTCCCCCCTGCAGTAGGAGAAGTCGTACGTAAATTTAAAAAGCATGTCATGTAAACATTTACCCAACAGACTGTAATATCTTGGCAGGACATTCAAATGTACTGAAATCACATACTGTTGACAGTTGCTTTGCCAGCAGGACCTACATATGCTGCCAAGATAAACTGTCACGCTCTAGTTATATTGTGTTTTCGTATGAATTTTTCGTACTTAATTGCTTTCTGGGATTATAAGGTTTTTCCAATAATTAATTTACGAAAGAGGCCCAGCAGGACCGAAGCCTACTGGTGCCATGGGTTAGCTACTAAAAAGAAAACCCGGAGCCCTGTAACGCAAGGCAAATAAGGAACATAGTGGGTTTTAGTTAGTAAAAGTCTAACACGTTCTCCCGCTCCACCCTAGATTGGGAGGAGTCATTGGATGAATTCCCAAACTTTGAATTATTCTTTTGAGGATACGACGGTAACTCAGACTGGACCGAAAAAAAAAAAAAGATATACGGTGACAAAACCATTATAATTTTTTGCAATACATAAAGCAATTACTTTACAATTAGCGCTCACCATTTGCATATTATGCCTGATCACTTCTGCCTAATTCTTTGGATGAAACGGGCGCCACATTGTGATGTATCGTAATTGGCAAAACTAAGTTCGTACTCGGCCACATCTGTTTTGGTAAAACTTATTTTGTTGAAGGCTGATCCCTAAATACTTGGAAAAAACTAGATCGCTAGAACGATGGGAGATAAACTTTGATGAATCTATGAAATACGTGCTTAAATACTGTTCCTATTTATACTTATCTTTTTATGTTATAAAGATTTTTTTTTCATATGAATACAATTTTTTGGCCTATGTACTATTATTATATCATGCAGAATAATTATCGATCGACATTTTTCATAATAAAAAACACCTTAGGCATGCAAAAAGTTAATTAAATATTTTAAAGAAACATTTAAACCTCTGAATGTAGAACTTAGAGTACCTATTATCAATTTGAAAACTGTAAAAGTTGGCACGCCTATGTAACGGCAAAATATCTCCATAATTTATTATAAAAAATAATAATATAATAATAATAAAAAAAACAATCAATTTATTATAAAAAAACACCTATGTATCCATTACCATGTTTATAAAACAATAAATTAATATGAAGTTGTCTTGACGTTACAATTATTTAAGTATGTATAAGTCACCGTAAAATTGTAACACCGTTTGATCATAATCTACCTCGCGAGATTGTAAACTGTCGAATGATTTTGCTACTACATACTGCTTACAATTATATAGGCTATTTCAAGTAGTCGTACAAGTTTAGCCCACCTTTGCTATAGGAACATTTTTCATACTTTCTTAAATACTTTTTCTTAGTTGGTCTTAAATTCCAAGATTGGATGAAAATATTCCTAAATTCCAGCATTTAATAAGTATCGTTCTGAGTACTTTTTTGTTTCGTTACATTTTCCGGAACTTGGTTCGACTTTTATCAGTGAGTAAAAATAATGAGAGCATCATTATTTCTCCTTTAAAAATATATTATTTCACGACCCGTAAAGCGAAGCATTGAACGCTATAGATTGACGAAGAGCTAAAAGATGAAAGTTACTTGGAATCATTCTTCATAGAAAATAATAGCAGAGACCACGTCTAATGCCAGGCCTGTTGGTCTACTGGTTAGTGGCCCTGACTGCTATTCCGAAGGTCGTGGGTTCGATTCCCACCCAGGAATGATATTTGTGTGATGAGCACGGTCATTTGTTCTGTGTCTGGGTGTAATTTATCTATAATATTTGTATGTATTTAGAAATATATAAGCATGTTTATCAGTCGTTTAGTACTCATAACACAAGCTCTGATTAGTTTGGGACTAGATGGCATTATGTAATAGTGGTGTGAATATTATTATTATTATTATCCTTTATTACTTTCAAATACCTACAAATTACATTTTTAAATATTTTTTAAACATAATCACAAAAAAAAACATTTAAAAATATAAAAAAAGTATTATTATTATTATTTCTTGCTTGCTAACTTAAAAGTTGTCGTGAAAAGATCCATAATGGTCCACTAGACGTGTTATGCCTTAAATTGTTAAAAAATTGAAAATGTTGCTCTATCAAAAACAATAATATTATTATTAGACGACACACATACTTAATTGAGTTTTGCGACATTTGTAATAAGTTGTTAGTACAAATGTAGCAAGATTCAAATGCCTCTAAAGAAAGCATTTACGCCATTTTATAAATTTTAAAATTAGGACCGCGAACGCATTCCAGAAATTCTCGGGAGAATTGACCAGAAACTAAAATGCTACCGTCGTTACATGTCTAGACTTTGACATGTTTATGTTCCTAAGCTATTTCCAGCCTGTGTGGATGTATTGGAACATCTATAGTTCACAAAGGCTGTGCTGAGTGCTTCCAACAATATCTTTCAATATCTATGTCGTTTAGTACAGAACTTTGCTTTACTGCGGAGACTTTTGGAGTTTCCGTAATAATATCTAGACTAATAAATTTCCTATCACTAATCTCATTATTATCTACTTTGTTAGATCTTGGATGATTAGTCGTATCTGAAATAACGTAAGCTTCACAACTGCCATTAGGTACGCCTTTTACATTGCGCCGGATATCTTGAGTAGTAGCCAAAACAGTACGTTTATTTTAAGCACGATTCTCTTAATGACATAATTATGTTGCAATGCTATTTACAAAATCTAAAATGTCAATAAATCATTGGAGCATTCATAGTTTACAAAGGTCTGGTTTAGGTGTATCCTTTATATCAATCAAATATTATTAAACTATGGTTTAGGATTAAGTAATATTATCATCTACATATACATGTATTCGTACCACTGTATATATATGTATTTGCTTGTAAGCCGAAAGATAAACTCCATCCATTGCTTGATTAACCTACTATCTTGATTAATTAGTTCGATTAATATCATAATTATCCTAATGTACCAATCGTAAATCTGTTGGAACCCATTTTATGTATAATTGACTGGCCTGTTGGTCTAGTGGTTAGTGGCCCTGACTGCTATGCCAGAGGTCGTGGGTTCGATTCTCACCGAGGATAAATGTTTGTGTGATGAGCACGATCATTTGTTCTGTGTCTGGGTGTAATTTATCTATAATGTATGTATTTAGAATTATATAAGTATGTTTATCAGTTATCTAGTACCCATAACACAAGCTCTGCTTAGCTTGGGACTAGACGGCGTTGTGTGATAGTTGTGGAATATTATTATTATTAATTAATATCCCCAGTATCTTCACTGATTTATAAATGAAAATTACTATTTTATTAATCCCGTCTATATCAAGAATCAGCCTCTCAATATTTAAAAATTTAAAACTTCGAAAACTGGCCAATACCCATACGTTACTCCCAGAACTGTATATATCATTGTAGAGACCATAGTTTACAAAGGTCTATCGGGGTGGCGGACTTTAGTTATGCATGGCCCGGTGTCCGGGGCCTCCGTTAATTATGACGAGGTTCGCACTACACTTGAAAATTGGATATTTAGGCCTGAATACCAGATTTTCGTGTTACTTTACAGATGATGATACATATATATTGTTGTGTTTGTGTGTTGGGGGATTGGGTTTGTCGTGACCTGTGCCGACGAGTTGATGTTTGTAGGCTCGACGTATCTGCTTTAATAAACTAGAATTCGTGATTTCTCTGTATGACATTCATTTTTATTTATAAAATACAGCTACTTAGTCTTCTCTCTTAGGATTATCGTTAATAGCGCATTTACCTGTGTTTCATGTTAAAACAAATGAACGCATTTCTTCTTTTGTTTCATTTATAAGTTTATTTACTAAAAAAAACTGCCTCATTCTAGTTTCTGACAAAGTTTTTCCCCTTCTATAGTCAATTATCTTACGCCTACTCCTTGAGACTCAGTGAATTTGATACGGCCGTTAGCGAGTTCACCTCACTGTACAATTTAATCAGTAATAGGTATATTCAACTATCTAATTAGTATACAGTTAGTTAGTTACTCAACGAACAATGCCACCAATTTGCTAAATAACCGCGCACTATTACCGCAACAACTGGAGCCTAAATTTTCTAATCGGCAATCCGACCTAATCTAACCTAATAATTTTATGCAGTTCGCAATTAGTCGCTACAAAGAGATTTATTAACAACTCTGGCAATGTATTGTGACTGTCAGTACTTTGTCATTTTAATCTTCTGTGACCTTTGTGGCAGTTGCACGAGTGTTAAACTGGCCTACTGTATATGTATTTAATTTGAATTAGAGATTAGGTGGTTTTGTATATATGAAGGGAAACTAATGGATATTGCAAACGACAACAAATAAAAGAATACCTCCGATGATAATACCAACACAAAAAGAGCTTCAATGATGCCTTTTTGGGTGTGGAAAATAGTCAAATAACTTCTCTCACTCTGAGTGGGACGAGGAGTGTCAAACCTTTACAGACTAAAACTCCCCTATGGTCCATCAGTTGCCCTTTGAGTTTCAGGGCCGTGCTGACACTTTCAAACAATCCTGCAACTTTTACAGGCATCCTCTCTCTAAAGTGTCCCGCCAATCACGCTGACATCTCTTTGACGCATGGAACACAACGCGTCTTTATCGGACGCGAGCTATGCATTACTTGCCAGCCAGAAGCCGTTGCCGTGATGGTTGCCTCTCCTTTATGCTTTCTACCACCTCCTTCGCTCTCATTACTGCTTCATAGACAGAGGAGGGTTCACGTTCAGTACCATGGCCTGAAGTATGGGCGGAGGACATAGTTCGTCGCCTCAATCGCTTCCACGAGGACACGGCAGTGCTCCACCCAAGAATGGCAGAACTCCACTGTATGCCCCACCCTGTCCTCCGGGCGATCCGCGCAATGGTAATACTGTGGCGCTTCAATGATCCTTTAGAGTCATTCTCAAAGAGAAAACACGCAGATACCGAAACTTTGGTATCATATAAGCCCAGCTCCTCAATAGGTAAACTAATATCGTCGTCAAAGGGCAGTGATTATTGTGTTTTACCTATTTTAAACCAAAGAGGTAATAAATATCAAAGAAATATGTTCAGTCCAGTAAAAATAGGCGATTATTCAAATCTCTTTCGTATGAATCACAAGTAAGAACCTCTTATTCATGGCGAGAATCTCATACGTTATTGTAGATTGCAAGGTCTGCTATACTAAAATGTAGACATATCTAGTGTCAAAATCGTCCTTCTAAAGCGCCATCAAGTTACTGTATTTGATACAACAACTAAGGACCAAGTATCATTCACACAAGGAAATTAAAAATGAAGAATATCGACACAATAAAATTTAATGATGATCCAGCAGCACCAAAAGACAATATTCCATAAACTGCAAATTTTCAAGAAGCTAAACTGTCGATATTATTAAAATCAAAATTGAAATAAGTACAGAAACAACAAACCGCGATCAACAAAACATCTAGCAAACTTGATTACAAATACAATTTTTCATGTTCATCCCAGGGAACGAACAAACTCAATTAAGTACTGCTAAAACTTGATATTTTCTCTAATTGAAAAATGAAATAATCTCGTTCAGATAGGGATTAACCTCAGTACCACAAAACCTTTAGCGTAAACTAAAGCAATAAGCCAAGATTAATTTGCAGCTTCATTTACGTCGGGCATAAGCTTGAGTAATATATTCCAAGCTAGAAAAATGTCTCTAAAACGGCTACGTTTTATATTCTAGCTAGAGGTGCTTCAAAAGTGCTCGATTTACGTATAAATCGCTACCTAGTCTTAGTAAGCGAGAATCTAAGATACGACAGTGTATTGAAGATCGAAAAGTGTATTGATAGGAAACTGTGAATAGATTTTATACAGAAGTGATAGATTTTATGTGAGAATTTCTGTTTAATTTTGCCTAGTTTAATTCGTCAGTGTCCGTGCTATGCATGTATTGGTATTTTCCTGGAAAAAATTACACTTATTTATTTGTCTGCTTACATTTATTAAATTTTTAAATATTTTTCAAAAGTCTTACAAAAACGAACATGAAATATAGCAGTCCACCGGTGTTGGGAGCAGGGTCCAAAGTACCGGTGGGCTCCAAAGACAGTGACAGGAACCTCCTCAAGTTCGGTGAGGAGGACAATGTGCGTATCGAGAAGTACTACCTCCTTTTGTAACAGGCCTTTGATCCAGCCTTGTACTTAACTGCTTTATTCCACTTATTATTAAAAAATAATATATTAGGACAACTTTCATTTTATTTGTTCTAACTGGCACACCATCTGTAACAAACCTAATTAAAATCCGACAAATAAAGTAAGTCACCTAAACAAACTTTAGCCCCAAATAAATTGCTACTTTATGAAACAGACTTTTAAACTGACAAAAAAACGGAAAACCTTTAAGTAAACGACGTTTTTAAATAAAAATCCTTATTGTTTAGCCCCCTATTGAATAGCTACTGGCAAATTAGGCTCTTTTATAAAGCAGTAAACAGCAAAAAGCCACTGAGATGTTAAGACACGCGACGTGACTTTGCAACTTTGAGAATTTTATATTAAACTAGCGGCCTCACTTGCGCATTTTTCTCATTTCTTCGTTCCTAACTTTGCTATTGTTTACCCACTGTTTTTCTATTGCCATGGATTATTACATGGCTAGTTGTAAATGAAAATTTGTAAATCAAAGGAGTCTTTACTCGATGGGCGTTCGTAAAGTTTGTATTTACATTTTCGTTCTGAATAATTCCGTTTGTAATTTAATTAGAGTCGGGATTGCGAATGCGTTTTACTGACGTTGCATATGATTTGGGTTAAATTAAATTTTCTTTTGCTGCGCGCCGTGTAGGGAAATGTGAGAAAACACGTATGCATAGTGAACTACATTAATTTGTGCGTGTCAGATGTTCTGTATTTTACTTTGGTTTGCCTGTCGCAAATATGTTAGGGTCAGAATTCCACCCAATCAGATGTTTAATATCAGTATTTCATTTCAAATTCACAACCTACGAGTAGTAACTGGCAGTCACCGATATTCTAAACTTAGAATGTCTATCTGGTTTTCAATTTTCAGGTTTCTAACTGCCGTAATGCTTTGTTCGTGTTTGTTAAACATATCAATATGTTGAGCAAACTGAAAAAAACTATATGTTCTCAAAAGATATTTACGAATATATTTCAGAAAGTTAATGCTAGTATGATCTAATTAAAATCACAATATCATCTTAGTCTCAATCAATGTCAAAACTGGTCAAAGCATAGCCAAATTAAAGATGTTTTTGACACATTGTGACTGCTATGCGATTGTAGACATTCTTTCAAATTTCGAGAATTACCCCCCTGATCTACGTATAGACTATATTACCTAATCGTCGTTTTTTTTTTGTTGTGTTTTCGAATGTGTATTAGCCAGTGTTAAGGTTGGAAATTACTGCGTTTTTGAAAAGGCATCTATGTACTTTGTTTTCCAGTAGAATTCGAATGTACACATTCTAATATTTTTGCAGTATTTGGCAACAAATGTATCGTGTCAACCTTTTCAAGCTCCGTTGAGGTAGTCAATACTTCAATAACATTCTCAGCTCTATTTTACCGAGATCGCGCCGGTTTCAATAACTCCACATATTACCCAGTTGTGTAGTTACTTAAAATAAGAAACTACACACTTTTACGTCACAATATCCACTAGGAGTCAATGAGCGAATAGGTAATTAAAACAGCTTCACTTGAAAGAATCTCGGTAAAATAGAGTTTTTTCTCTGCTTTCAGCTTTGCAGATCCATCGATCCGTGTAATTATATTAAATCATGAGCCCCTCTCTAGGACCTAGATAACAGGCCTGTGTTGTAACTCTTTGGAACTGGGTACAACATTTTAAATAGTATCTGTTTAATCTTCCCTTTGATTCTTTCCAACATTTTATTACTTTTCTTAATTGTAATAGGAATAATTATGAATTATGACTGGCCTGTTGGTCTAGTGGTTAGTGGCCCTGACTGCTATGCTGGAGGTCGTGGGTTCGATTCCCACCCAGGACAAATATTTGTGTGATGAGCACAATCATTTGTTCTGTGTCTGGGTGTAATTTATCTATATATGTATGTATTTAGAAATATATAAGTATGTTTATCAGTTGTCTAGTACTCATAGCACAAGCTCTGCTTAGCTTGAGACTAGACGGCGTTGTGTGATGGTTGTGGAATATAATTAAACTGTGGTGTGTAAATCATAACCAATCTCAAGTTAATACCACGGTCTTCTGTTCTAATCTGTTCATACCTATTTACGACACCTACAGGGAAATAAAGGGTGGCTTATAAGCAGTTAGTGAGTAGCACGCATTGTTAAAGTACATAATATGGAGAATGTATGCGGACTTTTGAAAATGGTACATTACAGAAAAAAGAAATTTAAAAAAAAATTGCTGTAGGATACGTCACGCCATTACGAGGTATATGTATCTAATGGTAAAGCAATTACTAGATAAGTATTCGGCCTTGCCCAGGCAGCGGGATTGTTCCCTGAAACGCAAAAGGCAACAGAAGGAATACAGGAGGGCTTTGGCCAGTAAAAGTCTGACACTGTCTCTAACCCCACCCAGAGCAGAAGAAGTTATTTGGTGATTTCCCACAACAACAACATAAATAGGTTAGCAATTAGAATTGATGTGGCATTTGAAATAAGTTCATATATCATCTTTCATTTTGAAAAAAAAGACAGCAGACATACAATTCACATTATGCCACCTTCTAAATCTCAAGCGTTATTACTCGTACCAACACCGATCAGTGTTCGTATCGCAACAGCTTCTCTCTAACCCTTAGCAAATAGCAGACAAACCCTTCGGTTCTCACAATACGGCGGCAGTGCAATGTAGGGCGGGTTTATAGATTGTAATAACAAAGGTGACAGGTTGCAAGCCCATCGCTTTAGAATGGGATTACCAGGTTTTACCTTTACGTATAGACACAACTTTCTTAGTGGTTCCGTAGATACAAATACTTCGAAGTTTTACAGATAAAAAAGTTAAGCTTTGTCTTTTATTTTCGTCGTTTTGGTAAGTAATACTTTTGGAATTGTCTCCTCGAGCACTTTATTTTGATACCCTATATTAATATAATGAAAAAAATATTTTTTTAACATAATTTGGGACCAAAAATCCACCATTTTATTTTTTTTATAATTCTGATATACCCAGTGTTACTCTCACAACTAAGACGAATCTAACGACACACGATAATTTCGGAGAAGGCTAGGCCGACTGACAGAATACAACATACTATAGTTTTTAGTAGAACACATATTTTGTATGAGGAAATTCAGTATCTGATAGACTAAACACATGAGTGGATTTGAAGAGGGGTTGAAGTTTATATGCGAGGGAAGTCAAGGCCATTTATTAGTTTTTTTTTTCCATTGAATTTTGTATTGGAAAAACGTATTCTATAGATAAAACTCGTATATGGAACAATGCCCGATTATAAAGCTACCTATAATAATCTTTCTTTCCCACGCTTATTCTAATCTTGTCACATTTTTCCATGTTACAAACATGTAACGTTAAGTGACTTCGCAAAGAAAAACACAACTTTTTTTTTCTTCAGAAGCTAAAGCATAAACATCATGACATCGCCAAAAATTTAAAAACAAATTATGTAAAGTGCACATTAGCTTTTCCATACACGTGCAACACATGAATCTTCCATAAGGGCCGCCATTTTTGGCGTGTTAAGTCCAAATGTAAAATGAAAGAAAGATAAATAATTAACTAACACGAGGTAGCGTTAATTCGATATATTTGTAGCGTCCACATGAAAGACTCCATCATGTTTGTAGAAGGCAACCCGAGTGGCCCTTTATTTAATTAGCACTAGGAAAAGGAAATGGCGTGGTGTTACGTTAATGTGTCACAAAAATGTGACTGTCTTCCTGTTTTAAACGTTGATGTTTTTTTTTTAAAGTTTTTTTTTTTATTTGAATTCGTGATTCGAAATTATTTAAATCCTAGCTCAAGTATCGACTTTAGCGTTGTTTTTCTAAAGTCCCAAAGAAATATCTGTAGGGTGCAGTGGAATGTATATATCATGTATGACATAGAGTTTATTGATCCAAAATTTGATTCCGAATTCAAGTAACCTCATTCTCAACATTTTTGATACCAAATTTGAAAACAAAATACTGCATACTGTTTATATATTTGTATAAGACCCTGATCCAATCGAATAGTTGATGTGACTCAAAAGGCTGCCTAACTGAAACGGGACTGAATACTACGGGCCGAAGTAGTACAAAATTGGTACCCAGACACATTGCGACGGATTCGCTCCAGAACTGGCAAGAGGAAGCGAGGGCCCACCCGAAGGAGTGGAAGGAGGTATTTGCTCAGAAGTGGGACAGAACAGGCTAACGACAAAAAACAATTGAAGAGTTCCTAATAGAAAAAAAGTTCATAAATTAATTAATTCACGTATATGTTGGTACTTTAAAAGCCAGCAGCTTCAAAAAGCCTTTGACTGGCCTGTTGTGGGGGTTGCGGGAATCTGATGGATACGAGACGCATAGGACCGGTCGTTATGGTGACACTTGCGGGAGGCCCATGTCCAACACTGGACGTCTTTCGGCTGAAATGATTATGACGATGATGACTATATTTTTTGTTACGTTTCAGTTTTAATTTTGTGTTTCTTCAGCTTCTTCATTGATTTTGTCATCAAATTTACAAGGAAAAAAACACACGTTTCTTACAATTGCCTCCCCAGTTTAGAGAACGACCCGGTAATGATAGATCGCGGTTCCTTTCTTCAGCAATTACGGTTAACTTTATTACCATTAACTTTGATCCGTTCTGCTGATTCTAACGAATTACGACTCAAGATAAGAGGACGACTTTTTCAGTATTCATTCAAGTAAAAAGTGTCCAGAATTGTCTTACCTTCTGAAAGGATAAGAAAAAATAATAATCTTGATTATAATCTTTTATTTTTCTTGTCTTTTCCACAACTGTCATACAACGCCGTCTATTCTCAAGTTAAGTAGAGCTTGTGTTATGAGTACTAGACAACTGATAAATATACTTATTGATCGTGCTCATCACACAAACATTTGTCTTGGGTGGGAACGAACCCACGACTTCCGGTATAGCAGTCAAGGCCATTAACCACTAAACTAAATAACTAATTTTTCTCTATATAAAACACTAGTTTTTGTCAGCGGCTTCGCTCGCGTTAAAAATAGTAAAGACTCCCAGAATAAGAATGAAAGATTTTATGTACTATTCCAAAATATGATCTACCAGTGTGCCAAATTTCATCCAAATCCATCCAAACATTCGAGTGTGATGCAAGCATACACACACATGCATACAAACTTTCGCCTTCCTAGTGTAACACCTAGTGTAAACATTAAATATAGACTACTAAAATCATAACCTACAACCGGGGTTAATTAAACGCAAAAATATACAGTTCAATTTTAATTCACTGCAAATCTTTCAAGAGATGAAAGTACCTACATTTGAATAGAAACATTCCTCATCATAGGATCAACTCTGAAAATGTATTCTATATATTTTCTTTAGACCGTTCATTTCATAAAACATGCTTTTTCTTTTTTTAGAGCAGTGGTGGCTAAATGTTAACGGTCCCGACTTACAAGTTGTAGGTCGCGGGTTCAAACCCAGCCAGTCGCATTACTATGTGTAATTTATTTCATCACCACTGTTCTCAAAACGGTGAAGAAAAACATCGTGAGGAAACCGGCATGTCCTAGAACCAAAAAATTCGAAGCCATGTGACATTCACCAACCCGCACTGGGCCCGCGTGGTGGATTACGACCCATCCTCTCTCCTAGAGAGGAGGCCTGAATCCCAGCAGTGGGAACATTGAAAGGCTGATCATGCTATGCTATGCTTTTTTTAAGGTGGGAAATCATCCAATGATTTTTCTAAAACCACACCTACATATGTTCCTTCTTTGCCTAGCGATCCAAGACCCCGCGTTTCCCTTTCGTAAATCAACCCATGGACTCATTCTACAAAATATGCTAAATGTAGGTTTTACTCCGGTGTTGAATCCAATTAATGAATTGGTTATGAAATAGAGATTTAATACAAACTCAAGACTTCCAGTTTTCATCTGCATTCGGATTAAAACTGGATCACATTTGTAAACAAGACTTTTTTTCGCACTTTTAACACACATACCCATCCATACCCATTTTTGCCTTTTCAAACATATGTAGCGACATCTGTTACGCCAAATAGGAACTATAAAATCAAAATTCTACGTCATGGTATTTTAGTAGATCAGTGGTGGCCGAGTGGTAACGGCCCCGACTTACGAGTTGTCGCGATTGGCCGTGGGTTCAAACCCAGCCAGGCGCATTACTTTGTGTAATTTATTTCATCACCACTGATCTTAAAACAGCGAAGGAAAATATCATGAGGAAACCAGCATGTCCTAGAACCAAAAATTCAAAGACGTGACATTCACCAACCCGCACTGGGCCCTCGTGGTGGATAACGGCCCATTCCCGCTCCTAGAGAGGAGGCCTGAGTCCCAGCAGTGGTAACATTAAAAAGGCTGATTATGCTTATGATTATGGTATTAGAGTACTCCGCGCGATTAGAACATCTAACAGGTCCGAAATCACTATCCAGCACTTGCCCAGACCAGATACAACACCCGTCTTGCATCTTGATACCGTTTGCGTATGCTCCTGCTTAAACACTTCGAAAAAGTTTCCTTGGCCCCGGCCAAAATTCGGGAATCTTTAAGTCAATAGTGAGTAGGTTACTTCTAGGTAAGCGCGCTCCATCATCGAACACATCGTCGCTTTCCATCAGGTGAGATAGCGATCAAGCGCGAACCTATCAAGAATTAAAAAAAAGAAATTGATACTCTCTTTCGCTCCCCCCAGAGCGAGAGGCGCTACTTGATGAAATTCCACCTCAAAAGAAACTGTTCTGCACACTGCGACCATCTAATCACCTAAAATGGATCGCGACATTGTAACGGCGCTTATGATTTTCAGACCGAAATGTGTTAGAATTTACATATTATGCACCGCGCTTACCGAAATATCACTAGGTCAATCGCTATTGTTAGACGATTTCTGCTAGACATCATCCGTGCTACCGCGAACACTCGACGCGATCTATTTTACGATCTAAACTACTAAGGTCTAGGAGCTTGAAATTTTGCACAAAGTTTCCTTTTATGACATAGGCGAGCACTAAGAGAGGATTTTCCTAAATTCACCCCCTAAGGGGATGAAACGGAGTTCCAAAGTTTGAACGCAGAAATCTATTTTCACGCGAGCGAATTCGCTGGCAGAAGCTAGTATGTTTATATTTATATACTATTGTATTAATAAACTCAAAAACTACAAAACGATTTTAAAGATTCTTTCACCAGTAGACTGCTACTTTATTGCTAAGTGAAAATGTATGCCTATGTCGTGGCCAGATCTTAGAATTGATGAAACGTTAACATTTGATGAAATGTCAATCCTTGTTGGGCCATATAATTGATGTTTTTTTTTTGTTCTGTGGTAAAATCATCTTATGACATTCCCCGCCCTTGGGCGGGGCGGGAGATAGTGTCAGACTTTTACTGACTAAAAACCCACTCCTGTTCCTTCGTTGCCTTTCGTACCAGGGCCGAGTCTTCCTTTCAGAATCAGACCCTTGGCCCCAGTAGGCTTCGACCCTGCTAGGCCCCTACAGTTGCTGACATCTCCTTGAGGCGCGCGTGGAACAGCACGCGCCTTCGACGACTTGGGCTCGGTCCGGACGGTTACCGGATGGTCGGACGGCGAGCCACACATTGCTCGCCGTCCGCAAGCCTGCGCCTACGATGGCCGGAAATCGGGATTGGAATCCCGGCGGCGATTGGGGCGTGAGGACCGTTGCCTTACGCGATCGGCCGCCTCCTTTGCTGGCATTACTGCTTCGCAGAAGGAGGCGACCGCCTGCCACTCCTCCTCGCTCCGGACCATGGCCTGTACCAAGGCCCGGCGCGAGAGATCGCCGCCGCCAATCGCCCCCACGAGGACACGGCGTTGCTCTGCCCAAGCGGGGCATACCTCCACCGTGTCCTCCGGGCATATAATTGATGTAGAATTTCTATGGTAATAAAAGGTCTAAAAAAGTAGGCCAAATGAGGATTGAAATATCATCAAACTTTAACGTTTAAAACGATCTGGCCAGTTTTACTTGGCCATTTCATGAAGTGATCAACTTCATCTGGTCACGACACCTACATTTTCTACATTCGCGCTAGTAAAGCCGCCAGCAGAAGCTAGTACTCAATAAACTAAATGCTCTGCTAAATATTTCCCCAATGCTTCTTCGTGATTGGAAATAACTTAGAGTTTTTTTTTTTTTTATATTGATGTAAAGCAGTCAAGCACTGGCATATAAATAAAATAAATAAAAATAGCTTTACTTTCCTCCTACAATTTTTTTTTTGTTTTTTTTTCCTTTATAACTATTATATAATAATTAGGTATATATTTCGTCTGTATAAGGACCGCTAGACAGTGGTAAAAGCCTCCTCCATTCGTTTCCACGTTGAACTTTCTCAGGCCATTCTGCTCCATGTTTTTCCTGCTGTTGTTATAATGTCGTCACTCCATCTCTTTTGTGGCCTGCCTTGTCTGCGCTTTCTTCCCATAGGGTACCAGTTAGTGGTGATTTTGGTCCACCTTTCGTCTGATGCTTGTTGGATATGTCCGGCCCTGCACTGCACAGCACTGGCATATATATATTTAAAAAAAAATGGATTGGCTAAAACCTCTCCTCCTAAGCCTCGAATTATAAACTATAAAAACGATTTTGATTTTTAGTTCAAAGGGCATGTTAAAACAGTTGGCACACTCACAAAGCTTTTATTTCACACTCCGGATGAAAATGTGCTGTCACCCAAAGTAATCTCATGAAATACATCAGCTTCACAAATGTCATAAATATTTCTGTTAAAAATTAGGGACTTTTATATCATACAGCATGTCCGCCCCATCGTAACCTAACCTAAGTTTTCTTTAACAAGTTAATTATCAACACAATAGATTGATTATTATTTACTAAAGTTGAGCTACTGATAAAAACCGATTATAATTTAGATGTCTTGAAAGCTAGATAAACTAGTGAATAGGCTCATAATAAACTAGTGCGCCTCATCATCAACGATTGCATCACTGCTTACTTACTGCTTAGGTGGGATCGCAGTCAAGCACTAGTTTATATCAATAAAAAAGTACATTGTTAAGTCAAACGTAATCTTAGCAGCATAACTTCTGGGATCAGTCAAGCCCTTCAATTTATAAACTTTTTACAAAAAAAAAAATAACCGACTTCACTACAAAAACAAAACACTACAACGATCAAAATAATTTTAATTTCGGAAGTCGGTGTTTCTGGTATTGTTTGCTTATAAAATGCAACTGAATTGAGAACCTCCTTTTTTGAAGTCGGTTAAAAATAGATTAAAAACATTTTGTAAAGAGCTTCATAATAGAGCAGGTAGTTTGCTCAACCGGATTTTTAAAGCGATTGTGAACCGAGCAGTTTTATCGCTAACGGCAATCGCGAACTAGCAAAGTTTAGATGGACCGGAATGGTAGGGAAGAGAGAGACAAAGGCTGCTGAAGGTATAGTGGTAAACGATTTATTTAAACTTTGTGGTTACTGTGGTAAGGCTAATATTCCCTTGCAGCTGTGAAGATCTATTATATATATCTAACCATTAGCTTTTTTGGAACGCCTAAGTTGATATTAAAAATTAAAACAACTTTTAATATGGCTTACTGAAATTGCCCCTAACTGTTATTGGGCTGCAGGATTATTTGCGTTGCGGGATAGTTCGAAAGAGATTTCGTGGCCCACACAAAGGGTAATTGAAGGAACACTGTTTTTTTTGAGGTAGGTAATCATCAAATGATTTCTCTCGATCAAGGGTGGAGTGAGAGGGTTTGTCAGACTTTTACTAACTACCTATAACCTACCTGTGTCAATCGTTCCCGTCAAGGAATACAGACGGGTTTTAATCAGTAAAAGTCTGACCCTCCCTCTCATTCCATCCCGAGCAGGAGAAGTTAATTGACGATTTCTATCCTTAAAAAAAGAGAAAAAACTAGTTTTGATCAAACAAAATGCTGATATTGATGAGTTAATTAAACTTTGCATAGATTTATAATTCTACTAGTGGTCCTGTCAGACGTTTTCTTGTCAGAAAATAAAATTGAAAACCTGATCGCGCCATCGGGTTCTATTGTATTTTTAAACCATCCAGGGACCCACACCAATATACACACAAAGTTTCATTCGAATCGGTCAAGCCGTTTAGGAGGAGTAAGAAAACACACACGTACAGAAGAAATATATATAATCTCAAAGCCAAGAATAATACCAATGGACAAAGTTTTAATGAAAGCTGAGACTAATTGAAGATTTGGCACAGATATGGTAACTTAAAAGTTAAGACATTCATATGATAGAAAGTAGCTACTATCCTGCTAGGCTATGAACCATTCATTAGAAAATGAACCAATAACAGTTTTATTTTTAATTTTAAAAAAATTGTAATTTATTCCCTTCTGAACTTTTTCTTTTGATATATTATTAATCATACTAATATTATTAAGGCGACAGTTTATATGTTCGTGTGTGTATATGTTTGATGCTCCTTCACGCTCAAAAGGCTGAGAGAATTTAGATGAAAGTACCATATTCAGGTACGCCACATAGCATATTTTTGCAATAAATTTCGAAGCGGCAAAGCTGGAGTAGGAGCTGTTTTTTACAGAATTAGATGAACAACGAAACTATTTATAAGTAAACTAGCTTCTGCCAGCGGCTTCGCCCGCGTGACAGTAGGTTTCTCCATACAAATTTGGGTCCCCTGTTTCATCCCCTTGAATTTTGGAAAATCCTCTCTTAGTACTCGCTTTCGTCATAAAAGGAAGCTTTATGCAAAATTCCACGCTCCTAGTCCCAGTAGTTTCGGCTGTGCGTTGATATGTCAGTCAGTCAGTTTCTCCTTTTATATATATAGATTAAATAAGCAAAGCATAAAATAGTAATCAACACCAACCTTATTGACCCACAGGTTAAAGATATACAGAGAAAGAAAACTAGAAACATCAACAACGATTTAACGATTGCATCACTACTTACCATCAGGTGGGATCGCAGCCAGGCACTAGTTTATAACAAAGAAAATAATATTAAAAAACTTTAACAATCCCGTACACAGAAAAGCAACATCTCTTGCAAAACACGCTAAAGTCCGCTCAACGCAACACAAACATCCTCTAGAAGTCTAGAGTCTAGACAATTCCCACGAACAGTAACATCACCTCAAAACTATATTAAACGTGCAAGTCTCCCATAAGTTACAATAAGCCCGTAACTAAACACTGCAGATGTAACCCGAAAACCGCATTCACCTAACTTTGGTCTCAAATTGTCACAGTATTCCAAACGCTCAGGGAAAAGTCCAAAACTTGTGCCAAAGTTGAGTTTTCTAGCTCGTTTGTGCCAATTGTAGAGCGGTGTGAATGTGGCCGGGAAATTACGTTTTGTTGAGATACGATCCGAACGTGAGCCTATTATAGTATTGAAGGATTAATTTGAAAAATGTAGGTTGTTTTTTTTATAATAATAAATTCTTTATTGCACAATACTAGGTTACAAATAAGTGAAACCCTGACTTCTGAGCTAAGTTGGGTGCTTGTATTTCAAGAGCCAGTGACTTCAAGAATTCACTTTTTTCATTTTACAAACATTATGAACAACTACAAAACAATTAAAAAATAATTCTACCTAGAATAATACAATTTTAATTACATTGTACAAAATTATCATTAAATACTTTTTGTACTTATTTTTCATATATGTTTCTTTTTGTTGCATAATTGATTTGAGTGATTTCTGGCCATCCATCAGCATAATCAAAGCCGATATCGCAACAGCCTTGCTGAATGATTACTACGATACTCAAACCGTATATTCCGTAACATTTAAGTCAGCCTATGTACCATTACGAGTTTAAAATGATAATTTTGTCTCTATTCATTATTGGAGACAAATTGATTCACCATTGTGTAGATTTATTCGATGGCTTGATAATCGAATCAGTTAACTCGTTTATTCAACGTGTCTATTTTTAATACCAAATGAACTTATAGGAAATTTTAAAGTGGCACCGGTTACTGAAAAGTTTATAGGAAATCGTTTGTTTTAGACTACTAAAGAGATGAGTATACATGTGGCTGGATATAGAGGGAGAGGCAGGCTAAAGAAAAGATGAATGTATTGTGTGCAGTGATGTCAAAGACAAGGGAGTTAGTGGTAGCGTGACGGGTGACATGATACAACAGGAGATTAAAAAAAATTACAAAAAAAGTACCCGACTTTACTAAAAACACCAAAAGGATCAAATAAACTTTAATTTCAGATGTCGGTGTTAAATAAGAAACAAACAATACCTAGAAACCTTTAATTACCAACAATTTTATTTTACACTTTCTAGTTGCGATACACTTATAACCAGAGTGCCTATTTCTCATGACAATTTAAATTTACTAACCTTATCACTGCTAGGATACATTGTTTTATGATAAAGTTCCCGTGTCTACCTTACACCTTCCGGCTCCATCATCTGATCATTTCGATAGTAGCTTATAGCCAAAGTGCATCTCATGACAATTCTAATAAGCCCAAACACGGCTAAGATACATTCATTAATTAGAGAGTTCCGGTGCCTATTTTCCGGCTCCATCATCATCATCAGACATTTCGATGATACCATTTTCAACCATTTATTATTCAGAACCATTTATTTATTTGTATTCTCATAGTCGCTTAACTAGCTTCATTGTAGGTAATACCTATGTGAGTATGAAGTTCCGTTGACCATTTCTGGTCTTTTTCTTCAGTTCCACTTCATCAAATGTTACTTTTTGACTGTAAATACTTAAGTTCTCGATGAAAATACCAAAATCATTACAATTATGGAGCCTATGATACTTGAGGAGTTCCCTCGATACCTCATGGATCCCATCATAAGTACTGAATTTTGGAAAAAATGGGACCTATCTGGAATCATATACTTTAAGGGAAAAAAAATTGCAAATCGGTTTAAACGACGGAGTACTGAGGTAACACACACATAAAAAAAAAATGCAACCGAATTGATAACCTCCTCCTTTTTTGAAGTTGGGTAAAAAAAAGGCAGGAAGATGTTGACTTTTTAAAACCCAATATGACTATAAACTACAATAACAAATGTATGTCTGTACCAACACTACAGTCAAAAAGCCGCAAGACTCCGTGCTCATAATTTCGCCTTAACTTTTTCTCCTCATTCAAGCAAAATGTTTCTTTTAACACGCGTATGGTAACGACAGAAGAATAATTATATTATCTATTAACAGAGCATGAAAGTTCATTATCATTAATAACAACTATAAATAGGTCGTGAGAACGGCCACAGTCAACACCACCTGACATGTTAATAGGAAACAACAGGAAAATGGTGAAGAAATCTGAGCCAGCTGATATGATCCGTAATGAGTGCCAGAAAAGTCTATTTGGTATAAAAGTAGATTCGATTATCTCCCTTCAACTTGTACAAAAGGTTAGACGAAATAGACAGGACGCTAAGATATGTTTGTCAGCATAAAGAGAAACTCTGTTGATTTAAGTATATAATATGTATGTGTATAGTATGTTTAGATGGGTCTCTAGATGGTTTAGATCAGATATGTTATGGAGGTTCGATTCCGATTCCGGTTCATTCCGGAGTTCGGAACTTCTGATTGATTTTCTAGTCTGATTCCGATTTCGGTTCCAATTTTGAATCGGAACTTTTATCGGAGGTATAAACAAATTTATACTTGTCGCGTGGGGAACCTCCTCCCTCGCCGAGCTTTCTGTCAATTACTCTTTCACCTATTGTTTTGTTTTGTATTGGCATGTTGTGAGTTCACGCTTTATTTATACCTGACCGAGTTTTTTATTAGTGTTTCATTTGACGCTTCTATTTCTGCCTCCGATCCCGGTTCCGATTTCCGTTCCGATTCTGACAAACACTCCACTTCCGAATTCAGTTCCGACATGACTACTTCCATTACTTCCCTGATTTAGTTTTACAATTTGACCTAGTCCGTCGCACTACAATCAAGTTCTAGAATTATTATTTTTCTTACGAGAAGCCACCGTTCAAACTGAACACGACAAATGTCTGTAGAAACCGCTAATAAATGCTTAAAATATTTTGTACAGCTGAAGCACCAAGTAATCTCAAAAGAAATCCTTTTCACATCTAAATCTTACAATTTTCTCTCATATCCCTTCTATCCCAAAAGTAACGGCTGCGAATAAATTTTACACGAGCGATATAATTCATAATTCCCGCTGCGTACATCCCAATTGATATGGGATGATATTTACTTTACCGACAGCAGTTTGTGTTCGAAAGGCCACGCTTTTATTTTCTATTGTCGAAACGCAGACAGCATGCAAATTGTATTCCGGATTTTTACGTTTTCGTGCATCTGTTTTAAAATAATTGTAAGCGAAAAATGTATAGTGAAAACTGAAAAGCTGCTCGGGCAACTTGAATTTGTTAAGAAAATATTTGTGATGCTCCGTGAATTTGTAAAGAATAAATAAGCAAGTACAATATCCGTGAATTCCGGGTTGTGCGCGGCTACTGTTGACTAACTTTCAAACCTGTGGGAATGCAGATTTCCGTAACGATGTTAACAACGTGCAGGTCGATGCTTGTGCCTTTCTTATTATTCATTTGTTTACTGCTATTCCCTTTTGTGAGAACGCAGAAAAAGTTCTCTTATCGTAGGAACGTAGAAAATAGTTTATTACGTTAAATAGTAAAAGCGCTGTGAATATTACCAGTCCACTCATTCTATAATGTTTGAATGAAAAGACGACCAGAATTCCCCGTTCCTTAAGTTTCCTTAACTTCGTCATCCATTTCAATTAAAATTTACTCCTGCTTAACAAAAACTACTAGGTGCAAGTGAAAGGGGTGTCGGAACTCAGAACTTTTTAAACCCTGTTTAAATTTTTAAACAACTTAAATATCAGCTTCATCTAGTTGGTAAAGTTTGGTGCTGAGCTTCAGTTTCCGAAATTATTTAAATTGAAACAAAATTGTAGTGCAGGTAATTAAAATAGGCTTTTAGTTTGGATTTTAACACTATAACAAGTAAACAACACTAAATAGCGCCCTCACAAGATATGCCTAACCTTTCTTCCTGCACGCCATGGACGATTACTTCACATTTCAAGTAGGATGTAGGTACACCAGGTGAAAGACAGAGCTGTCATGACCACATAAGTAAGGGTTTGTACGCACTGGTTTTAAAAAAATTTGAATATCATTCAATCAATTGGTGACGAAATAGTTGTGAATGACAGATACAATTAGGAAAGAAGCAATCTCCTTTACTTCCTTTTTAGTAGTCCTGCCCCCCTAGCAAAGTTACAACCGTTTTGTTTCGATTCTCTTTTCGTTGATCGCCTCGAGTCGGCCACGCCTTCTATTCCTTTGTTCTGACCACGTGACTGAGCGTTGAGATGACGTCAGACCAAAGGAATCGGAGGCGTGGCCGACTCGAGGCGATCTACGAAAAGAGAATCGAAACGAAACGGTTGTAACTTGGCTAGGGGGAATGAGAAATACGATATCTAACAAATTATTGCTCAGTTTGAAATTTGTGTTATCCTTTCGTCAAAATATCACTTCATACATTAATTAACCTACACCGTTCTCATATGTATGATTTGACCATAACATGTTAATTGTATGGATTTTAAAAAAAAATGTGACCTCTGAATTTGTTTTAGTGTATCTTCTCAGGGTAAGGCAGTTCAAATTGTCGTGAAAATCGACATAAAACGGTATTATTTATCACCAACTAGCTGTCCCCCGCAGTTTCACCTGCGTCTTTGGTTGCTGCTCCGATCCTTATGGCCATAGCGTGATATTATGTCCTGAGATTAGCGAGACCAACAAACTCTTAGCTTTATAATCGTAGTACCGATAGATTTTCAAAATAAATATCACTTGAAAAGCTGACTATCTTACATTGATAAGATATTAGAAAGAACACTACCAGTTATTAGAAAGAACAAACATTTCAATAGATAATTAATGACGAGCTAAGTATAAGACCGCTCTGATGCGGGTCGACAAGCCAATCTGCGCTGTAAGCCTGTGACCTAATTTCAACTTTAGGCTTAAATGATGACACAACTTCTGCCCTTAGGCTAATGTCTCTGGGTGCACCTGAGGGACACTAGGCCTCAGTATAATCTTAATGAGAAGCGGGATGGTGTAGACATTAAGGTATTTAAAATTCTATGGAAGTATGCATTACGTAATTTACGGTTATAGGTACGTCAAAGCTTTTAAATGAAACAATTGACATAATAGCGCATACCTTTTGAGGGCTCGATTAAACCGTATGTGATTGTATCAATCCATCGTAAATCATAGGTACCAAAGTATGTCTCCAAGAACAACGTACGTCCTTCGGCTAAAATTATGATGTGCGTGGTCATAGTCTTTGCCAATTCTTTCGGCTATTCTAACGATGTTATAATATATATTATCTGCAATCTGTAAAATAACTTGGTGGTATGCAACAATTGACCGCAATTCCACCCACTCTTCCGCTAAAGCGCGTACTTAAAAAAAAAAGCAGCTAACGCACGCTCGATTAGTTGTCAACTACCGAGAGAGAGCGATGGTGCGAGTAATCCAATTTGAAAGTTGTGCCCACCGAACCAGGCAACGTCATAATTAACTACTGGCAGGGGACAATGTCATGAATAAACTAAACCTTCAGTCATGAAACAACTGGCCACGTCGCAGGTGTGCTTTTGTAATCTGTGGCAGAATGGAAGAAAAATATTGTTTAAATGAGCTTGTTTGCACCTGATGGAAGGATAACAATGCGAGAGTCAAACGAGGAAATTCACCATCAAGTTAAGAATAATAAAATGCTACCACGTGTAGCATTACCAATATGTAATCGATGGCAGAAACAGTCGTTTCACATCATTTCATTATAATATAAATTGACTACCTTAACGTGCTCTTTACTTACGAATGTAAATCGAATCTATATTCTTTATTGTACACAACTTTTACAAATAATAAAAATAGAACAGCTAGTTTTTTTTACAGTAGTTTACCTTAGCTATTATAATCTCATCTAATAAACCCGTTATATCCTACTTTAAGCAATGGCTTCCGTTTTCCTTTTCTACATACGTCTGTCTTAGATCATTGCGAGCCAGTCTCTTTGGTAAGAGTCAAGTTCATCAAGCCTTTAATGAAAACTAGCAAGTGGCTTTATTAGTCCATAACTGATCTGACATATAGTAGATAAGTCAGGCTTAATCCATAGATCTCTACTTAAGTGTAACATTATTTCTCCTAAATATATTATTCCTACCACAAATATAATATTTTCATAAGTCTATCTTTCTGCTAAATATCAAGACACATTTCACTAAAATACGTTAAATTATTACCTACGTGCCATTTCCCGGCGACCTCTTATGATAACAAAGGCAACGCATTGAAAGCTTTATAAGCCACAGTGTAACAACACTCTATACGAAGCGTTTGCTAAACTGCGATAATGCGGTTTGAAAGTTGAGCTGTGTCGTTTGCACTTCAATGAGCACATATTCATACTATTATTTGTCTATAAGTCAACCTATTTGTACTTGGCATTCTATTGTTATAACAGTATCCTCATTCCAATTCTGCTTTGAGCTATATAGCTCCGCTTCCTCGTCACTGCTATACTGTCAGTGATAGATTCATTATTGCCCCCAAACATAGATTTGTATTGCAGAATGGAATGCTCCCGATTGACTGTCATTAGCATAGCAGGGAGTTATTATCTATCTAGGTTAGACCAGGAAAATTTTGCTCTAATAAATGTACGAGAAGAGAGAGCTCTGTGTTACATAGTGTTATAATTTCATACTGAGTTTACTGCAGTCTAAAATTAATATGAAGTATGAAACAAAGTGTTAGTAGAAATTGTCTCGCGAGGAATAAAGGATATGAGTTCTGGAATGTTTACATTTTATTTTGTATTTCATGTACTTTAATGTTTTCATTATGCTGCTGGGAATTGAAAAGAAACATACTTTGTATATTGGTTGCCTATTGTCTGGAACATCAAAAGAGTTTCGTCCTTGCCGATAAGAGTTTTGGCGATTTTATGTTAAATTCAGGATAGGCTTTAAACTAATAAATTCTGGCAAATGAATATGAATAATCATAGAAATCACGTCTATATCAAAGTTAACAACAAGCTAATTGACAGCAATCGACTATAGAATCGCAAAAACAGAATAAATTTCTTGTATACCTTACACAATAGCCACGAACTCACGATCTCTTCTTGCAGGATATTAAATAGTCATAGGGTATTAAACATTATAATTATTATTAAATTCGTGCAAATGCAACACGACTGCAAACGCCTGAAAAATAAGAAAAAAATAACAAGAAAACAAATTTTGACGCCTACCATTTTTAAACATCGGTATACTACTCGTAATTTGCGTTATATTTTACGTCAGTTTTCTTGTATATGTGTAAAGTTAAAGTTACATTCCTCTGGCAAATATTAGGTTACCATAACTAACATGTCTAACACATTCATTAACAGTATTCACCCATCATTCTGACTGTCATGTCAGCGGCTCCAATATTATGATTTTTCTTGTTTCATGGAAGCACATTCAATTTCATCAAAGGCACAATCAAGTACGTTGCTGTTACATTCTTTTCTTTCACGTATAACATATTAATTTCTGCAACAATACAACCGTAATTCTGACCTACACGATATAGCCGCGTGAGGTTAAAACTTTTTTTACTAAACACGAAGCCAATTTAAAAAGGGAACGTAAACTCCATACATATTTTTCCTTACAAATCCACTTTAATATCCTTTTGATACAGTAGTCTATTTAGCTAGCTTTCCTTAGAAATAATGTGAGCCCCTACAGGGAAGTAGTTACGTTTATATAAGAAGTTCTATCGTTTGTTACATCTAGTTACTTGAGAGTCATCCTGGGACAATTTTTAGTTTCCTAGTCAAGAAAGAAAAAGTTTTTATCTTTCGCGATGTGGAAATGTCTGGTTTCAGTAATTTTGCTGTCCGGTTTAACACCTTTGTTTTCCTTCGTTTCTTTCTGTGGTTTTGCTGTATTCGTACTTTTTTTTTTCAATGAAATAAACTTCAAATTTAGCTTAGGATAACCTTAACGTGGTGTCTTTGGCGAAACTGTGAAAGTTTTAAACAAAATGTTCTAAAACTCGCGTATGATTTTTCTTGTAATTTTCAGGATTTCGAATCATGGTATTCTTTGATCTCCTCTGTACAGCTTTAACTACTTATATATGTAGAAATAATACTGGTCAATTAGTTCTAGTTCAATATAATACCTATTGACATCGTTCTGCAATTTATCTAACTATTTCAAAAGTAGCGTTAGAAATATCACTCTTGTTCCGAACCAAAACTCATCAGTTCAGTAAATCACAATCACGATTAGTCTCGATTATTTGCCGCTAAGTATGATGATTATCGTCCAATCGCTAACTCTTCCGGTTCTGTGCAAACCCACATTCATCAGCGGATATTTACATAATGATTCTATTTCCGTTTACATTGCATAGTGGAAGTAGTGCTGGTTGCACCACTCTAATCCACGTTAACCAATAGGGCTAGGATTAAAGTTCACGATTTATGGGACATGTAGCTCGGTTGCAATTTAACATGAGTGCTTCGTTAGGAAAATTAATTATTTCAGAATCTAATATAGACAAGGTTCTATGTATAATGTTAGTTCGTTAAAGTTGGCTGTAGAAGTAGTTATTGTTTACAATATCTATATATAATAATATTAATATTTAGCAGCTTCCGCTAAATATTATTCATTATACTGAAATATAATGTTCCTTAACTAATAAATAAGTTTTACGATAGATCTAAAGCATTGCATTAGGTATAATTAGATACGTGGCAGCCATCAATCACAAACTTTTCTTGTTTTCCAAGCTTCTGAGAAAGGTGCATGGTGGGTGTTGGAGCGTACCTTCAGTTCTCCAAAAGCACATGAACATCTTTTATAAAACATTTTTTTAAACTTCCAATCTCGCAGAACCCATAAGAAAATTGCATCGCAGTATGTTAGAAAACGTTCGGCAATTTAAAATAATGTTTGTTCACTATACGTATCGCGTATGCAGACGCGAACGGGAATCTCTTATAAATATTTGATACAGCTGAGCCAGATATTTGCCTTTGCCAAGCAACAGTAGCTTTAGGCAATAACGTCGAAATTTCAGGGCCCACCTTCGGGCTAATAGAATTTTCATTTCAATAGCAAATCGTTGAAGAGGGGACGGTCAGGCATAAATGGAAGACAAAAGAAACAATGTCGAAGAAAGGTAAGGCGATAAGATTGTTTCCTCACTTGTTTTACTGCTCACGTCGTTGTAAAAGGTAAGGTTTTCTATAGACATATGGGCACTGATACAGTCAGTTTGTTTTACGATAATATAGCGTTAAAAAGTTACGTAACTCCGTTGATTACAGCAGCGTTAATTAACATTTGATTTGAAAGAAACTTATCAGTTTTAAAACATACGTGCAAATTTTATTACTTAGTTAAGCTCACAGAGTTGGCAAACAGGAACAAACCACGCCGGCGATTATTAAAAATTCAACCTCTCACATATATATTTCAGGCGTATGTATGTATGTAATTAATATTTAAACTTGTCACCAAGTTGTACAAACAGGGTACCCCTTGGTTAATAATGGATTCTGGACATGTTTCCCATGCGACTGCTTTAGGCTCCGGCTCCCCTTCGTGAGAGAAACATTACATTATGACGGGAACAACGAAATCAAGAACCTTGTTGATGCATTACTAATGAATGTGTGGTATAGAAAATTAGAGGCTAAGACTGTGTCCATATATATCTATAGTTTTTTCGCTCGTGAAAAAACCTCTCTTGCTAGACACTCATATAATACATAGTCCACACATCAGAAAAAAAAATATTCTAAGTATAATGAAGAATATAATTTGAATACGGCTTAATACTATCACTGTCTTAAATTTTAACCACTATTTGGAACCACACTCGCAATCTACACACATTTTCACTTAACACGCAGGTATTTCCACTACATCATTCATTAAATATATCCACATAAATCTTTAAATATACCTCTACCGAGTAATCTGATATTGGCCAGGCAAACAGCGAAAACAAATAAACGAGAACAAAATAAAACATTAGCAACTGTAACGGAAAAGGAAAAGCACCTTCCCGTAATCACAGCAAAATATAATTCCCCAAAGACTGACTCATTAAATTTTATGGCAAATGTAAATTATATTGTATGTTCTACTAAAGATAATATTCAAAATATGCAAACATTCTCAACTCGGTTCATTTGAAGGCTGAAACTCCACGTGGATGTTAATAATTAATTTGCTTTTGCAAAGAGTATACAAGTGTACGAAGTTGAGGGTTTGGTGCCTAGCTGTTGAAAATTTAAAGCGGAATACACGGTCGGCCTTCTCAGTGGTTATGGTATGTTTGCTATTTAAAGTGTGACCTGTGACACCAAAAGGCAGTACGGTAGATTTCATCAATTTTTCAAGACTTCCTTAGCCGAGAAATGACTTACTTAGTTATCTCTTGAATTTATTCAGAGCAAACTTCCTGAATTTAGATTGTGGTATCTAGTATTGGGAAAAAACTCTGCACTTCTTTTTTGTTGCCAGCTATAAAGTAGAAGATTGCATTGAGGGATTTTGGCAAAGAGCCTAGTTTACCAATCACGGCATAGTACTTTAAGTCACGAGCCTCTATTTCAAATGACGTAAGTTTTATTGGAAATAAACTAATCTGTGTCTTCCTGCCTGGTTTGTAACTGTAAGAGATAACTTAAGCCTTAAAACGTCTGCTGTGGTTACCAAGATATTTAGGATATATAACTAACTATAGCTTTGAAATATATCGTAAGTTTGTCCTGAGGGAGGAATGTCACTCCGACTGGAGATTCAGTACAATCAGCGTTGATAACACTTGACAAGACGCTTGCCCATTGCCATCGTGCAATAAAGTGATAGCCCTTGTACACAATGGCTCCCGTTAGCCACATGTCAACGTCATCTCTACAATATACCAGATATACATCAAATAGGTAAGAGAGGACATCGCAGAGTAAACGCATAGAAAGAAAAAAAAATCACAAATAAAAAGATAAATGCACAGAAAATATTTTTACGTATAAATATTTTATTTTTTATCATCACCAGTCACCGAGCATTATAGCACACCATTGTAAATGCAATTTCGTATCTAATCAGATGCGGTTTTTTTTGAGGCAGGGGGAATACATCCAAACAGTTCTCCTGCTCTAGGGTCGAACAAGGGGACGTGTTAGACCTTTACTGACTAAAACACACCTTTGTTCCTTTAGTTGCTCTTCTCGTTCCATTTCCGCGGTAACTCTTTAAAATAACCCGGGTGCCGGCGGCAAAGTTTATTTACAACCCACTTGTCACACATATAGTATTCTATTCTAATAATCTATCTAATAATCTAATAGAAAATCTGGAGACTATTTTCAATATACAAATGAATAGATACAATAAATTCTATTCATTTATGACTAGCTGTCCCAGCGAACTTCGTACCGCCAATAGTAAGGATAACGCCATCTAATGGCAGCATAAATAACCATTTAATAATGACATTTTAATTAGAGATGGCGTTGTATTCGATTTTTTTTCGTATTTTTCCATATTTTCTGACCGTCTAAACCTTCCCTGGACTATCACGAATTTTCAAGACCAAAATTAGCCAAATCGGTCCAGCCGTTTTTGAGTTTTAGCGAGACTAACGAACAGCTATTTATTTTTTATATACATAGATTTGTGTGATCTTTGCTTTTTGAATTCTTTTGTATTTATTTTCATGTTCAATGCTATAAATTAAATAGAGAGCAATGGTGGCCGAGTGGTAACGGCTCCGTCTTACGAATCAACGGGTTCAAACCCAGCCAGGCGCATTACTTTGAGTAATTTATTTCATCACCACTACTCTCAAAACGGTGAAGGAAAACATCGTGAGGAAACCAAAAAATTCGAAGACGTGTGACATTCACCAACCCGCACTGGGCCCACGTGGTGGATTACGGCCCATTCCCTCTCCTAGAGAGGAGGCCTGAGTCCCAGCAGTGGGAACATTAAAAGGCTGATTATGCTATAAAACAATGTTGCAAAGAACCAGAAAGGAACGCCAAAAAAGTTTGATTCAAGTACAAATTATATGTGCAAGAATATAAGCCTTCTGCAGAAAACGGTTCCACTAAACTTCCGCCGTTCCCAACTTGCATTAATACAAAACTTAAACCACGTCTAAACTCGGAATCCGCAAGATTAATCTTAATTATGTTACTTCAATCGATTAAAGCGTTTAGATAAACACGATTTACTCGAGTCGGTGTGGGTTTCACATTATTTTTGGTAGGCTCCTAGGCAGGGAAACAATTGAATAAAAAATAGTTTTCTATCGATATTTCTGTGTCGATATTCTACTCGTTAACATGCTGAGAAACTCTTTTTTATTTTATTTATTTGGGAAAAATAAACAAATGTACAATATTTATTACAATAAAATATGGTGTGTCGTATGGGTAAATGTACAATTCACGACGTTTTCACAGATTTCTTGTGTACATTATTGACTAGGTAAGTAAGTACAATTACACTTAAATACTATATTAATTTAGGTACTAATCACATTCTATATTGTTATAACCGCGCACAAACTATCAATTTTTTTTTTAATTGTTGATAGTTCGTGCGAAAGAGTTACAATAAGTAAGGGAAGGGACACAGGTGAGTTTTAGTCAGCAAAAAACTGACATTCCTTCTCGTTCGACCTAAAGCGAGAAAAGTTATTTAAAGAAAGAGAACAAAAAAGGTACGGTACCGTGTGGCCGATAAAATTATGCTTTATAATATAGAAGAAAAAGTTTGACTTTGCGTCGCATTATCTCTGTCATCATCGTTGATTTTGTAGTAGGTATCTTCTTTAAATATAATTCTTCTGTACCTACGTGTGTTTGTCCTCCAAAACGGCTTGACCGATTTGAAAGTAATTTTGTGTTTGTATTTAAGTGGATCCGTGGATGGTTTGAAAATATAATTGGTACCGGTAGGTGGCGCTACAATCGAGTTCTTAATTTTTTTTCTGACAAAATTCCAGGTTTTGGGCAGGACAACGTTTGCCGGTACCGCCAGTTATTTATAAAAATATCTGAAATATTTTGCACTAGTTTAGCAAATTGTCAAAGTCAAATAATTCGTACAAAATTTTACTAGGATAGGCTCGCGCTTGACCGCGAACGCATCTAATGGTAAATGATGATGTGGTCCGGCTTTTAAGAAACCTCATGGGTGCTCAAGCTCATTTGATGACTCGAAGTGTGAGAAGAGAAATGCACACTGATCGATCGACAAATAAATAAATGTCCTACTTACATACTACGTACTTAATTACTAATTATGTTTGATAAAATAAAAATGAAACCATTTAAAAAAAATGAAACTAGTTTTTATTATAAAGAAATATTATAATTTATTTGTAACGTAATAAAAGGCCATTACTGATCTGTTTCTTGATGTCAATCTCAGGGGTGTTCGGCACCCACTGTTTATTTCTCATGGGTGCTCGAGCCCCCGAGCACCCACGCAGTCGGCGCCCCTGTGGTCGATAATTGAGCACACTTGCCTAGAAGTAACATATTCACTCTTCACTTAAAGACTCCAGGTTCTTAACAGGAGTAAAACATTTCAGAAATTGTATAAAACTTTATGATTCCGCAAAGGTGACCTTACTAGGTGCATAGGATGTAATAATGTATCGAATCATTATCAATTCGATATCACATACCTTCTCATACGACGCGTTTCCAACGCACGATTGATCGCAATTGCCAACGCTTTGAAACGTTATTTGAAGTGTACATATTTGAACGAGATAGGAACACATTTTTATCTCGTAAGCTACGTTTCAACGAAGCATAAAGACATCTAGTTATATTACTGAAGGTAAAAAAATTCTAGGCTCAGAAATTCACAAAAGAAATTATGAAACACTAACTTCTGCCAGCGGCTTCGCCTTATCAAAAGGAAACATACTCTCAAGATAAAAATATCCTATTTGCTATTCCAGGACATGGTCTACCGGCGTACCAAGTTTCGTCGAAATCCATTCAGTAGTTTTTGCGTGAAAGAGTTACAAACATCAATACATACATACGAAATTTCACGTTTATAATATTAGTGGGAATAACTTCTGTGAGTAGCTTCGCACGCGAGAAAGAAGGAAATAATCTCAAGACAACGCATACCCGTTGGATAAAAAGCCTATGCGGTATTCCAGGCCATGGTTTACCCGTATGTCGTATTATATCTAAATCTGTTCAGCCGTTTGAACGACAAACATAATTGACATACACGGACACTTCCTTACAAACTTTCGCCGTTTTAATATTAGCGAGATCTAGAAAGAAAGAAAGAAAAATATTTTATTCGGCACACGTACACAGATACACAAAATGTAGAAACAACATGTAAACACTTAACACAAATAAAAAAATAACTAACATTGTGTGTCTCGCGCCTGTACCAAATAGGTCCAGTTCAGCAAAATTGCCAGACAACTTGTGGTAGTTGCCTGACGCTGGTTTTCAACTGAACCTTATTGAGAGTGTACGGTAGAAAAGTTAGATTATATAATTAGTTGTTAGTGTTAGGTTATTTACCTAAGTGGTAAATAACAAATAAATAAATAGATAGGTGTTCTGTTCAGAATTATGAGATAGAATATGTCTCATAATTCTGAACAGAACAGAGCTTTGAAGGCGACGACGGCAGTCTTGATATTACTAACAGTTTAGCTGAAAATAATGGTACCTAAAGAAACAATACAACGCGCGGATGAGTGGAGGTCGTCTAACGCCTTATATGGCCCTGTCTTTTATGGGAGGACAAAATCAGACCGTAACATTTTATACCCTATTCGTTTGACTGACTCCATTCCTACTATACAGTTTAATTTTTGATTAGATTGTTACATGTTCCGGCGTGGAATTGGCAAAGTTGTAACAGTGGCCAACTACTAGTAAAAAAGAAAAAACTTTGCCTTTACACACTTCGCCTGTCTTAAAACGTAGCTTACCTTAGCATTTCTGAGGAAGGTACGCTTTTTTTACGGAAATTCAGTGTAGGCAATTGATTTTTATACTTATAACTTTGTTGGCGAGGCTAGGGGCGAATTGAGCAATTATGAACTGGAGAATTATTTCGGTTCTTCTCCATAGGAAACAATCAATTTGAATCGTGTAACTTTATGACGCTTTGCCCAAAGTGAAATAAAATATTTCAGTGTAGGCAATTGATTTTTATACTTATAACTTTGTTGGCGAGACTAGGGGCGAATTGAGCAATTATGAACTGGAGTATCATTTCGGTTCTTCTCCATAGGAAACGATCAATTTGAATCGTGTAACTTTATGACGCTTTGCCCAAAGTGAAATAAAATATTTTAAATTGAAAGTTTGGCAAAGCTCAATACGATCAAAATTATCAGAGTTGTATCTTATTCCATTCAAATATTTATTGATGTTTTTGAGATGGATAAAAGAGTTTCTTATTAAAGTAACTACACCTAAAGCATATTGATGCTAGATATTGATGAGGGTTTATATAATTGGCACTTACCTAAATATGGTTCCACAAATTATGCGTATGAGTACTGAGTATCGTGTTTTTATTTTGGAGTCAGGAAATTAAGTCTTCTCCCGCTGTAGGGTTTATAGCGAGAGGGCGTTTCGGACTTTTACTCACTAAAACCCACCTATATTCCTTTAGTTTCCTTTTCAAAAATTCCCTATGGGGCCTAACGGGCATCGGCCCTGCTGGGCCCCTACAGTTTTTCTGACATCTTGTGAGTACTGCGTGCGTTTATGTCGACCAATGTAATAAATGGCACAGCGGTGGCACGCGAAGTTTAACACTACACACTAGTAGCAACTCGAACTGACGACGATACGAATTACCGTCAAATATCCAACCTACTTATTGGAGAACAAAGAAGATGTCTCGCTAAATAAACGATAGAAGAGACATTTTTCCTACAAAGAAAAAAGTACGTCATAAATTCAACGTTGAATAATTTCCTGAAACGGCGATAAAAAGCGCTCTTGTCACTTTGAGCATGAAATATAGACATCAACTTATAAATACTAGAGAGTACTTGCCACTTGGCGGTGTAAGTAAATAGGTACGTTGCCAACTACTATTAGTATAGCTATTGAGCTAGCCTGTACTGTCCCACTGCTGAGCAAAAGCCTCCGACCATTCTTTCCAACGATCAAGGTTCCTTTCTTTCTCATTCCAATTCTTGAGATAGACATCCAGGTCGTCCCACCATCTCCTTCGTGGTCTACCGCGGACCCGCGTCGCTGTGTCCAGACACCAATCCTGTGTTTTACCGGCCAACAGCTCGTTGCCAACAATCACAATAATTTTATAAAGATGAAAATTTGTGAGAGTGTGTCTAAAGTATGTTTGTTACTCCTTCACGCTAAAACTGCTGAATAGATTTGGATGAAATTTGGCACATGGGTAGACCATATGCTGTAATAGTACAGAGGATACTTTTAACCCCAAGTATATGTTTTCTTGGCATAATTGTCTCCTTAAGCGCGGATTAAAGCACTGTCATATAATTTTTCTTCATTGTCGCACTTTTCAAATGATAAATGATATTTATTTTGCAAATAGTTTTTTTTAAAACAGTTTTACACGTCAATTTTTTTTGTCAATTTAAACTAGATGAAGCCCGTGTTTCCTAGCTGACTATCCTGAGAAGAAACATTGGAACAAAATCAGGGTTCAAAGTCTCTTTTAAAGTCCATCCAGTATACATGTAATCATAAGAGAACCATGCAGATAAGCGTCTCAGATGGTCTTTTGAAGAAAGAACCACACAGTTCTGAGCGGACCAGTCCAGTCAGTGCAATCATTTGTCAGTATTCGTGTAGTTCAACTCAGAACTGCTACAGAGCTTGATAAAGGTTGATTTCATTAGCTTTAGTCTGGGTCCGACTTGATTATAAAAGGCCTCGTGTTTATTGGGAAGGATATCCTACCATATAGTTCGACATTGATTATACTGGTTTATCTTTTGTATTCTGTGTCAGTTCAAGGGAAAAGGGACTTTACAATTACTTATACTTTTAGAACTGCGCATACATTACATGGGAACTAATATGATTGTACGGAACGATATTTCAAAATCTGTGTTAGTACAGATAAGGCCTGAGGAATGGTTCGAAAGAATTACCGTAGCCCTGAAATACAAAGGGTAGCTGAAGGACCACAGGTTTTTTTTTAGGTGGGAAATCATCAAATGACTTTTCCCCACTAGGGCGGAGCAAGAGGGCGTGTCAGTTGTACTTTGTGTACCAGGACCATAGCTATCCTTTCAGAAATTCCCCATGGTCTTAACGAGCCGATCCCTACTGGGTGGCCAAGGTTTTGCTTCTGAAAGGGAAACTCGGCCCTGGTATGAAAAGCAAAGAAGGAACAGGAGTGGGTATTTAGTCAGTAAAAATCTGACACGTCCTCTCGCCCCGCCCAAGAGCGGGAGATCATCATCATCATCATCATTTTACCAGAAAGACGTCCACTGATGGACATAGGCTTTCCTCCCCCAAGTGTCACAATGAACGGTCCTGTGCGGGAGATATCATTGGATGATTAAAAAAAAAAATCTGCGTCTCTGGGTTTCAGTCAGTAAAAGTCTGACCCTCCACCTAGACCGGACGACGGCACCAGACAGCAAAATGTTAGTACACAGAAAGAAAGTTATACAAGTTAAGGTTTCGTTTAATGCTGTTCATGAACTAAGTACGAGTATAATTACTTAGAACGTAACCACGGATTTATGTCAAGCTACTAAGGAACGTATTCAATGATCCTGGGGTGATAATCAATAAACCAGATGCATGGTAAACGCATCTGTGAAGCTAGCTAGATATGTATTCCAGTAAACCGTAAGGGAAGCTCAGACCCCAGTCTTTACTAGGGATGTAACGAAGTGGTTATATCGAAACCGGATTCGGAATCGGTGTTTTTAAATTTGGGTTTTTGGAATCCGGACTAAAATTGGAGACGAAGGCGGAGAAGTATCAAATGAAACACTACTAAACCTAATCGAAAATTCGGATGAATATTAATGAAGAGCGAACTCACAAAATTCCAAATACGAAACAAAACAACGAGTGAAAGAGTAATCGACATAAGGAACGTGGGGTTTTTTTCTCGGTGGGAAAAATCATCTTATGACATTCCCAGCTCTTGGGCAGAGCGGGAGATAGTATCAGACTGACAGACGAACCCACTCCTGTTCCTTCGTTGCCTTTCGTATCAGGGCCGAGTCTTCCTTTTAGAACGACGACTTAGGCTCGGTCCGGACGGTTAAAGGACGGTCGGACGGCGAGCTACCCATTGCTCACCATCAAGGCACGTGGGCTGCCTCTGATTTTCGATTAAAATTTATCGAAACCGAAATCGGAATCGAAGGTGCTAAATCCGAACTTTCGAAATTCGAATAGAACCTCCGTAAAATCTTTAGTGTTTACCGCCCTGCTTGCTTAAATTAATAGCCATTGGTATTTCCTTCCTTCTCCTTAGAGGCACAAGAAAACCACAAAATATTATTGCAGAGATATCTCGAGCAGTAAATATGTTTACGTTATTTTGACATTGATCCCCTTACCTTCCTTATTGGTTGTGACATCTAATCACTTCTCAATTTCGGTAGAAATCAAACCCAAGATTTTTTTTTTTTTTTTTTTAGGTGGGAAAATCATCTTATGACAAATCTCGCTCTTGGGCGGAGCGAGAGATAGTGTCAGACTTTTACTGACTAAAAACCCACTCCTGTTCCTTCTTTGCCTTCGTCCCAGGGCCCCGGGTTTCGCTTTCACACTACCCATGGCCCCAGTAGGCTTCGACCCTCCTGGGCCCCTACGATTTGCTGACATCTCCCTGAGGCGCGCGTGGAACAATACGCGCCGTCGACGACTTAGGCTCGGTCCGGATGGTTACCGGACGATCGGACGGCGAGCCACCCATTGCTCGGCGTCCGCAAGCCCGCGCCTACGGTGGCCGGAAATCGGGATCGGAATCCCGGCGGCGATTGAGGCGTGAGGACCGTTGCCTCACGCGATCGGCCGCCTCCTTTGCTAGCATTACTGCTTCGCAGAAGGAAGCGACCGCCTGCCACTCCTCCTCGCTACGGACCATGGCCTGTACCAAGGCCCGACGCGAGAGATCGCCGCCGCCGATCGCCCCCACGAGGACACGGCGCTGCTCTGCCCAAGCGGGGCACACCTCCACCGTGTGCTCCACCGTGTCCTCCGGGCGCTCCACACAGTGGCGACACCCGGGCGTGTCTTCCGCACGAATCCGGTGCAGGAACTTTCCGAACTTACCATGTTCGGTGAGAACCTGCGTCATGCGGAAGGTGAGGACGCCGTGAGGTCTTTCCAACCACGCCTCAAAGAGGGGACTTACCGCCATAATTGTGGCGTGCCCAGCACTGGGTCGCGACAGCCGTTGTCGCCATTTCTCCATGAGAACCCGCCGGAACTCTGTCCGCCATGCTGCGACTTGTCGCGGCAGCGGAGTTTCGCCCCGGCGTTGCATCTCAATGCGCAGATCGTGCATGAGAGCAAGGACTGTTGCTTCCAGATCCCATGGTGGCTGGCAGGCAAGGAGGCTCGCCGCTTCGTGGGATATCGTCCGGTATCCTCGCACCATCCGTATGGCCATGACCCTCTGGCACGCGTTCAGCCGGGCCGCCGGTTGCTTCCGCAACGCCGGCGCCCACACCGGTGCGCCGTAAAGGGCCATGGACCGCACGATTCCCGCGTAGAGCCTTCGGCAGGAGGCGTCTGGTCCCCCTAGGTTGGGCAGGAGCCGCCCGAGGGCAGCCCCAGTCCGATTCAGTTTGGGAGCCAGACGTCGGAAGTGCTCCTCGAAATCCCATCGGCTGTCGAGAACGAGTCCCAGGTACTTCATCGTCGACCCGACACCGATGTGGACTCCTCCTACCGTTAGTTGGGAACCCGGTGGTGGCGCGTACCGAGGGCCGTGAAAGCACATGGCCTCGGACTTGTGCAATGCCACCTCGAGTCCCAACTCCTGGATCTTGCCAACGACTGTCGCAACCCCGCGTGTCGCTAGTTCGGCCGCCGCCTGGTACGACTCTCCCCGCGCCAGGACCAGCGTGTCGTCTGCGTAGCAGACTACGCTGACCCCGTCCGGAAGGTCGCCGCGCAGCACGTAGTCGTATCCGATGTTCCACAAGGGCGGCCCTAGTACCGATCCCTGCGGAACACCGCACGACATCTCTCGACGTTCCCACTCTCCCTGGTGACCTGGGTAGATGATGTACCTGTCCGACAGGTACGCCTCGACCACACGACAGAGGTAGTCGGGCGTCCGGTGATACCGGAGTGCCCTCCTAATGCTACTCCAAGGCAGGGAGTTGAAGGCGTTGGCGATGTCCAGAGACACCGCCACGACACACCTGCCCTGGGCCACCGCATCCCCCGTCGTGAGAGCTCGCACGCGCATGATGGCGTCCACCGTGGAGCGCCTCCTGCGAAAGCCGAACTGGCCGTCCGCCAGATCCAGCCCCACCCGTGTTAGGTGCGTGACGAGGCGGTCTGCAATTACTCTTTCAAAGAGCTTGCCCACCTCGTCGAGCAGCACAATGGGCCGGTACGCGGACGGAGAGTCCGCAGGGCGCCCCGGTTTCGCGATGAGGACCAGTTTCCCCGTCTTCCAGTGAAGTGGGAACTGGCCCCTCTCCATGCATGCGCTGAAGAGCCCTCTTAGTCGAGGCCCGAGAGCCTCCATGGCCAGGACCCAGGCCTTCCCAGGCAAGCCATCGGGTCCTGGGGCGGTATTCTTGGCACTCAGCCTTCGTACCGCCACTCTCATCTCTACCTCGGTCACCTCTGGAGCGTTGTCGTCGTCGTCGCCATCGTGGTCCGCGTCGGACACCGCTGGTGGCGGAGCCATAGGCGGGGGAGAGTGTTCCCCACGCGCAGGGAACAGAGTGCTCACCACACCCTCCACAAGCTGGGGCCGGAGACTCTGCGTCAGCGGGGGAGCCCAGGGGCGGAGTTTGTCCCGCACCACCTTGTAGGGGCGTCCCCATGGGTCCCCATTCAGAGTCCCCAGCCACACGTTGCGGGCCTCGAGTTTGGACCGCCTTATCTCCGCTCGGAGGGTGCGCTTTGCGTCTCTGTATCCCTCATACAGCTCCGCCTCTCTGGCCTCCGCATCCGCTGGACGGATGCGGCGCCTGCGGTACCTGGCATACCGGCGTCGCGCGGCATTGCACGCGTTGCGCAGTGCCGCAATCTCCGGCGACCACCAGTATACCTGGCGCTGAGCACGTCCTGGATGGATTCGGGGCATTGCCACGTCGCAGATTTGCGACATGGCCTCCCGGAACCACTCTGCCTCGACGTCGATGTCGACAGGCCTGTCCGGTGCTTGCACCCAGGCCTGTACCGTCGCGGCTTCCAGGAGGAGCTCCCGGTCCATCTGCCTCAGCGCCCATCGCGGACCACAAGGGTTCTGTCGGACCGGCGCGGTCGAGGTTTGGGCGGAGACGTCAAACCGGATGTACCGGTGGTCTGAGTACGTCTCCACCCCCTCCATAACGCGCCAGTCGACGACACGCGGCGACAGAGCGTGGCTTGCAAACGAGATGTCCACCACTGAGTCACCCCGCATCCGCACACACGTGGGGACAGAACCCCGGTTTAGGACGACCAGGCCTGTCTCCAGTGCCCAGTCTTCAACCATCCGACCCCGCTGGTTCGTGTACCGGGAACCCCAAGCCAAGTTCTTGGCATTGAAGTCCCCGCACACGACCACGGGGAGGGAACCAAACCCAGCGACGACGGCTTTCAGCTCCATTAGGGAGATGTGAAGATCGCCGAGAGATCTGTTCGGGGACAGGTAGACGCCTACCACTGCAATGTCCCCGAACCGTGCTGCCACGCAACCCCGTCCCCTCGTGACAGACTCGAGGGTCGGGGTACCGGCGGCGGCCGACGAAATTAGGGTCACCGAGCCGTCCAGATCCCGCACCCAGTCTCCCCTGGGCAGGACATAGTACGGCTCGGAGACCACGGCGATATTGATCGACCACTGCGCCATGCTCTGGAGCAACAGATCCTGAGCGGGGGCGCAGTGATTGATGTTCGCCTGGAGGAGACGCAATGGGGCCGTTATTGACAGTCCATTACAGTCTCCTCCCGAGCCCCTCGTGAAGGCCCTACCGCGGCAGGAGCGGCGGCGATAGCGTCGGCAGCCAAGGAGGCGGCTGCGGCAGTGAGGACATCAGCGGGGATGGGCCTCCTGGCCTTGCCTTTGGCCTTGGCGGGGGGGTCGCAGGTCCTGCCCCCAGCCCGGTGGTCGGCCGGCTTGCTTGCCGCCGCACATGCGTAGCAGTGCGGTGGCGCACGGCATTCGACGGCCTTGTGACCGGCCTGACCGCACTGGTAGCAGCGATCACTGCGGTCCACCTCCGCGGCGCAGTGGGCCCCCACGTGGTGCCCCACGTGGCAGCGGTAGCACCGTAGAGGTCTGGGCTCCAACATCTTCACTTGGGCGGAAACCCAGCCCACCAAAAGCCTTCGGCCCTCACCCGTGATGGCCTTGGCCGCCGACACAGGGCAGCTCACCGTAATGGCTCGCATGCCCGTGCTGTCAGCGCGTATGGTGCCCGCCCGCACTTGAGCGGAGGTGCACTTACCCGCACTGACGATGGCGGCCACCACCTCGTCCACCTTGACGGAGTCGTCCAGGCCCATGATGCGCATGTCTATGCACTTGGTGGGCCTGGACACTCGGACCTCCTCGACATCTAGGGACGCCCTGATCCTTTCAGCCAGGGCGTCCGCAGCAGAGACACTATCTGCACCAGGGACTTCCAGTATTCGGGCCCCGGTTGCAGTGCGCCTCATGCGGAAGCCCCCAGAGGCTCCGAGCTCGTCAAGGTGGGGCAGCACCGCCTGCTTCGCCTTTGCCATGACGGCATCGTACGTCACGCCCTTCTTTACCGCATCTGGCTGTAGCGTAATGACTACAGCCTCGGAATTTGGGGCGCGAAGTCTGGCCGCCATGGCCCGCTTCTTGCGCTCTTGTTGCCTCGCGCGCTTTTTGGCCGCCCTAGCCACCTTACCTGCACTCCTCTTGGCACCAACGATCGTCCAATCGGTGTCAGCCGAGGGTTCTTCGGGCAGGGGAGGCGGCAGGCGTGGCCTTATCGCCGCCGTGGCAGAAGGTCCCACCGATTTAGTGGAAGACACTGCCCTACCCTTCTGGGAAGGAGCAGGCTTCCCCTGCCGCTGCTGCTGCTTGACCACCGGGGCCAGCCTGGCAGGCTCTGAAGCCACGGCCCCGCGCCCGGCTTGCCCCGACGGGCCCGCCTTGGGTGTAGCAGCCGTGGCCGCGGCGGCGGCGGTGGCATACGACGCCGCCCTCTTCTGACCGGAAGCCGCAAGCGGGGGGCGCAGGACGATGCCCTCCAGCACAGAAAACTGCCGCTGGACCCGCTCCTGGAACTGCTGCTGCTGCTCCTGCTGCTGCTGCCGAAAGGCAGCCAGCTCTTGCCGCAGCAGGGCCAGAACCTCGCTCTCCGGCTGGGGCAGGGGCTGGGACTGGCCCTGCTTGCGCCCCCCTTTTGGCGCCACCTCGGGGCCATTGCCTCGAAGACCGGCCAAGGCCGCCTCGAGCCGACCGATCCTCTTGGAGAGGGATCTCTTAAGAGGCTCCAAAACGATCCCCAGTGCCTCTATGATTGAGGTCGTGGCCTGGGGGATCGATCTCTTCTTGGAGACCTCTTTTCTCTTGATCGCGACTCCATTTATGGCGGCTGTAACAATACCCTTAAATTGGGCCAGCGCCTCCTCCATGCCTTCTGGCTCAGTGCCAGAAGGCTCCGGCTCCGAGGGACTGGCCTGGGCACTGCTTGCCCCTGGGTGGCGCCCCTCCCTCGCAATCTTCAGCGACCGCTGGGTCGCCTCCTCGGCGGTGGGCCTTCTTCCTTTTCCCGCCTTTCGGCCCGCACCCCGTCCAGCAGTGGAGATTTTGCGGGCAGAAGCTCCACGCTCATCTTCGGAGGATGTCCTCCGACCGTCCCCGGATATGGGGCGTTTGAGGAACTGGTTCCTCTTCTTCCTGGAGGTGGCCTCATCCACCTCCATTCTCTCCGAGTTGAGCGAAGACGCGACATCGGAGTCCGACGCCGCGTCTCCACTCACCTCCCTGAGACCGAAGCACCTGCCGGCCTCTGTAGTACCCACCGGCGCAGCAGACGTGCTGGGAACGGGTCCCAGGGACTCCACGCTACCGGTGGGTGAGCCACCCTGGCTCCTTGCGTCCACGAAGGACGGTAACAGGCCCCTAGAGGACCTGGCGCGCTCTTTGCCCCCCCCAGAATACGAGGGGCAGCCCGAGCTCTGCTCGGGGAGGGATTCTCCTCCTGCGGTGCAGGCGGTACCCTCCTGGGGTAATAAATTTTTGAGAGTCGCGTCCATAGTTTGCTGGTCACAGCTTTGCCTTTTTTGTGGGGTGGGGTCCCCAATAAGCAAGTTCGCCATCTTGGTCATGTCTGATAAGCAGACACGTACCAGAGGCGAACCCACTCTCCAAAATCGCCGTCCAAAAGCACCAACAGCTGTTGGTGCCAGTGCTCCTAGACAGCGCACCCTCCGTGGCGGTCCGCCTGGACTCCGCCTGTGTGTGTTCCTCTTGGTCTGGTCTCTCACTTGAGGCCCTCCGGCATGAGTAGCTCTACCGGCATAGCCCTCAAGATCACAGAGACACGCAAGCCCCACCACGACGACAACGTGGGAACACAGTTGGTGGGGAAACCCAAGATGAATTAAGGCGGACAAAAGATGAGTGAATAGCATAAGATTACGCCTGGTGCACACACATTTCACCAATAGAGGTGTTTCTTTTTAGGTGGGAAAATCATCTAATGACAAATCTCGCTCTTGGGCGGAACGAGAGAAAGTGTCAGACTTTTACTAACTAAAAACCCACTCCTGTTTCATTCTTTGCCTTCGTCCCAGGGCCCCGGGTTTTACTTTCACACTTCCCGTGGCCCCAGTAGGCTTCGACCCTGCTGGGCCCCTTCGATTTGCTGACATCTCCCTGAGGCACGCGTAGAACAGTACGTGCCGTCAACGACTTGAGGTCGGTCCGGACGGTTACCGGACGGTCGGACGGCGAGCCACCTATTGCTCGCCGTCCGCAAGCCCGCGCCTACGGTGGCCGGTAATCGGGATCGGAATCCGGCGGCTGGAGCGAGAGGACCGTCGTGGCTTCGTCTTTTGCTAGCATTACTGCTTCGCAGAAGGAGGCGACCGCCTGCCACTCGTCCTCGCTCTGGACCATGGCCTGTATCAAGGCCCGGCGTGAGAGATCGCCACCGCCGATCGCCCCTAGAGGTGAGTTTTTTTGGTAACCGGGCGCAAATTTCGGGTTGCTCTGCCAGGTGGAACAACCCAATAAAAAAATTGCCTGATTTAAAAATCCAATCCAGGATCTGATGGTCGGTAGAATATAGCACTTGCGGCTGCTAATTCAACAGGACAGTCACTGACTATATGAATAGATGAATGATAAGTAGATGCAAAATCTATATACATCCATGTTACCATAACCAGATTAACATTATAGACTACCTGGTCTATAACATTAATCCCTCAACTGTAGAGATTCTCTCTTTCATCGGTACAGTCACGGACCAAAAGATCAAAAGCCCTCACGCTACACCTTAGAGCGAGAGCGAATAAGCCTTTTAATTAACTCCGATTCCTAAAGTAGGTGCAAAATCCGTACAAATTAAACAAGACCTTTCTACCCACGGTCAAATTGAATACAAGTCAACAAAAATCCCGCCATTACAGATAAATAAAGTGTCACAACAATGTTTCTAGTCCACTAGCTACCTACCTTCCTGTGCGGAGAGATAACAAGCTTATACCTACCCTCTGTTCACATTCATTTTATATCCGACATTCAGAAACTAACGTAGCCTTTCCTCCGTGGCAAAATTATACGGAATATGTAATTGAAAAGGTGGACGAGGTAATTGTAACGTACAGCCAAATACTTTTTTTAATGATTTAAACTAGTGCTTGACTGCGATCCTACATGTTGGTAAGCAGTGATGCAATCATTGATGGTGAATCGCACTACTTTATTTAAGCCCTAGCGCCCGAGAAGTGCCACAAAACAGTGAATTTCTGATGCATACTCCTCGGTAATGTCTGGGTTAATAGATTTGAAAAAAAATATATGTTTATCATAGATTTATGTCATTATCAACATATGATTTTTTCGTGCGATTAATACCTACTTTTGTCTAAAATAAATATTTAATAACGTGATATTTTTTCGTTTGTTTTCCCTACTCCTTCCAAACGGCTTTGCTCTTTAGAAATATGTATGCACAAAACAATTGCTGGTTAAGTGTTTTTCAGAATGTACATAGCGTAAGTAAATCAATCAATATTTCGCAAAGAAAATGGATTTAAAAGTCAGCGGGGCTCTATCTGGGCGCGCACCCAGACCTGAAATAACTATCTGTAGGCCATACAAAACGGGAATTGAACTCACGACACGCACTGCAGCACCCACGCATCGGTTAACTACTGTGCTAACCATGTCGTCAAAATACAGAATCTGTATCTATATTTGGAGGTATGTGGAACAGAGAGTAAAGTCCCGCAAACCTCCGTTGAAAAGGGAGGATCCTCCGACCAGACGGGTGTTATGTCTGGTGGGCTATTACTGCCCGATAGGTGATTTCGGGCTGTTCTAAACGCGCGGAGAACTTTGATTGCGCGATGCAGGATTAGTACTTATGTGACGCCATAGATGTCGCTACATATATATATATAAAAGCGAAATACCACTCACTGATTAATCTCGAATTCTCAGAAACTATAACACCTACAAACATAAAATTTGGCAGATAGGTTTCTTATAGGGTATAGACATCTGCTAAAACGTATTTTACGAAACTCTACCCCTAAGGGGGACCAACGGGGTTCCAAAGTTTGTATGGAGAAAGTTACTTTCACGCGAGCAAAGCCGCTGGCAGAAGCTAGTATCTGATAGTATAGGCTATCGACCTGTCCCAGCTTCGCTAAGGCTGGAAATCTTTGAAATTCTCGTTTGTTTTCTCCACTATGTTATGCATCTATTATGATGATAAACCTTCCTCATGAATCAATCTATCTTCATGTGAAAACCGCTTGAAGACCCATTCAGTGTTTTTTGAGTTTGTCGCAAACAGACAGAGTGACGGTCGTGGTAGGGATCGTTGTTGTTGTAGTTGTTGTGTAAAGATAAGAATATCACTTCAAACACGATAAATGTGACATGTTTATACCTTGTAATGATGTTGACTGCCATTGAATAACAACTAATGTTAAACCCAAAAAAAGTATCAGTGTTGAGCTGATTGGATTTCTTATTCCTGATAGAGAAAAGTTTTTCTTTCTAGCTACACAACAATGACTGTCGTCAAGGAGTTCTTTCTGTTTTGGGGAAGCCAAAGATAATTGTTAATTAAGAATCGGGACTATCTTCTCAGGTCGCGTATCGAATTATACTACACAAATATATGTGATTAGGTGTGCTTTACTGGTACTGCAGTATAACAAATTTCATCTCATTTATATAAAATGAGAAACTGACTGACTGACATATCCACGCACAGTCGAAACTACTGCGACTAGGAGCGTGACATTATGCACAAAATTTCCTTTTATAACGTAGGCAAGCACTAAGGAAGGACTTTCCAAAATGAACCCCCTTAGAAAATGAAAAGGGGGTCCAAAATTTGTATGGAGAAACATACTTTCAAGCGACCGAAGCCGCTGGCAGAAACTAGTTTATTGTAAAATAATAAATAAAATTTAGTTAAAGCACCTTTAAGTTTACAAAATACCAAAAAAAATAATAGTAGTAATTGAGTGTTGCATCTGACACCTAAGCTAACTTATCTTGTATACAACATTATTTTTAGTTTAAGCGAAACCTGAAAATAGTTTTTTCAGAAATAACTTTAATAACTTCGGAAGTCAGTGTTTCTATAATATTCCGGCTTTATCATCAGATCAGTTCGATGTATCCTCTCCCCTTTTCCTTCCGTCAGTCAACGACTAAAAGCAATTATACTTGTTACGATATTTCTGCTATGTTTCTGTCCATATCTTCGAAGTTCATCATCAGATCATAGCAATATTTCTATTTTACTAATTCGAGAGCAATATTTCAATAAAAATAATTATTGTCAAATCGGTCCACAATTGACCGAGAAATCGGTAAACATAGGTGCATAAAAAGCACATACGTACTCCTCCTTTTTGAAGTCGGTTAAAAATGTTGTAAATTTACCGTTTTTAAAAATGCTTTATTACGTTATTATTAGTAAACGCGAAAAAACAAACTATGAAGGCATCATTACCTACAACACAAGTTTATGATGTTCCTACTAACAACTACCATCATTAATCATTCTTTTTTCTTCAGCTAAAGCGGAAAACGATAAACAGATCTTTATTTTCCGTATCACGGCCAGATCAGTATAGGAATAATTTATTGAGACACAAATCAATACAGATAACTTCAGAAGACAAGATGTCCCTTCACACACTTAGGTACGCACGTTTTATTGAATGTTCAAAAAGCTGAGAGTTTTCCTTCAAGCGTAGAATTTGGAACTGCTTTGTAAAGTCCTCTCCATCTTAGTTTGATCTTTATGATAATGATTGTATTTTGAATTCTCATAATTATAATGACTGTTGACATTTTAAGAATGACATTATGGATCATTGTTATCTGAAATAAATAAATTATTATTATTATTATGGGTGCCTTCAAATGAGCCGCAAAGTGACGCGCGACGCAGCGCTGCAGCCGCACGGCTCTTTGCGTCTAATTTGAAGGAGCCCTAAATGTCTGGCCTATTGGTCTAGTGGTTAGTGGCTCTGACTGCTATGCCGGAGGTCGTGGGTTTAATATCCCAAGACAAATGTTATTTGATGAGCACGATCATTTGTTCTGTGTCTAGGTGTAATCTTATCTATAATATGTATGTATTTAGAAATATATAAGTGGTACTCATAGCACAAGCTCTGCTTTATTCTACAACTTTTTAGTCATCTAGTCCCAAACTGGATGGGACGTTTGTTTTTTCGATGGTCAATGGGGCCGAATATGGGGAGAAAGGTTCTAGAGTGGCGACTACGCACAGGAAAACGCAGCGTTGGAAGGCCGCCCACAAGGTGGACCGACGACCGGCGACCTAGTGAGAGTTGTGGGAATGCGGTGGATGCGAGACGCACAGGATCGGTCGTTATGGCGACGCTTGGGGAAGGCCTATGTCCAACAGTCCACTGTTGGACATAGGCTTCCCGAAAGAAAAGTCTTTCGGCTGAAACGAAGATGATTATGAGTCCCAAACTAAACTAAACTTTACCTCTTTATAATATTACTGTAGATAAAGAGATGGAATTTGTTTTTTTGTTTGTATGAGGTAATCTCTGAAAGTACTGGTCCGATTGCAAAAGTTTTTTCACCGATAGAAATCTGGTTTATTGTTGAGTGACATAGGCTATATTTTATGTTCGCGGTTGAAACCGCGGGCAAAAGCTAGTTATTATTTGATTTGTGTTCCTGATAGCTACAACCTGGGGGTCTTTATGTCTAGAGTGAATTCGTTACTTCTAGGCAAGCGTGCTTCACTGTCGACCACATCATCATTCTGTATAAGGTGAAATAGTAGTCAAGCACAAGCCCATCATCATCATCATCATCTTCCTGCCCTTATCCCGTGTTATTAGGGGTCGGCGCAACAGGTTTTTTTTCTTCCATTCTGCCCTGCCACTCGTCATGCTATTACCTACTAACTTCCTTAAAAAAAACATCCTAAATCTTACAAAAAAAAGCTCTAGAAAATTGGCACTTTTTTCATTTTGGCAGCTGGAAGATTCATATTGACTACTCTGCTACAAGGAGTCAAAGTTCCTAATAATTGTAGAAAGCAATTAACTGAACCAGCTCTTGACCCTCCAACATATGGACTTGGTGTACCAATTTACCAACGACCGTCACGCCTTGCAGGCACTAGGTCAACCATGTAGATTGGTTTCGAATTGGATCGAATGCACCTCTAACCTTTTGGAGTATCTAGGCAGTTCTTGAATATGAATTACACAACGATAATTGTAATAAGTAAGACAGCATAATAGCATAATCAACCTTATAATGTTGTGCGGGAACGTTTGAAAGCGTTACCGTGGCTCTGGAACGCAACGGGCCTCCTCTCTAGAAGAGAGAATGGGCCGTAATACACCACGTGGTTCCAGCACGGGTTGGTGCCTCAAGGAGTTGTCATGAGCAAACAGTAGGGGCCCAGCAGGGTCGAAGCCTACTGGGGCCAAGAGTCTGCTTCTGAAAGGAAGACTCGGCCCTGGTACGATAGGCAACGAAGGAACAGTGGATTTTAGTCATTACAAGTCTGACACTATCTCCCGCTCCACCCAAGAGCGCGGAGTGTCATCGGATGATTTTCCAACCGAAAAAAAAAGACTGCTTGGCCTCCAGAGCTACCACGAGCTCTTAATGCAATCCATTTTACGACCTAAACTGAACTGTTAAAGGGATGGAGCTATATAGGGTGTATAACTCCATACTTCTTTCTCGCTCGCTCGACTGACATTTTAACACGTCATGGTAAGTCCTCTATATAATAAACTAGCTTCTGCCAGTGGCTTCGCCCACGTGAAAATAGGTTTCTCCATAAAAACTTCCAACCCCCGTTTTACCCCCTTAAAGGTGGAGTTTCGTAAAATCCGTTCTTAGCGGATGTCTACACCCTATAAGGAACCTACCTGCCAAATTTTAAGTTTGTAGGTGTTATAGTTTCTCAGATTTCGTGATTAATCAAAAAGTTGTATTTTGCTTTTACATATATAGATAATACTAGCTTCTGCCAGCGGCTTCGCCCGCGTGAAAATAGGTTTCTCCAAACAAACTTCCAACCCCCGTTTTACCCCCTTAGGGGTGGAGTTTCGTAGAATCCGTTCTTAGCGGATTTCTTCGCCCTATAAGGAACCTACCTGTAAGTTTGTAGGTGTTACAGTTTCTGAGATTTCGTGATTAATCAAAGAGTGGTATTTTGTTTTTATATATATAGATAATCTGATAGACTATTTCAGGTATTTTATTTTACTGGTAACCTAATTATCTTAATGATGACAATATGTAGATTTCTGACTACGCTCGCGTAACTGATTGACTTATTGGTTCATTAGCTAGGTCATTCCAGACTTCTAGAGATCATGATTAATTGATACATTTGTTTAGATATCTGTAAACATTGTTTTAATTAATATTTTGCCATAATCTTTTGCGCGTGTTTGTAGAATTATTTTCTATATTCATATAAAATCTTGTGTTTACCTATAATATTTTACAACTATCATACAACGCCATCTAGTCCCAAACTAAGCAGAGCTTATGGTATGAGTGATAAATAACTGATAAACATACTTATAATTATATTCCTAAATAGATACATTATTTTAAAATTACACCCAGACACAGAACAAATGATCGTGCTCATCTCACAAATATTTGTCTTGGATGAGAATCGAACCACTAGACCAAAGGCCAGTTAGATCTGACCTCTGGCATTAACTAATACATATAACAAGAGAATAAAAAAAAAACAATTTCATTTTAAAAAGCTTTTAAAACAATGTCCGCCATATTGGATTTTGGTCGTAATTTTTTTTTCAATGCACTTACTCGAAAACCCGCCCTTATCCCACCGCTTTTAGGCTTGCAATAGACTGTTTTCCGCACTAGTGCAGAAAAGTGCGCGTGCTCTCCCCCGTCACAATGTTATTACATTTATCTTAACAGGCTGGGCGCGCGTCGACCCCCGCTAGTCGCCGGTCAATAACCGTTTATTTATTGCTTCGTAAGTGTATTGAAAAAAATCGTTTGATCAGCAGCCCTCGGCTCCATAACACACTCGCCTACGGCTCGCGCGAATTCCGCCTCGGTCGCAATGACAAACTTTCTGCACTTGTATCAAAATGTACTATTTTCGTATTCTTCTCAACAAACTCCTTTTAATTGACAGTATGTTTGGCGCAGTGGTTGAGCGGCTGCATGCTGAGATACGGGGCGCGGGTTCCATTTCCGCACGGTTCCGTGTTTGGCTTCCATCGAGAACGGACGTGTGCAATCCGCGAGCGCATGCTCTACTTTAGAGTATTTTGCTGGCGTTGCAAAAACGCTGTCATCACGGAAGAGCGAATCGATTTATCAAGGCCTCTGCGATGACCTTGTTACTAATTATAGTGTAAATAAGTGCAATTTAATAATTATTTTATAGATGAAGTTTTAACATAGCTTACAATGAGTGCATCAACGGTTAAAATTAAAACTGATTTGGAACGGCACTTATATGAGTGTTATCTCCGAGAAAAATCAGCGAGAGAAAAGCTGGAAGTCCTTGTTAATGACTTAAAGGTTCAGGTACAAAGCCTCCAGCAACAACTTGGAAACCTCCACCAAGAAAATCAATGCTCCAAGGGTCAAAGTAGTGAGTCTACTAAGGACCTGGCTAAGAGCAACATTAAATTTGCTCAATCAGAAAAAGAAAACGTCGAGTATTGTACTGACGAGGATGAACTCGCTAAAGAAACTGAGTGGATTAGGGCCAAAAGCAGGAAGAAAAGGAAGCTAAACAACTCTCTTTCTCCTCAACAACAACCTGGAACGAGCGCCCAACAACAAAAAGATGCGAAAGAGACGCCAGTTAAAAAAGTGCCTCCACCGCCGCCAATCATTATAGAGGGAGTCAAGAACTATCAAACGTTCTACGACTCGCTGACTGAAACGCAACCAGCTGAATCATTTACCGCCAAAATGATGAATGGAGATTGTGTGAAACTCAACGCCAAATCAGAAGACTCTTATAGAGCGATTGCCAATTTTTTGACTGAAAAAAGCTTCCACTGGCACTCGTATGAAAATAAACAGGCTAGACCAATAAGAGTTGTGGTTAAAAAATTACATTCTTCTTGTCAGCCTGATCGCATTAAAGATGACCTTATAACACAAGGGCTTAAAATAGAAAAAGTTGACTACAAATTGAGCTGGAAGAGTAAAGAACCGCTCAATATGTTCATTTTATCTTTCCATAATGACGAAGATGTCAACAAAATCTACGGCATTAAATATATATTAGGGTGCAAAATTGAAATACACCCGCTCAAAAATCCAAAACTTATTCCTCAATGTAAGAGATGCCAAGCATATGGGCATACTCATAAATACTGCAAAAGGGAGCCAAGGTGTGTGAAATGTACTGGAAAGCATCTTACAGCTGACTGTACAAAATCCCCGCAAGACAAGCCAAAATGCGTCCACTGTGGTCTACCCCACCCTGCAAACTACAGAGGGTGTGAAGTAGCTAAAGAGATGCAACTGTTAAAAAACAAAAATATTAAGAAGAAACTTGATGTGACAACTTCCCAACAGTCTCCTCTGATAAGACAAGAGAAACAAGTACAGAAAACAATCGTTCAAGCAACTCCAAAACCCACACAAGGAACTAACACTTGTTCTTATGCTCAAGTTACAAAGCGAGGCTCTTCGAACCTGGAGGATAAAATTAATCAGATACTGAAGTGTATAACTACATTTGACAAGAGATTAGAAAAGCTAGAATCCAGCACCAAAACAGCTGTTTCAAATAATCAAAAATGAACAACACCCTTAAAATAATGGCATGGAACTCCAATGGGCTCCTCAAACATCAGAATGAGTTACAGGCGGTCCTAGATACAGAAAATATAGACGTGTGTTTGATATCTGAAACGCACTTCACTAAACAATCTTTTGTCAAATTTAGAGGATATACGGTGTATAACTCGCTCCACCCTGACAACTCCGCTAGAGGAGGTAGCGCTATCATAGTCAAAGAAAATATTAATCATTACGAGCAGTGCAAGTATGAAGAGCTAGATATACAAGCTGTGGTAATATCTGTTAAAACCAAATTTTGTCACGTGTCTATAGCTGCTATATATTGTCCTCCAAGGCACATGATTAGAAAAGAGCGGTATTTACATTTCTTTGAAATGTTAGGTCCAAGATTTATCCTAGGCGGTGATTTTAATGCCAAGCACACGCAGTGGGGATCAAGACTTACAACAACAAAAGGAAGGCAGCTTTTAAGTGCAGTTAAAGAAATGAATTGTGAAGTTATGAGTTCAGGGAAACCAACATACTGGCCCACTGACCTCCAGAAAATACCAGATCTTATAGACTTTTTCATATGTAAAAACATATCCGCCAATTACGTCGCTTTGGAGGAAGGTTTTCATATGAACTCTGACCACTCCCCGATAATACTAAGACTCAGTCAGAAAATTTTATTAAAAGTAGGCCAGACATCTCTAGCTAATAAGTCAACAGATTGGGTAAGTTTTGCACTTGATCTAGATAATATTATCGACCTAAGAACTCCGATAAAAACGCAAGATCAGCTTGACTCAGAAGTAAACAAATATATAGTTGATATCCAACAATGTGCCTGGAACAACACACCACAAATAAAACACAAATATAAGGGCTATATTTATCCTAAAGAAATTGTGGATTTACTGTCTGAGAAAAGAAAACAGAGAAAGCAGTGGCAGCAAACAAGGTGTCCGCGGGAAAAAACATTATTAAATAATCTAACTAAGCGATTAAAGAGAAAAATTCTACAATTCGAGGATGAATGTCTAAATACCAACCTTCTGCAGTTAACCAATGACATATCAACGGATTACTCTCTTTGGAAAGCGACAAGAAACTTAAAAAGGCCAATTAAACAAATACCACCTATTAGAGATAACGACGGAAAATGGGCTATAAGTAATAACCAAAAAGCGCTGAGGTTTGCTCAGCACTTACAAAATACTTTTCAACCCAATGATAACTGTACAGATATACTTGAGTGTGAAAAAATAGTTCAAAACCAAGAAATTAAGCTTGTGACTCCTAAAGAAGTTATGAGAGCAATTCAAAATAATATCAGCTCAAAAAAGTCACCGGGCTACGACCTCATAACAGGTGAAGTTCTTAAACACCTCCCGCGAAAAGCCATAGTAAAGCTGACCAAAATAATCAATGCTGCGTTTATTCTAAAACACGTACCTGAGCTGTGGAAGGTGGCTGAAGTAATTATGATTGCGAAGCCTGGGAAACCACCCCATGAAGCATCATCATATAGACCTATTTCCTTGTTGCCAGTGTTATCAAAACTATTTGAAAAACTATTACTGAAACGGTTAAAGCCAATTATAGAAGAAAAAGACCTTATCCCAAATCATCAATTTGGTTTCAGAGAAAATCACTCTACCATAGACCAGGTACATAGAATAACAAATATTATTGAAAAAACGCTGGAAAATAGGGAAGTCTGCGCCACCGTGTTCTTGGATGTCGCGCAAGCTTTTGACAAAGTTTGGCATGAGGGCCTAATATACAAACTCAGATGTATGTTACCCCCAGAATTTGCAGATATTCTGGAGTCATATTTAACTAATAGAATGTTTAGAATAAGGCAAGAAGATGCATATTCCGAGCTTAAAACTATAAAAGCTGGGGTACCCCAAGGAAGTGTGCTAGGCCCAATCCTTTACTTGTTGTACACATGTGACATCCCAGAGCTAGAAAACAACACTATTGCAACTTTTGCTGATGACACAGCTATTATGGCTACAGGATCAAATCATAGAGAAGCAGTAGAAAAAGTTCAATTAGCAGTGAACAAAATTTATGACTGGACACAAAAATGGAAGATCAAGCTGAATGAGTCAAAATCAATTCACGTCGACTTTACAAACAAACGGTGCAACTACCACCCAATCTACATAAACGGTACGCAAGTGCCTTATGCTAATACAGCCAAATATCTTGGCATAACTCTCGACGCCAAGCTGCGATGGAAAGCTCATGTCAAAAAGAAAAGACAGGAACTCGACATACGCTATAAAAGCATGTATTGGTTACTCGGAAAGAAATCCTGTTTATCAATACACAATAAGATAACTATTTACAAGCATATTTTGATGCCAATTTGGACGTATGGTATCCAACTCTGGGGCTGTACTAAACGGAGCAACATCAAAATAATACAACAGTTCCAAAATAAAGTACTTAGGGATGCTGTAAAAGCACCTCGGTATATCAGAAATGACGACCTCCACCGTGACCTCAAAATGGAACTCGTCACCACCATCATTCAAAAATTTGCTGAAGCCCACGAACACAGACTTCACCGACACGTGAATGTTGAGGCTATACAGCTGTTAGACAATACGGACGTAGTGCGTAGACTAAAGAGAACTAAACCTTTTGAGTTAGTGTAGTATTTAAAGTTAGTGTATAATAGTGATCAATGCTGTGCTATGCATATTACACATGAACAAAGTGTTTTTAAAATATCAGACTCTAAGAAAGTGCTATGGACTTCTATAAGTGCTAAAGGACGCTATTCTTAGTTTAAGCAAAACCGTATAAAAATAAGTTAAAGTTAAATTACTTATTAGTCTTTTAGGCTAGATTGTAATCAATTATTAAGAAATTTATTCTTAATAATAAAGAAAAAAAAAAAAAAAAAAAAAAATTTCCGCACGGAACTAATATTTGTATAGCTTACAGATAGGCGTTCCTTCGAGGTATCTTGTGTATATGAGTTTACTTGTTCATGAACGCACCCACGATACAGACGCGCCTCAAGGAGATGTCAGCAAACCGTAGGGGCCCAGCAGGCTCGAAGCCTACTGGGGCCGAGGCTCTGATTCTGAAAGGTAGACTTGGCCCTGGTACGAAAGGCAACAAAGGAACAGGAGTGGGTTTTTAGTCAGTAAAAGTCTGACACTATCTCCGTCCAAGAGCGAGATTTGTCATTAGATGATTTTCCCAACTAAAAAAAAACCCACGATGCAGGAGTAATTTAGAAATTACTCCTGTATCGTAGGTGAGAGAAAAAGTTAAAAATAAATTCATACCCAAATCATGGAAGTGCATAAATAATTACTAATTCACCCTGTTGGATTTAGAACATCGTCTGCAAATGCAGCTCAAATGCTTTCAAATCAATCGGTTAAGGGATATTTTGATGGGTGTTTTTAAATTCATCCGCAAGATTACACCTGAACAAATATACATTAAATTGCAAGTTAAATAAAAGCTTATAAAAAAACATACCAGTAAACTACATACATATTAAGTACCTACGTAGATGATTCATTAATGTTTTTCTATATTACCAACGTTTCAAGCGCTTTTAAGTTAGTCCTTCACAATCCCAACCGCTTTAGAGTGCTGGAAACGCTGGCAAGTATAAAATGCAAACGAGGAAAGTGGGACTAAAAAAATACCGTTGAAAAACACTAAAAGTAATTTCATTCATGATATGAACACAAGGACTTCTGCAAGTGTATGGACAGCAGCTGCTAGTGCACTTGTACGTTTTAATGGATGACGATAGTCCATTCTCGTTCAGTGTTCCCATATTGCAGTCATAAAATATTAACGACTTTTCGCACTAGTGCCTATCCATATTCACTCCAGTAAAAGCCGTGTTTCCGTGTACCGTAGCTTGCGGCCAATTGTTGTAGCTACCCATTTATATAGCTCGCCTGCCTGAGCTTGCGATAAGAGATTGAATTTAAGTTTCAATTTCGCTGAATTTTCTCTATAGAGGCAATAGTATAAAGAAAGTTGGTGGAAACTGGAAGGAGTAACAATAAAAATACACCAGCCATTCTTATACTCACCGCGAATTGAAATAGAACGACATAGTTAAGGCGCACCTTTTGGTGGAAACTGCACTTGAAGTGCTTTCTTTTAAAAGAAAGTGCGCGAGTCCGACTCGCACTTGCCCAGTTTTTTGGGTAAGTGCGAGTCGGACTCGCGCACTGAGGGTTCCGTACAAACTTGAAAGGTAACGATTTATGACGTATTAAAAAAATAATACTTATTTGATCTCGCTTAAACCAATTTTCGGTGGAAGTTTGCATGGTAATGTACATCATATATTTTTTTTAGTTTTATCATTTTCTTATTTTAGAAGTTACAGGGACACATTTTACCACTTTGGAAGTGTCTCTCGCGCAAACTATTCAGTTTAGACAAAAATTATATTAGAAACCTCAATATCATTTTCGAAGACCTATCTATAGGTACCCCACACGATGGGTTTGATGAAAAACAAATTTTTGTTTCTCAGTTCTAAGTATATTTTACCCCTAAAATTTATTGTTTTCTTTCTATTTTTGTGTGAAAATCTTAATGCGGTACACAGAATACATCTACTTACCAAGTTTCAACAGTGTAATTCTTATAGTTTCGGAAAAAAGTGGCTGTGACATACGGACGGACAGACAGAGTACAATCATGACGAATCCATAAGGGTTCCGTTTTTTTCCATTTGGCTACGAAACCCTAAAAAATAATCACTATAAAAGATGTAAGTATGAGAAGCTCTCTACAGCAAACTATACAAAGCAAAGTCTACGGCAAATTCCAACACGTTTCCAAGATTTAAATTGAATGGGATATACCTACCTATAATAATAATAATGTGTGTTCTATTTCGTGCCTACAATTACTGTAGCTGTACAGCACATGTTCCTTTTAGATATCATCTGCAGGCTCACAATAGATCCCTCCCTTCGTAACGTGTCCTATAGAGCAGTTATCAAGCACTGTTAGATTTGTCATATCTGTTCAGGGGCGCCGGCTTTTAGAAAACCTCATGGGTGCTCATACTCATTTGATGGACTTGAAAAAGTGGCGAAGTGTGAGAAGAGAAATGCACACTGATCGACCGCCAAATAAATAAGTGTCCTACTTGCAAACTGCCTACTTATTTAATATCTATGATTAATAAAAAAATAAAATAAAACCATTATATGTATAAAATTGAAACTAGTTTTTATTATAAATCATAATATTTTTATCTGTCTGTATTTTTGTCTGTCTGTGTATTTTTATTTGTGTCTGTGTGTGTGTGTGTTCTTATCTGTTTCTTGATGTCTATTCTCGGGGGTGCTCGACACCCACTGTTTATTTCTCATGGCCCCGAGCACCCACGGAGTCGGCGCCCCTGTATCTGTTTGTATCAAGATGACGATGTGTCGTGTGATGAAAAGCAATCTTTACAATAGAATATTTGTAGTGTCAGAATATTTGGTATTGATCGATATACTTTTCTTAAAACTATACTGCCTTCGTTAAGATACGAAAAACTTAAGACAATCTCGAGAATCTTAACAAACCTTGGGTGAAAAAAATTAAGATTTTTATTTCAACTTTCAAGCAAAGCCAGACCTTCATAAAACTACAGACTACAATATTTTATCGTGACCAAAAATATAATAAAATAAATGTCCAGCAGTAATGAAATACCATCATTTACAAAGACAACAGCCCCGCGAAATTTTTTATCAGCATAGTTACTTTTCATTCCGTAAAACAAAGAACTTTGCAGGTAGTGATATTATATAGGGTGCCTTTAAATTCTTTTGAATCATGTAGTTCAAAGGGTGAAAGTATCTTTAATTAATCGCGAGGCTGTCATTCACTCTTTCTTTCACAGTAGGTATTTCTGAAATTTTGTCGAGTTATATGATCATTTAATGTACTGAATAACTGATTAATATTTTTCAGAACACTTACTCGAAAACCCGCTCTTATCACTACCGCTTTTAGGCGCGCAATTTACTGTTTTAACAATTAAAAGCAATTTATTGTATTTATCGTATCAGGCTTGGCACTAACCGACCCCCACGAGTCCCCGTCAATCCCCGTTTATTTATTTCTTCATAAGTGTATTGAAAAAAAAGAATACGCAGCGTTGGAAGGCCTCCCACAAGGTGGACCGAGGTCTTCTTTCAGCTGAAATGATGATGTATTGAACAACGTAATTTGATACACGTGGAAATTTGTCGCTGCAGTAGTCGGCTTCATTACACCGTCGCCTTCCACCTCGCTCGCAATAACAAACTTTCTTCGCTTGTATCAAAATGAAATATGCCATATATATCAAATAAGATCCCATGGCAGAATGACTGTTGTTTTGTATTTATGATTACTTTCACCCCCTAAAGTATGCCTATGAATTAAAATTCACCCTGTATGTGCAATAATAATAACAAAAGGTAGTCTAAGAGCCGGTTAATATAGAGTAGACTGTTTGTAAAGTCCCTCTTTGCAATTTAATTTTCATTTTAATCTGCCAACGGATAAACAAGTTGAACAATATTGTTCTGTTTCAAACGCTTATCATTCTGTGCAGACATTTAAAGTTGTACTTCGCAAAGTTGTGCTTGAATAGTGCTTATTATGATTGTGAAATGTTTGGGGCTTAGTTGGAAGCTAATATTAATAATATCAGCTTCATGAATGTAAAGGACAATAATCCAGTTAAATTAGACCAAAAAATAGGGGTAAGCCTAATAACGCGCTAAGTAAACTACCTCAAAGGTGGCGTCAAAAGGTTTCCATATTATGAAGATTACCTCTTTCAACTTATTAAATCATTATATCTCAAAAACGGTGGCTGTAAGGAAAAAAGTACACAGTTTGACATTTTAGTTGATCAGATAATTATCTGAAATTTTTGTCTGAGCAAATTTTATGATAAAACTTACCTTAAATTACTTTGCTGAAAATCGCGAAAAACTCTATTTTGTGACCTTCGACCCCGAGTTTTTTTTTCCAGGTGTCGGATTGATGAGGACTTTTTAGATTTCATTTCTAATGGTGTTTTGAACAATCCTACGAATTTTCCGCTGGGTGCGAATTTTCGTAACCTCGGATGTCTAAATTAACCGGACTACAAGCGTGTGAACGAAAATTATTTTATCAAAATTTTCTGCTCTTTCTTTAATTCAACATCATCCTCATCATTTCAGTCGAAATACGTCCACTGTTGAACATAGGCCTCCCCTAAGTGTCGCCACAATGAATGGTCCTGTGCCTCTCGCATCCATCGAATTCCCACAGCACTCACCAGGTCATCGGACCACCTTGGTCATCGATCTTTGATGGTTCCTGTTTGAATATGGAATGGCCTATTCGTCTAGTGGTTAGTGGCCCTGACGTTTTTTGTTTTTTCGGGTGGGAAAATCATCTCATGACATCCCCCGCTCTTGGGCGGAGATAGTGTCAAACTTTTACTGACTAAAAACGCACTCCTGTTCCTTCTTTGCCATTTTTTTTCCAGGGCCCCGGGGATCTCTTTCGCATCACCCATGGCCCCAGTAGGCTTCGACCCTGCTGGGCCCCTACGGTTGCTGTCATCCCCTTGAGGCGCGCGTGGAACACTACGCGCCGTCGACGAGTTGAGCTCGGTCCGGACGGTTTCCGGACGACCGGACGGCGAGCCTAGACTTGCTCGCCCTCCGCAAGCCCGGGCCTACGGTGGCCGGAAATCGGGATCGAAATCCCGGCGGCGATTGGGGCGTGAGGATCATTGCCTCACGCGATCGGCCGCCTCCTTTGCTAGCATTACTGCTTCGCAGAAGGAGGCAACCACCTGCCACTCCTCCTCGCTCCGGACCATGGCCTGTACCAAGGCCCGGCGCGAGAGATCGCTGCCGCCGATCGCCTCCACGAGGACACGGCGGTGCTCTGCCCAAGCGGGGCACACCTCTACCGTGTGCTCCACCGTGGCACCCGGGCGTCTCTTCTGCACGAATCCAGTGCAGGAACCTCCCGTACTTACCATGTCCGGTGAGGACCTGCGTCATGCGGTAGGTAAGGACGCCGTGAGGTCTTTCCAGCCACTCCTCAAAGAGGGGACTTATCGCCATAATTATGACGTGCCCAGCACTAGGTTGCAACAGTCCCTGTCGCCATTCCACCATGAGATCCCGCCGGAAGTCTTTCCACCATGCCGCGACATGGCGCAGCAGCGGAGTTTCGCCCCGGCGTTGCATCTCCGTGCGGAGATCGTGCATGCGCACAAGGTCTTTTGCCTCCAAATCCCAAGGTGGTTGGCTAGCAAGAAGGTTCGCTGCTTCGCGGGAAATCTTGCGGTATCCCCGCACCATCCGGATGGACATGACCCTCTGGCTTGCGTTCAGCTTAGCTGCCGGTCGCTTTCGAAGCGACGGCGCCCATACCGGCGCCCCGTAAAGGGCCATGGACCGAACGATTCCTGCATAGAGCCTCCGGCAGGAGGCGTCTGGACCTCCTAGGTTGGGCAGGAGCCCCTTGAAGGCAGCCCCTGTACAATCCAGTTTGGGAGCCAGACGTCGGAAATGCTAGTGGCCCTGACTGCTATGCGGTCGTGGGTTCGATTCCCACCCAAGACAAATGTTTGTGTGATGAGCACGATCATTTGTTCTGTGTCTGGGTGTAATGTATCTATAATATGTAAGTATTCAGAAATATATAAGTATGTTATCAGTTGTCTAGTACTCATAGCACAAGCTCTGCTTAATTTGGGAATAGAAGACGTTGTGTGAAAGTTGTAGAGAGAGAGATTATATTATTATTAATGATGGGTGTGAAGACAACACAAATCTAAATAACATTTTAATTACTAAGCACTAGTAGTTATTGCTTACCATCAGGTCAAACGTGAGCCGATATAGATTAAAAAAATATATACCCTTTTTGTATTTCATTAAAGTTTAGTAAAAAATAAAAAAAGCGATATGAATTCAATTTATTTACCTTTTCCATTATTTAACAAGGAACCTTATTCCATAGGTAAAGGGCAATATAAACTTTTTCCTGTGGCTTCGTTTCGTAGCTTACATACACACACACAGAGATAATGTAGCCGATATCAATCAGTATTAATTATTTAGTTTTTAGTTATCGGTGCATAGTGTTCCACGCGCGCCTCTAAGCAATGTCAGCTAACCGTAGGAGCTCGATGCCCGCTAGGGTCACAGGAAATTTAAGAAAAGGAAACCCGTAATTCTAAAACACAAAGGGCAACTGAAAGGCACAGGTGTGGTTTTAGTCAGTAAAAGTCTGATATGAGAGAGAAAGACAGAGCAGGAGAAGTTACTGGATGATTTCCCATCTCAAAAAAGAAAGACAATTATAAGAAATCGCTTCCGGTCATGTTAGCGACTGTGTAAACTTTCACAATGTATATTATAACTTTGAAGAATGATTTGATAATTATCATAGTATTTATTAGTTTATTATTTTAGGATTTAAATATGTTTTATTATTATAAGCACCTAATTTCAATGATACTTCATACTATTTTTATATATCTAGAATTTATTTATTTACAAGCACTTGGACAACGTTGCAGAGTATGTCCAAGAAGGCGTTGTACAATAGAAACTTACAAACTAACAATACATTTAATAAAACAATGATAACCTAATAACAACTCTATACACATTGCAGAAAAAAAAATCTAACATAAAATTTAGAAATAAAAAGAAAATTCATATATATTAGTACTAAAATATACGCAACATGTGCACACCTACCATAGTGTTGTCTTCTTTAACCCAAAGGTTGGCTGGTAGAGAATGCCTTGTTGCATTAAGTCCGCCTATCTACCACTACTGTACATTTTTATTTAACTGATATAAACTAGTGCTTGACTGCAATCCCACGTGCTGGTAAACAGTCATGCAATCGTTGATGGTGAGGCGCATTAGTTCATTAAGACATGAAAATTAAATAAATAAGATTAAAACAAAGAAGCCTAGTAAGAATTCTGAGAACAACACAATTATCTTGGAAAGCACCATAATACATTTAATGTTCCTTCGATGTTGCAAATATTGTATTAAAAGTGTAAAATATGAGCCGCGTAACACCGTATGGAATGAGGAAAGCTTAGAAATTGGATTTTGGTATAAAGTTAGAGATTGGCGGACAAAAGTTTTAATACAATAACGCTTTTAGCCCAACATCGTAATTCTATGTAAGTAACGCTTCGGGACGCAATTGGGTTTTTATATCTTGATTTTGAGGGTAGGTAAATAGAACCAACCAATAAATTATTCACGAGTTCACGTAGAACAATAACTTAGTCACTTGAGTAAGAACGAAGTTAGAAATAGGATAAATAAATGAGATTTAGCAGAGGCAAAATTATTATTAATATCATTAATTTTTACTACGTCTACGCTTTGTTTACGCATCGTCAACAGTTCAGGCTGCTACTGTTGGACAGTCCAGAACAGTACCTACGGAGTGTTGGAATACCTGTGGGACGAACTCATTATAAAGGTTTATCTAACACTGGAAGAATTTTTCAAGTATGTGTACTTACTCGACAACTAGCTGCTACCCCTACCGCTTTTATGCACGCAATTTAATGTTTTCAGTTTTTCTGCACTAATGCGGAAAAGTACTGGCGCTCTCCCCCACCATAATTCTTTGTATTTATTTCAGCAGGCCCACGAGTCGCTGGTCAACCCCCGTTTATTTATTTCTTTGTAATTGTATTGATAAACATCGTTTGATACACGTGGAAATTTGTCGCTACAGCACTCGGTTCCATAACGCCTAGTCGCAATGTCAAACTTTCTACACTTGTATTTAAATGTACTATTTAAATTCCAACCAAACATTTCTGAGATTATCGCATTCAAAACAACAAACACTCTCAACTCTTCAGCTTTATAATATTAGTAAAGATTTGTTAATTTTACTGAAAAAAAAGACGCTAAGCACAAAAGTAATAGACCATGGCTAACACAATATGATCATTACAATCTACATTAAACGCCGAATAATCTAAAGGAAAAAATCACAACGTATGCAACATAAAATCTAACATGCCCATAAAAAATAACAAGAAAGTTTAGCTGATTCACGTCGTGCCTATCTATTTATAACGGGTTTATCGTAGAGAATTTTTATAGCTCAATTAGGTACATTGCCAAACATGTTTGTAAATCATTTGACCGAAGATTCACTGACTTATACCGTTTCGTTTATACCGCGTACATCGAAGGACAAGAACAATTTGCCTGCAACGGTCTTCTAGCCCGACAATAATTTAGGTTCTTAATAAACTAGTGCGCTTCACCATCAACGACTGCATCACTGCTTACTATTAGGTGAAATCGCATTCAAGCACTAAGTCTTAAAAAAAGACTAAAGATATGAAGCACATGGTTCGTACCGAATTGTATCTGAGATTTTTTCCATAGACAAAATCACAAAAGTCTGTGGTTTAGCCCCATCTGACCCTCTCATGAAGTTAATACACACAGTCAGTATAAGTACACAGTCATCTAAAAATGAATAGGTAGATTTATAGATACAGTATCTCGTCAGTAAATCATTTTCAAATAATAAACAATCAAGTTAATTTTACTCCTACATGCTCGTATTGTATTTGTCTCATGGTGCCAAGATGAGAATTTTTCATAAACGTGATAAATAAATTCATTATTGCCGAGATGGAAATGTGCCGAGATAGAACTAAACCGGATCTGTAAACGTTTACCAACATACATAACATAATTCTCCTTATAATGTTCCCACGGTTGGGACTCAAACCTCCTCACTAGGAGAGGGAATGGACCATAATCCACCACGCGGGTCCAATGCAGGCAGTGGTGATAATAAATTACACAAAGTAATGGGCATGGCTGAGGTTGAAACCACGGCCTATTCGTGATTCGTGGACGTTGCTATGGGGCCATCACTCGCCAAAAACATACATAGGGACTATAAAGAAAAGAAGAAAAACAATTGACATTGAAAAGATTGCTGACCTGCTGAACACCATTTTTTCCAAAAACCTACATAAAGCACCAGTCTCTCACAAAGTTACTAAATGCCAGCTTTTTGAACAGACTGTAAATAGCTATTAATATTGTCATTTAATAGTCCCTATGTTCACAAAGACTTAACAACAAGTACCTAGGTAAAAATATTATCATTTTAAATTTTTCAAGATACGATTTGAGGGATGTTAAATTTAAAATATTCTACGCCTTTGTACCAATTTTTTTTAGGTGGGAAAATCATCTTAGGACAAATCGCGCTCTTGGGAGGAGCGGGAGATAGTGTCAGACTTTTACTGACTAAAAACCCACTCCTGTTCCTTCTAGATTTAAGTTACCTAGTGTAAAAGTTTTGTTACAATTTTGGTAAACAATAAAGTTAATTCTATTCTATTCTCGTGAACGAAGTCGCTTTCAAAGTGCTAGTAAATAATAAAATAAATAAACGCCTACTAGAAAACTTCCAATAATAAGTACAAGTGTTGACAACGCGACCAGACTACTGGATAAAAAGTAATTTGAGCTGCATCTGTTTCAACGATGTTACACTCTTTACAATATCACACGCAATAAGCTACATTTTAGTTTCCAGTCTCATGCGATTGAGAGATAACAGGCAGTAGCGTGCACTTGACTCCTAATAACATCATACTGCCATCAGCATTCCGGATGCCAATTTGATCGCTGCAGTATGTACAATGTGCTCCAGGGATGTTACAGAGCTCCGGAACCGTAACTGAAACTATCGGATATCCGAAATAAAAAAAATAATATCCGCAACAAAAACCGAAATAAAAGTTTCGGATAGCTTCAGACAAAGTGGGTTACACATGCCTTATATAGATAAATAAGTTTTTATGTTTTTTCTGCTAAATAACATATTGGATGTTTGAAGTGTAATTTGTGGAGCTTAATAAACACTTTTTAATTTGATTTTTTTTTTTGATGATGTTTATAGTAAGATTGTTTCATTCTTGTTTCAGTGTAGAAGATGGCGCTAGACAATCTGTATAGCACTGTCTCTTGCCCACTCTGGAATAAGAATGAAACAATCTTACTTTGAACGTCATGGCAACCCACCAAGGCAGAATTTAAGGCGTCGCCCTGATTGGCAAGGATCTTATGATAACACGATGCGTTCTCGTCGTGCGATGAAAATAGTCGTATGATGATTCAATAATGGTATGATGCTCACCTACTCCTCACGTTGCTGTGCTTGCGCGATGATGCGTGACCAACTTAGGATACTCAAAAGAGATCGGTATATTTGATTCATGTGATCGAACGATCAAACCAATCGTTAGATATTGCCTGTGCTTGCGCAATGACTTGCGAGTATCAATTAGGACACTGGAAAAAATCTGTATGTTTTAGAACACATCGTGTGACAAGAACACGTCGTGTGACAAGAACACATCGTGTCATTGTACGAACCTTGCCAATTAAGACGACGACGCCTAAATGATAAGTTACGATAGGTTTTCGTTTATTTTGCCCAACCAAATAAATAATAATCAAGACTAGAATTAAAAGTCTAATCTAGTATTTTACTTTTATAATTTTAAAATAATATCTGTACCTAGCGAATTATCCGAAATAATTTCATAGCCGTACCGTAACCGTATCCAAAAAAAATCGAACCTTTATCCGTATCTGAAATTTCACATCCCTAATGTGCGCTAAGTTAATAAGGGCGATAATGTTGGTTGTACAGTAGAAAAAGCTATTTGGTAGGTACTAGCTTCTGTTTAGTTTCGCCCGCGTGAAAGTAAAAAAACCCAAGGGATCATACTCCCGGGATCAAAGTTTCCTATGTGCTATTCCATCCATCACACTATTACACCAATATTATTAGGGCCAATAATATTATTATTATATTATATGCCAATATAATTATACACCAATAATATTATTATATTATAAGGGCGAAAGTATGTATGCCTGTGTGTGTATATTTTTTTTAAATAATATAAACTAGTGCTTGACTGCGATCCCACCTGATGGTAAGCACTGATGCGTGATACAATCGTTGATGGTGAGGCACACTAGTTTATTAGGAGCCTATTCACTCTAACCTAGAAGACACCTAAATTATAATCGGATGGGAAGTCCGCAGCAGGCAAATTGTTCCAGTCCATCGATGTACGCGGTATAAACGACGAGGTGAAACGCTTAGTCCAGACCGTAGAGGTGTTAACAATGTATGGGTGGATACTAGCCGTACGTCGGGTTGCCGCCGATGGTAGAAAGGAGATGGCGGAATCAAGTCATGCAATTCCCGCGCACACCCTCCAAAATGCATCCTTCTGTTATTGTCGTTGGTTACTCTTTCATGCTCAAACGGGTTTTTGGATTTGGATGGGGCACACAAGTAAACCATATCGTGCATGCACTGAAACATTTCAGAAACAACACGCTCCTAAATTCGAACCCAGGATATCAAAATAGCACATGTGACCGTTGGCCTAGTGGTCGCAAGAATAAATTTATTCAGACAATTTTCTTTTTTTTTAATTTTATACGTAATATCTATAAATATTTAAAGCTTTAAGAGTGGTGTGAAACAATTAACTACTCGACACACTGACAACATTGTTTAAAAGTATCAAGTTAACTATGTGCATATCAAATGGCTTATTTGACTGTACGAGTTCTCTACAGCGCTCCGTTACTCGTACAACGTTATAACAAACAGCTTCATAAGTTTCTTCAATCGTGAACACAAATGAGGCAGGATTGGCAGAGTTTCAAAGCTATCATTTCTGTCCTTTGCAGTTTCTGCCTCTCAGTTCATGGCCTCTGTATCTGTATTCTACTTATATAAAAGGTACCTATATAAAAGGACAAACTGACTGGCTGACATATAAACGTATAGCCTATACAACTATGACTAGGAGCATGAAATTTTGCACAAAGCTTCCTTTTATGACGTAGATAGACGAGCACTAAGAAAGGATTTTTCAAAATTCAGCCCCAAAGGGGCTAAATGAGGTTCTAAATTTTGTATGAAGAAACCTCCTTTAACGCTGATGGCAAAAGGTAGTCTACCTATAAAAAGTAACCGTTACTGACTGACTGATTCATCAACACTCAGCTCAAACCACTGCACGGATTGAGCTGAAATTCGGCACGCAGATAGGTATAGTGACGTAGGCATACACTAAGAAAGGATTTTCCGAAATTCACTCTTAAGCGTATGAAATGGGTGTCCAAATTTTGTCCCTATATTCAAGCGGGCAAAGTCGCCGACTTCAGTCAGCGACTTTGCCCGCTTGGACGACCAAATGTTTTAGTTTTATAACTAAAACATTTTGTCGTGGTGGTGTAACTACATATTGATGATAACTACACCAACCCCAAACCACAGTGTTGTCTTTTTTAACCCAAAGGTTTAGTGGTAGAGAATGCCTTGTTGCATTAAGTCCGCCTATGTACCACTAATGTACATGAAGTTTAAATAAATAAATAATAAATAAATATCTAAAACATTTCGTATTTTTATGTAATAAATCAAATACGTTTTATCTTATTATGAGTTTTGACAGAAGCCAGTCAAAACTAGTTTAATGACGGTGTATAAATTATGTAACGCAATTAGAAAGTCAGTCTACAGGCATTTATCTGATAATAAATTTTTTACCTGTAGCCTGTAGGCTACAATTCGTTAACACTCAATAATTGTGTACATAAGATACAATACTCCAAATAATTGTCAAAATCCAACATACTTCCAATAAAAGGAAAACGCATGAATTCATCTTGTAAAAACATTTCGTTCAGTCTCTTTTACCGTTTCTTCCATTTAATTCTACAAGTACTTATCGGATATACTTCGCAGGTCTTATCTCCGGGATTTTTCCATCGTATTTCCTTCCAACTCGATGTAGCTGGCCATTTCTCATTAACTTTTCTAAATAATTAAACTTAAAACAATTGCACGGATTCACTTTACCTAGACTTAGTTGCACGTTATATGTAACTAAGTTGTTCTTGTATCGGCTGAATGGGAATGCAAGAACTCGGGAATATATTAATGGAATCGTAGCAGACAAGCGTCATGATTTAATAATAATTTTCAACACACTTACTCAGAAAGTGACTCTTATTGCACTGCACTTAGGTATATAATGGCACTCGTTACCAAACTGACATTTTGATTACCATTACGCACTAGTGCTATAATGTAGTTAAAACCTTTTTGTTCAACCTCTTTGTTCGCAAAACAAATTTTGAATTCGAATAAAACTCTCATTAAGTTATTACGTTCAATAGTATGTAAATTATTAACATAAGACTAGGCAGTATGATCAAAATACCTTAGCCTTCCTCTAGGGGTAAATAAAAAAAATGATGCGCGCGCTTAAGAAAACAGATTTTTACCGCCATGTCACAGAAAATTTTACTAAGTAGTTTTACTGTTGTTTTCTTCACAAGTGTATTGAAAAACGTCGTATGACACACGTGAGTAATTAATGATTACCGTTCTTGGCTCTCTTAAGATCCTCCACGGTTCGGGTCTAAATACCGCCTCGACGATAATCATTAACATTACACACTTATATCATAATGTACTATTATTTTCATCAGCAGACAACAAAGATCTGCCTATTAGGTTAGTAACAATATTTTTATCCTATATTAGTACTGAATTACAAAACCTGACAATGTACGTGCCACAAATGCCCTTACAAATAGGCTATCTTGCCTTCCAACCACAACTCGCAGAATGCTATCGGGGCTGCCACGGAATCTAATCAGCAGTGAAGTTGCTTTCTTTCAAAGCACAGCGTTAAAACTGTCAGTGATTTAAAAGGAAATTTAAAATTCATGAACCAAAATCGAAATAACAGCTCTAACGATTAAACTTACTGACCATGTAAGTTTCATATGCGTCACTCGCATCTGCACAAATGTTTCCCAACTATGCTAGGACCAGCTGCCAATAAACTCCCGGAGGACATGGTGGAGCATACGGTAGAGGTGTGCCCCGCCTGGGCAGAGCACAGTCGTGTCCTCGTTGGGGCCATCTGCGGTAGCGATCTCTGTAGGCTATGGTCCGGAGTGAGGAGGAGTGGCAGGCGGTCGCCTCCTTCTGCAAAGCAGTAATGCTAGCAAAGGAGCGCACGTGCACGCGCGAGGCAATGGACTCGCGCCCCAGCCGCCGGGATTCCGATCCCGATTACCGGCCGCCGTAGGCGCGGACTCGCGGACGGCGAGCAATGGGTAGTCCGCCGTCCGATCGTCCGGTAACCATCCTAACCAAGCCCATGTCGTCGACGGTGCGTAGTGTTCCTCGCGCGCCTCAACGAGATGTCAGCAACCGTAGGGGCCCAGCAGGGTCGAAGCCTACTGGGGCCATGGGTGATACGAAAGAGATCCCCGGGGCCCTGAAACAACGGCAAAGAACGAACAGGAGTGGGTTTTTGGTCAGTAAAAGTCTGACACTATCTCCCGCCCCGCCTAAGAGCGGGGGATATCATCGGATGATTTTCCCACCGAAAAAAAAAACTTCCAATAATACTAAATGACATAAATTAATACTTTACTACTTGACATGCAATAACCTTTCTTATCCTTGCAGCTCTGTTTTTTTTTGGCGCTGTGAAATCATTTCATGACTTCTTCTACTCCAGGAGAAGCGAGAGGGCGTGTCAGTCTTTTACTGACTAAAACCCACCTATGTTTCTCCAGTTGCCCTTTACGTTTCCATGCTCCATAGCCCTAAAGGGGATCGGCCCTACTGGGCCCTTACGGTCTTGCTGACATCTCTTTGAATTGTGTGGAACACTACGCGCCGTCGACGACTGTCCTCACAGCCCAATAGTTACTAACTAACACGATAAGTGAGAAAGGTGGTCTGTCAAGGATCTACAACTGACAACCGAGTCCAACGTGTTTCCGAGACATGTATTTCTTGATATTTAATGGACAATCATCCACACATGGACCGAGTGCCTTAAGCGTAGTTCAATCTTCATTCCACCAGTGCAGCTTTTTTTTGTGTTGGAAAATGAGAGAATTTTACCGACTCAAACCCACCCGTATTCTTTCAGTTTCCCTTTACGTTCTAGGGCTACGGTAACACTTTTGAACCATTAGCAACCCACCAATGCAGCTCTGAGCGCCTTAGAAAAAAAAAATGCAAACACACAACTCACCATTTCCCCGGAACCACAAATTGCTATTACTTAATTGAACTTAAAGTTAAAACGGATTAGTTACTGATCTTAATTGTCCAAAGACTAAACGTATTGCAATCCAACGATACTGTGTGAAATGGACCGGCAAACGATACGAATCGGTCAGTGGCGTAGCTAGTCCCAAAGAGGCCCCGTACCAATAATTATCAAAGTTTTATTTGTCTATACAAAGTAGGCCCTACACAGAGACAGTGAGACGGATTCGCGATAGGCAACAACAGAGTTAACCAGACTAACAGGATAGATTTTGTCCCTGTCATCATGTAAAACCAAGACAGTTGAGCTCGTTTATTGGGACATTCTGGACTAGAATAGGTTATGTTTTTATTGTAATTTTATGTACAGAATGCTAGAATGGAATGGAGCGAAGTACAAAAATGGAACATCATAACATAATAATCATTAATTATTGATTACCTTTCATCAATAAAAGAATAATAATTGAAGGTTATGGCTAACATGTTACGAATTTTTACACGCGTCGGGGTCTCTGTAACTCGGAGGCCCTGTATTATTGATACGGCTGATTTGGCGGTAGCTACGCCCCTGGAATCGATATCGGGGAACTAAGTACACCCTTAGGTAATAGAATTATATCGGTACGTTAGCTTTATACGCGAATTCGTACCAGGATAATTTTATCTGTCATTTAACGGTACTTGATTTTGATTTCTAATCAATCTAACAAATCTAAAAAGACCACCAGATGTTCAGAACACATCAAGTGTTAATCGCTGAGTGAGTAAGAACTAGGATACAATGTTGAAAGTCTAGGGGAGTTTTTACTTAGCACTTTTCATTAATAACTGCTGTAGTAGCACTGTAGGTAGGACCCGACCCTTGCTCGAGTCAACCTGCGCCGCTGAGCCTGTAGTCTAAAATTCCCCGTTAATAATAATATCCTGATCGATTCAACCTGTCCGTTGCTGCCCTCCCCCAGTGACGCCCTAAGGCGAGGTCCGTATCCCACAGGGGGTGCCCTTAACGTGTAGTTACTTAGTATTTCAGTTAGTTAAGTAAGCCCTGGCTGGAGGCTTTGAACCTGCGAGAGGCCACAAACAAAAATAAAAACAAAAAAAATAAGAAAGAGCTACTGCTGCCCTGGGGGTCATGGAGCTCTTTGGACCGGGACCGCGGTCCCAAATTCCAGCAAAAAATTTTTTTTTTTTAGTAGTATGTCTTTTAGGACCACAATGCACAAGGCATTAAAGAACAGTTATGTTGTTGTGTTTATTTGTGGTCCCAAAATACTTCACAAAAAAAAATATTTTTATAGCTGGAAGTTGGAACCGCGGTCCCGATCCAGAGAGCCCCATGATCCTGCCCTGGAATACAAAAGCCAACTGAAGGAGTGATGCCCTGTAGGTACATAGGTTCCAAGTTCACTAAAATGATTTTTCATACATTAATTCCCAACATCCCCAAAATGTAAAATTATTTCATTTGTAAAGTTCACGCTTGACTTCTCGTACAAACGTCTTCAAAAGTGTTAGAATAAAATAAATATAAATAACACTACGTACCTAATTAAAATTATAACCTTGTTTTGATATATTTTCTCTATGAATAATTTGTAATGTGTTTTGAGATATATCCAAGGTGTATTAAGAATGTATCTTTTGTTCTGGGAAAACACAAAAACTAAAATCAAGGACGCGGATGTGTAACTTTTGACTTTCCTCTCATTTACACAAGTGTAAAAAGAGTATTTGACATTTCCTTCTCATTAACTCTACATATTGTGGCGAAAAAAAAAAAAAAAAAGTAAGTACACTTTTCACCACTTATTTTTGATTATCAAAAGACATTTCACCACTTACACGTTGTCTTTTGATAATTAAAACAAAAAATTTAACGTATAGTGATGATAAGTGTCCTTTTTTTGTGATTGAAGTACAGAACAACGTTGTTAGTAATCTATTACGTCTCATTATTGTATAATGTTTTATTTCTAATGAATTTTTTTAATGGAATTCAAAAGAATTAAATGAATAATTTAAAAAATTAAGTGTAAAATGCAATGAAAATACTTTTGCACCCCGTTGATTCCCTAAAGTAATAATAACATCGAACAATGCGTATACGTAAGCATTGATTCAGCGATTGTACCAATTTAGATTACGGTCAAGACAGACAGTCATACAATTTTATTTAATAGTATAAGTAAGCTTTGGGTAAGTTGGAAATTAGAGAGATATGGCATAATCAACTGAAGGAACACAGATGAGTATTAGTCAGAAAAAGTTTAACACAGAGAGCGTCCCGTGATTAAACCGTAATTTTTATGATGCCGGGATTTTAGAGAAGGTATTATCAACTCCGTTACTTCAAAGACGCATAGCTTCATAGACGCGTCGTCATTATAAGCTTGTTGTACGCCTGCGTGAAGCTTACATACAACACTATGAAGCTATGAGGCTACGCGTCCGTGGACAGTAGCCCTTACTTCCACGAACTTTATTGGATAAATTGTACACTTTAAAAAGGTCTACAAAACAGTCCGCGATGATATATGTCTATCTCTTAGGGATAACCCACAATAACCATTTTATATCCTTTTAATTTTTAGGAGAAATAATGACTTACTTACGAAGAGATTTTAAGCAATCCAGCATTAATCTTTATCCAATAAAGTACCTTACATACATTGGGCATTTATTATAGATCAATATGGCTCTTTACAGCATGTAATTTAAATGAATATTTTTGAAAATATTACAAATTTAAAATGCAGGGACGGTTGCGGTGGTTTTATCATTGCACCCGTGCGAAGCCAGGGCGGGTCGTTAGTACTTGTATATTCTAGTAACGACCTCTACCAATTATACATCACCCTTCTAAAAAAAAGCCTATTTGTTACTAAAGACCTAACAAAACCAACAAGTTAATAGAAAATATGGAAAAGTTTGCCAGTTGCCATACATTCTGCCGCTATTCTTGGGTGTTGTCCAAATAGATAAAGTTTTCTACTTGACATAGGGCAATTATGAACGTGATAATGCCTTCCAACCAAAATAGATATCGTCGAAATAAAACAATACGTTTCTAGAACATGGAGAATTTTGTACGGACTCGTTCGGCTTTCTGTGTTTTTAGCGTTTGTCTCACGTGACAAGGGTTGAAAGGCTCCTTTCGTGCTAGAAGGATGAGGAGAGGAAGATAGGGACTTAGACCTATCTTTGGTGGTTATTTACCAAAACCGAGTTTTGAAAAAGTGCTAAGGTTTATTTGGGGCATCTCTGACCATCCATATTGGGACGTAACGACTTTATTTTTCCATAGTTTAAAACAAAAAGGTTTAACGAATTTATTTACTCATCAAAAACAATACAAAATGACATAGTTCACTTACTAATGAGCTTAAGTAAAAATAATAAATGTAATATAACATACAGCGATCGAGCAATTCTAATGCTAGAACTGCACTGCGCACACGTGTGCCACACACGCCGATCTGGGCGCATCGGTCTTCATACATTTTATATGGAAACTAGACTTGTAGGGCTACACTTGATCCACGCCACGCGACGTCGTTCTACATACAAATCAGGCGTGTTACACGTGTGCGTCGGTCTAATGCAGTTCTAGCTTTAGTCATTTTTATAACAGAACCCTGAAAATTTTAAATGTAGGTCCGTTTCATTCAGCAGACATATCCGACGAAACTATCTCGCTTTAGTGAGATAGAAATAGAATAACTAGGTATACCTATCTAAATATTTCTAAGTAAAGCCCTGACAGGGTTTGATCTGTCTGATACTGGCTAATTCTCAAAGTTTACCTTGTCAGTCTGCGTGCGAAGTTTTGTTGAGTTAAATGTATATATCTAACCCTCTTTGACCTGTCGTAAACAACAGTTTACGGTACGCAAGGCTGGACTTATTTTTACAAGTCATGCTCTTGACACATGACCTAATTAAATTCAACAAAATAGGTAGGCTTTTTTTTGAGTGATAGAAAGTAACTTTTCTCTATCTAGAGTGGAGCGTAAGGACGTGTTAGACTTTTACTGACTAAAACCCACCCGTGTTCCTTCATCTGTTTGCGTTCCAGTCGTTGCGGTAGCTCATGCAAGCAATCCCACCCTAGCAGGCATCGGCCATCGGCCCTAATGGGCCCGAAAATTATACTGACATTTAACAGACGCAGTTCTTATCGGACAGCGAACCTATTTGATCATCTCAAATTTTATAACTAGGTAAAGTCTTTGTAATCCAACCCACGAAAAGTCATCATCATCATTTCAGCCGAAAGACGTCCACTGTTAGACATAGAACTCCATCAAGTGTCGCCATAACGAACGGTCCTGTGCCTTCCAACGCTGCGTCTTCCGGTTCGCGGTCGCCACTCCAGAACCTTTTAGCCCCATTGACCATCTGCGTTGCGAACAATGTGCCCAGCCCACTGCCACTTAAGTTTGACGATTCTTCGGGCTATAATTAATTTATTTAATTCATTTATTTCAGGCTTGAAATACCCATAGTTACATTTCAATTCGTTTTGAAAAATTTAAAATTAATAATAATAATACAAAGTCAAATTCAATTCAATAGTTAATACAATGTTAGAAACCGCTATGTCGGTAACCTTAGCTCTCTTGCGGATTTCTTCATTTCTAATGCGATAACGCAAGGAAACTCCGAGCACAGCCCTTGCCATTGCCCTTAAGAAGGATTAAAGTCACCCTTAAATCCTTATGAAAGTAAAAGTGGTACAACATCGTCATGTATTTTTTTTCGGTAGGAAAATCATCTTATGACATCCCGCGCTTTTGGGCAGAGCGGGAGATAGTGTCAGACTTTTACTGACTAAAAACCCACTCCTGTTACTTCGTTGCCTTTCGTACCTACCGGGGCCGAGCCTTCCTTTCAGAATCAGACCCTTGGCCCCGTAGGCTTCGACCCTGCTGGGCCCCTACAGTTGCTGACATCTCCTTGAGGCGCGCGTGGAACAGTACGCGCCGTCGACGATTTGGGCTCGGTCCGGACAGTTACCGGACGTTCCGACGGCGAGCTACCCATTGCTAGCCGTACGCAAGCCCGCGCCTACACACAATCATGTATTAAATTTTCCCAAAATTACACTTTTAATTTAGTTAAAACTCTTCAGGAACTACAATCAACACATACGCATACGCACAACTGCTCTCTATTAGGACATAATTGAATTACATTTTGAGCTCCTGAACACATTAATCAGTTTTACGATAGGATAGTAGGTGCTTCCAACACTGACCTCCCAAGCTACCTACCTGTTTGATCCCTTAAATGAGTTTCCACAAGGCTACACAGAGAACTAAATAACTTTCTGCCTTACTTTATTATTTAGGATTATTTTGTTATGAACCCAGCGCCTAAAATAGTAGGTATCCAATTTTAAAGAAAATAATTATAATGAGTCATTTTGGGTACCTGAGAATTTTAGTTTATTTAACAGATTTCTGATACATAACCTATGTACCTGTTTATAGAATCATCAATCAACGTAGGTAAAATACTTCATTAATTTATTAAAACTTCTTACAACACAACGTTACGAAGGCGGACTTGATGCCATGGGCGTTCTCTACCAGTCAACCAAGGGTGGTCAAGAGAACATGCCAGGCGCAAAAAAAGAAAATATTAAGAAAACAAGAGAACACAAGTAGGTATATATATCAGCCATATGGTAACACGCCGTATTACAGGACGCACCTGATTGAAAAACGTCGCTGTAAGGGCCTGTGCGCACCACGTTTTTTAAACGCGCCGTTAACGCGCGTTTGTAGTGATACAGACGCGATAAAAGCGCGCCATCGAATCACGTTTCTAAAACGCGCGTCAACGGTGCATTTAAAAAACGTGGTGTGCACAGGCCCTAATGCGGCTAACTCACGTTCATCCAGATTACAATTCCGCTGAATAAATAGAATATGAGTATAGTTTTATTTGCTTTTGCTCGCTTTTGATCCTATGAGAGGATCATATTGCTATGAAAAAAGGGTAGACGTTAATTACTCGTCAAATTATATTTTTATAAAGTACGTTGAAGGTAAATTTCTCTGGCAAATTAAGTAACCTTATGATATCTATTACATTCATTATCAGTATTCGCCCATCATTCTAATTGTAAGAACCACGGTTCACTTTATTAATAAAGGTAATTATTTGTTCTTGTTTCATGGAAATACCAGTGCAGTGGTGGCCGAGTGTTAAGGCACCGACTTAAGAGTCACGGGTCACAGGTTCAAAACCAGCCAGGCGCATTATTTTGTGTAATTTATTTCATCACCACTGCTCTCAAAACCAAACTCAAAACGGTGAAGAAAAACATCGTGAGGAAACCGGCATGTCCACGAACCGAAAATTTGAAAACATATGACATCCACCAACCCGCACTGGGCCCGCGTGGTGGATTAAGGCCCATTCCCTCTCCTAGAGAGGAGGCCTGAGTCCCAGCAGTGAGAACATTATAAGGCCGACTGTGCTATGCATGGAAATACCTACATTGAATTTCATTTCTATAATGAACTGAATTTACATTCAAGTACACTCCTTTTAAATAAAGCATATACATTTCTGCAACAATTCACCAGTGTGATTCTGACCTACACGTTATAGGTAGTTATATCTCGATAAACTAACGCAAATCGTAGCAAGTAATAACTCTCACAAACTTCAAATTTGACAAGGTATAATCTAAATTAAAGACTAAAAATAATTCCTGGTATGATTTTATTGAATAAAACATTCTTAACGGCATAAAAAACAGTGGATTTTATCTCTCAATTTAATCATTCTTACACTCATACAATCAGTATGCAGAATTTACTTAATAATAAAAACAGGATAATCTTTCGTATCACACAATTTAACATCATTAATACTTTGCATTAACCAATCCTTGTAAACATGTCTTACATCTGGAGGTAACTTTTTCGTTAATTTCTTCATTTTTTCTACACTTATTTCATTATTATTATGAAGAACATAGTCAACGTCTATTGACTTAATTGCCTTGACAACAGTACCTCCATAAGCGATCCAGTGCCTTTCAAAATGTTTTCTTTCGTCTTCCGAGAAGCTTATGAAATCTGGGTAGAAACCTAACCGTTTATCTTTGAAGACATTTGGTAAAGGAGTCTCTGGTATAAATTGGTACTCTTTACTATCTACTTCATCTATACTCATATCACTCTCTTCTTTAACATCAACATCTGTTGCAAAACTCTTTTCAGATGAAGATGAGTGATTCAGTTTGACTTTTGGCTTTTCTTCCTTTTTAGTGAAAAAGCTATCTATAGTTTTTTTAGGACTAATTTTGGTAGTTTTTGTTGTACTTGCTTTGTTTTTAGACGGACTAGGTTTCATTTTTTTAGCTGGTGGTTCATCTGATGCTGTGGCTGCCAGCTTATTTAGAAGGGACACATCTGTTTTTTCTTTGGAAGTCTTGTATAAGTGTTTTAGTTCATCTAGATTCGTTGCTGTCTCCCAATCTTTGTCTGTTCGTATTCTAGTTACTCTTGGAAATCTAACCGATATACCATCCGCTGTATGTAAATTTGCCTTCGTTAATTCCGTACCTGGAAACAAAATGATGCATAATAAATGGCATTGCAGTTATAATATGCGGCAAATCAAGTTATAATATTATTGAATTCGCGCTTTTATTGCTTTTGTGTACGACTACATATATTATTAACGGAAAATCGGAATTAATTTACATGTTAATTAAGTTTATGACTAAAATATTATGAGGCCGCCACGGCCCACATAGGATGGAATCGGAATCCAACATAGAGACAGATATAATAAATATACTACGTTTTATCTAACGCTTTTTATAGTGTTGTTGGTTTATTAATCAGCATGTTTGGTTACTGCATTTTAGTGATTTTCAAACGAACTGGTTTCGACATCAACTTATTTAATAATTGTCGTTATAAAAAACAAGTCACAAAATTAGGAAGTTACGTTATCGCATATATGCGTTAAGAGCGCACAACCCGAAATACATTTCCATACAACCGCTCTTACATGATTATGACGTTATTACACATCTTTCTCTAGATATTTTGGAAACACAGATATCTTGTAAAGGTTTATATTGAAATCAAAACATTAATTTGCATAAAACTAATCCAACAAAGATCTCGAAAAATATACTATTTTGCGTGAACTTTGGTAATAAACTCATAAATTTAAAATATAAACAAAATATAATGTCTATAGAAACCTTGTACATTTAATCGAAATTCTGAATGACGAAATTTATACCAAAACACTTTTAAAGTTTAAAAAAAGTATGTATTTCTTGGAATAAGTTTTGTGAAATATGTATTCGATTAAATTATGACTGGCCTGCTGGTCTAGTGTTTAGTGGTCCTGTCTGCTATTCCGGAGGTTGTGGGTTCGATTCCTACCCAGGACCCCCAGGTGTGATAAGCACGATCATTTGTTCTGTGTCTAGGTGTAATTTACCTATAATATGTATGTATTTAGAAATGTATAAGTAAGTTTATCAGTTGTCTAGTACTCATAACACAAGCTCTGCTTAGCTTGAGACTACACGGCGTAGTGTGATAGTTGTAAGTTGAAAAATAAAATAAAAAAATTACGGAATTGTCGAATGACAACAGAGCGTTCAGGCGTTATCTCAATTTTTTTTGTGATGCCTCTTTATTGTCGAATGACAACAGAGCGTTCAGGCGTAATCTCAATTTTGTTGTGATGCCTCTTTATCAAATATTGCGCTGGATTGCGATAAATGAAACCATAAACTATTAAACTATGTTCACGTTGAGGATAGGCGGCTCGCGAAGGGCCCTCTTAAAACGAATCTAACCAACGTAATCAAAGTCAAACTAATATTATAAAGGCAAAAGTTTGTGAGTGTATGTTCTATACTTCTGCACGCTCGAACGGCTGAACGGATTTGGATGAAATTTAGCAGACGAGTAGACTATATCCTGGAATAAAACAGGTCACGAGGACTTTTTATACAGTGGTATGTTTCCATGGCATAATATACGACTTTTACGCATACTAAACCGCTGGAGAAGCTAGTATTCATATATAAAGCTTACCAGTAATCTCCCAAACAGGTTGTTTCTTAGGATCTGCAGCAACAAAATCAGGTACCATTCCTTTATTGCAGTCCAACCAAGATGGGACTTTATTGCTGTCCTGTGATATTTTCACCATGAGTGGAGCTAATTCTTTCTGTAGCCTTTCTAATGTGCTATCGTCGTGTCCGGTGTGGACTTTCGTGACGGTTACCCAACGGTTGCGCCGGGTATCGTGACAACCCATCAGGAATACTGACATCATACCTCCTTTTTTGCCGGTACCTGTAAAACGAACGTAATACTATTGAAAACTATGTTTTTGTGTATATTCTTCCAGCAATCGAATAGCATAAAATACTAAGTACTTTCAATTACTATACTAAACTTAAATATATGTACCTACTTACATACAAATAGATTGGTAATCCTAATAATCTATTGAACCAAGAAAAAGGGAATGGTGAATATATTTTGGACATAACTCCTTAGACATACATATGTACAGATGTATAAAATGTGTGTATAACTCGCTACAAAAGCAGATTACAAATTGTTTTTGCATTTAGAGACAACACTGCCTATTGTACTGCTGCATAATTATTATATGTTTAAAGTTTCCGGTTATATTTGTCCATCTATGCAAGTCACTGAGTCACTAACTATTTTCCTTTTATAAGTTGCCAGACTGGTTTTCCTGATGATAACCTTCAGAAACCATTTAAATGTAGGTATAGCAGTCTCACTGATGGGGCACTGTAGTATGTCGGCACATCCAGTAGTCCCCACTGCTTCCTACATTTTCCCTTCAGAAGTTTTCATATAATCATCAATCTCAGAAATTTCAATAATCCAAGAATACTGAGTCTTTATTGTACCGTTTAAATCAACACTAGGATTAAAGACATAGGCTATGGATTGTGACATTCTATATTTTCTGCTAACACTATAGAAAAAGGCATGAGTTCACTTTTGTTTTTTAAATGATATAAACTAGTACTTGACTGTGACCCCACTTGGTGGTAAGCAGCATTGCAATCGTTGATGGTGAATTGCACTAGTTCTTATCTTATCTTGTTGTGGGGCTGGCCCTAGGTCAGAGCACTTCGACACTTTTGGATCTTTTGTGCTATCCCTCCCTTCTACTCAACCCCTAGCCCTCCGTGCACCTTCTTCATGAGTCCCAATATGGCCTTGATGGGGCTGAGCCTGTAGTCCTCTGGTCTTGAAAATGGTTGGCCCAGATACTCTAGTCTTATAGAGCCTAGTGCTGCCTTGCACTAGTTTATAAAGAGCCTATTCACTCTAGCCTCAAAGATATCTAAATTATAATTGGTTAGGAAGACAGCTGCAGGCATATTGTTGCAATCATACATATATGTACATGTACCTACCAAACCAAGCTCCTAGTACAACAAGATCAGCAGTATCAGCCATTGCTCCATCAAATAGATAGTCTTTTTTCACTTTCAGCCAGTGTCTCTTGCCTGGTTCATAGGTAGACTCCAAGTCTTTGAGTACCAAGCCTTCTAGACCAAGTTCAAGCACCTGGAATGTGAAGAACAGAAACTTTAAAATATTTAGAGATTAGTATTAGTAGGATTTTACTGTAGGAAGCTAATGGTATGTCTAATATGTTTCTTGTATGTTCAGCCTTTGAGTTTGTTCTTAGGATGTTGTTGGGGGCTACCGAGTTACTGTAGTGCATCTGGCATGTTTATGGAAGCTCGGATTGATGGCTTTCATGCCATCATGAGAAAGAGGGCGGCCTTATTGTTGGATCGTGTACAAGCAAGCTCCAACAGTGTCCTAAAAGTAATAGCAGACCGACTAGATGGTCCGTTTCCGAGACACTGGATTGTGCTCCATGTGTCAAAATATTGTTTGTAATTTGTAATTTTTATTTCCTGTGTGTATCTACTAACACAGGTCTTAAGTACTTAAGTACTAACATTAATATGGACCTGTATATATAGTACGCAAAATACGCGCTTAGTCGTGGAGTTGCGGATACCAGCCCGTTCTACTATGGACCTGTATAATTTAGATCTAAAAGGTCTATTCTTATTTTATTATAGGTATTTTCGTTTATTCATCATTGTAACTTATAAATTATATTTTTAAATATTTCAAAATTATTATTATTATAAAAGGTTATATGATTCATTAAAAATTGTGCTGGTTGTCTATTATTGCCATAAACATGCAATATTCATGTTCTGACTTGTTTTCGGTTAACAAGTGTATCTAGAATAATCTTGCCGATAATAAAATGTAATCAAAAATCAATACAAATAACTACCCTTTCCTTATATTATATAATTAAACAAACGAGTGATAATAATACATTCCGAACATACCTCAGCAATCATTTTTGCCAAATCGGAGGGCTTTTCAATCAATTTCTGTTCAGAAAACATCACATGGTTTGTAACTTCAACCATATTGTCATACAGTATCTGTCTCCTTTTTCTTATAGGTAGATCTATTAAAACTTTGCCATTGTAGTATAAACAGTCAAATATGTACAGACACACCTGTGCATCTTTGAATTCAGACCGTTTATGTACACCTAATGTACCAAAAGGCAACGGTTTCCCTGTATTCACATCTACCATCAACACTTCAGCGTCCAGAATCATATCCGTACCTTTTGGAAAAGCTTGAGGTAGATAATCCTTGAAATGACTGACTTTGTGAGGCATTACTGGTTTTAACGCTCTGGAGAAATATTTGAACTCATTCCCTTTTTTATGCACTTGCACTCTTTCACCGTCATATTTTATTTCGGAGAACATTCCATTTGGGCATTTTTTCATTGCCATTTCTACTGATTTGCATGCTTCAGCCAACATTGGTAGGACTGGAGTCATAAGAGAAAGTTTAGCTTCAAAACCTTTTTGGATAGAATCTTTATGTTTTACAGTACTGTTTTCAGACATGATTCTATCTAAAACCATATCAAGGTCTCGTGATGTTTGAAAAACACTGTAAGCATCTGGATGAACCCCTTCTAATATGTGTTTTGGCCCAGCGTTTATTCGTAAATCACCTTTTATTAACCGTATAAGCATTTTCAAGTCTCCAGAGGTACAATGCTTGACAATCTTCTTGAAATGGTATATTTGTTCTTCTTCTTTTGTTAGTTTTGAAAGTTCCTCTAAGAATTCTTCTATTTTTAGTATTGTGAGAGTGCTTTCTGATGCTGGTTGAACTGACTTTGATTTAACGAAGAAATGTTTTATTGTATCAGCAACATCACCCTGTTCCAAATGTGTCAACATGTCATCATGATCCATTTTAAATATTTTTGAAAATAATTTAACCAATTGTTTACTTTTTAAATTGTAAACCCTTTTGCATACCTGTGGTAATAATAGCTTACACCATAATGTCAAGTTACCTTTGAAGGAGCTTCCATCAGTGCCTTCTCTAAAAAAATGATTGACAACTGCTGTTTTTTCAGTATAAGCATCTACTTTAGAGATTTTCTTACATAATTTGAAGAATGTCTCAAACTTATCATCATCGGTTTCAACTATCTGCTTTTTAGGGCTGTCAGTAGAAGCAGTACTACCAGCTTTTGAGGGGCTAGGTTTATCAGAAGCAGTTGAAACGTTTTTAATAACTTTAGCTGTATATTTACCACTATTTTTATCAGCATACAGTTTCTCCATTTCATTTAGCTTTTTTAATATAAATTCTTGATCTTCCTTGCTTATGGAGTCCCAGTTACCGAAGTCATCTATGGAGTCTACGCGTTTGGTCGTGGGTCTTTGCTTTAGTAAGACATTCATGAAGCAGTCCACGTGATGCCATGATTTCATCGATTGACCGTCTCCGTATGGACTTGCTACAAGCTTCGCGATACGTAATTCTCCACTTGGACAATTAGTTTTACATCCTTTACACGAAGCTCGTCCACCTTTAGCTCGATCTACGAAGAACGGCGTTGATTCCCCCATGGCCTCTTGATTTTTAGACACTCAATCACATTAATTTGAAACAATATTATTCAAGCACGTTAATATGTTTAAAATGAAGTGTATATGAGGTTCATATTACAGAATACGCTATATTTACTTTGAAAACTAAACCGTAAATGAAACATGTTGTGACTTGTCTTGTTGTTGTCAGAAAGCGAATCTGACATCACAAAACTGACAGTTCTAGAGGTGTGAAACACTTCACGAGCATATTCTGAATCGATATTTTATTTAACACTGAAATACTAAATCAGCGCAAAGGTACTTGTATAGACTACAACCAAATAAAGAAATTAAAAGTGAATTTTTAAAAACACCATTTTTATTCACACTTTGATTTAAGATATACAATATTTTGTTATTATTTACACTGGTACGTTTACCACGATGCCGTTGTAAGATAATCTAATCCAAAAGAAAGGTCAGTCTGCCTCTATTGACGTTTCGTTTCACGCATGCGCCGATTTAACAAAGTCTGCTAGGCTGTAAATATGACGATGGCGACGCGTCAAGACAATTCAGAATAATACAACTTTAACGTTTTGATAGTTAACGTGCACATCTATCATACAAAGAGTTATACATTTTTCTAAGATTACTTTCAAATAAACTTATAGTAAAAATATCTATACCTACCTTCTTATCGTTTCAACAGGTATTTATTTTATGCCAAGATCTAGACACACCACCGTGTGTCAGCTAAAATTTAATTCAATTATGTGTTTTAATTTGGATGTCTCTTTCTTTACAGCTTCATCATGTCACCAAGAATTCAGCAGCGATGGTACGAAGCACGGCACGCTGACATCCCCTCACTACCCATCGCCCTACCCTCCGAACACTCATTGCCACTACGAATTTTTCGGGAGGGGCAAGGAGCGAGTTAGATTAATATTTCAAGACTTCTACTTATACAAATCTGCTGATGGATCTATTGAGTAAGTAGTTAATAAGAACATGAGTTTTAAAAAAGTACTTAAATAAAATGTACTACATACTTATCTAGAAGTAGGTACCTAGATGTAGACAAGTACTTAGATACTACTAGGTACCTAAAGGAGTATGATCAAGTGCTGCTCAGAATGGATATATAGTCAGTGACGGATTATGACTACTTAATGCCCTAAGCAATCTACGCCTGTGGACCCCCCTATGCGTATGCCAACTAGAATCGCTCTTTAAACCTTTACCGCCTAAAAACATTGATGAGATGTAACGTACCTTAGCAGTGGAGTAGGTGCGATAACAATAAAAACCAAAGCATAATTTATTTCTTAGGGGTTAAAGTACGAAATTGCCGATTTGTACCGAAACATTTAAATTCGTTTTTTTTTTTTTCATTGAACATATTTATTTTATCAAAATAATTACCATTATTATCTATACATTGCTGCCATCTAATAGGAAGGTCATTTATGCTTTTGCGATAGGACTCTGGTGATCTAGATTCGAAAAACTGTGTGAAAGCATTTTGTACTGCCTCCTGAGAAGAAAACTTTTTATCAAGTAGAAAATAGTCCAAATCAGGAAAAAATTGTAGTCCGTTGGAGCAAGATCTAGCGAATACGAAGGCTGACGAATGGTTTCTAATTGCAGTTGCTGTAGAGTTAAAACGGTTTCTCGAGCTGTATGAGGTCTCACGTTGTCATGGAGCAATAATGGTGAAGATTGATTCATGAGTCGGGGCTGTTTCACTGCTAGTTTTGCTATCATTGTTCGGAGTTCGGCACAGTAGACATCTGCTCATATTCCTTGACCAGATCGGAAAAAGCTATAGTGAATAACACCATGCTGAGACCACCAAACAGTTACCATTACCTTCTTATTGGTTAGCTTTGCTTTAGGACACTGTTGCGGCGTTTGACTTGAGGTCAGCCATTGCATTTTTCGCTTACGGTTATCGTAAAGATTCCACTTTTCATCACATGTCACAATTCGATCCAATATTCCTTCATTTCTGTATCGATTCAACAAGGGAACACAAGTTTCAAAACGCGTTTCTTTATGCAGATCAGTCAAATCATGAGGCACCCATTTTTCATATTTTTTTATTGTTAGTAAGGTAACGTTAAACCATGCCGCTAATTCCTGGGTAGTTTGGCTCGGATCGGCTTCCACCATCTCTTTCAATTCTTTCAATTTCAAATTAAATTAGTCTTAGAAACTTTTTTGGTGTGCTTTTGGTGACGTGACGTGTTGCCCTAAGGACGGTTTTTTTTTGTGCTTCTTTTGGTGCCCCGTCAGACGTAATGCCCTAGGCAATTGCTTAATTTCTTAATCCGTCACTGTATATAGTGAATTATGTTCTGTGGGCATAGTATGCAATATTAGGCATAAACTAATTTGAAAATCAAAGTTCTTCAAAATCTATTCAAGAAGTTTTGAGACAAAATATTTTTATTGAGTTTTTTTATTGATGAATAATGATGCACCATTGGTTAACAACCAATGGCGCATTTTACTACTCAACGACAATAATTATTTTCAATTATGACACAGATTAATTATTATTGTAGTCATTTATTTATAAATTCCGATATTGCACAGCGATTTATAACTGGATTACGATTGTTTAATAATCATTGATAGTAATTTAATCGAAAAACAGAGCGCCTGACCACAGCTTGAAATCTAGCCCATCTTAAAAATCAAGTGGAAGTGCTATGCTAATTGTTGTCCAACCCGAGAAACATGAACGGCATTAGTTTGTCATATATGATTGTCCTAATGTCCTAAAAACATACCTAAAATCAACCGTGGCTACATCACCATCGAGACACCACTTTTTCTAAATTGATTGATGCTTTTGATAAAGCTTATAAGAGGAAGCCTTTATTTGAAATTTGATATCGTAGTACCCATTTCCAAGAGGTACACTTAAATGAAAATGTGAAAAATGCAAACACTTTTATTGACTACTTTTGTGTTAAAGCTGTGTAAAGAACCACATATTTAATTAAATATTTAAATTTATAAACACTAACGCATTTTTTTGCATTTACAGCTGTACAAACGTGGATTCGTTGCAAGCATTCGTCAACGTGGATGGGCGATTAGAAAAAGTTGAGACGTTCTGTGGAATCGACCTCCCCAAGCCTATTATGTCGAATGGACCGAAACTAATGCTGGAATTCCGTGGAACGCAATCATCGAGGTACTCGAGAGGATTCAAAATATCATATTCATTTGTAGAAAGTAAGTATGCTTTTGGCAGTTTCATATTTCTATGAAGATTTTTTGAAGTTGAAAATCAAATTGATATGAAGACCTTCTCAAGACACAACGTGTCTTTGCTGGTCAAGAACTTGACACCAGGTTGAATGTTATATCGTCACAAAATTAGGACATAAAGAACTCTTCAGACCCTGTCAAAAGATTTCAAACCCACCCAAATGCCAGCATATCTTTTAAAGCCATTGAAAAATAAAGGTTTCTTAATAATCTTTCAGATTTCGGAATAAACACAGGGAGGCAGTTGAAGGAGTTTCCATGCGCCTTCGTGTATAATAGTAGTGAAGCGAGCAATGGTACATTTGCATCTCCAAACTCACCGGGACCATATCCAAGGGATACCGAGTGCACATACTTCTTTCATGGCGGCGAGACTGAGAAAGTGCATCTGCATTTCACGAATTTTGATGTTGAAGGAGTTTTGCCGTAAGTATTCAATATTTTCTATTACCTGTGCGTACTCGAAAATATAAAACATCTGCTGTTACAAGTATATTTAAAATCAAATAACTATATTTTGTTCAGGTAGGTACAATTTAGGTGTTGCTAAATGTCTCTATGTTCAGCCACAGTAAGGCCTACAGTCCACGGACGAGTAGTTTCATAGATGCGTATTCGTCATTATACGCTTGGTGTAAGCCTGCTGACAGTTTACATACAAAACTATGAAATTCTGTCGACAAAGCGGCAACGACGACGGAAACACGTGCGACGACGTTGCCGCTATGCAACTACGCTACGCTTCCGTTTATAGTATAAGTGGCATACAAATATTAGGTACTATGTATTTAAAGTATTATTATTTATATAGTAATTTTTCTACTTACGTTTTTCAGTAATATTTGCTGAACAATATTAGGCAGGTACACACATTGCTAATGAATGATATAAAAGTGATGATTATAAAAGTGTTATTTTTAGGAAACAACAAGTATTTACTATTTATTTATAACATAACATTATTGCACAGTTGCTAAAATCTATCTGTCTATCTGTACGTCTGTCTGTCTGTCTATCTATCTGTCTGTCTATCTGTATGTCCGTCTGTCAAGACGTTTTATCTCAGGAATGCGAGGAGGTATCCCTTGGAAGCTGTATAAACTCAAACTTATGAATTAACGAAAAAAAGATACGGTCGTTAATGTCACAAAAAACGTATATTTAGTATGTAGAGTACTTCTCGTAGACCCTAGAATCCTGAAATTTAGAAACTGTAAATTTGTAGTTACGTCACAAAAAACTTTTTTCACGATTCGGAAAAATTTTCCTAACTCAATTCGGGAATTGAATTGTTTTCATAGGTAACGTACGGAACCCTCAGTGCGCGAGTCCGACTCGCACTTGCCCGGTTTTTTTTTTTATTAATAAGGTGTTGTCAGTCTCGTCAGAATTATGATTTTATAATATAGGAAAAGCCATTTTTTTAAATGTTTCTTTGTTGTTTACTAATACAAGAAAAAAAATTGTACAGTTTTGCCAAATAACCTGAAATAAATCTGTAATATTGATACTAATCGAATCTAAAAATGAGCAATAGAAAAATAAAGAAAAGCATCGAATACTTCATTGGAAGACTCTATAACGATTTTTGAACTATTTAACATTATCTTTCTTTCAAGTTGGACTTCATAACAATACACTTACTAATTCTTTTTAAATACCTGTTCCAGATGCGAAGCAGTATCGGCGAGTGATTATGTCGAATTTTCAAACTATATGACTGAAGACAATAGATTCGGTAGATATTGTGGACAAATGAAAGAATTCCACGTGGAGTCTGAGAGAAATTTCTTCAAAGTTACATTTAGGTCGAACGACCGCTTAGATGGTACTGGTTTTAAAGCAATCTATCAGTTTTTAGAAGCTACTGATGAATATCGAGCTCCACCGGTACAAGATAAGGCTTCACATTCTGTATGTAAGTATTTTCTAATAGAATGTCTATAGTAAACAAAATGAAACTACTTAAATTTGCATTGCTAGTCATCAGATTGTAATGTACCATTCAATAGTGATGCATGATGATGAATAATATTTTCACTATGTGTTTAGTGTGTAAAGCGAATCGAATTCATGCAAAGATCAAAAGATGAAAAGTAAAAACCCGCGTTAAATCCCAGCCGTGAAATTACGAGTTCATTTCTTAATAGACATAGGTTCTGATTATATTTTTATAAGATGTGATATTTAACGTTTTGTTTTCTCATTCCAGGTAAATTTGAATATTTTCTAATGCTGATCATCCTCGCAATACCACAGCTGCATCATCAATTATATCATTAAATAAAGTGATATTAGATTAAATATTATTATAAATTAGTCTATAATCCTGTATATTTTGTATAATAGTATGTGCCATACACCTGTAATTACGTAGATATGCAATATTTTCTAAAAAGTCGCGATTTATGTTTTCCTCTATTACCTACCAACTAATGCAACCATGCGAGACACAATAAAGATTTATTCATAAAGGCACGTCGTAAAACGAAATAAATTATTTGAATTTAAAGCGGTTTTTGTTTTATTTTTATCCTTTTTGCTATTTCAGACATATCTAACGTATGGGAAAGGACATACGAAACAAAGCTGTCCACGAAGTCCTTACAAGAGCGTATCGGTACTGAAAGATAAATCTAGTCTACCTTCAAAACACAAGCAAGAATTATAGCATTATGGTTTTTTTTTTTAAGTGTGAAATCATCCATTAACTTCTCACGCTCTTGGGCGGAGCGGGATCAGATCATTAGGGTGTCAGTTTTTTACTGACTAAAACACACTCCTGTTCCCTTTTTGCCTTCGTTCCAGGGCCCCGGGGTACACTTTCGCAAAACCCATGGCCCCAATAGGCTTCGACCCAGATGGGCCGCTATGGTTTGCTGAAATCTCTTTGTGGCGCGCATGGAACACTACGCGCCGTCACGCGTGTGGCCGCCTCCTTCACTAGCATTACTGCTTCCCAGGAGGAGGCGACCGCCTACCAGTCCTGACCTGTACCAGGGCCCGGCGCGAGAGCTTGTTGCCACCAATCGTCAACAGCGACGAGGACACGGCGGTGCTCTGCCCAAGCGTGGCACAGCTCTACCGTATGCTCCACTGTATCCTCCGGGCGAACCACACAGCAATGGTGACACTCGGGCGTACTATTGCAATGTGTAGTACTTTAAGATTATGGATTTATAAAAGTGGTATTAGGGATGGACTTGAACTAATATACATTTAAAGGAGATGCGGGACTGGAGTAGATGCGGGTTCTTTAATGAGTTACGACGTCACTGCGGATCCGCACAGATATGGGCCCCATCTCTTGTCCTGACCTTTGTGCAAATAACACCAGAACCGATAGATATAACATAATTTATCGAGGTGAAGAAGATGGGATCTACTAGCAGGGCTAACTAGAAGTCAAGGCAACCAGCGATTTCTATGTCTCACAATGCCTATGGAAACTATAGAAATCGGAAGATTTGGGCCATACAACTAAAAAGACACTCAAATCTAATTGATTTTAATGAGTATCGAAACAAATGCGCATCTAAAATATATAAGATTACCGATTACCATGACATAAAGCATGTATTGAACACAGATACGGATTTCATAAAACCGTCAAATTCTATCAATAGTTGACTATTAACAAGATTTAGTTGAGTATATAAATCAGAGTCAACTTTAAGTGAGACAGCTTAATAAATATGTTAAATCACAGATTTAAATTTACTACGTCAAAATCTCAGTAACATCATAAATTGCTGTTCAAGTAGGCGTTTAGTTACATGACAGGTTGCAATAACGATTAAATGAGCAATTCCGTGTTTGTTGAGTATTTCTGTTACGCTTAATTTGGCCGTAATGCTTGGGTGTGCAGCAACACTTACGAAGTAATCAGGATAAAAAAATACTTCTCTTTAGTTTTCTTTTTTTATCTGTCTAAGGTCCAAAAATATCGAGCCACAAACATGAACTTTATAAATATTTACGTTCATAGATTAACGCAGCAATTACCGTAATGAGAATTATAACTGCGTTTTTTGTCTTGTTTCTATTTGTACCCGAATAAGCTTAAAATGTTGTTGTGGTACGTAGTGGTTTTTGGGCTTTTTACGAGTAAATGTCGCTGCAAATTCGTTCAAAAGGTTTTTGAAATGGCACTAGTTTCATTTGAATAGTTGTTTGAAATATTAATGGCCTACCATGTTCTCTGCTTATCGTTACTTATAAGCTGGTCAACTATGATTTCCTGTGTAGGAGTAGGTACCTACTGAACTGTCTCACTATTGCTAGGACTAGATTCAATCATAATACAACTGAAAAACTTAGTAAAGTCCTGAAATAATCCTTCCTTGCTTTTCTTAAGCCACCGTATTCGTATCTATTAGTAAATAAAATTTACTCTTTAGTAACAACTGTAAGTGGTACTTGTTATCAACTACAATGCATCATTATCATTAACATTATAAGCAGGAATGTTCGAAAAAAAATTACTGTAGATGGATCGCAAATGACAATAAAATTAAAGGAATAAGCTTTAGTTACTAATTCTGACACTCCCTCTTACTCCATCCAGAATGGCCAAAGTTATATTATGATGATTTAACACCTCAAAAAAATCATAACTAATATAAACAAGGAATTTTTTAATCACAGTAAACATAAAGTTACACAAGAGAAATATTTGAACGCTGTAACTTAAGTACATACCTATACAACTGCAATTACTTAAGTACAATAATAATAAATTAGCATTACAAAGTTTATGGCATCCCACAATGATATCCATTACACGGATTGTCAAACAATATTAGAAAACGTTGCGCTAATACCAGTCCTCAGTGTTACGAAGAATTTCAATTCGCTAGGTATTGTGGCACGTTATTGTCGAAGACATTTTCTTCCTACCTGCACACGGTTAAGTTTTACCGTCACAGGTTGCATAATCATCGAAATAAAAACTATCTACTTACCTATGTGTGATGCCAAGAGCGCTTGAGAGTGTTTCCTAAGGTTAGTACTTATTTTTCACTTGCTGTGCTCCTGAAAACGCGGCCGGTTTCATCCACGCCTGCTCCGCTCCCGTGAGTCCTAGAGTGATGTTATGTAGCCTATAACCAACATTAAATTATTTTTTCAATTTGAATCAGTAGTTCTTGAGATTAGCAGGTTCAAACAAACAAACAATCAAACTGTTCAGCTTACCAACAGCCGGAAAACTAGAAAGGAATATGTAAGTTGTGTTTAACGAAAACCAAGCGTTTCATTCATACGAATCTTTAAATTATTAACTTTATGTAGACGTGTAGGTATATGAATTTTAACACTAGGTACGTGTGTGAAAATTGTACATAATACATGAATAAAGTTTATATCCCTAAGAGAAATTTACCTACAAAGTCAAATCAAAATGTGTTGAATAGGGCTTTTCAATAATGAGTACCTATCTAATGGAGTAGGTAGGCTAAGAAGCCTAGGTAGGTCACCAATATATGTTTGTGTGTAACTTACATTTGAACTAAACTGAACTTTTAGCTAACAGGTAATTAGAATTCTAGAAGAAATTTATGCAGGCTATGATTTTAAAGTTTAACTTTTCATTTCATTTTCACGAATTTACAGGAATTAGTATTGCCAAATATTAAATAATTCAGTACGGAATAATACTAAATTATTAAAAAAAAACTTAGTCAAGCTCGACTTAAAAACAAAGTCATTGCACCTCTACTTTCGCCTCGGTTCATTGCTTGCTGTCCCAGAGTTGTAGTCCGTGCGTTGACAGGTGTGGCGGCGCCACCGTCGCGTCGTTTAGTTCGCTAGCTATTCACGCGCGATCCCCACTCCGTTTTACGTCAATTCGAGTTCGTTCGCCGCTCTCTTCGGTGCCGGTCGGCAGGCTGTACGTGTTAATTTCCTAAGTCCGCGAAACTTTTTTCCGAAGTAAAGGGATGTGACAGTAAATATCGGTATTTTGATATTTTTTGTGTGATAATTTGTGTGTAAACGTTGTTATTAGTTGTGACTAAGTAAAGTGTTAGGTTGGAGTGGTACTGTGAGTGTGATTGTGGTCACAGGTGTCGCATTCCAGGGGGGACGCCGACGCAGCCTCTGTACCCGATACAGTAGGCAGGTGAACCGCTAGACAACCCTATTTTATTTGTAAGTAACCTACCTTACTATTAGCGCGTATAAGTCCAATTAGTGCCTACTTGTGTGATCACTATAAAATGGTTTGCGTAACACATGTCTTTCCCTAATTTAATTAAATACTGGCTGGCTATTGACGTTAAATTACTCGATAGGTATATCTATAATCCTAACTACTATGATTTCAAAATTAAATACAGCCTACCATTTATCGATTCAGACCACAAGAATGCGCCAAATAAGTAGGCTACAAAGGTAAAATTAATAAGTACCTACATCAAATACCTATACTCCATTTGTTTAGGTAGATAACTAAACGTAAACAATCTTATTGGCATTTTTTTTTTTTAATCGTATAAAAGACTTACAAAGATTATTTAAATTTAGTTAATTACCAAATATTGGTGTAAATAAATAACAAATTGTAAACATTTTTAGATAAAATTTTTAGACAACTTTTAGTTAAAAGACATGTCAAGATTGTTTACATTTAGTTAATTACATATACAGATGGGGTATTGGTCCATCCCTATTTATCACAAACTTCAGATAAATACTTATATAGCCATCCATCTACCTACCTACTTTATCATAGATACTATGAAGCCCATGCTGGGTAACGGTATAGATGTTCAGCCTGTTTTTCTTACTATGTTGTCAATACGGGCAGTATCCTGCCCAATAGGTATTACTCTGATTGATCGCATACAAAAAAAAAGGAACTCACCATAGACATACTATGCGTTCCAAATAAGAATAGGATCTATAGCCAGGTAGTGACGTCACGTCATACTGTCAAATCGAAGAATTATTATGGTGAGCAAAACAAGAAATTTATAAAATTTAATTTATTTACGAGCTGTGAACGAAAATAGTTTAATCAGAATCCAGTTCTTCAGTTTTGCTCATCTCTGAATTCTTCATTTTTGCCCAATTTCTTGCGATGACTTTATTGGTCTGAGAGTATGACGTTACATCACAACATGGCAATCGATCCTATTCTTATTTGAAACGCATTGTACTTTAGGTAGGTACGTAGGTACTCACGGAAATGTCTTATTCAGTTTAACTTGTTAATACCTATGTGGTGAGTGTTTATTGAGGTCTAATAAGACTAGCTTTATACCTATGAAAATGAATCTGGCCTTCATTTGTCTACACTCAAAATCATTTCAATAGACGTAGGTGAGTGGTCCAATGCTGGACCTCACTAATGCGTCACCACACGATCGGTCCTGTGTTTCTCGCATCCAGCAGCGTATTTCCACGACTCGAGATAATAAATCGGTACATGGTTTTGGCGTGATATGGGATTAAAAACTAAATATGTAGGTACTTTCTAAACTTGAATCGTGTGAAAACCCGCCTCAAAAAAATCTAGGTACCTACCTGTCTAAGTACGGATATTGCCCTAGTAAACATCCACTGATGAATTAATAAATATTGATAGCTCAACTAATATTTTTTTCTGTATATTAGTAGGTAGGTACCTATTTTGAATCAGAAAGGACGCTAGCGCTACGCTGCCGTTTAACCTCTTGAAATAACTATAAACTAAGCACGCAGGGCCGCTGGTTTTTAGAAAACCTCATTTGTGCTCAAGCTCATTTTGGTGACTCGAAAAAGTGGCGAAGTGTGAGAAGAGCAGCACACTGATCGACCGACAAATAAATAAATCTAATAAATAATAATAAATTGGGAAAACATCACATACATTGTCCTGGTCCCAAATTAAGGTTTTCCCTTGTACTATGGAAACCAGGAACAATGAAGGTACCACGAACACCTAGACCCATCTATTTCATCAACAAACATTTGTTTTGGTTCGTGAATCGAACCCGCGGCCTTTGCGTCTCAACCGGCGTTATAAACCACTGCGCTAAACGGGTCGTCGGATAATGAAAAAACGCCCATCCCTAAAAAGCCTTAGATATCTATTCTCAGGGGTGCTCGGCATCCACTGTTTATTTCTCATGGGTGCTTGAGCCCCCCAGCACCCACGGAGTCGGCGCCCCTGAGTGGGCCTTCTGAAAGCTGCGTAAATTCCCGGTTAACCACTTTTTAACCTAAGATCATAAGGGCGATAAGTAGTCTTACATATGTTCCAGGGTAGTCAACTTTTATTTATTACCTACCCTCACTGCAATTTTTCACATTTCTGAACCAGCTTTACGGTAATTCAAATAATAATAACAGTTCAATACGTGCTTACTTTGCAAAGGTCCTGCATTGTTGTGAAATGACAGCAGCCGTGAGGCGATACAAAGTTACCCGGTTTTAAAGGTTAGAATATACAAAGCTCAATTTAATTTACACGTGGAGGAACATTATTGCAGTCCTCACTGCAGGTGATTGTAAAAAATACCAAATCTACCTACTTTATTTATCGATATCTGTTAGTCACTGACCTTATTTTCAGCTAATGTTTTTTTATTTAATAGATAAGTTATGCAAATTCTGCTAGCACTTTTTGTAACTCGATCGTGGCGACGAAAAATAGTATAGCACTGATACTCTATGCTTATCGTTGTCTATTCTGTATAGGTTACGAAACTCAAACTTGTATGTATCTAACCGTAAACAATTTGAATCTAGGTAGGTATTTCGTTTTTTTTTTTCACAGTAAGTCAGCGCAGTTATTGTGCGCCGTTCGAAATTCGATTTGAATGAATGATACCTACTAGGATTTTCTAACATCTCGAGATCTCAAAAGCGCGAATGCGCGAATGGCTTCGGATAGGTTACCTACACCCATTTTCTAGAGAAAGTCACCGACTAGCATCACCATAAATTCTCATGAGATTTATGTGAGCTGAAGACATGAAGATATTTGTAAACGATTGAAACCTGAAAACTGGTTGCCTATCATGTGCGTTTTGGACGCTCCAAACAGCCCGGTTTTATGGGCCTTTAAGTAATATTGCTTTAATAGGCCTTGAAGGCGTTTATAATTTCATGAGGTTTTATAGTTTTTAGAAACTATTCATCTATATGTATATATATATCTTCTATTATATAAAAGCGAAATACCACTCACTGATTAATCATGAAATCACAGAAACTATAACACCTACAAACTTAAAATAGAAATTGGATATCGTAAAATAGAAAAAAGAACCATTTATTTGAAACTCGCACAGGACAAACTACATAAAAAAAACCTGTTCTCTATGAAATAACTTAAAACAAAAATACAACAACTTTTCGAGGTTAAAAAGGCTCCTATTAAAAACATAAAAATAGGCTTAGCCTTAGTCCACAAACAGAGGTGCGGAACTTTTTGGCTGGATTTCTTCGAGTGAAGTTCAATCTCTATTTTAATTATTCGCAAATTGATTCCTAGTGAATATTGTGATGTAAAAATGGTGTGGTTTTGTATTTCAAGTGTCTGCACAACTGGATAATAATATGTGGAATCATTGAAACAGGAGCGATCTAGGTAAAATGGAGCTGAGAGTTATTGTATTATTGACTACCACAGCGAAGCATACCGAGAAGGCTGACCCGATACCTACATTTGCTGCTAAATTGCAAAGTAACTTAAAGTGACTAAAAACTAATTATTTTCTACACTTGACACTGGCTAAATGAAAAAACCGTGCGAAGACAAAATTAAAGAAAAATATCTGTCGTAGCCAGATCTTAGAATTGATCACTTCATGTTATAGCCAACTACAACTGGCCAGATCGTTTAAAATTGACATTTGATGATATGTCAATCCTCGTTTGCCCATATCATGATGTAGGATTTCAATGATAATAAAAGGTCTAAAGAAAGTAGGCCAAACGAAGATTGAAATATCATCAAACTTTTACGATTAAAACGATCTGGCCAGTTTTACTTAGCCATTTCATGAAGTGATCAATTTCTAAGATCATTCTGGCCACGACATATACACAAAAGTAGAAAAAAACACAAACATATCTATCATGTATGTGGCTAGAATTATTTCTGAAAAAACGGGAATGAAGAATCAGAAATGAATTTAAAACGCGTTTTCAAATAAAGCCGTTAAAACCGATGTGTTAATAATTTTCGGAATAATAATTAAAATATCTGTCTATGTCTACACATTGGCTTGAATTTATTGCCTAAAAGCACACGTTCCAATCTAGAATTCTAGAATAAATAAATGTCAAAACCTTATCTGTAAACATTGGTATTTATTGACAAGCAGTTTGGTACATGAATTATTTTAACTAACCACCAACAAACGACCCTTCTATTCCATTCACCCTGTCTTTACGTGATTTATTAGGGAACTGTGCTATATAATAGGTACATAATAAATCTGTGTGGATTTTTCTTAAAAAAACGATCATCTCGGACACAAATCTGCATGGTTCTCGTATGATTTGATCACTAGGTACATATTTACTGTATGGACTTTAAGAGATTTTGATGTCTGAGTTTGTGTCGGTGTTTCTTCTCTTGTAAACAATGGCCTCATTTATACTCCATCTGTTTAGGTAATTAACCAAATGTAAAAAATCTTGACATGTCTTGAAGTCATGGTTTAAAGGGCTCAGAACCCAACCCAATAATCATCATCATCGTCATCTTCCTGCCCTTGTCCCCTGTTATTTGGGGTCGGCGCAACATGTTTTTTTCCTCCATTCTGCCCTGTAACTCGTCATGCTACCACTAACTTCCTTTTCTTTCATATCACTCTTCACCAATCCATCCATCCAACCATCCCAACCCAACCCAATAATATTACTTAAAAAGGTAATAGTGCACAAACCGAGCTAAACCAAACAAAGAATATATAAAAAAAAACAAACAGGCAGGCATTTGAAAAAAGAACTACTTAAGTAATGCATTCAAGTACGGGTTTTTGGCCGGATTTCTTCGACTGAAGTTCAGTAGCTGTTTTAATTATTCACAAATTGTTTCCTAGTGGATATTGTGATGTAAAATTGGTGTAATTCTGTATCTCAAGTGTTTGCGAAACTGGACAATATGTGGAATCATTAAACTAGGCGCGATTTCGGTGTGAACTAGTGTTGACTACCTCAGCATTAGTTTGCCGAGAAGGTTTACTTGATATATTTACTGCCAAATAATACAAAAACCATGGAATGTATACATCTTGAAGACATGGATTAAAAGGCTTAGAACCCAACACAAAAATATTACTTAAAAAAGTAATAGTGCACAAACCGTGCTAAATCAAACAAAGAATATATAAAAAAACAAGCAGGCATTTGAAAAAAGAACTAAGTAATGCATTCAAGTACAGGCTATATCATCATTATTCCTCCTTCTTCTTCCAAACATCTCTAAAGTATTAGCAGGCTCATCATCTCAATAGTCATCTCATTTTTGAATCTTAAACAATACATATTTATTTACACAAACACCCAAATATACTGACGTCATAAGTACAAACAAATCTGTCATCGCTTCTGTTTTGCTGATCACACGATTCAAAACAAAAATTACCAATTAATAGATATGATCATAATTAACATCGTCAATATCACGCTATTGTCTTTAGTTGAGTGTTGCTAACAATGCCTATCTGTTTAACGTCTATTGTGTAATGATATAAGAATTGTACACGATTTTATCAAGCAGTATTGTCATGAGCGGTTGGTTGAAGGTAAAGCACGGTAAGTAAAGACTTCAACGCGTGAGGTTAAATATTTTGACGTTTGCGAAAGATTTTTGTTTAAGTTAGTTTTATTTGTGAATAAGCACGTTTGTGCACTCAGTATTCGTAATTTTTTTAACATACTATGTCGTAAAAATAGGTCCGAATATTTGCCTTATTGAACTAAAGAATCAAATGAATAATACAAAGATAACTTCAATAAACAATTTTGATATTATTTTTATGTAAACCTAACATGCCTCTTTCCTCATTTCATAGACTGTAGGTATCGCTTGACCCTTGAGCATAGATAGTGTTGGTAGTTACTAAATGTTACCGAAAATTAAAATATAGCGTCCGGAATCTATGCTCTCGAATACTCTCGATTCTTATAGCTTGCCCTCAGCACTTGCTCCTAAGATAAGAAATTGAGATTTTGCAAACTATTGTGATAATTTTCTTGAATAAAATTATTGGCGGAAACCGTTGTATTTATCCATTAAAGATACTCGATTCTGGATTGGCTTTTATTGATTCGAGTGCGGTTAAACAACGGTTTCGAGTGATTGGCAGTACCTTTTATCTGTCCTAAGGCTAGTCCACTTCAGTACATGGCATTTCCTAGGTAGCTACAGCGCAGTAATCTTGAAGAGATACAAACGGGATCGGAAGATTAGGTTACGCCACCTTTCAAACTGAGCGCGAATTACCGTCACTTTGAATGACGAATTGAGGCTCAATAAATCTGGTGCGTCAAATATGTAGGTACCTTGTAAAGATATGTTTTACGTCATTATCGGGAATGAAAATGATATCACTGGCTACAAGTTTGTGTTATTTTGATCCGTGATTTAATTTTGCATCAAATTATAGCAAGAGACAGGTTAAACTTTGAGCTACGATAGGCTCTTTCGGCGGGTTAAATACAATTGGAACGAATGCTGCCGTTTATTTTTTTTCAATACAAATAATTTTACTAATATTTACTAACAGTGCTTCCCAGGTAATATCTATTAGTAAGTGCCAAAAGTGTGTTGTAGCACCGTGAAATCAAAACAAAAAATGGGCGTAGTCCACTAAGCCTTCAACACATCTTAATTTTTTCAATACACCCAATTTGACAAAAAAAAAATGTTTGTGTGTTGTGTGTGTGTGTGTCAAATTGTGTGTCGCCATGGCGCCATTTAAGCGCCAAAAGTTTGCTGTAGCATCGTAATATCAAACAAAAAAAAAACTAAATAAAAAATGGGCGTAATCTACCAAGCTTCAACACATCTCATTGTGTTCCAACTGTATTTCGTAAACACACCTGTCATCGCCCCCGCAGTATTTCCTTTAAAAATTATACTTAGCAAACAGGTTCACTGTTCTAAGAAAACTTTGTTTTAATATTCTCACGAGAATTCCGTGGCTAAATACGGGCAATTGTGCAAACACAAAACATTCCTTTTGCCTGATAAATATTTAATTCAAATGGTACCTGTTACTGTACTTAATGTTCTATCAATATGCAAGTGTTCTATTTAGGAACGTTCGTTACAAGTCCGGCTTTTGTTATTTATTTCTTACTCTTTGTCCTAGTTATAGGAGCATTATAGATTTTTTAAATTGATATAAACTAGTGCTGGGATCCCACCTGATGGTAAGCAGTGATGCAATCGTTGATGTTGAAGCACACTAGTTTATTATAGCCTCTTCACTCTAGCCTTGAAAATTTGGTTGACGTCTGCATGATCCAGAAATCAAAACTCACAGCATTTATTTCAATTTAACTATTTACAGGCAATTTCGAATTGTCAAGGTCTGTCAGTTATAAAGGAAATTGAAGTTCTATTTACACGTTCCAAAGCGTAGATCTCTATGGAGAACGACGTGTAAGAAACTCTACGGACATGTTTTTAAATCAATAGATTGTTACAAAAAATGTTTACATAGTTAATGCTGAAATTATAAATATCTAAAATTATTTAGAAAGACGTGCACATTAAAAACGTAAGAATAAAAAAAAAAAACAATTCGAGGAACAAATAATTAAAATAAACTGTGGCAGGCGAGAGATGACTCATGCGGGCGACCATTTTGAAGGGAACCGAATGATCAAGCACATTCGCCACCATGAGCACGACGTTTGAGTGAGCATGACGCTCCCAGGTCTCATTTAAGTCAAAGACGTCTAGTAAATGGTAATTTAAGGTAATAAAATATAGCACTCAATCATGTGCTTTTAATGCATTAAGTTATAAAATGCTAAATAAATTGAGTTAATTTATGTACAATGCAAATGTTGTCTTACAATCTTCATTCTTGGCAGTACTACCGACACAATCCAGTCTTTGGATTGGCCTTTGGGGTGTATTTGAATAACTTATTGATAAATTCATTCTTTAGCCTTTCGAAAATTACTTATTTTACTTAGTGTCCTAACACATTGTTTGAACGATAAAATAAAATAACTGTAAAACATCTCCCCAAAAGTTGATTGACTACTCGTATTCACTAAAAATACTGCGCTTTTTGATTGTTTAAATCTTACTTTCTTGGGTAGGCCGGTGTTTATTTTTTTACAATATTTCGTACCAAATAACATAAAAAATATATTTTTTTTTAAGACTGCATCAATATTGGTTATAAAATGAAGCAACAATTAGCATTTCAAATATTTGTATGTGGAAGACTAGGCGCGTGGTGGGAATATCTCCCAATTCTTTTCTACGCGCATAACCTAATGGAGGTGACGGTGACGTGACATTGTAGTTGATAAAGTTGCTGCTTCAAGAAATAGCAGATATTTATTTATTTATTTAAACTTCATGTACAGTAGTGGTACATAGGCGGACTTAATGCAACAAGGCATTCTTTACCAGTCAACCTTTGGGTTAAAAAGACAATAATGTATATGTATGTGTGTATGTGTGTGTGTGTATGTGTATGTGTGTGTGTGCATGTGTGTATGTGTCTGTGTGTGTGTATGTGTGTGTTGTGTGATATTAGTATTTGACATTAATTTGCTGTTTTTGGGAAAAAGGGCCTTGACAGACGGACCAGCGGACAACAAAGTTATCCTACATGGCCTCCGTTTTAGCCGACTGAGGTACGGAACCCTGAAATGAGACAAGTAGGTACCCAATTCCGCAATGCACATCATTATCGCAAGTGCATGTTTTTTAAAAGAAGGGTAATTACATTTTAATAGCTAAGTATCCTATTAAATGCCCTATGGCTATCCCACGCACCATCTAGCGAGGGATGAGCTGTTCCCATAAAATCGAGTTATGATCCGATCTATGTGATTACGTATCCTGCTTGCTAAAGATTACGGCTATCGTCACAATTAACCGGCGGAAGTACCTAACAAGAACCAGCAATAAATGTCGAAAGTAATTGCGTGTAATGTTCAGTACATTATTCCCCGGAATTACGCAAGAGGTGGGATTGGGAAGAAATATGCACAGGAATTTCCATCAGGTCGATGGGCCGATAGATCACTTGGAGCTAGAGCCTAAGGGGTTGCTATTTGGAATGTTAATTCAAATTTCTATACGAAGCTTATTTTATGGTAATACGCATATCTTCTAGTCTTATTGTGGTACAAAAACGGATTATTAAAAAGCTTTACAAGCCAATGTAAAAATTATCGTTTTTAGGGTTCCGTACCTCAAAAAGAAAAAACGGAACCCTTATAGGATTAGTTTGTTGTCCGTCCGTCTGTCTGTTAAGGCCCTTTATCTCTGGAACGCGTGGAGGTATCGTGTTGAAATTAAAACCATATACTCAGGTCTGCGATCCCTTGAAGTTGTTTAAAAATCAAACTTCTGAGTTAACGAAAAAAAAAGATACGGCCGTTTATGTCGCAAAAAACGTAAATTTCGACACTCTCAAGGGAATCAAAATTCATAGGGTACTCTTCCCGTTGACCTAGAATACTGAAATTTGGAATGAAGCAAGGTCTCATAGCACTAAGTATAAGAAAACATCTGAAAACTGTAAATTTGTAGTCACGTCACAAAATATTTTTTTTGCGATTCGGAATAACTTCGTAACTCAATTCGGGAATCGAGAGTCCGACTCGCACTTGCCCAATTTTTTTTTTATGAATATACTAACTGAACGTAGGGCATTCATACTATTATGTAGACGAAAGTTTGTGTTTCTGTAGGTATGTTTATTATTCTTTTACGCTCAAACGCCTAAACGGATTGGGATGAAAACTGGACACCGGTCGACCATGTCCTTAAATATTACATAAAATACTTTTTATCCGGAGCTGTTTCCTTGAGATAATGTTCTATTTTCACATGGGTGAAGCTGCTAGCAGAAGCTTGTCAGAAATAAATTGCTGACCTTTACTGGTAATATATCGACTCTAAAAGTACGATCTTCATTAGGAACTTTTTTTGCCATAGCTTCATAGACTGACCTGCTGATACACGCGTGTATCTTTGTATCCAACTTTTTGTGTACCCCAAACTATCTTTGTTGAACCGTCACTACATAATTTGCCCTACAGCGCATAATCGGGCTTTTATTGTACCGCAACAGTAATCAACTCTTTAAGAAGTAATTACATTCGTAATGACGATGATGATGCTGCGAAAATAAGAAAAAAGACATCATTTAAATATTGCTTCTATATTTAAAGGCTATTGGCCCGAACAAGAAATCGTTAACTTATTTTTGAAGTTCCGTACCCAAAGAGTAAAATGGAACCCTATTAGTAAGACTCCGCTGTCCGTCCGTCTATCTGTCCGTATATCACCAGGCTGTATCTCATGAACCGTGATAATTAGACAGTTGAAATTTTCACAGATGATGTATTCTGTTGTCTAAAATTACTTTAATTAATACTATTTAAGGGGCATATAACAAACTTGTTTTTTTTTTGCCGTTTTTTTTTGCGGTATGGAACTTTTTGTGCGCGATTTCGATTCACACTTGATCAGTTTTTTGTTCAAACAACTGTGTTTGCCAACCGTCCACGGAAATATAGTGGAGTTTAAAGTCAATATTGTGAACACCATGTCTAAATCGTTTTTTGTTGAAATCTTGATTTTTGTACCTTCGGAGTAGTTAATGTGGGGAGGTTAGTTAACTGCATGACGAATTAATTTCATAGAGATCTCTGAGACGAAGAAGTCTTGGTGTGATTGCGATTTTTTCGTGTGTAACCTTGATATAGGCCTATGAGCCATTCATCAAAGCTGTGTAATGACAATTTAAGAAAGGTTCTCACTCACCGTCTCACCAAAAACAGTCTGAAGACAAACAACATTTGGAAGTTTATGATTTCTAACTTTTCACTTTGTAATTTGTTGCCCTGTCATAACTCAAGTTTCCTTGACTTCACTCTCATTTATTAAAGGTACCTCATCATGGATTCGATAGCTCTTGCAGTTAACCCACCTCAGAAGGGCTATACCCAGATTACTCTTCTTAATTATGTTTTTTTTTATTTGATATAACCCAGTGCTTGACTGCGATCTCACCTGATGGCAAGCAGTGATGTAATCATTGATGGTGAGGCGCACACTAGTGCGCAAACTATTATTAAGAGTCTGTCCACTCTAGCCTTGAAGACACCTAAATTATAGTTGAACGGGAAGACCGCGGCAGGCAAATTGTTCCAGTCCTTCGATGTACGCGGTTAAAACGACGAAGTGAAACGCTTAGTCCGGGCCGTTGAAGTTTCAACAACGTAAGGGTTAATGATTGATTTACCTACAAACTTACTAAGAGAATCTTACCTAATCTGTGATAGCGATGATCGCTGTACCGTTGCTTATAATGACAATTTTGCATTATTCCGCTTTTCAGTTTCTCCTCGTGATGATGGTAAAATAATTCTCAAATTGCCATCACGCCACAAAATTCTGACAGCCTAATTTCAACGGCAAATCATACTGACTTATCATTATTGTGATAAATTGCTCCAATCAATCGAAACACATTATTACATGATCAATTAGACTCGAATATCTTCTAATGCATTGTTCTGTCAAGTTAAGGTCGATATAAACTTGATCGTCGTCGCCCTTGCACTATATTCGTCGCTTCGCAACCGAACAAGTCTCGATATAAATAACAATGCTGGGTGATTATGAATTCGTTACTAACATTTACGCATTTGATACGCGTAGTTCGATGAATGGTTCGTATAACTTCGTGTCGAGTCGGAGCTTTTCGCTCACGGTCAACTTGTGATGGTAGAAATTGTTTTGCGTGTATATATTTTGATTGTAGAAAGTAAGGGAACTATGGATCGTGTGAAAGATGATATTTGTATAACTTCGAGATGGCGGCGACAGATAAGTGATGTTTTGTAGTAGTATAGGACGCACCAGGCTAAATAGGTACCTATAAACTAGATATAATGGCTGGTAGCTTATGATGAAATGAGACTTTTTGTTTTGAAGGGCGACTGACAAAGAAAATAGCAAGCTCAGTGTACATTAATGTAAACAAAGAATCACCAGTGTTAAATATCCTTCACCTAACTCCATTATTTCCAAGCTAACGACCGCAATTATTATTACATTCCACGATGACTTGAATCTGATATAACATGATCACATCACACGTTACAGAAATTACGCGGTATAGTAATAAATTTTAACGGTATTGTCGAAGGATATGGACTCCACAAATATCCATTTATGTAGCTTATCGTTGATTGAATCCAAACCCAAGATATACTTATTCAACCTTTTTCATCCATCATTAGTCGTTAAGTAAGTAGTTTGTAATAACTACATAGCACCGTGGCACGTTAGGCAGCAAAAAAAAAACTTCCGGACGTCAATCGAATGTCATGACGATGACTGTAACATGACGTAAGATAAATGCTCCTATGCTCCTAACATTCTAAAGAATCGAATTCCTTTTTCAAATATCTTTAAAATGGCAACGGCACTCAGTGTAACTGGCTACTACGTTACTTTTTATTAGGCATTTTTATTGCGCATAGACAGGACTCATGAGGTCTCGTTGTCTCTCTTAAAGCGGTACTTTTCTACCGCGGTATTTCTATAGGTGCTTTAGAAGTTGAAGTAAAAGCAAATACCAATAGAGAGTATCTACTCAACTTCTAGTGAAGGAATTTTTATTTTTATACTTTCATAAAATAGATAAAGGTAAAATGGTAAAGTTAAGAACATTTAAATCTCTGCTCGATTGCAGAACGTATTAGCCCAAGTAACACGAGGAAATAAGCTTCCAGTAATGACCAAACAATGCAAATTATTCGCAGAAACCACGTCAGTCTGAAATATCTCCGTATTAACAGTTTATTATCTCCAATGCAAACATCATGGCATGTCGCAATCGCATTGTTTTATCTTAGCTTGAAGCACACTAATCTAACCTGTTGAGGAATGTAAGGCCGTGTCTAACAGCCTTTTCTAAGGCACGTAGGACCACATTTATCTGATGTGACAGGTATGAGAATACATAATAGTCCATGACTGTGTGCATATTTGGACACGCAAATTATGGGACACAGGGTGACAAATTGGGTAATTAGTCCGTAACCACGATCTTGGGTAGCTGCATGTTTTGTTGCGAAATTCTTGCATCTGTGGCTTTAATCTATAGGAATTGTGGAATTGTAATCCTTATTATTGTGCCTTACAATTGCAATAAGGAGCTTAAGGGTTATTGCAGTTTGTTTTCATCATTAGGATCAGCTTCTTAAATGTTAAGTTCTGCGTCAAATGCTGTATGTGGGTAATTAAGATTACAGATCAGACTACCAAGATGTACCATTGAATCGTCTCGAAAAGTTTTAGACTGTTTTAATCTTTAGTCCAGAATTTACATATAAAATGAACTACAAATTTTGGAACAACCAAAGTTGGAAGTTCAAATTAGATATTATCTTTGAGGTACTCTAGCTTAAAGCTATCGATGACATAAGTTAATAATAATCTATAATCAATATTTCTAATCGATCCATTAAGAAATTATCCAGAGAGAAATAACGTTAAACTGAATAATGGCTATGCAACGAGACACGACTTCTGATTTCAACTGCAACAATAAATCTAATACTTAGAACACGGCGTGTGTTGGGAGCGGCTTACCTTTGGCTGACGAGGTCGAATAATGTTAATACCTCTACAAGAAGCACTGTATCAGCGTTATTTATGTCTACACTTGCATCTAACGTACATTTGGCATTTTACTCTTTGTCAGGGTTAGGAACTCTGACTGGGAAACTAAGCATGCTGGTTTTAGAAAGCTTTCAAGAGGGAAAAGTGAAATGTGCATCTGCAGTGTTTCTTTCTCATCCTAGACTGGCGTCAGTAATGGTAATTGATGGGCTATATCCTCATTCACTTCGTTCATGTTTTTTTTTTGTCCGAATTTTACTTTTGATAATCCACCTGGGTTCTGTTCAGTTGCCCTTTGCATTTCAGTACTGCGGTAATTCTTAAACAATCTGCAAAGCTCGTTAAAGAGATAGTGACGGGTTTCATAGATGGAATAAGTGAGAGAAGGGCAAAGCTCACCGGCAATGACTGATAAGCATCTTGTCAGTAGCTTCTTTATGCTAACGTGCTTCTTCCATTACTAGGGCAACCGTACTGAGTTGTTGATGTGCGATTCTAGTTTACCGTACAGCATTACTGTCGTTTGATGATATCAGTTTTTCTTACCTTTGCAACTGCCGCTTCGTTTGATACAAAAAGGTACAACATTTAACTAGTGACTGACAAAGATGTGTAGATCATTCTGTGAATCAAATTAGAGACGCCATTTTTGCTACGGGCCATCAAGGATCATGACAACATGCACACATGTTATTCTGAAGGTGTTAGCGTTGGTCAATTTACATCAAACCGTACCACAGTGTCAACACGACCGAGAAATCTGTCACTTCTGTCACAATACCGTTCTCGTGACTCCAAGCTAAATATTTTACGTAAGTTTAACCTAATACAGAGACAATAGCTACCTTAGTTTAGCTGATAAATTATTTCTAACTTATAGGGTCATAATGGTCATAATCGAACAGCCGACTTTGTAGGTGGCGGTCGATATCGTTATGTCAACTAACTAGTGTTATGAAATGCTCTGTACGTTAGTGTTTTCTTAACTTTCTCATAGTGTTCCAGTTAAATAAGCTTTCGCAGTTCCCTGATGCATAATTCATTAGAGTCAGGTGCTTTGATGGAATATATTTGCTTGGTTGATCTAGTTTTTCTTTCAGTTCTGACTTTATTAGTCCAATTGACCTCAGGAAAATGACAGCTGTCTGATCTAAAATTTTGTTATAATCTAGAATTTAGAAGTCGATTGTAAACTTATGTTTACCTTTGGTTCACTCTGAAGTGGGCCACTTCTTGAGAGGATCTTTTCTTTTTTTTATGTGGGAAATCATTAAATAAGCAATTTCTCTCTCTGAGTGGAGCGAAAGGGTTACTTTTGCTGTCTAAAACCCACCTATCTCCCTTCAGTTGTTTTTGTGTTCCAGGGCCGCGGTAAATCTTTGAATCCATGGAGTTTCTTGCATGTTCTTCTCCACAGAGTTCTACGCTTTGGAACGTGCAATTTAGCTTTACTTTTTTTTTGACTGACCGACATTTTGACAATTCAAAAGTGCATGTAATTGGTTTATTTGAAATAAACGTTTCTGATTTCTGTTACAATCCCGCAGTCTAACTACTTCAGAGGGCCTATTGCAAGTTTTTTAAAGCCCTCGAGGGCTTTTGGCGGTTTTTTTTCGAGTGAAGTAAGACAGCCCACAGATGAAAATGATAATTGGAGTTTTTATAAAAAGTTTGCATACAACTTCAACCTCCAACGTTGAATGAAGGATCATCAAAAACTCTTTCATTCTCGGATGAAGCAGTAATGTATCTACTCTTCATTAGTTTTATAGACGATATTTTAATGACCATGATTTTAATGTACTTAGATATTTTTCCCCGTCCGTCATCGGGGTCTATAAATGTGTTTCCGTTAGAAATCTTTATGATTACAATTTTCTTGAATGACATAATACGTGCATACAAAAGAAGCGTTTTATTACTTGCGTAGTCAATTGTGTCATGATACATTAGATACGTGTTATTAAGTCAATTTAGCTTGAAATAGTATTCTATTAAGTTAATATATCTTTTCTTTCAGTGTTTATTAATGCGGAAAAAATATTTCTACTGTTAAGTAACAGAAACTTTCCTAAAAATAATAGTTTTAAACAATGAAATATTTTTGCGAGTTACCAAATGGAACTTTTTGAAAGTGGACGAAAATATTTTCAGCTAGTTATATCATCGGTTTGCCGCCATGTTTAGACATTGTGTTGAATCAAAATACCCTTTTGATTTTTATTTAAATCAGACTTGTTTTATAAAACTGGTTTAATTTTGTCGTTTCTCATCGAATCTAACCCAGCCATTTTTATTATTAGATCATTAGCTACATTTATTAATACAAATGGACAGTATTAATTTATTTAAGTACTAAACGATCTGCTAATAATATTAACGGCTGACAGGCTGTAGGAATAAAACTCTAGATAGTCGTCGACCTCAACACGGTGCGAGGACACCCAGCGGTGACGACCACACTTTTACTAAGTAAATAATTAATAAATTATTATTTAAAAAGAAAAAGAGAAGGTAATAAGGTTAGATAATCAGTAGATAGAGGTCCTAAGAATGGAACGTAAGTAACTTTTGAAAATGGAACGTTTGAACCTTTAATGAGTTTGAAAATAGATTGTATTTATGATACATGGCTTTTGGCGGGATTTTCACAAATTGATTTCTAGTGGACATTGTCATTTAAAATTGGTGTAGTTTTGCATCTCGAGTGTCTATACAACTGGATCATGTGTAGAATCATTGATTCAGGCGCGATTTCGGTAAAATGTAGTTGAGAATTTTATTATAGTAATTGATTACCTCTGCGAAGCTTGCCGAGAAGGCTGACATTTTGTTGCCAAATACTGCAAAAACTTTAGAATGTGTAACATCTGCATTCTAATGAAACTCAAAGTAACTGTAAAAACTAAATATTTTCTAAATTTTAACACTGGCGAAATGCAAAGCCAGCAGTGCGAAGCCAAAAAATAGGATACATTTTCATAATTTTGGGATGGCTTTAGTTAGGCTCAATTTTTTGGGTCAAAATTTATCTCGATACAACATTTAATATCATTCAATAACCAATCGCTCACTATCAGTTGATTTGCCTACATAATGTAATATAATATCTTCATAAAGAGGTAGACAGCGTTCTTTAAGTCTAGCTCTTAGCACCAGTATGCGCTTAGGAATTTGACTAAATAAGCGTAAATACTTAGCGCTAAGTTAAGTAAGCAAATTATTATAAGTACCAACTTGTGGTAATTTTCTAAGTAAGTCTAATTAGATCCTGCTTGGAGGAACTGCACGCATGCTTCGCTACCGCAACAGATGTTGAGTAAACACGACGTTCAGTATAAAAAAAGCTGCTACCTGTTTCTTTGGATAGTACAGGTAATAAAAATGGATCTTTGATCACCATATCTTGTTTTTAATAAAAGAATAATAATAAAACACGATTCAAATCTGACCTTTTAGGTTAACCGCAAAATAATTGCCAAGTTGTTTTTTTTTCTACTAAAGAAATAATATTATTTCTTCGTGACTATTTTGACCTTGTCCTCGTCGCATATATAGTAGTGCAAGTGTGTTATAAATTGTAAGACAGTACCTATTGAATTGACACTTATAAACAAAGGCCTGACCTATCGATTTTTTTGCCGTCAAGAATAGTTCGCTAGTCAAATACTTAGACAGCGCTATTGTTAGGAAAGGTAGCATTTAAGGCAATCATTTGACTAAATTCAATAAAATGGGAGTTCGATTTTGGAAAATTAATACCATTTCTTTTGACTTAATAATGCTTTCATTCAATGAAAACTAATACAAAAATGTTTGCTCCTAAAAACGTTGGATTTGGTGCCATCTAGCGAGAACATGATTACGATTGAGTCCTAGTTGACACTTAAGATTGTATTAAAAATACTGGATATAATTATGAATTTCTAAAATTAATTTGTAGTCAACTCCCAACTAGTCATTATTTTTAATTTAATTTAATCTAATAATTGAAGCTAGAAAAATATATATTTTAATTTTATAAAACAATTATTGTAGGTATTTCTAGAACCAAATTTATATATTTTTATATAATTTAATTTAAATCTAATATTAATTAATGTCAAATTGTACAAGCTGTGTACATCTGTAATTGAAATATTTGCACAGATATATAAACTTCTATACAATTACCTAAATGTAAAATCTCTTGTAAACATGCCGTTTGTGTTCCTAATAAATAGATAAAAAGAGACGTTTGGTTTTATAAAACGGCAGCTGGCCAGTGCGTTTGCGAGCGACGGAACATACCAACAAGATCGTGGGGATTGGCACAAGCAAAGAGAGGACTATGCCCAGCAGTGGGCAAAGTCGGGCTGTGGATAATGATGATATAAGTTCTATATAAAGTGAAGAATGAGTTATTGCGATATCATACAATAAAGGGTTAGGTTAGGCTCTAAGCAGAGAGATAGGAAGTAAGACTTTACTCACTAAAACCCACCTGTGTTCCTTCAACTGCCCTTTGCGTTCCAGGGCCACGATAGCTCTTTCGAATAATTCCGCAGCGATGATCTTAGGCTTATAATTCTTTTAGTTTTATTATCAAACGTTCCATTTGTTGCTATTGTGCGCTACCAGCGCTACTTTTCAATAGATTTTTTTGTTGCAGTTCAGTCTTTTTGAATGTTTTGTCATCGGCTACAAATCAAGAGTTCCCGCAGAAATTAATACTTACTGAGCTATAAAAAAACTTGAACTGTCAATTTGAATCGTGATGCAACGGATGTATCACTGGTGCTTCAGCAACATTTGCCATCTCTTTCTTTAGTCCATAAATTTTACTATGTCTATCTCGTTCTCTCAACGAAGCGTCACATGCCTTTTGATTGGACCATCAACCTGTTTGTATAGGTGTTCCATCGAGAGATGGAATCGACACACGAGTATCCTGTGGACATTTTTTCTAGCCCATTATAAATAAAAGTTTTCGAGGCAATAGAAAAATAAGGACCATATAAACGATACGGTCTTTTGAACATATCTTGTTGGAAAGCTTTGTTGAAATCTTTGTGTGGGAATCCAGTGGTCATAATGACATTTTTGTGGCTTAATTAATGCCTTGAGCTCATAGTGTGTTGCGCCCCTTTGTTCCCATCCAAACGCAGCTCGCTATTCAACATTCAAAGGCATGCAATGTCCATTGCAGCATAGTTTATTACCCATGCCTATGATTAATTAGGTTTTATGATTTGTCATGAATGTAATTGTTGTCTTGATCACTGTGCTTGGAAATAAATGGTACCTATTTGAATAAAGACGTGTCATCTGCATTTGTTTCTTCTATGAGCTTATAAAGAGCTTACAAAAATAATGTAACTAATTTTAAAATAGCTTCATAATCAGATTACATGGTATTCGACATTGTACCGTTTGTTAACTAAAGCGCACCGGAGATACACCTGTTCCATTTCTCAATTCGGTATCAAAGAATGTAATTAGTCGTTGCCCAACTGTTCCGCTCGATCAATCTTTGTTTTGGGATTCCAATCTTTTTGTTTTATCATTGAACGTCTTTATTACGTGTCATTAGAGTTCTAAAAACAAAGGGAATATTTCAATTAACGCTGACGAAAAATGACGTTTGCGGCTCACCGGGCAGGAACGGTCGCTGGCTGAGAGGGCCCAAGGCACGGCAACGGTCATCGTCTATAGAATTAAGAAATTTTACGAGATAAATTTGTTAGATAATTTTTATTACGTATAAAATTTTATCTTCTGCGTTTCGTATATGTTGTATTTACTAGCGATTGGATTTAGCCCTGATACATATCTGTTAAAAAATATTAAAAGCTTGCGTTGATTACCGGATAACCTACTTCATGAGTCAATGGTTTCGTAAGCTTTAAACTTTGAGATGATTCACGTAATCATGTCACATCCGCAAACTATTTAGCCATGTTTTTCGGAATATTGTGCTGGAGGCTGTATTTACTCAACTCTGATGATGATGCCTTTGAACTTTAAAACATGCTGTGTTTTTTGTACCGTGAGACTCACTGAGACGAAATCGAATTTCCTCCGGCTCGTCTAACCGCACAGGGTCTATCCTGCGGCTTCTTTGAATGTGCCCGAGCACCGTGTCGTTACCCCCTTCCCCTCTCGCCTCACAAACCTGCCCACCGCACCGCCGAATCCTCGGAACCACGGTCAATCGTCTTTTGTTTGTTAAAAGCGATACAAAACCAACACGGAATAAAGCACCGTCATTTTTTCTCTTTTTATTTTATGTATGTACTCTCAACTGGTGCAGACTCTTGGCCCCACAACAAAACAAATAAAATGTGCTCCAGATCGATATTTATGTATGAGCACCGATTACTACCTCTATGTTGCAATTGTGACTTGCAGTAACGAAAATGATGTAAGAGTTTTATAGCTTAAACATGACGAATAGATTATAATAGCTTATTATGTTCAGGCCTAAATGGGATCTTATTTTATCAATGTTTACTGTCAATGGTGAAGTAACAAGTTTATGTTCGAAATATTTCTTTGTAAAATAGTCGGTGAGAAACTTAAACGACCACTAACTTTAGCAATATTAGCAGAAACTGATCTTTTTTGTGAAATAAAGCATTTACCGGTAGACAGTAACGGGTATGGTCGACAGGCGTTAGAGCGAATAATCGATCTAAAATGAAATAACCGAGCAATTGAATGCACTTAACAATACTTATCTAATTTTCGGGTCTCGGGCGAATTGTTCATCGCCGCAATAAAAGCTCATTAGAAATTGGGCACTTTTAAACTGGTTCTAAGATAGATAATGCCCAAAGCAATTTCGTCTGGTACTATAATATATTAGGTAAGTAGTACTCCTCATTTATAACCATGAGAAGTCCTGTAAGATTCAGATATTGCAATTTTGAGTTATTTTCAAGTTTTTATGACATGGTCAATCTTGTAGGTACTTAAAATTATTCTGCTGTGTGTTGTAGTGTGCGTTTGTGTTGTTGTTAATTGAAATTGTATATATGCATTGTAATGTGTTTCCATGTGATTGATTATACAGATACGTAACGATCAAATATTGTTCTGATATAACACACTACCGTATAAAACTCATAATCAAGTTACTTTTGTGACTTACATCAGTATGTGCCATCATAAAGCGAGCAATTATTAAATATATCTATATAATTCGGTAGATTCCATTAGAATTTCCATTGTTGAGTCTAGAACACCAGAGATTTGTAACATTGGCTAACTGTTCTCCAATAAAAAGGATGAATTACTCCACTTTAGATGCTTCAACTGATTTCTTAAATTCTTCTTTTTGTCTAAAGTTCATTCGCCGGGCTTTACTTATTACTGGGACAAAAAATAAGATATCGACTTGATGAAAAAAAAACCTTGATTCCGTAATCCTTATGTTATCTATATATTATATTACCGCCTTGTCTTGTCTTGTCTTTAGAGCCCCCATAAATTTTGGCATGCCCAAAATAGCAGTTAATAAGCTGGGTCTGTAACGAGTTGAAGAGACATGCAGGAAACATGACGTCATTTTAAATGTTTTACATGTTTCCGTGCATCAAGCCTTCTGAATGTGTTATTTCATACTTAAACATAATTGCTTAGATCCCTATCATTATTGTGCACGGCGGGATGGCTCCCGGCAAGGGAACTAATCTCGCCTGTGCTTTTGGTCGCATGAAAAAACTTGGGTCTTTCTAATCGTGGGAAGTTCCGATGACTTTGTTTTCGATTAGCTCCATTATGTTTGGAATGACTCTATTTGAAGAAAGTGTAAACGTGTTTTATTCTTCCGCTACTGTTTGATCTTCGTTTCATGCAATTTGTTTATCATTAAGTTGCCCAATTGTTGTTGCTTTAGCTTTAAAGAAAACGTGACCGTTTACTAGAGTTTCTTTTTTGTTCTCCCAGTCAGTATTGTTGAGAAAAATGTCTGAAGCATTAATCTTTTTTCCGTAATATTCAAATGTGCTGTTTCATTTTTGATGGACTACAGTTCCCTCCTTCTTCAATTTGCTAATGGAGCATTCAAGGTAGTTTTGATGCTACATGATCAAGTTACTCAATATTTCTGTTTATATTTCACTTAAGTGTATTAAACTCGATATTCTTATACTTTTTCTTTACCTTCCGTCACACCAGGTACACATAAACCAACGGACACTTGATACATGTGTCATACCTCCGGATGTGGTACCCTTACATCTGTAGAACCAGTTTGAGGCAACGTACTTTTTGTCCCACTATCTCGTCCATTTGTTTGCCGACTCAGCCATTAGCCGACTGTTTGATGTTAGATCTGATAGAGGAATGGGTGCGGCTTTATATTATGGCCTTGCGATTTCGGGGAAGGTATGAGGTAAAAACTTAGATTCGCATCATTGGTGTAGCTTCTAATGAGCTGTTCGGTGTTTCGTTTTGGGATTCAGATGTTGAATGGAATGATTTTTTGTCAGAAATATTGTTTCAGTTAATTAGTGTTCCTTAAATGCCTGCGTCTGTATTTGATAAGTCGTGAAAGTTTTTGGTTTGTAGAAAATCTAAGAGAATTTGGTTTTAGTAAAAGTAACTAAGTAGGTACCGATATTTTTCAATCAATATTTAAAATAATGATTGATCGGTGTCGACTTCACTTTCTTGAGAAACACGACAGCGTACAAGACAACTTTATTTCACGATACAACGCTAGCTGATTAAGTAGACCGCATCAGTACTAAACATCTCCGACATCGTATTCACTACGATGAGAACAGAACGATACTATAAAGTTAAATTGCATTTAAACCATGGTTCACATGTTCCATATTCCCGTTCTCCCACGTTGCCTCCCATTAAGTAGGTACTACATGCGATCATCAATCTAAGGCCGGAACAATAGGCTTAGGAAGACTAGCGTCGCAAATTTTTCAAACCGAATCGCAGACACGTGTGAAATGACGCTTAGACTCGCTGATGTGTGTATAACTTTCGATTTTTGTATTGTGAAAGCTTTGAGCTGTATTGGGAATAGGTGTTTTGTTTGAATAACGAGCCGTATTGAGTGTTTAGCTCTATTGTTCTATTTTGATTGTAAGTTCTAGACACGTCACTTTGATTTGTTTTTCGGTCGTTTAGCGGCGGTAAATAAGGAAGCTTTTTTAGAAACTTTTTTTTGGTATCTTTTAATAATTCTGTCTAGACTTCTAAAAGTTTTCCTATAGAATTAATAATTACTTGTCTACTGCTTTCTGGTCAAACAAGTTTGGCAACGGCTTTTCATGGTTCTTGTAATCGAGTAGGTGCCAAGATTTCGTTTTTTAGGTACGTCTCTTTTTGTATAATCTGCAGATTGCAATACTCTAAACGTATGCAAAATTAAAAATTTGACAGACGTATGGAAACCTGTTGGCTGATGTCATTTGCCAAAAATAACTTGTTGCAGGTAATTTAAAAGCCAAACATAACTAATTCTGAATCCAAGTTTTTGTGTTTGCTAGTCTGTTGCTTATAAGGTTATCCTAGGGCAAGAGATCAGCGATTATACCTTTTTTGTATGTTCAATGAAGGTTTATTCTAAAAACGTTAACTGTAGTAAACGCCTAAACTGTATCCATTAAAAACCCATGAATGGTAGGTAGTTGGTTTTTGCTTGAATGAAATTAGCATAGAGCCATGCCCCAGAATACAAGTGCTTACGCCAACAAGACGTTTCGTACCAACATTTAAGTAGATTGCCTTTGTTTAGTTTTCGCACGAATAGCAATAACGGAACGCCGCTAAATGGTAGTTAGGTACGTCACTACTTCTCCCTACGTGCGAAAATCCGACGCGTTATTTGTTCGTGAGAGTAAATTGAAATTTTTACGATTTATGCCAGTCGGACAGCTCAATGAGCCATAGTTTATGCGAAACAATGTCATTGGCAGAAGCTGTACTTGATTGGTTTATCGTCAGTTTTTGTATGCTTATACCGTAACGGTGAATGTTTGTTGATTCTTTTATTTACTGCTGTGGATGTGAAAACAAGTGTGAGTTTCTGTGCGATTGACTTCAACTTGTTTTTTCATCTTAATTTTTATTTAGCAATTAATAATTGTTTTAAAGAATATTAGGTAACTAACTTTTTTTAATTTAGCCGTAAACAGAATATTAATTTGTCATTTTTTTTATAATTCTTCCTTCCAATCCTTGACATTTCGGATATGTTTTATTAAATGTAACACCTTTTATTTACATTAGAGTTCAAGGAAATCGGCAGCCATTTTGTTAGGTAAATTAATCACCGATAAGATCTTTTAATTCTACTAAGCTTTGCACTTTCCTGTTCGCAAACAATAAAATTGAGATTAATTATGTATTGTAGTGTGAAAGTATTTTTGCAAAATGGCGCTGTCAAAACAGATTACAGTTAATATAAATAAGTGATTTCATATCTCGTGTAATAATGACCGTCGTAAAAAGGTTGACTTGAACGTTTCTCCGACCTTTTTGTTTCTTATCCAATATTATTTTTTTACCTCTTTTCACTTTTCATGATTCGAGTGGCATTTGCCTACATGGTTGAGTAATTCAGTTATTACTTTTACTTATTAACTTGTTTTATCAGTATGCACTGTAAAATTGGCAACGCATTTTCAATTTCTATTTTTAGGGTTCCATACCTCAAAAGGATAAAACGGAAATAGAATCACTTTGTTGTCCGTCCGTCTGACTGTCTGTCAAGACCCTTTCTCGGAAACGCGTGGAGGTATCAAGTTGAAATTAAAATATATTTAAAATCAGGTCTGCCGTCTCTTGAAGCAGTAAAAAATCAAACTTTCAAGTTAAAGAAAAAGAGGTTATGGTCGTTTATGTCGCCAAAAACGTATATTTCGACACTCTCAAGGGAATCAATATTCGTAGGGTATTTTCCGTTGACCTAGAATACTGAAATTTGGCATCAAGCAAGAGTGGTATAGCACAAGTATAGGAAAAAAATCTGAAAACTGTAAATTAGGAGCTACGTCACAAAAAAAAAAACTTTTTTGTGATGGGATAAAATCTTCGTAACTGAATTCGGGTATTGAACTGTTTTCATAGGTAAGGTTGTACGGAACCCTGCCCGGTTTTTTTATTTAGTCTACTCTTTCCCGCTGTTAGGCAAAGGACTCCCCTAAATATTCCAGGTAGGTATTCATTTCTCGAGCCACCTCAAACCAGCCCTCTTATGGTAGGCATCTAGGTTGTCTCGGCACCTTTCCAGGTCGGCCTCGGTGGCATCGTCCATCCTCAGGCGGGCAAGAAACGCCACGATGCGCATAAAAAACATCTATGATGATCCCCGTTTTTTAGCGCATCGTGGCGTTTCTTACTTCAGTAAGCTTTTACTAATTCACTTCTTAAAATGTTATAAGTACTGTGAGGAGTATGGCTCCGGCACGAGGGGTATACGTGTATATATAATATTTATTTCAATATCTACTTTATATTTTCGGCACTCCTATTACGTCGTGTATCAAAACTATTATTTTCCTATCAAATTAAAGTGCTATTCTAAATTTGCACAACCATTCAATTTTAAAAGTATGTATTCATCCAACCAGCTTAATTGCTAACAAGGTAAGGTACGTTACTCGTGCTCTTCTCATCTGCTTGGATATTAGGTATAATACTTACCAACATTACCAATATATAACAGTAAGCATTACAAATGAGAAGATACAGGTTTTTAACCCTTACTTACGACATTCAAAATAACTTATTTTCCCTCCGACCCACAAATTGCTCCCCTATCAACTGTTAGGCTATCATTTTCCTTCATTACAAGCTCTAAAAGAAAACATCGTAGTATTAAAAAGCCGTAACAAAGTACGCACTGCAAAACAGTTTAGTATAAGGGCCAAATATTACCTTTTTCAAAGTATAGGCTATATTTTTTTTGATGTCGGAAATCAATTTTCCTCCCGTTCTGGTTAAAGCGAGAGAGCGTGTCTTGTTAGACTTTTACTAACTAAAACTCACATGTGTTCCTTCATGTTGCGCTTTGCTTTGCACCGTAACTCTTTTGACTAATTCTGCAGCCCTAGCAGTTGGCTGGTTCAAAGTAAGGTTGTTTTTAGAATGGCTGTATGTATACTCATCTCTTTTGTCGACTGTACTCATATTAAGTTCATTACCAACTATACTTCTAATAAAGATATTATTAAACATAAATTACGTTCAATGTTACGTTCTTGTAATTAATGGTTTGGTCAAAACTCATGAGTTTCGAACGTTCAATCAACGTTCTGTTTCGATTTCCGAACAGCCGTTTCGTAAGATCTCGATCGGTGGCCGCTGGGTTATTTCGTATGAACATTATTATATTTCAGATTTTGGTGTTATTTTTTTATCGCCTTTTACCTTTCCGTGAGGATTGAACGTGAAAGGGAAACCGGTTCAATCTGTTATTGATACATGTTTGTTTTCTTCATGCGCTTTTTGTGTAAAAGTTAAATTATATGGAGGCCGTTTCAAACACAACCTGGTAAAATGGAGGATTATAGGCCCTTCTGACACCGAGTGCGAGTGCGATGTTTCTGACCAGACGATGGCGAACTTATTAGTGCCCGAAGTGTCCCTACCTCTGGACTTTGGAGGACCTAAAAACGCCAGTGACGCCTTATAAACGTGACAACCTACAGAGCCCAAATACATTGAGGGAAAATAAAATCGATTCGAGAAGCAGAAGATGATCCAGTTGAGTCTATCTGTTATTGCTCAACTTCTACCCATAGAAGTTTAATAGGTTTCGTCAGGGCTGCAGGATGGTTCGAAAGAGTCACCACAGCTCTGGAACGCAATGAAAAACTGAATGAACTCGGGTGGGTTTTTGTCAGTAAAAGTCTGATACTCTTGCTCCGCCCAAAGTGGGAGAAGTAATTTAATGATTTTGTAACCAACAAAATAAATAAAATGATTTCCGGATGGTTTGAACTGAACGCTAGATATACAACAGTATGTTCAGTTAGAACTACACTAGAACTACATTGCGCACACGTGTGCCACACACGCCGATCTGGGCGCGTCGGTCTCCATAATTTTATATGGAAACTAGACTTGTAGACCTACACTTGATCCACGACACGCGATGCCACGCGACGTCGTTCTACGTACAAATTAGGCGTGTTACACGGGTGCGTCGGTCTAATGTAGTTCTAGCTTTAGTCTGATGTATGTTCAGTCGAAAACCAGCGTCAAGCAACTGCTACATAGTGTCTGGCATTATGCCGAACTAGACCTATTTGGCACAGCCGTGAGACACACGATATTGTCGTTTTTATTTTAATTTAATTTTGTAATTTAAGTTTCTACATAAGTTGTTCCTTCATTGTGTGCGTCTGTGTGCTAAATAAATGTATTTTCTTTCTCTATGTACAAAGTTATTCTATCTTTAGAAGTCAACATTTTATGTTGACTGTTTTCATTAAATACAAAATTGATAACACACAACATAAATCGTACACTGTATAGTGCGTTGAGGTCAGTGCCGTCAATGTTTAATTAATAACTTATTCGCGTGCTCATCAAATAATAATGTTAATTAACTTAAGAACACAATATATAATCACGTACTAACGAAGGCGATGATTCAACTATGAAGCATTTTATTAACGTACATAAATTATTCAGACACACAAGGAAGAAATATACCCATGATATCCATAAATCACAAGAAATAGTTGAATATAATAACAGACAGTAAGAAGCTACAAAAACCATTTTTTTTTTAATTGATAGGGTACGGATATCCTCACGCCCCAGCCACCGTTACCCCGACCAAAACCACTAGCCAACGCAGGCGTAGGCTTGCGGACGAAGAGCAATGGGTAGCTGTCGCCGTCCACTGAGCCCAAGTCGTGGAAAGCGCGTAATGTTCCACGCGCACCTTAAAGAAATGTCAGCAAACAGTAGGGGCCCAGCAGGGCCGATGTCCGCTAGGCCTGCGGTGGTTTTCTGAAAAGGAAAAACGTGGTAAAAAGGAAACAAAGGGCAACTGAAGCAAATAGGTGTCATTTTAGCCAGTAAAAGTCTGACGCGTCTTCCCACTCCACTTAGAGCGGAAGAAGACATTGGATGATTTCTTACTTTAAAAAAAAAAGCTAGTTATTATACAACATAAGTTTTAGTTTATGCGAAACCTTTCGGGTTTCGCATAAACTAATATTTTTATGTTGTATATTTATATTTTTAGTTAGTATATTTTTATGTACAACATTTCATAACTGTATCATGAAAAATCACAGTTATAAGCTTGTTATGTCACCTGGTTGTCTGCACAGATGCATGGTCACCGAGCAATCCGGGCGACTGAGGGGTGGTTTTGCTCTCGCACCCAGCTTGGCACTGGCACCTAATGTCCGCTATGACCTGTCGTGACCTTTGTTGTACTTAGTGTCGGCAGTGTCCAATTTGTGACTTTTTTAAAATGATTTTGGGAAAAATCTAACATGGTGTAAAAGTTATTGGAATCGATTCAGTTACTGATTCTGAACCAACTATATTCAGCCCCCCTAGCCAAGTTACAATCGTATCGTTCACGCCAAACGTTTTGAGTAGGCCACGCCTCTAATTCCTTTGTTCAGACCACGTGACTGAGCGTTGAGATGACGTCAGAACAAAGGACGATTCCTTTGTTCTGACGTCATCTCAACGCTGCGTGGCCTACTTGAAGCGTTCAGCGTGAACGATACGATTGTAACTTGGCTAGGGGGGCAGGACGGCAGGTTTCGCAAAAATAGTGTTGTATAAAAGAGTTGCAAAACCCAAGTAGTCACTCAGTCAAGATAACGCACGCCACTATTACTCTGTTCTCGTGCCAATAGATGGGGTGACGCCACCAATCTGATTCCCTCACGGCATCCAACTTTATCGCTTCCGCCTCCACCGGCGCGGGCGCCGAGAACGCTAGTATTAGCTGGCCTTATCTGAGACAAAAGGACCGACGCCACTATACCATGTTTTGGTTCGTTTACCCTATTTATAGGATGTTGCTTTTGAATTATTCTTAGTTTCGATAATAATGTGACCGTATTTATTTTACGCCTGTCTGTTTTGCTAGTCTTTAGGTATAAGCTAGTAGCTTCCAGCTGCTTCACCCACGTCAAAGTAGAAAATTAAAGGTCTTCAAGGCTAGATTAAACAGGCTCTTAATAAACTAGCGCGCTTCACCACAACGATTGTATCACTTACCACCAGGTGGCATCGCAGTCAAGCACTGGTTTATAATATCATTAAAAAAATATATCCCGGGGAAACATACTCCCGCTATAAAATGTCCTATGTGCTATTCCGGGACCATAGGCTACCCGTGTACAACATGTTCTGTCTGATGTCCGCACAATAATTTTTATTTTATTTGATATAAACTAGAAAAAAAAAGTATATAAAAGCTATCTATCTAGTGCTTGACTGCGATCCCACCTGATGGTAAGCAGTGATACAATCGTTGATGGTGAGGCGCACTAGTTTATTAAGAGTATTCACTGTAGCCTTGAAGACAGCCAAATTATAATCGGATGCGAAGACCGCAGCAGGCAAATTGTTCCAGTCCATTGATGTACGCGGTATAAACGAATCGGTGTAAGTCAGTGAATCTTCGGTCAAATGATTTACAAACATGTTTGGCAATGTACCTAATTGAGCTATAAAAAATCTCTCCGATAAACCCGTTATTAATATATTATACTTTAACAAATTTATTGTTTTTTTGTTTGTAAAAAAAATATCATTTGTTTTTTTTTATTTTCTTTCAGGTAAGTTTTCACTCATCTTAACCTCATCATTATCACGTAGTGAAAGCAGTTTGCTTGACATTGGTAAGATACCTTATTTAATAACTTGATTCACCTATTAATCTTATTAGACCAGTGCTTTTCCAGCATATCAGTGTCGGCGTTCGCAATGGAAACTGGTCCTCCACATCTTACGACCATTATTGATGATTTAGAGATAGTTTCTTGGTTCTGTTGCTGAACGTAAATCGAGAAATCACCAACGTCATGATTACAGAAATGTTGCTATTTTGTTTTTTATTGCACACAAAAAAATAAATAATTTTTTTTTGAGATGTGAATTCATCAAATAAGTTTTCTCACCCTGAGTGGAGCACCAAGCCTAGTTATAGCTCATGTTAAATTAGGAACAATTGTAACGGTTTCAATAAGTAAAAGTAACTATAAAAAGCTTACAAAAAAAAATCAAACTTAATCCGCCTTATTTCAAAACGCGATCTAAATGTAGTCTAGTTCCGGGATTATTACCAGGTTTAAGCCCATGACTAAATAAAACGTTATTAAAAATTAAGTTTATCACTAGTTCCTGAAATATCTATGGTAGTAAAGTTAGACCGCCGAAACCCCTAGTTTAACTATGGTATTACCATAGTTAAACTAGACTTCGATATTAATATGTATATTTAAGGTTAGCTTTGATTATTATGGTGTGCTATTTCATATAAAAATTGTTAAAAATGAATATTAATACGATTGACTTGATCAATCCTGAAGATATGAATATTTTGGAAACGTCTCGGTGATATTACAGACTCGAACGAAGACGAAAGAACGAACGAAGATTACGAAGATTTTACATATAAGTATAGGTTCAAGAAACATTTTGAAGAAAAACCAGTGTTTCTTTTACAAAGCACTTTTAATCAATAAATTTTAATTAAATGTTTTATGCTCTTTGGAATTTCATCACTATCACTATCGTAGTCAATAATATTTTTCATTTGTTGTTCCACTTTTTACTGTAGCTCACAATTACGTACACAAAAACAACACAACAGACACGACTTATGTATAAACAAACCAACATGTAACACTTAACAGACACAGTAATAGGTGTAATAAATAAATTATTAATTAAAAATCCGTCTAAATGAGCCTTTACTATAACAGACCTTTTACTAAAAAAAAAAAAAATGCTTTAGACGGTTTTTAGTTTAATCTATAGTGATAGAGAACTCATTTCATAGCGTATAACTACTACGTATTTGAAGTAGCAGATTTCGACAGAAACATTCAAGCATTGAATGCTATTCTTTTCTGTCATCAGACGGCCTTCTCCCTTATGGCATTAGAATACTACGGTAAATCAAGATTAAGTTAGCCTTACACTATACTTCATAGCATAGCATAATCAGCCATAAAATCTTCCCACTGCTGGGTCTCAAGCTGCCTTTCTGGTATAGGGAACTGCACTTCACTTATGAATAATTCCGAATTCGAAACGAAAAATGTTCCTAAATCCCTTATTCGTGACATCTTCACCGCTATTCCATAGTCATGTGAATCCCAAACCGTTACACCCAGGTTATATTCACAGCCATTACTCCATTACCAGCTATTATGCAAGCAGAAACCAAGTCAGTCACATCGTCGAAGTTCGAACAATGTCAAGTGTTCGCTCACAAGCATTTTCCCGTTGCATTCATTGCTGTAATGTTCAACGATTCACCTATTTCGTCTTATGTTTTTATGCAACGCGATTTGTGCATAAACTTGTACATTATCGGTACTTATGTATTCATAACGTGATTTTTAAATCGTTTCAGATTATATGACATTTGAATTGCTGATCATGGGCTTTTGGTGTTGTTTTGCTTTTAATATTTTCCTTTTGTATAAATTCCTTTGTGTTTTTTTTTTGGAGAAGCTAAAGGTTGTTGAACGGTAAATATTTTTTTTTTTTTTAATAAAAAAGTCATCGATTTAGTTAACAACTTTAACGGCTGTTTAAATATGAAATGATCCGTAGAGGCCCAGCAGGGTCGAAGCCTACTTGGGCTATGTTTGTGCGAAAGAGAACCCCGTGGCCCTGGAACGAAGGCAAAGAAAGAACAGGACTGGGTTTTAGTCAGTAAAAGTCTGTCATTAGATGATTTGCCACCTAAAAAAAAACTATGAAATGATGATGAACCTTGTACATTTTTATTAGTTATACTAATTGTAATAATATCTGCATATTTCAAAGTTTCACGAAAATCTTTTCAATAGATGTTACATCTACATATATACGAGTAGGTATTGGCATCATAACTAATAATGTATATTGTATATCATATTTTTGGAGCGGTTCTGGGGTAAACGGATTATGGCCATGAATTCTTCTTCTTTAACTATTCTAACGAGCCTTTATCTGTTTGAAATGAGAGAAAATGAGATTATCTATAATGTACGAAAGCCTAAGAGTACATCACTGCATCATATCGCATTCCAGTACTTTCTCTCAATGCCAACAAAACATATACAAAATGACCTACACAATTTAGTATCGCACATTTGTCACACAACATAATCTCGTGCATCTGGCAGTCGGCGCACGCGCACGTTGACATGCATGCCACGCACGCATCGGATAGCATCGCGAACATTGGTCCCTCGTGTTTACAAGGATTAGTTTTATCAATATATCCTATTTATATTCATTCGTTTTGCAAATTTCTTTTTATAGGTCTATAAATTGCTGATTGTAACCATCAGTAGAATGGTTTTTGTGGATTATCAGCAGTAACTTAGTTGGAATGGAGTCTCTTGTATCATCATCGTCTTTCACCTCCTCCTGTTTTTCATCATCATCATTTCAGCCGAAATGTGACCGGAATGAGTTTCATCTGTTCAGCGAGCAATGTGTTTTGTCCTTATCTTAATTAATTTGTGCTTAGTGAAGCATGTCTTCCAGGTATATCTATTCGCCATCATTGAAACGATAGGACTATTCTTTTGCAATAGTCCTATCGTTTCTTTTGGTCTTCCTCTAGCTTCATACCATCTTCTCTCATGAGCTTCCGTGTCCTCCATTTTGTAACCTAGGGAAATAGGACATTCAGTCAGTCTATGGCATTACGAGAAACTTTCTCTTTAATTATCATTTAAAAATCATGATTTTTACTTAATCAATTTCAGACTAATTCTTATCTCCGACGTGAATTTGACAATTTTATCAAGTATATAGATTTACTTGATAAAATTGTCAAATTCACGTCAGTCAGATGTCAATCTAAGTTAATCTTATATAAGAACAAATTATTAAAATACAGTTCATATTGGTTGGCTTTATCAACCCAAACATTTTATGATGTAAAAACCCAATCATACCTTATATAATTTTGTTTTGGGTGGGAAAGTCATCTTATGACATCCCCCGCTCTTGGGCGGTGCAGGAGGGCGTGTCAGATTTTTACTGACTAAAAACCCACTCCTTTTTCTTCTTTGCCATTGTCCCAGAGCCCCAGGTATCTCTTTCGCATCACTCATGGCCCCAGTAGGCTTCGACCCTGCTCGGCCTCTACGGGTGCTGACATCTCCTTGAGGCGCGCGTGGATTACTAAGCGCCGGCGAAGACTTGGGCTCGGTCTGGACGGTTACCGGACGGTCGCACGGCGAGCTACCCATTGCTCGCCGTCCGCAAGCCCGCGCCTCCGGTGGCCGGAAATCGGGATCGGAATCCCGGCGGCTGGGGCGCGATGGCCATTGCCTCGCGCGTGCGGCCGCCTTCTTTGCTAGCATTACTGCTTCGCAGAAGGAGGCGATCGCTGCCGACCTTATATCCTTTGGAGCTTCACTCGTAGAAAAATGAACCAGCGAGTAATAATGGATTCTAAACCTGGTATTTAACCTCCAACAAGGTGGATTAAGGACCTAGTAAGGATTCGAGACACACAGGACCGGTCGTTGTGGTGACCCTTGGGGGAGGCATATGTCCACCTGTGGACATCTTTCGGCAGAAATGATGTTGATGATAGTATTATTTACTTGATATGGGTTGTGCTAGCCTAGTCAATGCCTCATACGAAACTCTTGATGAGATGACGTTAGGAATATCTTTGACCGATATACAAAGACACACGTGAAATATGCTGTTTCGTAAACAAAGCCAAATTTAACATCAGCAATTAAGTATATTGTTAGAAACTTTAAAAACAAAGACACATTTAAATATTCATGAAGGTTTGTTAACTTCAAATCAAGGTTTATCGTCTTAAATTACGATCGTTAAATTGGTTAAATTACATATAAAAATATTAGAATCTTCCGCATTCCTTCACAAAGCAGCAATTGGAGAACGTCATGGTTCTCAACTTTCGAATTTTTTGGGAGAGGTTCCAAATTCCATTCCATTGCCATTTTTGGTCCTTACGCTCCTAAATGACGTATTTCAAAAGCAGTTTAGATGAAATCGTATGGCGTCCGTACGTCACGGTTGCTGACGGTTGCTCGGGTCACTGCCCCTGAACTCGTCTGCATTTCCTCTATTTACTGGTTTACTGGTGTACTAACCTCATGTTCTGGCTTATTTAGGGCGTGAATTGGATGAATATGCATTGTTTAAGTCAACGCATAACAATGAGCAGGCTCTTCGGATTGAAGAATATGTATTTATGCAGACGGTTCATTCCGCTACAGACTGTGATGTAATCTTTATCTAAAAAACTTTGTTGTAATCTGTCAAATCTTCAGGCGCTGCTAGAAGGTTTGTATCTTTTGTGATTTTCGTAAAGTGGATCCAACAAGACGTAAGAAGAATAGAAAATGAAATGATTATGTACGAGCGAGTTCACTCGTCAAATGGCAGAGATATTATCTCAAAGAGAGCGGTTACGATTCACAGCAATTTTTGTCCCATTATTTAATCAAATCATTTCAAACGTAACACGTAAAATGTCATCACGAACTATACTTTGAGCACATCATCTCATTAACTAGTATCTCTACGATCGTGTGCGAAATAACCCATCTGCTTGTGGTGAAACCTGCGCGCGCCGACCTTTGACACAAAATCCAAGATGGCTGCCGAGCTGTCAAACTAAATACTCTTACTTTCCTTATCTGTTAACGAATCATATTTTACCGCTTCGTAGCCCCTTTTGAAGATTCATTGTATCTTTGATTCACAGATACAATAGTGAAATAATTTAAAAAGAATTAGCACTTTTTGCTGCCCGAAATGATTGACTACCGGTGGCTGTATTGATTGTGCAATTCACACTTTGATACGTCTGTCTTTTCTATAGCAGTCTCTCATGAAAGAGATGAAATTACGCAAATTATCTATATAAATGTAATTTTCGGTTATAGTACCTATGCCGAATAAGCATATCTAATACGCAAATAATAGTGTATCAGTTCCGGATAATGTCGGTTAAGATATGGCACGTTATTTGAGTCTATAAACGTTAAGTAGCCATGCAAATCTGTTATCGTATTCATACTTGAATTATTTAGACTTTGAAATTTCACCGCGATGTATTTGTTGGCCTTGTTGGGAAAACATGCCATGCTAAGAAATTGAAATGAATATTTGATCCATACGGATCACATTCTTTTTAAGGTGAGAATTCATCTAATGACTTTTCCCCCTCTAGGGCGGAGCGAGAGGGCGTGTCAGACTTTTACTAACTAAACCACACCTATGTTATGACTGGGGCCAGTCCGAACCGTCATCGGACGGTGCATGGACCACATGACCACAGTTATACTTCATTAATCATGGACAAACCTTTTCAGTCCTACTCCTGGGCAAAACCCTCCTTAAATAATGGAAGGAGTGAAGACTCCTAATCATTTGCGAACTCGCGCTTTCTCCTCCCTGTTCTGGTGAAATCCGTCCAGTTCGTTCACCATCTCCTTCGTGGTCAGCTGCGACCCCATCTCACTCTCTCAGGGCACCAACTCTGTGTTACTTTGCCCCACAGTTGGTCGGACTCACGACTGACATGTCTTGCCCAGTCCCATTTAAGTTGGGCAGCCTTTTGAGCCACATCTGCTATCCTGGATTTTTTTTATATTACAGTTTAACAGAGCAGTGGTGGCCGAGTGGTAACGGCACCGACTTATGAGTTGTAGGTCGCGGGTTCAAACCCAGACAGGCGTATTACTTTGTGTAATTTATTTTATCACCACTGCTCTCAAAACGGTGAAGGAAAACATCGTGAGGAAACTGGCATGTTCTAGAACCAAAAAAATTCGAAGACATGTGCCATTCACCAACCCGCACTAGACCCGCGTGGTGGATTACGGCCCATTCCCTCTCTTAGAGAGGAGGCCTGAGTCCCAGCAGTGGGAACATTAAGAGGCTGATTATGCTATTGCAGTTTCCTTTTGCGTTCCTTCGTCTCTTATGATTGATATGTGAAGTTTTTTCTAGAGTTTTTTACTGATTCTTGTTGTCCGTTTAAGCTGTGGCTTAAGTGAAGTGTTTCTTATGAATCAGTGAAGAACTTGTTTGTGGTTTTTATGTATTTGTTTTATTCATTAGTTGTCGTTCACAGAATATTCTTGTTCAGTATTTTTAGACTCGACTCATACATTTTAATTTAACGAGTATTAGGTAGCTATATTATCAAGTAAAGCCCAAAAGCTCGTTGCGTAGTTTAAGATTAACTATGATCTCTATTAATAAAGATATTGGTGTCCGGAGGTTCATAAGTTTAATTAGGTTAAGTCTATGGTTAGTGTAACAAACCATAAATCCTCATTTTATGACTTAACGAGGCCTCCGCACACCGTTGCTTTACTAGCTTTCGCTCGAGACTTCGTTTACGTTCGGAAGACAATTTCTTAGACTTTAATTGCACCTTTTAAAGGTTTAATGTCTTGTTATTGCTTATTTCTATATTGGTGGTCGATTACCACAATTTCGTTTTATTCCCATTTGGAAGCACTCTAGAAAAGTGACAAGCTTTCAAGTGTAGAAAGCGAAATATAAAGTTGCTTGAAATATATTTTTGGTGCTTAGATTTTGAATGTTGACTTTGAAAATGAATATTAAGATTGAACAGATAACCGATAAATCTCTAACCTACTCCTAGTAAACGTATGAAAAACGTGGAAGAGCATCCCACGCGGGCCGTAAGACTAATGAGGTAACGGTGTTTGTAAACAATAGACTAGAAACTTGTCACTATTCATACGGTTATGTTCGAACTTCAAATGCAATGGTAGTTCTATTGTAACAGCCAGTATTACGATGCATTGTCTGTGCATGGAACTAGCAAAGGTTATGCAAAATCTTCGCACATACCATAAATATCGAGTGGTCACCACAGCGCGTGTGTCTGATCTCAAGCGACGCGTCTCGCGGATACGTAGCGCAATGTTTCTCAACCTAGGACAACGTGACACGAATACCTGATGCATTGCCTGCATGCCCAGGCCAAAGGCTAAGCAGAAGAACAGCTGTCAAAACGAGTAGATACTCAAGCCAATTACATAAGCCAATCTGGTAACTGCATTTCGGTGCATTGACCAATCGCAGCCTCCTTACGGTGTCTGTGTCTGCCTCATTATCTATCGTATTCAGTGAAGCATGCTATTTGCTTACTGCGGTTTGCAGACTGCAATTCAAGCACTTCTTATCGAAAATTGTGAAGATATACTGTTACTTTTGCCATAACCGTGTGAGTTAAAGTCCTCGTATAATTTTACACGACAATACCGGAAGAAAACACTTTCAGTGCTGTGTTAGGCTGTTTAAGAAGTGGGACTCACTTTCTATATTGCATTAGCGGTAGTCTTGCCTGACAAACTTCGTATTCGTAAGCTGTTTATCATATACAAGTATCGTCTATAGGTAGGTACTTAAACAAGATGCGTGTATTGAACAATCGTTGTTCCACTTGCGATGAAGCTACATAGAGTTGTTGACTTTGACATTTCGATCCATCTCTTAAAGGTGACTAAATGCTACTTCTGAAGTTCTCAGAACGCTGTTTCACAAAGTTCACGTAATCGATGACAGATTATAAACATGGTAGAATTAATGATGCTTCGCCACCTTTTCTGGTTCCACCTATAACTTACCAAAATTGGCAAAACGATGCACCATTTATATGTATTCTTTAAAACACCATTAACCATGTTTGGTGTTTATGACTTTTCTGAGTAAAAGTAGGCGGACAGTTAACTTGACACACAGAAGTATGACAGTAAGAATGACAATTACAAATTTACATAAATTGAAGAAATGTCAGATGAATCTAGCTACATCTGGGTCCGAGGAAAGTGCTAAAAACAACAAAGGACTTTACAAAGAAGAAAAAAACTGCTAAAAGGTTTCGTATAGGGCTTAATGATTCATCATTCCTTGGAAATGCTTTCACTAATTTAATTAAGCGTAATGTTATGTTGTTTGTTTAAACTCGTTAATTTCTAGAACTACTAGTCAGATTGGAAAAAACTATTTTTGTATGGGATAATCGGATGCTGATAAAATCGCGGAAGACAGCTAGTGAGTAAAGGGTTGACCAGACGGTTGCAAACTAGCGTTCCAACCAAGGTGACGTTGATTTATGTGTTTGGTTTGTGCTGCGGCCATATGGATGTAAACCACACGCCAACACGTTCGGTGGTTGGGTAAACGCGCCAACCAACCAAGTGCGTTGAAGGTCATGGTTTACTACTGCTGTCTACACGGATTGAGACTAGCAAGGTCTCCTTGGTTGGGACGTTGATTTGCAACCATCTGATCACCCCTTAATGCAGACCAAGAAAATCGGTTCCTGGGAAAGACTAAAAGCAAAAGCAGTCTAAAAGAGTCTTTTACCTTTATTATAAAAGATCTGATTATTCATAACCTCAAGCTATGCCACAGAACATAATGCTTTAACACCATAAAGCTAGCTTAATAGAAGCCGTTCGTTATCACTTCGTGTTCTATAAACAACTTTAACAAGTACCCTACGTTCACATACACGACACTTGACCGGCAAACCCTGTAGTCTATGCCATTGTGAACTATCTGGAAGTAGGACTCGCTTTCTACCTTGTGTTCATGCGTTTTCGCTAGTTGATAATCATTTATGAATTCTCTATGGGGAATTTAAGTTAGTCGGTGTTGAAGTATATTGTATGCCATCAAAAACATAACTTGTAAAAAATCCAAGTCTCGAAACTCAGTTCTTCTACCGTAAAAAGTTGTGAGATCCATGTAACACCAAGTCGGTTAATTTATTCAGCCCCTACTTAAGGGACCTTCCGAAAAATTTTATAGTTCATATCAGTATTACAAATCTTTTATGTTTTAAATAAATAGATTGACTTGGCAATCACATGAAAATGAATTGTATCTTACAAGTAATACGTATATTATATTAAATTAGATGGTTTAGTCCCAGATATTTGATTCTAAATTCAAGAGATCCGTAAATGATTTGGAGGACATTCATATCTTAAGGCCATTAATTTTAAGTATTTAAGACATTGTGATGATCGACACGAGGTCTGGATACCTACGTAAGTCTACTACTACTAACACATTGACTACCTAAATCATGACAAAGACAAGTTGTTAAGATACGCATTTATTATCGAACAATTTCTAGGAAACCACAAATTTGCTATTAAACTACATTTGTTTATTCAAGTTACATGTTAAAGCGTGATTATTAAATCTATTAGACTACTAAAATACTATCTATTATTATCATCACGATTTAGCACTCCTGACTTCTGAATTCATTACGAAACTAATAACCATATTGACATTGCGAAACTATGTTGATTTAGTTAGCGGGCTTCATTTATTTCAAAATGAACTAGCTGATTCTCTGATACCACAGACCACGGAGAATCCTTGGTCGTAGCTGCTTGAGGTGACACTGTTACCACTATCCATACTAATCATGTGTGATATTGTATGCTCACGCTACTACACAAATGATTAAATCTAACCTAACCTAATTCGAAGGGAATGATGGGAGCTTTGTTCGCTCGTTGAACTGACTCGAGGTGGTCCGAGACAAAAATTGCAAATGCAGTTTCTGTCTTACGAATTTTATTTGTTTTGCTATCTCTAGACACTTCCATGCCCTATGCTTGATACCAAAGTTGTTACGCATTAGGAATGTTCTAAAACAAGCCGTAAAATCAATAGAATAATGGTTCCTGTCGTTTCCTAAACGATACATTATTAATATTTCTTGCATGTAGTTTATCTTGCTAGATAATGTAACAAAACATACCTAATACGGCTATAATAGGAAGCTGGTTGATAGTTGATAGATAAACATTTAAACCAAATAGTTTACATGCGAGATACATTTGATTGTTCAGTGTTGTTGTGAACTGAATTGTCAATTTATGTGTTCGACTCTTGTAATAGTATTGATATTTATTTTGTTCAAAGTTCAAAACGGTCAAGTTATTTCGGCTGTACTGTGAATAAAAATTCAATGGTTCGGCTATTGCGCATTAACATGGAACTACCTCTAATAAAAAACATATCCAATTAGTAGAAACCGACTAACCTTTAACATCAGATGCCATAAGAGATGTGCCGGATCGTTAAAAATGTGCAGATGTCCACATCGGAAAATTTTTCAATAGCTCTTTAATATCCACTGTAAAAAAGCTAAGACCACATTTCATACTGCTAATGAAGCGAGTGTATTCACTGCACATCTAACGTACGAGTTGCTTCTAATTTTAGCTCACTAATCACTTGCACTAATCAATGTGTAAACATGCTGTAATATATTATCAGAGTTTGACAAGAACAAGGCACTAAAGGTCTTGATTTTCTATGTGCGGAAAGTTAGCTCGCGGCGTACCTGGCGGGAATGTAATTAAATGGGCCGAAGTATGTCCTACACCGTATAGGGAGCTCAGAGTTATGGGACATATACTAGAAACACACTTTATTACTATTTAACTTGTCCAACATAAGGGCTGGGTGGTGTGAAATCGGTCTTAAAACTGTCGATATTAAATTGTTTTCCGCTAACTCCTAAATGAGGTATCGAATTTTAGGTGCCAAGAGAAAGAGCAGTAAAGAAGGAATGTTTGTGTATATAATTTGCATTGGTCCGAAGCTGGGTTCGGTCGCTACAGTAGGTATAAGTTTCATTTCTCATGTCTTCTTCAGAATTTATTTTAGGGTCTGTGCAACATGTCTACTTCCATCCATACTTCTCTATTAGTTCTCATCTAATCATCCACTTTCTGCCTAGAAGGGTGGAGACCTTTGTAATGATGACGACGATGCCCTATTTCAAAGATATATAGCTCTAGGGTCGTACGATTGGAATGAGGCCTACGAGGGTCGATACCTGCCAAGATATCATCATCAAATCTTCTCCTTCACCAAAACTTTTCCTGCTATGTGTGGAGCAAGAGGGAGTGTCAGACTTTTACTGACTAACACCCACCCGTGTTCCTTCAGTTGCCCTTTGCGGGTCAGTGGATCGTGTTCTAAAACCGCGGAGAACGTAAACATTCAGTCGTCCAATGCTAACCTTCGAAAACAATTATTCAATAATGAAATTATTCTAATGTTTATTTTTGTTTTAAGGTCAGCATGCAAATTAGACAAAACATAATATCATATTCATAAACACTTGGAAGCACGAATTTTGTTTATAATCAAGTGTCATTCAGTAGAGGATGATCTTGACACCTTGCTTTTGTTACGCCACTATTATGTTTAGTTATGATGCAATATGCTAATTGCTAACAGCTGCTTCTTCAAATAATAATATAGTATTCCACAACTATCACACAACGCCGTCCAGTCTCAAGCTAAGCTCAGCTTGTGTTATGAGTACTAGACAACTGATAAACATACTTATATATTTCTAAATACATACATATTCTAGATAAATTACACCCAGGCACAGAACAAATGATCGTGCTCATCACACAAACATTTGTCCTGGGTGGGAATCGAACCCACGACCTCCAGCATAGCAGTAAGGGCCACTAACCACTAGACCAACAGGCCAGTCAATCAAATGATTGTGATTTGAAGAATTTGGTCGTTACTGAACACTTTTGTATGAAATACTTCAACATTATGTTTTGTATGCAATATAGGTACCTAGTATATAGTAGATATGTTTGCTTCAAGCCTCTTAAAACAGATCCTCCACTTAAAGGCTAGACACGTTTAAAAATAAAGAAAACTTTTTCAATAAGCAAGTCTTACTTCTGTCTAAGTTTAAATGTAAAAATTCGAAGTAAAATTTACTTAACTCGCTTGTTAAGCGTCACGTTGGGTGTAAAACAAGTGACTCGCTCTAGGCACATACTTGCGGAGATTACTGCAATGTTTAAATTGTTCTCTAGGGGTGTGTACAGATGCCTGGTGTCATTTGTGTTAAAATGAAAATAATATTGATAGATACTGGCACGGATCTTGAGCGCTGACTTCTACAGTTCTACTTGTGCACAAGCACGCAGAAGTGAAATATTGGATCTCTTTAGTGGTATGAAGAGAGATGTGGGGGCGGGGACTGAAATCCTTGTACAGTGATTGGCTCGCCGATATTGTACGATGCGCAAAGCGATCCCCGCTCTTTCGCCGAGCGCTCAAGATTCGTGCCGCTATCTGTACTAGGTAATTGTCGCAAATCCGTCTTCGCAAAATTTTGAATGAATGCCAGATCAGTTATGTTCGGCCAAATAGTTTCTTCAAATTCAATTTTGGTTGTATTTATACAGCTGTACATAAATATCAAAAGATATTTGGTACTTGTACTTACTACGTCTATTTGAAGTACCTTTTAGATGAAAACAGTTGACGGTTTTATTTGGTCCTCATAATCAGATCGGAAAGCATTAAACAAGTAGTGTTTTTGATGAATTCTTTACAGGTATCTTTTTGATTCTTATCGCTTCGGTCTGTTCACTACGTTCAACATTTTTAAAATCCTCTAGTTGCTCAGCCCCCCCTAGCCAAGTTACAACCGTTTTGTGTCGAATTCCTTTCTCCAATTGGTAACGCCTAGTTGTCAGCAATTGTAGAAAACGATAAGTTGGTAGCCAATGCCATTTTGACGCGCCTGAGTCGGCCGCTCGTTCTACAATAACAAAGGATGTAGCGTAGAACATTGTAGAAACGATAACAATTCATTATATTATTTTGAACGATGTGAACTTGGCTACGAATTTTCTATACGCTTGTTCTGACCACGTGACTTAACGTTGAGATGATGTCATTCCCATACATTTGATTAGTTTTCGACAAGCGTTAACGATTGCAGATTATCAACTTGGCTAGGGGTGCTAGAATAACTAAATGACCGACTTTCGACAACTGTAATAATGTACCTAATAAAATATATATTTTTTTTTTTAAATGCTCGGTGATCAAAAAAGCAAAAAGTCACGCAATAGGAACATTAGCTATTAGCTACGCAATCACATCGTTAGAGTATTTGTAAAAGTATTGCAACTGCCCTTGCTTCACGGAATATCATCCTTTAGATGAAGCGAGAAGCTTGAGAAATCTGATCAGTTACTTGACAGTTAATATGAACTATATGAAAACTATTAACAATGAATTGAAATACCCTCTTAGTTTTGATTCTGTGTTACAAGTGATGGGTCCTATTGGTTGCTTAGATCGAGTATTAAAAGCGCAAATAATGACACTGATATTTATTTATTTATTTTTATCCTCACATCGGAACACCTTGCAGGAATTATTGTATAATTACCAATGGAGCACAATTAGTCCAGAATCTACTACTTTCCAACATCGTGTGCGCAGTGGAATGGTAGTAATACTAGTAATCAAAGGAGCGGCGCGGCGGAGGGTCACGTCGCTTACGCAGCATCAGGCCATCGCTCCTCAAGGATTCCACATGCATCATCTCATATCGAACACATTTTGAAATGTCAAAGCTCTTTCGATGAGTTTTTACAAAGAAAATTGTTTTTTTTTTATTTTGATGTCATCTTGCCGTTCCATAAAATTACATGTCTATGGTCAACCCATAGACATGTAATTTTATAGAACTTTATGCACTAAAAACTCTAAAATAGCTTATTTCCGCGTACCATAAGATTGAAGCTCTCAGCAAAAACTGATATATGTAATATATATCCTTAATTTTAGCTCTACAGCTCCACTAATTCATTGACAACCTTAAATAAAACAAGCAACCCTAAATTGGTGCAAGAAGCGTGTGATTTACAACGAGACACGCTACAGGCGACAGGGTTCCTAAGAAGATCTACAGATTGCGGCTACACTGTAATACACAATACATTTAGCTCTACGTCTATTTACCTAATACAGCTTGAGAACCGTGCTAAAGTCGAAAATTTAACAGTAATTGGCGATTGTTTAGTTCATTCGCGTCATTCGAATTCAATTTCGTGATATTTATAGCGTTTAAGTGACCATACAACGGTCAAAAGTCACTCGCTCTGATACCAATACTGTGTATCTCGTTATTTCGAAATGTTTGCACAATTTGCTTACTTATCATTCGGTAGTTAGACTTTTTTGAATGAGAGGGCTATGCTCGGAGTTTCCTTGCGTGATCGAATGAATGAAGATATCCTGAGAAGACCCACGATTGGCGTACCGGAAAACGCAGTGTTAGAAGGCCTTCCACGAGGTGGATCGATCATTTGGTGAGGGTGGCGACATTTTGGGGAAGGTGTATATCCAACAGTGGACGTCTTTCAGCTGAAATGATGATGAGACTCTTTTACCAGTAATATCCATATTGCTTCAAAATAAAACTTTCTAAGTATCTCTAACATACTTCGATATTTCATAAGTTTGTTTGCGTGTGATTGTGAATATCAAGTATTTGTAAATTGAGTCTTTAAATAATTATTTCAGTAATGTGTACGTGTTTATGTCAGAGGCAATATTGAAAAGGTCAATATTAACTTTAGTAATGACTAATTACATTTTTGAAATGATTTACAATTCGGCCAAACGCGATACGTGGCCAAATTGTGCTGTATTGAATTTGTAAACTAAGTTTAAAGATATTTTTAACTCCATATTAACATAATTGTATAGTATAGTCGGCATTATAATGTTCCCACTGTTGGATTAGGCCTCCTCTGTAGGAGAGGGAATGGGCCGTCGATCCACCACGCGGGCCCAGTGCGGGTTGGTGGATGTCACATGTTTTCGAATTTTTGGTTCTAGGATATGCCGGTTTCCTTTTTCCTTCATCGTTTTGAGAGCAGTGGTGATGAAATAAAATACACTAAGTAATGCGCCTGGCTGACCAACCCATTCCTTCTCCTAGAGATAGGAGGCCTGAGTCCCAGTAGTGGAAACATTACAAGGCTGATTAAGTTATATGCGGCTGGCTGGGTTTGAACCCGCGACCTACAACTCGTAAGTCGGGGCCGTTACCGCTCGGCCACCACTGCTCGAAATTAACATAAACTAGAAGCAATTATTTCGATCGATGTACCAATGTTTGCTGAGACCTACCTTTATCTTGTGTTGCGTAAATACGAGCCACTTTAAGGCCGCCCCTAAATCCCTAAAAAATGACACTGATATCTTCATTTTCTGACCCCCACGTTTGCACTAACCTTACCTAACTTCAAACTCGGATGATCCGAGAATTAACGAAAATAGCCGAAGTACTCCTAACATTTTCCGGCTATCTCCTAGCAACGGACTATGTATACCCTGCGCACGTTGTGAAAGTTACCTTAGGTAAATAGGTTAGCATGGTGCTTGCTGGTCGACCACTTGTCACCTACTTGCACATAGCCCTTTACTGTTTAATGTGACTTCACACAATTCCTAGAATACTTATACTTTACTCCTGCTTTGAATATAAAACCCTTGTTCGGAGCAAGTCTTCCCTACTAATTAAAAATTGAAGCAATGCTTCTTTAGCATCAGACATACTCATTCCTACATGTTTTTTTTTAGGAGGTTGAAAATCATCTTACGACTTTTACCGTTCGAGGATGGAGCGCGAGGGCGTATCACACTTGCTGACTAAAACCCACCTATGTTCTTTCAGTTGCCCTTTTCGGTTTAGGACCACGGGTTTTCTTTTCAGAAATTACGTAGCAATCATTTTATGAAATAGATATAATAGTTCTGTCAAAAGCTATTGGACTGCCTGTCGTAAAAAGAAAGAGGTCTATTCGACGAATAAATTAAAGTAGTATTATACATATAGCAAAAATTGTCAGCTTACCCTATTATTGATAACTAGGACCAGTTTAAAAGGTGTTATTTACGTTTTTTCGTTAATTTTTCTCATAATAAAGTCCTTCCTGGGAGTTCAACAAAAAATTTTTTTTTTTAAATCGAAATTGGTTTTTAAAAACGAGAAAATTCATTCGCTTTATCATTAATTTTTTATTTATATAATTATAAGATTTCTCACACTGTATAGTGTTTTTCTGCATATTCAGAATCTTATTCCTACATGTCCGAGGATTTGCCAAGTGCCCAGTTTAACTTGGCACTTCAAGCGGCTCTGCTTTCAAAGGTAAATTCTGACTCGGTATAGCATTTTCTATCTTACCACCTGCCATGTTATTCTTGGCACCGGAACGTATCAAGTTTCATATTATTTGACGTTTCATATCTGAAGTTTAGATCAGTGTACTGAGAGAGAGTTGTTTTTGCCGCGCTCTCTGATGGGTTAAGAGAAAAAAAAATTGTTCATATCTCTCAAAAACAGCTAAATCGACCTTTTCTATTTGCAGGATTTACTAAATTTCAAACAATCTTTTTAATTACCAATTTTTTTTCTCGAAATTAAGGATAGGTTTGCTAATATCTCGCGTGAAACTGTTGGCACATCTATTTAGGTTCTTCATTTTTTTTTTCTGTAATTCGGTGCGGTGTATTTTTAGAAATGTTGAAAATTGTAACTGCCTTTTTAGGTGTTTCATGGACTCTCCCCTTAAGAGCTTGGAGCAGGTCAATCGGAATGCCCAAAGTCTTAGGCGTCAATCGCGCTATCGTAAAATAAGCTCGTAGCCACTCTTACTTAACTTCTCTATAATAACAATGATTTCCAATCTAATTCAGCTTACGGATGAGATAAAATCAATGATACTACTAGGTAAGTACATTGGAAGAAATGCTTTTCCATCTAGAATATTAATGCCAACAATAAATAGCATTATAGGGACAAGCTTAGCTGCTTTACTTTGTAATTTAGTTGGTGAGATAACAAAACGGTTTAGCATCTTATTTATTCAGAACAGTTGGATGCTTTATCTTCCGAGCAAACTGCTTTCAAGTTGTTCAAGTGTTAAATTTTTTAAGATTTACATAAATTAAGAGTGTCCGTATTGTCAAGTGTAAGTCTAAGTGAGCATGTGCGCAGTGGTTTCCCAGTGATAACGGACTCGATTTACGAGTTGTACGTCGTAAGTTCAAACCCTGGCAAGCACTTTACTATGTGTTATTAATTTCATGACCACTGCTCTCAAACCAACGAAGGAAAACATTGTGAGGAAATCGGCACGTCCTAGGACCAAAAATTCGAAAGCATTTGACATCCACTGACCCACACTGGGCCCCATTGGTGTATTATGGTCCATTTCCTCTCCCAGAGAGTCTGCCTGAGTTCCAGCAGAGGAAAAATTATAAGGCTATAATTATGCTTATCTTAAATAAGTATTGAGTTCCTGAATTTCAGTTCGGTTCAATGGGTAGGAAGAGTAATATGAAACTATAGCTTCCTTACCCCTGCACCACATTGGTGAGGCTTCAGTGTGTTCATGTGTCGCTTGTGTGATGTAGCCATCGATAAAGACTAAAATGATTTGCCTGGCTTATGTATCTTTTTTTAAAATTATATATACTGGCGCTGGACTGTGATCCCACCTGATAGTAGGCAGTGATGCAATCGTTAATGGGGAGGCGTACTAGTTTATTAAGAGCCTATTCACTCCTTGAAGACACTTAAATTATTTTGTTGTCACGATAGATAATCCTGTAGTTTTAAGTGTCGTGGCTATATTTAAATGGAGGTGTTCGTATTCGGGACGACACGATTAACTGTCGTCTACGACTTTTTAACAAGTTTTTGTGATAGTGGGAATGTCTAGCACGACAGTCGCAAAACAATTAAAATATGTCAAGACCGTGACGATAAAACATGTCGTTGTTGCGACTTTCTGTCGTGGCCACGACAAACAGTGGTTATAATGGGAACAGCTAGAGACAATAGTCGTCCGAAGACGATAAATTAAATAGTGGGAACGCGGCCTTGGGTGGATTCTTGACGTACGTCGGGTTGTCCGATGGTAGAAAGGTGATGGCGGAATCAGGTCAAGCAATCAACCTACCGCTTTTTTATCTGAATCCATTCCGGGATATGTCAAATGCTTTCATCTAGCCAGCGCCATTTCTACGATCACAAATATTCTGCCGAGCTCAGGTCTTGATCCCAGTTTACAAGTATTAAAGGATGTCACAATTCATGCATTTTACGTGCAAAACTCCCACATTTGACCCTCGACAAGTGCAGGCAATTCTCAGAATATGTAAATGTTATTGTCTACAGCACCTTTTGTCAGCTAACGAGGTGTTGAATCGGTTCTTAATGCGAGATAAAACGGGCTGTGAGTGTAAATTGTCTTCTCTGTTTTACATATTGATATTAAATCGAAAGCGACGCAAGGAAACTCCGACAGCCCTTTACATTGCCGTTTGGGTAACTTTAAGCCTTCTCTTGAGACCCATTGTAAGCGACCATGTTTCAGTGCCATATGTCATCTTTGGCAACAGACACTGGTCATAAACTTTCGTCTTGAGACACTGTGTGGTATGTTGGAAGAGAAGATACCGCGCAACTTCCCGAACGTTGCCCAGCCGAGTCGGATTCTTTTTCGAAGTGCCCACAACTGATGATAAAATGAACTTGAGTTCTTTGTCAGCAGCATAACCCGTTGCCTTAAAACTAGTCAAAACCTAAAATCCATTTGGTTCACATCTCACGTAGGTAAATCACAAATTATATCTAGTTAATATTATGTCTGACCTTTAGAACTGCTCTAGTGATCTCCATATTTATTTGCTCGATTAACGGATCAAACACGACGAATCTTCAAAAGCTTCATTACAGATTACTACCGCTTGAATTGCTTTTCGCACAACACACTGCTATAAACACTTATTGCCAATATCCTTTAACCAAAAACCAGTATAACTGGACTAGTCATGGACGGGGCTTAATATCCCGTTAGGAGAGTAAATCACATTAATGCTTTCCTACGCGTTGTACCCGTCATAGTGTGGCAGACTTACATGTGGATAATTACGTGTATAATCCATTCCCAATGGTTTACGAGCGCATTCCTCTTCAAATAGGTTTTGAACATCTTCAGACGCAAATATTTACACTAGAAGTAACCCTATTGATTTCAAAATAAGGTTCTTTACTTCACGAAAAAGCTTGAAAGTACTGTCCACCAAAGCATTGATTTCTAATTAAAATAAACCAAATAAGTCCACAAAATAAATCTCTCGCCTTAAACGGTATCTTAAAACACGACAACTTAGAAATAGCCACAGCATAATCAGATAACAGCGCACAAAATTCCTTTTGTAGAAGCTATAAAGAATCCTAATCTCAAAATTAAATGCGCAACTAAATCAAAACGTATCAGTTCGAAGACAATGTCGCAGCAGGTGAACATGGCTGATGACAACAGAGTAGGAACACGGCGTTCTGTGAGCATCGTTCGTTCTATCACATAAATTACCCGCGTGCTCCCATACGGTGCGGGTTGCGCTTGCGCCGGGCATACAAGGTATGAGCTGGGAGAGATTAGCGATTTGTAATCATTTGGCACGTATAGACATGATGTAGCTTTGTGATAAGTAAAAGCTTTGCAAGTACGAGTCGGACTCTTGCACGAAGGGGATAGAACTTATTTTTACAGAATTTATTCTGTTTTTACTATTTGTTGTTATCAAGCAACAGAAATTGCGGCAATAGAAATACATCATCTATGAAAATTACAATTGTCTAGCCATCACGGTTCATGAGATATAATCTGATGACAGACAGATGGACAGTGGAGTCTTAGTAATTGGGTCCCATTTTTACCTTTTGGGTACGGAACCCTGAAAGCATAAGCTATAAAACCAAGCAGGTAGGGACAAGACTATAACTCTGCCACTAAAGCACTTAGCCGTCACGTTTATTCCATTACAACCACTCATGAAAGAATACTTCATTCATCCTTTTATTTCTTTGCAATGAAATAATTGACTTCGTTAATATGTATAACGTATCGTTAAAAGCGAGAACAGCGGTCACTCTCCAGCACTAAGCCATTAAACACCATTTAATATTCCATACAGGCATCTGAGATAAACAACCTATTTGCGATTTCAATCGCAAACGATTCGCAATTAATTCCATTCACACGTACAAAAAATATATTGGTTACTAATAACAGTAATTCTATCCTAGTTAATTACATTTTTCGCCACCCACTTGTTCCTTGGGCCATAAATATTGTAACTAATGCACGCCCATTCGCTGTCAAGCGGTACCGGCGGTATATCGGAAGAGGTGTGCAGATACGAACTGGTTGACGTATGCTACGTTATTAATTATAGCCAGTCTGGTGAAGTATTTTCATATATGCATGGGAATTTAATCATAAGGTCTGTAAGAAAAAGCTCATTGGTTAACGAGACGTGTGAATTAGCTGTTGATCAGCTTTGGTTGGTAAGTAATTTCCTTAGCAGCGAACAGGCGGTGGTTAGATGTTTTACATCTATCGATGCTTTGCCCTAAGTCTTTATTCCCGTTTTTACGGTATCTTACCTAAGTCGGCAAAAATGGAACCCTTATAGGATCACTTTTTTTTCCGTCTGTTTGTCGGTCCCTTTTTTTTTAGGAACGCGTGACGGTATGAAACTAAAATTTATATTTGGCTATTCTAAGCAGAAGTGAGAAATCAAACTTTTGAGTCTATGCAATATAAAAATAACACCGTAGAAACTCCATTTAAGCGCATATTTTGACACTCTCTAGGAAATCAAAACTTTATAGGGTACTTCCCGTTAACCTAGAGTCCTGAAATTTGGTTCATGCCAGGTGTCATAGCACAAGTATAGGAAAAATACTGAAAACTAAATTTTTAAATACTTTTTTTGCTATTCGTAAAAATCTTCGAGACTCGATTCGGAAATTAAACTATTTACATTGGTAAGTTTGTACGGAACCCTCGGTCGAACTCCTCGAGACCGATTCGCACTTGACCGGTTTTTATTCTTACATCGCCCCATTTCCGGCAGGGTGTCTGTTCATATGTCCAAATGAAACATTGCATGTCGTTTCATCTCTGTTCTCTAATACAGCTATTCACCTTGTTGTAGGTCGAATAAGTTTGATCGATGGTTTTGTAACAACACAATCGACTGGACTGTTATTCCACTTTGTCTCCACAGTTGCATATTGACACAGTAAACACGCGCCGGTCATCGATTCACGAGCCCTTATTTTAATGAGTGCAAGTCATTCTATTTAATCACCAAGCTGCAATAGTAGTTCATTCGTAATTTGTAGTATGGCATATTTAGACCACGCTGTCTCATTGTTGGGTTTAACTCTAAGCTCCTTTGAGGTTGACGCTTGCACCATCTGGATTATTCTGGGTTTTATTAAATTCATCGAAAACGCAGCACATATTTCCAACTGCTCGTTTTGTTTCATTCGCTTTACTAATACTAAGTATCACAATACCCAGTAATCTAATATCTTTGACTCCATTGCGTAGACTTACTAATATTCCTATTAATCTTACAAAACTACGCAAAATTCTTGTTCTGGGAATAGGTTCACTATGATTGCCCAATTTGAACTGGTGACCTTTCGCTCGTAAATCCGCACCCTATCTCTGGGCTATGTGTCTATCGGTTAAATGTAAATATCTTAAAGGCATTTTAAGCGACCTGACTTGATATGCACGACAGATTTGTAAAATGGCACGGAAAATGGTCCCAAATATCACGCACTTATCCACCGATTTGTAAGAGAAACAATGGCGGAATACGTAAAGATAATGTTGGATATAAAGTTGAATACTAAAGGGTGTTGTGTGGTTTCGAATAGATAGCCTTGCATATCTCTATTCTGAAAGATAGTACAGATAAAATGATCAGATTGTGAAAACTTACACTACACTTTGTGCAGAAGGCAAAGAAGCTTTTTGGACAGTCTTGACAACAGAATAAGGTACTCAAATTTGGACGGGAGTCCCTGTTCAGTTGTCCTCGAACGCAAAGGGCAACTGGGTGGGTTTTAGCCAGTAAAAATCTGATACTCTGTCTCGCCCCACCCAGGCTAGAATATGTTCTATGATTTCCCATCCAGGAAGTCATTATCTTGAATCACAAAATTACCGAAGATACAATTTCTGCCAGATAAATTTTAAAACAAAAGTTTACTTGAGGTGAGTATGATATTTCTTTGTAAAACAAAAGAAAAATAAATTACAAACCTGCCAGTCTGTCTGACTTCGTACTTATTGGACGTGTAAAGTTAAACTTAGAATCATAGGTAAACGAACTCATTATACGAATGCAAAGATGTATGGCGCACTGCCAATATTCACTTGAGCTTTGGTTCTCTATTTGGTAAGCTATTCAAGAAGTTATGATAGTGCTTAGCCGCTATACTTATGGCTTTTCATTTGATTGCTTTTTCTGAGAGTGAGAAGTCATCATCGAGAGCAGTGGTGGCCGAGTGGTAATGGCCCTAACTTACGAGTTGTAGGTCGCCTGTTCAAACCCAGATAGATCAAATCAAATAAGTTTCTTGTTACTTGGTTATTTCCTCACCACTGCTCTCAAAATGGTAAAGGTAAACTTCGTGTCCAACCAAAAATTCGAAGACATGTGACATCTACTCGCACGCCCTGGACCCGTGTGGTGGATGACGGCTAATTCCTTCTCCTAGAGAGGAGGCCTGAGTCCCAACAGTTTGAACATTATAAGGCTGATTATGTTTATATGCTTATGAGAAATCATCAAATATTGTCTCCCGCTCTGTATAGAGCGAGAGGGGTGTCGGACTTTTACTGTCTGAAACCCACCCGTGTTCCTTCAGTAGTCCTTTGCGTTCCAAGACCGCGATGATTCTTTCTAACAATGCTGCAACCCTGGAGTTGATAGGATCGGCGGTAGCCTTGATTAACTTGATCTGATATTAAACTTATTGAACTTATGTTGGTAGATTCGGCGTCAGTGGAAGCTTTAATATTACCAACATCAAGAACATTCAGTTCGGTATTAAATATTTCTCTCGGTTTACTTTATGTCTTGCTTAGTAATCTAAAATCTCACAATATCTGTTAGAGAGATTCGACATTTACAAAACTTGTAGGCTTATACCTAAGTGTTACAGCAGTTAGGTACAGTTGTGACCTATCAATTCCTACTTTGATAAACTCAAGCTGCCAATATAAATCAATGTTATAACAAAGCACAATAATGGGCAAATATAACATGGTATTGAAGCAGTAAAAGCTACATTTATTCATAACTGCCTATGTATATTTGATCAGGTTTTAAAGCACTACAAATGGTCAATGGCGTCCGGCGAGTTGTTAAAAACCCCATTATGTATGCGTTGTCACGCACTTCCCTTACAAAATGTACAAGAATCAAAAGCGGTAACTACAGACGATGCGGCTCCTATAAATTATTGTAATATGACAGCGAACATAATATGAAGAGAATTTTTTGCGTGATGCTTAGGGTCTTGCAATTTTCTAGGGTTGCGGGAATCCAGGGCAGTGCAATCGTTCTGCTGCGGCCCAAGAATGGAAAGGGCAACTGAAGGAACACAGATGGGGTTTAGTCAGTAAAAGTCTGCCACTTCCTCTCACTGCACTTAGAGCGGAAGGACTTACCTATTTGGTGATTGTTGGTTGGTTAATTAGGTACCTTTTTTTTTTGGTGGTAAAATCATCCAGTGACCTCCCCGTTCTCGGAAGGGGCGGGACGGTGGGTCAGACTTTTACTAAATAAAAGCCCACTCCTGTTCCTTCGTTGTCCTTCATACTTGGGCTCGGGCTGGACGGTTACCGGACGGTCGGGCGGCGAGCTACCCAATGCGCGCCGTCCGCGAGCCCGTGCCTATGGTGGCCGGAAATCGGGGTCTGAATCCCGGCGGATCGAGATCGGAATCCCGTCGGATCGGGATCGGAATCCCGTCAGATTGGGATCGGAATCCCGGCGGATCAGTAGTAATTAGGTACCTGTTGGATTTTAAACAAATATTCATCCATACTACTGTCCTCTACGTCGTACATACGAGACCATGTCCTGGATTAGGCCCAATCATACTTTTTATTTTGATAGTATTTTCCCTTGGGATATCCAACAGTCACGTAGGTGAAACCACTGCCAGGAAGCTTTTAGCTTTAAATAAGAATAGAATAGAATAAACTTTATTATACTCCAAAATAGGAACATAACTTTTACACAAGGTAACGTAAATCTATGTGTATAAAGGCGGTTTTATCGCTGACAGCGATATCTACCAGACAACCTTAGGATGGACTGTAACAACTTGAAATAGAAAAAGGGGGTAATCTGTGGTGTACTGCAAATTAATAAAGTAAATATAATACCGATTATTAGTTTGAATCTTGAAATTAGATCAGAAACGGTCGTAGAGGATTAATTAATGTTGAAGACACTTGCATCACAGATATCTAAATCATAATTATATTTCTCTCAATAGTTTAAATTTGACTGAGACAGAATGATGTTTAAATACGTTTAGCGTTAAGTGCACTCAGTGATTTGTAGAGCAAGTGTTCCTTGTAAATACGACCTCATTTCATACCTGTAAATACTAATTAGTGCTTTACAAATGTTATGGTTGCTTTTGCTTCGTTGCTAAGGTCTAAGGTTGCGTGAAAACCATAAAATAAATAACACATAATGAAATCGTGATAGAATGTTCTATAGGTCTTTAATGTGTTGTACAATATGTATGTATTTGAGCGGTATAAGACCGTGTTTATTACCATTTTTATGACCGATAACGTTACATAAGGTACTGTTATTCTGAATAATGCGCCTCTTCGGTATGGAATGCGTGTTAGTTGTTCTAAACTCGTTGTAATTGATAATCAGGGACCGCGCGTAGGGTTAGAATACCAACCATTATTTATGTCTGGTAATGTTGTACTGTTTAGAACAACAACTGCTGTTGAATATTATTTTCGTATTTGTATTTAAACCACTCAATATCTAAACTAACCATTGACTATACCCTATTCAGGGAGCAGTGAGACAAAACGTAAACAAACCAACTAGTTCTACTAAATTATAGACCACATATACTACAAACATTTTACATTAAAATGTGGTGTTTTGTCATCAGGCGGGTTATAAACCGACATCTTTTTCACTATCGAGCAACTGTATTCAAACACGTCGAAGAAACATGGTTGAACGTACCTACATTGTTTTCTTTGTTTACATTTTGTCTCAAGCCCTGATGAATAGGGTATAGGTACTGCGTGATTGACAGAAAATTAAGTACTAAATAGGTAATATATGTTTGGATAAAATTCATAAGGTAGCACAAATACCTGCAAAAAATAAAAGATTAAAAAATAAAAATACTGAGCCAATACTTTATTTATATTTCAGAACGAATCACTTCTACTGTATCTAAGCGACACTCATAGACGTAGAGATACTCTTTTGTAATACAAGGTTCTACCTAGCTTTTAAGTCAGAGCTTCAAATATTGTGGTGTAATATAAATGTATGACATCAATAAAATATTTGATTTGATTTGAAAACCTCATTAAATCGAACATGTAATATTAAAAACCTCGATATTTTTCGACCTACATACATCCATATCAGTAACAATCACAAAATCTAGAACGAATTGAGCTGTAAACCTACTTTAGTAAACCAATATAATTTTAACTGTACTCTGTATCGTAAATGGCGGATTCAATAAGCTATAAACACTTAAAGGTTTCATTGCATCGATCTGTTACTGACACTAGGTTCCTTTGAGAGCGGAACAATTGCCAAACTATTACTTTTTTATGATAATTTAGGTGAATGAAGCATGAATAGACACTTTATACTTTTTTATATTAAGGAACTAAAGATGAGAGCGTGTAAGCTATGCATTTGTCTTAATTTTAAAAAAATGCTGGTGCTTCCCTTTCCACCGCAGTACTAGCATACCTAATTCTTCGATTCTTTACTTATTTAGTGCTGTAATTAAATTTTGGATGGAGACGATAGATATGTAGCTGCAACAAAACGTTTTGTGAACACATTAATTGTGCGCACAGCTAAGGAGTGGAATTCCTTGTCGGAATCTGTTTCCTGATGGCTACAACCCGGGAATCTTTAAGTCAAGAGTTAATAGGTTGCTTCTAGGTAAGCGCGCTTCATCGTCGACCGCATCGTCGCTTTCCATCAGGTGAGATAGCGGTCAAGCCCGAACCTACCAAGAATTAAAAAAAAAAACACTAAGTAAGTTGTATCTCACGACGTTTTTTGATTGGCACAAAATTTACCTTGCATTTTTGAGATGTTGTTACCAGAGAAGACTTGGGTTGCGGGATTGTTTAAAATAATTACCCGCCCTGGAACGGAAAGGGCAACTGATTTACTGAATTAATAAGGTGAGTTTAGTCAGTAAAAATCTGACACTCCCTCTAGCTTCACCCGGAGCGGGGGAAGTTGTTTATTTTATTTTTTAAGACAATATTATAGATTTAAATGGAAGACAAAAAAATTATAATAGCTCGTAACGGTGCTCAGTACTCTAGAAACAGCTAAAGAGGAAAAGCAAAAGATCTTGTATCTATGTATCTACACTTATGATGACTAATTTTGAACCTAAAGATCCTATGTCGTATGTAGTCACCCATCGCGACCGGTCTTGAACTTCACGCTTCACCGATGTCAATCCGATGGCCGATTTTAGCTAGAACTACACTGCGCACACGTGTGCCACACTCGCCGATCTGGGCGCATCGGTCTCCATACATTTTATATGGAAACTAAACTTGTACAGCTACATTTGATCCACGCCACGCGACGTCGTTTTACGTACAAATTAGGCGTGTTACACGTGTGCGTCGGTCTAATGTAGTTCTAACTTTACAGTTATAACATCTTCGATTTAGACCTATTATTCATCGCCTTAAGTTGGTATTACTGTAACTCTGCCTAACCTTTCACGTACTGCGACGATATGTTATATTTCCTCGCCATTTTCTTGTACAAATTCGACATAGTCGAACCATACATTACGTTTAGCCACAGAACATTGTTCACGTCGGCTATACTTCAAACTCGATCGGTACGTGAGTTACAAATATTGCTGCGTTCTCGAAATTACCCGCTCGTGACAACGTGTTTCTTGTAATATGTGTCGTGGAGTCAATATTGTATGGATGAAAATTTATGTGCGGTAGGTACGGTACTGGACCACAAATGAGATGTATATCGCGCTATACAAAGGAACTGTCGGAAAGGCGTGACAATTTGAAGACTGCTGCTTCTTTCAAACCTCTGTGAAAAATTAACTGTTGACTTTCTCACAAGCAACACTATAGATGCAGAACAAATTTCAGGCATAAAAGTTGACTTAGTAATATTTAGCTGATGGGAGCTATTCGTGTCCACTGGATGCGAGCATTACAGCAGGGCTACTGCATTCTTCGAAAGAGCTACAGTGGCCCTCTCAAAAGAGCAACTAAAGAAATGCAGGTGGGTTTTGGTCTGCTAAACTGTTACGCTCTCTCTCAATCCACGCAGAGTGAGAGAAGTCATTTGATGATTTCTCACATAAAAAGGGCTTATATTCAGCAGTAGACGCCTTTTGACTAAATGATAATTAATCTTAGAACATTTGTCTTCTTTTGTTTGTTTTATTGCCAAATATGATGCACAATGTTGCTTTGAACAATAGTTTGTTAATGCAGACCCTTCTTTTACCTGACTTGTTCAGAACTGTATTCACCTTGGCCCCGATGCCATCGCACGTTGGCATCGATACAGTCACTCTGTTAAATCGATTCTGAAGTAAAAATGTTGATAGAATGTTTAACGTAGCGAATAATATGATTGATCCAAGCATTTGGTGACATCGACCTGCTGAGTGAAGTTAGAATGTGTTGTATTCTGGATAGGAAGGCACAGAACTGTAAATTGGGTGCTGTAGTGTAGGTATTCTATAGAAGAGTTGTAACATAAACAATATCTCGCTCTGTCTTGCTGGACCGCAGAAATGCTAATCATTTAGTTGGAAGGCAGAAGAAGGCAGAGAACTGTGATGTAGGTACTCTATGAAAGGGTATTGTAACATAAACAATAGACTAGTTGGACAGCACAAATGTCAATCATCCAGTTAATGATGTTTGGACAACGATGCAACAGGAAGATTTATAGATGTGTCTCCGGTTCTCCAGGCAAAATCACCGGTTCACTAGTATTGCGGTACCTGCTTTCATATATTTTTAGTCTTTTATGATCTTATCCTACTTCTCACGATTGCAAATTAACATTTAGACGACGAGTCGCTGATTGAGTGTTTAATAACTGTTTTACGGCTCGCCTCTTAATGAACCTCGCTAAAATCTTGTTTTACGAAAAAGGGAGTTTCATTAAGATTGCTTACTGTATCTGCCATTGATTGTTAAGTAACCGTAAACAGACAAGACTATCTTTGGGACTTCACGTTATTGAATCCCTGTAATTTTATTGTAGAACGTATTAGTATTGATCAATTCATATCATAATATTAATATTTCTACTTATGGTAAGAAAAAAAAGTTATATAAAAGATTTATTATAAAAAAATGTACTTATATCGAGCAGTGAGAGTAGTGGTAATAAATACTTGGAACAAATATAAACTAGGAGGTAACGGCGATCATATAAAGGAAGAATCCATTTCATCTTCTCAATTAAAGATTTCTGCGTTGAAGAAAAATAATGCAGCCTCATTTAACTTCATGATTCAAAATTATATGCAAAATCTGAAAAACCGACCCAAAACCTGTTTTTTTTTTTTTACTGTGTTATTTGTATACCAACAGAGTGACATATTCGCACTAGTGAAAAAAAAAAAGAAAATCGGCATAATTGTCACCGATAGTTGTCAGTTATAATTTGACAGAGGTATTTTTTTTTAATTCTGGAGTTTTATTAAACGCGTTTTTTCACCGAGGGATAACGATTTTCTTTAATTAAACATAGAACAAGAAAAATAAAAACACTTGTATGGCGTCAAAAAATAAGACAAACGCGTTCAAAGACGCATCTGACGATGAACGATGAGGACAACCAACTCCAAAATGAAAATAATCCAAATATAAATATGTAATTCGAATACAATTAATATAATCGGGATCGGTCCATCATGACAGACAAGCCTATTGTAGCAATAAGCTTGATATAGTAGTGATAGACTGAATTGAGAAGTGTGCAATGATGGTTGACATAGACGTCCTGCATAACGAGAACCTCGTGAAGGTTGAGAAAGATAAGCAAATTAAGTATCTTGACTTGGCTCACGAGTGGACTCAGCGACCTACACGACTATAGTTACAATACCGATAGTGGTGTCAGCCGTTGGCTTCATAGTCTTCGAACCTCGACCAGCACCACTACAGTATTTTTTTTATATTCTTTACTATGTATTAATTAAAAATTTAAATAACATATTGGACATTATTAAATAGATAACTATTAGTCTGACAAGATTTTATGAAAAAAATAATAGGCACTTTAATCGAAGAGAACCGTGTCGACACACGGTAAAAGAATTAAACCCAGTAAAACAACACAAGAAACATAATATAACAACAATAAAGGATGTAATCGCGGATACACATAACCCTACGATAACCTATTAAATCGCGATTGTAAACACAATTAATTACACTGACATAAAACAGTTACATAAAATCAAAAACGCAATAGCATTTCAATAAGCGTAGTTACCATAACGGTTCGTTCATTCCGTAATAGGTCTAAACGTATGCATTAAGTCACGGAGATATACGCCTCGTAAGTCTCGTTTCGCTTTCAGAATCACGAGTTTTGCTCTCGAACCGACGTTTAAGATACATAATGTATGGTCTACTAACACGCTTGGCCTGTGAATTAGAGTGTGAATATGTAAACAAACACTTCTTGCTGCGTTTATTCAAATATTATTTTTGGAACATACTGACGTATTTTCGGGTTACATTTCGGGACTTGTCAATTTGTTTTCTACAGAGATATTGGTTTTCAATACGACAAATGCTTCATGAATACACACCTTGTCCAGGTTCGTGAGTTTACCGAGGTCTAACAAATTATGCGCATGTAAAGCGTATCTACTTGGTGACCCATAATAGCTCGTGGTATGCAGTTAAAGGGAGACTATTGTTGAGATGGACGAAGCTCATGCGTGAACGAAGGAAATTTATGGAATTTGTAAGAAAGAGGTCATGCTAAATAATGCAAATCATCGACAAAATGAAAGGGTAACTTCAGCTTCTGAAGAAATCACGTTTTTAAATGAATAGAAAGCTCATTTACTGTTACTTACCTATAGTTAAAATAGAAACAATCAGAATGCAATGTACTTGTTGTTCCTTTCATGTTATCAACAAAATAAATCACATTGTAGCCGAGCTATGCAAAGACAACGCAAAACTTTTTATTATGCCAGTTGTAAAGGCTATAACCATACAATACACAGTGATGCGCTAATCTGTTTGACACAGCCCCGAGCGTTGTCTCTCGGATTTGTAGACTAAACTCGGCAATAAATTAAAATGACTTCAAACTTAATACCATCAATCGAATATGGTGTTTATATCGGTATATGCAAAGTTGAATTTGGTATGCTTCACAGGTAATAGATGCGTCGTCGATATACTCATGCGGTGTTCCGTTAGCCGCTCACCTGCGCCCGCGCTTCTCTAGTTATGCTAATAGCTGAGCGCGGTTCGCTCTCAGACTCTCAGCACTAATACTGAGAAACATGGAAATAAGTCCACTAGAAGATTTAGTAGTCATACTCCCTTGTATGTAGATTTGTACTCGCAATATTTTCCTATGAAAATGGTGCCTGCACACCCAATAGAAGTCCAACATCATTACGTAGTCATACGAATTCAAATGAGACAATCGTTTAGATAAACATTTCATTCGAAACACTATATTACGTTCATAATACTGATAATAATACCCAATCGATTCCTATATAATATCGAATTTACTTAAAACATATCCTAGAAAGACGAAACGAGTTGATAACTAGATATGCGGTGTATTTGGTGATGTTCCTTATCTAGTATGCACCATTTATATCAGGGTATGGAGATATTCTGTTCGGTGAACGAGACCGTGGGTGGACGCGAAACTGTAAAGGAAATCGATTCCGCTGTACGTGTTGGAATCGATTTCTCGACACCGGGGTTAAGTGCGCGAGAATCGAGTAAGATGTTCCCTAGTTTCATTTACGGGCAAGCGAGACCGCTTCATTGGTATTCGAATACTGAGTCACGGTATGTGCATGCCTAATTGTGCATACTTAGTGTTATGTTATAACATCAAAAGTTATCTCTATTAAACCAGCAATGTTATGATGTTGCACGTTATAAATGTTTCACGCATAAAGGTTCTTGAAGCGTTTTATTTTTGCTTGAAAGTCAATTTTGTAATTAAAAGCATTTCACGCACGAATTATGATATTAAATTAGACTTTTTATTTATCGTTCGTGATTATAAAGTGGATTTCGAACAAGGTTATTGAAAGAAACTATAAGATTTCTTAATGACAGCTTCAAATTAACAATGACTTCGGTTACTTTCGTCTTACATAATTAATATTAGAAGAGAGCAAATTGCTCTTCTAACGAACTGTTAAAGTTCAACAGTACAGTTCATTAAAGTTTCACAAAGCAAGCTATTGTGTGAGATGGACCGACAGAAGCTACTGGCGCAAGCGTAAGACATCTTAATGGATCAACTCGGCACGCATTTCTTTGTCATTTGTATCGAGTACATCTCGCGTCGACTCATGAAATCGATCACTGCTACGTCTGCTACACAATCGATTGGTGACGTAAGTTTTTACACTCCAGTTTCGTTAGCGCTATTATTGAATTAACGTGTTACAAATAGTACTGTTAGTAGGTTGTTATAGAAAATGCTCACGTAGTTAATGATTTTTGGTCGTTGAACACTATTAGCGATGGTTATAAATTTCGCAAGTGATCGATTTGTAGGCCCGCCATGATAACAACTACCTACGCAACTAGGCTAACTACGAAAAACATCGTTCAACAGAATATATTGAAATTATTCCGAAACTTCCTTTTGTAACCAACGTACCAAGTTGTTCATAAGCTCATTTTTTCCACGGCTGACTCTTTTGGTTATTTGTGTCACTGTCGACGAAACTGTTATTCATTGAGCCCTTTGTTGATAGGTTTGCATGAACATTCTCAAAAGCTTATCTATTTTTTTCGCTTGCAAATCGAATAAAATTTCATAAAGGAGAAGCGTGACCAGTTTGTGCTTATGCCTTTTTGTAGGGACCAACCCTGTCGCGGCTGTCACCAAAGAATACAGTTGTCTAGCTGTCACTGTCTGTCCCAGTTTCTGTCGCCCTTCTGTCAGTTTAGACTTTTTCGTTGGTAATTCGATTAGCGGTGTTATCATGTTCGTGAGTAGACCGTTTGATCCGCTATTCCACGGCTCGGCCGAATTCGTGAATTTTCACAGCACGTGCATGTATTTGATAATGGAGAATCGGAAATAATAGAAGCACTCGGCATTCGACACGTTTATGAAGAAATGTAACCGCAAGCGGTGGGTAGTGGGGCTGCAGGATTGTTCGAAAGAGTTATCGTGACCCTGAAACACAAAGTCAACTGAAGGAATGCAGGTAGTTTTTAGTCAGTAAGTCTGAAATTCCCTCTGGCTCCACCCAGAGAGGAAAGAGTAATTTAATGATTTCCCACCACAAAAAAAAGCTGTTGGAAGGTAGGCATACTGTCATGAAGGAATACGTCCAATATGCCCGAAGTTTGGCGAACCTCTATTGGAGAACCTGTTTAAATGTATGAAAAAAAGATAATGTGGTCATGACGTGACGCCAAAGAATTTCGACTAGACGATTTAATGGTTAAAAAATTGAAGTAGAAAAAACTGCAAACCAAACAATTCTGACCTAATTACTGCTCACAGCACATTGCTGACTGATATAATCATCTTAATATCTAATCATTTACCTTCCTAGTTCACGAGTACCCCCAGCAGCCCCTCGGCAATGTCCGTCAGGTAGTCGTCAATCATCGTGACTCGTTCGGGACGTCGTGTCGTGATCGCGGCCCACCCAACCCGCGCGCGCGCATAACTGTTACACCGTTGGGTACAAGCTGTTCAGGTACTAGATAGATGATGTCAGAAGGTTCAACCTATGCCTTACAAGTCAATGTGAATGATATTATTTTTTGTAACAAGTCGTATCTGTGCCGGAAGCTTAATACAATGTTTATAACTCTTTTCTTTGTTTTGTAAATCCTGTAAATGCATACTGATGGGTTTTAGTTAGTAACCGAAGCGAGAGGAGTAATATGATTTCTCACCCCCAAATAATAAAAAGGCAACTGTCGTCTGAATCTTGATGTATATATTTAGCAAAAATATAAACTCAACACGGTTTTTTCTTAACTATTATAATACTTTCATTTACTTTCAGCAAGCTTGCTTTCAGGATTATTTGTTGTGACAGGTAAGTGCCATAGTGTCGGTTGTGAATAGAATATCTGCTGTTTGTTGACTAGTTTAGACATCTTGGGTCACCAAATCATTCGTTACTTGCTTCACTGTAATTGAATTTCGGAATCTTGCTCTTGTTATGGTGCCTTAATAGGACTTGGACTTCTGTACCCACATTTCTTGTCGAGCCAACCGTGCCCGCTATGAATATCCTCATCTCCGCTATAGTTTTAATTACCGTGGAACTAATTACAAATGAATATGTATTAATTTTATATTGCAGGAGGAAGGAGATAGTTGTTTATATGGTGATATCCTGTTACTGACTTTTAAGGCTCCATTAATGTTTCATTTTTGACTGCTGTTATTTCCATTTATGTCTTATGTATAACCAAAGATACTCATAAAAACATGTAAGTGAAGTCACGTGACAGTTATAGGACTGGATATTGGACAAATGACCCACATAAGGGACCTGTTTTCTCCCTTGACGCTCACACTTGCGTGGGAATTGCTGCACTACAGACGTTCGTGTGTAAGTGTCAAGTGAGCTTTTTCAAACGATGTGTTCTTTACGCTTATTTGTTCTAGCGGCACAATGACAAAGTCTCTTTAGGCATCGCAGGTGGTCTACTAACAGGTCTACTTTCTTCAATGTTTTGTAACGAGTTATTTCATCCTACACAACCTAAGACGTAATTCTCCTGACCGAATTTCAAACATGGTGGCCAATTTCAACAGAGATTAGCCAAGTACGCAGGAGATATTCCAATGCACATTTCTTTTTCTTTACTCTCATAGTTCGATGGGACGGCAATCCGACGAAAGAAATCAGTTGCAAGACCAGCAGCTTTACGTCCCAAGGTACGGGTGTGACACACAATCAATTTCCTTTTTTCCCGATCCGGGTATCGAAACCCTTGCTCAACAGTCGCTCCTGCGACCACGAGCTACCAAAGGGTCGTACTTCACTGGGACGCCACGGCGACGTAGCCAGGTCAAGAAGCCAAAAAAATTACGGATTGGCTACGTGGCCAACAGTCGCCAGGTGAGGTACACACCATAGAATTACATGCATTTTCTTGGTTACTTGAACTGGCAGCGCCACCATGGCGTCCTAGTGAAGCACGGCCCTGACGCTGCTACTAATGGAAACGGGCCTTAATAGTATTTTCTTTGCTGTTGATCTATTAATTCTCTCTTTTATTCCGGATGCTGATTCAAACATGTATATTTAGTGGTATATTTCCTAATGTATTTATTTGAAACAGCATTCATACTACTGATATCAATCATATTCCAGTACTTAATTAAAGACTGCTGAATTGTGTCTTGATTTCGAATGTTGACTCCCACAACTAAGCGGAGTAGATTTAGATGGAAAGGACGACTCCAACCCAACAGTCTGATGAAATCGTATGCCTAAGCTTGTTCAAGATTCTTGATCTTCACTTCCAACTTCAGTCGTTAATCAAAACTAATAGTGTCAAGACACACTCGAACTTGACGGATTTGGTCCATCCTTACTAAGGTCGAGTCTAACTTAGCGAAAATTTATACATATTTATTGTTGTATTGTATTTCGGATTGGTGTCCACAATTCCTCCGGTAACGGGTGCAACAAATGTGTCATTCGATCCTCCCAGCTCCTCAAGATTAAAACGTCGTGAGGAAACCGGCATGTCCTAGAACCAAAAATTCGAAGACGTGACATCACATGATGTTACTGAATAATGTTAATAATTGGTTTTACGACGGACCAAACTTACGTTGAGTCACGTTCGACCTTGATACGGACGGACCAAATCCGTCGTTTGGTACGACGACGCTCAAGCGTTTGTAAACACTGCCATACTATTTTCTATTTACCGTTCTCATACAGACAGACAGATTTACACTAGTTCATGTTCATAACCGACCGGCCATACGACTTCGTCCGATTTATTTACAGTGTGAGTGAGAACGCAGACTGACGGATTTGTTGCTAATAAATACATTAGTTTATTACGCCAAGTTTGTTTCTGAGTTTTGAATTATAGAGTTGGAATGGGTTGGTGGACGAAATGTTTTCATGCTATTGCTCTGAACATATTTTTACGTTGAGTTACTGATCGATCTATCTTGGTTGTTGAGACAGTTGAGAGTGACAGGTCGGAATCGTGAACTGTGTTAGTATATGTTTTGTAACTATTGGTAGATATGTGAGGTTACTTTGGCATGGTTTTATGTGTGTACCTGCCAGTGGCTTCACCCGCGTTTATACAACATTAGTTTTAATATATGCGAAACCCGCAACACGTGTTGCATTTTTATGTAAAGAATCAATGTACAAAATTTCATAACTCTACCATGAAAAATCACAAAGATATAAGCTTATTCTGTTACCTGGTAGTCCACACAAATTCATGATCACAGGGCCATCCGGGCGACTGAGGGATTGTTTTACTTCCGCATCTACCTGTGCGCTGCTAATGCCCGCTATGACCTGCCTTGACCTGTGTTGTACTTAGTGTCGGTGGTGTCCAACTTGTGGAATTGCCGAATTTATCACACACAAGTATAAGATATTTAAAAAAAAAAAACATACATTAATTTGATAAATGTAGTTTTTCAAGTTATTTTCCGTCCGTAATCCAGTTATCTCACTAGGGACCTTGTAATAACCACCTTTAATTCTTACTTTGTTAAAGACAGTACCTACATATTACGTGTGTATTGCCTGAAACATTTACCGTATCTACAATCTACATAGATCAAAGTGAACAGGTTTATTGGTTCTAAATACGATTCTCTGCAATGTTGGAATGGTTCACTTCTTCAACATAAACTTACCCTCTAAAATTAACCAGAATCGGCTTTTGTTATTATGAAACTTAACGATGTGAGAACAATTAAAAGACTAGCTTACAATGACATTCACAACTGTACATTCATGGACCACACGCAGCAATATTTATGTCAGATCGTTAATACCATGTGGAATAATTGCTCGAACGCTAATTACTATTACATTCATCATGGAACCTTTGTAAAACCACGTTTTCATGTGGGCTATTCGCTATTTGTCAATAGTTCAATACCTATATAAATGTATAGAACATTTACCTTTGTGGTCTTTGTACATAGTTCACCATTGCAGGTACGGAAAGCACTGAAAGAGGTCGTGGCTAAGTAATAACAGTCAGGTCAATCTTCAAAATTAAGCCTTTTTAACCGACTTCAAAAAGGAGGAGGCCGAAAATTCAGCCGAACATAGGATGTTCGGCTGAATGTATTTTTTTTTATGTATGTTCACCGATTTCTCGGTCAATTGCGGACCGATTTTGAAAATTTTTTTTTTGATTGAAAGTTTATGCTTCCGAATTGGTCCCATAGAAATATTGCTATGATCTGATCATGAACTTCGAAGTTATGGAACTGAACTCCTCACAGAATCCCAGCAGAACCTTCGTAACAAGTAAAATTGCTTTGTTTATACGTGTAGTCGATGACTGACTGAAAGAAGAGGGGGAATATATCGAACTGATCTGATGATGAAGCCTGAAGTTAGGCACCGGAACTCTGTAATAAATTAATGTAATCTAAACGTGTTTGGGATTATTAGAATTGTCATGAGATGCACTCTGGGTATATGGTATTTAAGTTTGGATGAGGGGTACTTTTTAGTGGTGGTACCATAACTAAAAAGTGTAAAATAAAAAATTCCGAAATTTATTTTGAACTTTTCAGTGTTTTTTTTTTACATTGAAGTCGGATGTATTTTTTTTGTATTTTTTTTTATGGATATATTGTTGACTGACTTACACAGTTCTCTCACACCTATTAATATTGTAGCATGAAAATATTATTAATAATGATCAATATTTTTTTAAATTAAACCATGGAGTTTATTACTGGTTCTTCTCTATAATACAGACCGATTGGAACTAGCTTCTGACGTTTTATAAGACTAAGAGTAAAGGAACAGAGAGTGGTACCTGTGAGTGCCACTTGTGGACTGTAATATCTCCTGTATAGTTGGTTAACCTCTGTTGAGATAGGCCACCGTGATCAAAATTTGATGGGGAGGACTATTTATTGGTAAAGGTAGCAATAGCCCTAAACAGCTTGCGACTGGGTACTCCATCTCGTTCATAGGTGCCAGAAGAGCTGACGAGGTGAAATATTTGGTCGTGGATGTGCGACCCTGGCGGAAGAAACGCGAAAGTGTTTGTCGGATATATTCGACGTATATGCTCAAAAGTTAAGCTAATCAATTTTCAATACACTTAATGGAAAACCTGCTCTTATCCCACCGCTTTTAGGCACGCAATAGACTGTTTTCCGTACTAGTGCAGAAAAGTGCGCGTGCTCTTCCAGTCACAATTTTATTACATGTATCGAATCAGGTTGGTCGCGCGTCGCCCCCCACGGGTCGTGTAGTGTATTGTAAAAAGTAGTTTGATACACGTGCAAATTTATCACTGCAGCCTTCGGCTTTATAACACACTCGCCTACGGTTCGTGCGAATTCAGCCTCGGTCGCAATGACAAACTTTCTGCACTTGTATCAAAATGTACTATTCTTCCTGCGTATCGGTTATCACCAAATCATGAATAGTAAGTACCATACAATAACCTAACTACACATGATAATTGCAAACACAACCTGACCTACCTAATAAGTAGTGTATAAAAAAAAAAACAAAAACAACCAGCTGGGAGGAATGTGGCCTATTCATTGTCATCATTACTATTCATAAATACTTAACAAAGTCCAGCTGTTTACAAATAATAAATAGTAATCGTACGCATACATTGTGATTTATATTTTTATATGTAAATAGAATTGTATGGAGTTCATTCCCCTTAGTAAAAATGTGTTGTTGTTTCTCTAAAATATTCTAGTCAGGTTTTCGCGATGGATTTACATCTAAAGTGTTTGTATCGATGAGTAATACAACGGTTTTGGATACTCGAAGCGGTATTTTATGATTTCTTAGAGGTTCTTTTGGACGTATTTGTACTCTTGATGGGTTCTGAGAATTTGTTTCGTTTTATTTGCCTTGAAGCGGTTTTCTAAATTAGTGAGTTAGAATTTCGTACTATCGCATTAATGACGTTCTTTTCTTTGCCCCACACTAGGATTTTCTCGTAAGTGCGTTCATAAACATTTAAATGTACATACTTGAGATACTGGACCAAGAACTATTATCTGTAGACCATAAAAATATTTATTCCGTGCGGGAACCGAACGCGCGACACGCAGCGGAACAGCCATTCGATCAACCTCTGCACTAACCGTGGCGTCTTATCATCTTGCCGGGACCGCGTTGAGCACAAGAGGCTTTAGACAAGTGAAATTATATTAGTGATGGCGTAGTAATACCGAATCGGCTATCAAAATAGTATGTAATAAAATAGATTTAAAAAGATACAACAGAGCGACTATCAGGAGAAATATCTTAGAAAAACTGTCATCCTATCCCTCAGTGACGCACCTAGCTTTGGATAGCAAACACGCGAATTTTTGTCAAAATAAATTATATAAATTTAAATATCGCTCTGTCGGTGGTCAGGGGTTTTACCATTTATGTAAAAATTTCAGTCATGCGAGCGAAAAAGAGTGATGGAGCTAATACTCTATATAGCTCCGTCCCTTTAAAAGTTCGGTTTAAGTCGAGGCCTAGGGAGGGTTAAGCTTTTCAGCAATAGATGACGTTATCACAAAATCAGCAAATGTTCTAGAACTATTTATGAAAATGATTGAATTCTAATTAATTACTGCGTAAATACCAAGGATATTTACGAAAATAAACCGAAGTTAGGTCCAGTCATTTTACCATAACAAGATTTGCAATAGCGTAATGCGCAACTTGGCATATTTTCTCAGAAAATTATTTCTTTTAGTGCATAAAGCGGATACAAACTTGACGTGTGTCATACTAAACTGTGCGACTTATTACCACTAGGTAACAAGTATCGGATTACGATTTTGTTCACCATGTCCTGTCTTTTGGTAGAATATATTTAATGTCTTTGTAAGTGATCAATACATTTTGGCATTTTTGACAGAGAAATTAAATGACGTCTAGAGCTTAAGTATGCTCCTTTCTACTACCCACCCTCTTGACTATTGCTGCTATGATGTCGTCTACATTCAGAACATTACCAACCATTCCATGAAAACAACATAGCATTCAAACCTTTCTCCACATTTCAACGTGCCAGCATCAAAAAAAAAAACAATATTGTATTTAATCGTCAGCAATAATACCCATCATCGGACACCGTTTCGCAACCGATTCGAAATTCAAAAAAAAGTTTGAACACAGTCGTACCGAGATGAACGAACGAAGCGCGCATTGCCATCGTTCGCCTTCTCACTGTGCCATTGACCTACTACAGCTTTTTGTACGTATAACGGACCGACACACTTCATCTTTATTGATAATAAAACTAATCATTTAAAACCTTGTGTATACGCATTTTTTATTTTAATACCTTTGCGTAATGATGATTTTTACGCTTGTTCACTGTAGTGAAGCGTTTTGACAATTGTCGATTGTTTGACGAGTTAGTGGACAAAGAATTTAAATACCGATTTAAAAGTGACTCTATCTCGTATAACAGTTGTTTTCTTGATTGGAGAGTTTTTTTTAGATAATATGTAATTAACGGCACGTGTGGGGTCTTGTCGTAATATTTAAATATATGTGCTATAAAATCGAAGTAATACTAATACTAGAACTTAGCAATATTATAACGTTGCAAAGACATCAACGCATTGGATGGTGGTAGATTTTCTCTTGCATTTTGTTGTTAGATTTTTTGTACCTACCTTTATGTATGTATCCACTACCCAGCAATTGGTGATCCAGATTTGATTAACACCAATCTACTAAGCCTGGAGCACTGGCGTAGAGTAGTCAGCCTTTCAGTATTTTACAGGATGCATTTTGGAGAGTGTGCGCAAAAATTACGTGACTTGATTCCGCCAACACATTTCTACCATTGGACATCCTGACGTACGGCGAGTGTCCACCTTATTACGTAGAGGTGTCATCAACTTCTATCTACGTTGTTGACACCTCTATGGTCCGGACTAAGCGTTTCGCCTCGCCGCGTTGCAGCCGAGGCTCGGCAGCACGTGCCGCCACAGTCGCGCTCGGGCCGTTTTCACAGAAATCCATACTATTACATAGAAAACCAGTCGTGCAGTTGCAGCCGGTTTCGTGCAGCCGCTGGACGTGCTGCCTGCATCCGCAGCCTGGAGTAGAGGTTCGAATAAAAAAAAAAACCTTAATAATAATAATCCTTTGTATCAAATTCCATTAAAAGTGACTAAAGGGCCTCTGCGAGTTGGTTTCGGCTCCTCGTACGTCTTCCAAAGGTCCGGGATCTCAGGGTTCGGAGATATACTGATAATCCTTTAATCAATGATTTTCACCATTGCTTTTATTTACTTATTTAATCTTCATGCAACACAAAGTACAAAGGCGGACTTAATTAATGCCTTATGCATTCTCTATCAGTCAAGCTAATGGTGAAGAGACAATATGGTAGGCATTTTTGTGCCTTGCTAAAAGTAAAGATGACACCATCAAACCTATTAGTATGTAAATACGATTTTTATGTTTTAATAAGACTTTGATTAAGTACCAAGTTGCGTAAGATATGCACATTTCATAGGAATGATTACCTTATTTACATTATCATTTTCATATACAGTTTCTAATAGCGTAATGGTGTCACAGTAAACACAGAAGTCACAACAGTCCAAATCACATCAAAGTGAATGAGAATTTCGTTTTGTAATAATGAAAATCGCATAAAAAAACTTTACGAGTTTTTATTATTACCTATATAAATTCCTTTTTAGTTTTATTACGCGTTGGTGTGAGTGGCAACCGTTTCAAAATCTGCCATTCGATAATTCAGGTGTTTCCTCGAAATGATTGGTAACTTCCTCTCATATTAGGTGGGAAATATCATTTAAGTCTTGGTTTATGTACGTAGTACTACTTGTACTAAGCGATGCAACGATAAATCGAATTTCAATAATATCGATAGTAAAATATCGATATGTTTATCGATATGTTAGCATTGCTGATATCGAAATTAATTAATATATCGATATTTATATGAAAATAATAAAAAATATACGCAACCAAGTATTTGTAATTTTAAATATGACAATATTGGTTTCATGATAGATTTTTGTCTATGGTAATTGATATTTTATCCGTTCAACTTTAAAGCAGTTTGTTTAACAGAAAATAGATAGTAGGATGGAAGATAGCATTTTTATTTGATCTATCTCTGTCTAATTTTTCCTTTTTGTGTGTGTAATTTTTGCTAATTTGTAATATAAATGATTATTCAATAAAAAGTCTTTTTTACTTTATAACTTTTTGAAAAATATTATATTATCGATAATATCGCGTTGAAACTGTGGATGTTATTGATTATCGATATATTCATCTACGTGCAACCCTACTTGTGCTATCAATTTGTATTTCTGACGTGGATGTACCTATGTATAGCAAAGTAACTGCCTATACTAGGGACCTATTCACTTCGTTCAAGTGTTTCCAGGAATGATAAATGTGAAATTAATTACGGTTTTCCGTTGTAGCAAAACATTTAGAAAGACGTTTAAATAGCTTGGCTGTATTGGCAATCTCAAGTACCGTAAATTCGTTGACTTGGACGGCGAATAGCATAAAAATCAGACGCTATTTCTGGTATCATGTGTTCGTGAATTGATTTATCTTATTTTTTTTTTATTATATTGTAATATAATAATAATTCTTTACACGTGTTGGTTTTGACTGTTAGTGCAGCGAGTACCTGTCATAAATTAAATAATAAATAAAATTACGAATACTTAGCAAAAACTATTTCGTTGTGTTCAGTTTATTTATTTACTTATCTTAAATTAATTTTGATGGAATAAAAGGTTGAAATGTAAAGGATATATAAAGATTGTATTTAAATAGCTGCTGCCGGCAGCTCCGCCCGGATGAAAGTAGAAAATTATCCCAAAGGAACATAATCCCAGGATAAAGTATCCTATAGTTACTAATGTAATTTGTATTTTTGGTGTACAATAAAGAATATATAAAATAATTCCAGGATATGGTCTATCCATGCGCCAAAATTCATCTTAATCCGTTCAGTCAATACACGCACACACGCTCATAAACTTTCGCCTTAATAATATAATGTGATTTATTTCTAAGGCGAAGCTTGTCGAGAAGGCTGATTTACTGCCAAATAATGCAAAAACGTTACGCATTTTAATGGAAAAAAAAAACAGGGCAAGTGCGAGTCGGACTCGCGCACTGAGGGTTCCTTACATACTTACCTATGTAAAAAGTTCAATTCCCGAATGGAGCGTCGAAAATTTTTCGAATTTTCTCGAATCGCAAGAAAAGTTTTTTTGTGACGTAACATCAAGTTTACTTTTTTGAGATTTATTCCCATACTCATTTACATAACCTATGCTATAAGACCTTGCTTTATGCCAAATTTCAGGATTCAGGGTCAACGGGAAGTACTTTATCAATTTTGATTCCCTTGAGTGTCGAAATATACGATTTTTGCGACATATTATATTTATGCACAACAGCCGTATCTTTTTTTTCGTTAACTTATTAGAAGTTTGATTTTTTCCACAGCTTCAAGGGACCACATACTTGAGCATATGGTTTTAATTTCAATTCGATGTCTCTACGCGTTCCTCAGGGTCTTGACAGACAGACAGACGGACAACAAAGTGATCCGATAAAGGTTCCATTTTTTCCTTTAGAAGTACGGAACCCGGAAAAGTGACTGTATTCTGTGCCTAAAACTAAATACTTTCTAAACTTAACACTAGAAGCGCGGAATATCAATGTCAATTTTGGCCAATTATGTGGAGAGATGGTATACAAATGAAACTGATAACTGACAATTCTATATTTTTACTTTGCAACTGTATTAGGGTTGCCAACTGTACTCTATAATCTATAACACTAATAGAGGACGATAAAATAATCTTTTTTACACAGAGTTTACTAGTGAAAGTCGACTATTTTCATGAATGTGAAGTGGCGGAAAGAGAGGAACAAGGCTTTATTAAAATTTATTAAAAATGAGCTTCAGATCTATGTAAACTTAGAGTTAGAATGTTTGGAGTCATACAGTACTTTTAAAAAGAATGAAAAATTTTTGTGCTGCAAAAAGTACCAAAAAATACTTTTTTATAAAATTTAAATAAAATATACTCTTTTTTATAAGTCCGTACTCTTTATTTACCTCCTTTGAAATCACGTATACTTTTTTTTCTTCTAATAAAAGTTGGTAACCCTAGACTTCATCCATAATAAAACAAGAGCAAGAACACAGGAATGGGTCAAAAAGACGCTCGCGCTTCTTTTGTTATTATACAAACTGCGAAACCGAGCAAACAAAAGTGCAAATTCTGATAAGTCTCGCATAACGTTTACCATCGAAATCCAGGTAAACGTTTCAGGTTTCGTTAGTTCTACTAGTACATTACTATAAGTACTCGAAATAATATACCAATGTATCATGTTGCTTATTCAAATGAAGCGGTCTGGCTTTGCTTGTTTCCGCCTGCTTTATGTTAATGGGCTGTATTTAATTAATATTTATTTCTTTCTCTCTTGTTTTGAGGGCGGAGTTTAATTGTGGGAAGTTCGACCTATTGATTGCATTTGTAATGTGCTTTATGGTATCTTTGTTCGTCATTGCCGTGGTTGAAAAGGCAGTTTAAATTAGAGTGGGCTGGAAATATCTGTCGCATGCCGACCGAATATTGGGCTCTTAAAACACAAAATTGATCACTGAGAAGATAGCGGGACGACCCGGATGTCTTTCTTAGATGTTGGCAAGAAGAGGCGCAGAGCCGATAACAATAGAAGGAACGGAGAGGCTTTTGCACAGTAGTTAGACAGATCAGGCTAGATATAATGGTGACTTCTCGAGCCCGGTCCTGGTTCAGCCAATATTTCGGAGCAAGAGGGAATTGGAAGCGGTCTGCGAAACAGTAATGTTAGCAAAGCAGAGGGCCGCTACCGTGAGGTAACGGGCATCCTCCCGCCACAGGGGACGCCCTGGGCGTTGGGAGTAGTAAAGAGAGGAGAGAGAGAGAGAGGGCGCCTCAAAGAGAGGTCAGCAAAATCGTAGGGGCCCAGTAGGCCCGATGCTCGCTAGGGCCACTGAATCTTCAAAAGAGATACCGTGACTTTGGAACGCAACTGAAGCACACAGGTGTGCGGAAGAAGTCATTTGATGATTTTTCCACCTCAAAAAAAAATACTAGATAAAATAATAATGATATATTGTTTCCAAGTGTTATGAGTATATATGTGGATGGGTGGAGAGCGAGAGGGAGGAAAAAGAAAAGATGGATGGATTGTGTGAACAGTGATATGAAATAAAAGGAAGTGAGTGATAACATGACGGTTGATAGGATAGGTCGACTGGAAGAAAAAAACGTGTTGCGTCGACTCCAAATAAGATGAAACAAGAGCATCGGGCAGGAAGATGATGATGATCTTGTTTCCATTATAAATTGGCGCTAAAGAGCCTAGTCCTCGATGCGAACACAGAAAATGTATTCTTCTGTTTTAGTAATTTTTAGAAAACTTGTTATTCTACTCATATTCACTAAATATTAAGACAAATATTGTTTTATTCATCACGTCTTTACGTAGTCTTTGTTTCCTAAGTAATTCTCACTTTTGTCGCAATCTGTGTACAAAGTATACCCTAGCCAGCCAGTTGCGTAGTCGGGAAACCTGACCACGACAACCGTATCACTCGTTAAAATGCCATATAAACCACCCAACGACATTTTAAAACACACTTTATTCGTAAAAGATAGCGTTTATTATTCACTGACATGATAAACCTTCGATATTTAATTTCTGAGCAAGCAAAATTGCCTGCTATTTCAAAGTAGGAAGGACTATTTTATGTTGTAGATGACCAATATTGATAATGGAACTCTGTGAGAAAGAGACGCTCTAAAAACCGCGGATTTACTTACAGTGCACAAGTTCATAAGAAAAACCGTAGGTATGTAATAACAGTCCACTTTATAAGGTCACTGTATGAAAATTAAAACCTCTGGAATGGGCATTGTTTTCGATTATCAAGAAAAATAGGTACTGTATAGGATTTTCTCTTGTGAAATAACTTTTTGTGAGCTATTGTGTTGTTACCAACCCGTACCAATCTACTAGTTCTACGTGGTAGGCTACGACCCATTCCCTCACATTCCCTCACCTAGAGAGGTGGCCTGAGTCCAAACAGTAATAACATTTTATCGTTGATTATGTTATGTGTTTGTACCTTTAGGTATGTTTACAGATCCTAACCTAACTTTAAAAAATCTCTGATTTGTAAACTCATATCTTCGTGAATCTACGGTCAAATTATTTACAAACATGTTTGGCAGTGTAGGTACCTAATTGAGATACAATAATTCTCTACGAACATTATAAGGCTGATTATGACCTATTGTTAATGGATAGCACTTGCTCAAGAACTTATTAGTAGAACTTTAGCTGAACGAATCGTTGTATGTCTTAAGAGGTTAAGCCCCAGTAGGTGTAAGAAAATTACGTTTATTTATTTAGCTCAATAGAAGCCTATTCACAAAAGGCCTCCACAAGCATAAAGTGTCTCAACAAAGACTCCCACTGGCCACTAAAGACCGGGCAGAAACGCCTTCAAGACCTCAAGAGAAAACACCACCATTTAAAAAATTATTTGTTCGAAACAAATGACGAAAGTTGTTTCACTCATCTATAAAAATTGTTGATACACTTAGGGCCTGTTTCACAAAGACCGAATAGCCACTACTTCCCGAATAAATTCAAAAATGGAACAGAATTTCTATGAAATTATCTGCCAAGTAAGTTAACGGAAACTTGCCTGAGTGACCACTATTTTTTTTTCATTCATACTGTATTAAATTTTTATTTGCCAACTAACCCAGGAAAAAGTTATTAAAAAATCTGTGATCTAAGGTTAGTGTTACGATTTCACGTTAGTTTAGTCAATCAATAGTAAATGTTAATTTTTTGAACAAAATGCGTTGTTCAATCAATTGCTAGCTTGACCAATTTCCAAACAAAAAATGCGTTGTTAAATCAATTGCTTGACCAATGTTCAAATAAATAACTTTTAGTTGAGGAAAAAAGAAATAAAACATATCTAAAACATTTTAGCGTAATTTTAACTATTATTTAAACCAACGGTTGAGATAACTACGGATCAAAACAACTGGCCTCTAATAAATAACTTCACTATGAGTGTTGCACAAACATAAATGGCCATGCTTCTCATTACAACAAAAACAATATCTTTTGTTCTTAGACCAATAGGCATCCATTTAGAAATACATCTCACATGGCCATTGGGCACAACTATGGGAGCCATTTACAATTCATTGCATCATTTTTTTCAATCCATACACACATGTAATTACAATTCAGATAAGATGTATGCTCTACATTGCAAAGTGTTATTTAAATGAACGGACCATCATCACTGCAGAGCCATTAACACGTACATCATGACAGATAAATGTGTTTCATATTTAAAATACATATCGTTAGTTCAGTTTCACATAATAGCATCCAGTGGCCTCTTAACAACAGTTTGGAAATTGCTTGACTTGAATTTGAAACCACTTTAGCATATTGGCATCCTATAATAAAAGTCACATTTACGTTCTTTTTTTTTGAGTTGGGAAATCATCACCTTATGTTTCGGTGGTCAATCGTAGATCATTGATAGACGACTGAAAGTCAGACCATCAGTCTATCCAAGGAGTATCGTGTTGCCCAGTAACTGCGTTGTGAAGGTCTGATAGTCAGTCGCTCCATGTAAATAAACCACAGGTATTCAGCCGCATTCAGTTAGCCTGGAAGCCGACACCAAGCCAGTTGGGAAAAGGTAGATATGATCAAATCATCAAACAACTCGGGGAAATGTCAGATTTTTTACTGACTAAAACCCACCTGTGTTCCTTCAGTTGCCCTTTGCACTCTAAAACTGCGGTAACTGTTTTGAACAATCTAGCAGCCATATTTACCTTTAGGTCATATTGTTGATTAACATGGCGATGAAGTAAGCTTCCTAAATGCAAGATCTCGACGTTACGATGCAAATTTTGTAAATGTATGGCGCGTGTAAGAGGGTAATATTTGAATAAAAACAATATTAAGATTCGATTAATCGCTTGGTCTTACTAATTGTCAATTACAGATTCTAATTAAACAGATGTCGATAGCCGTCAGTCTCATCACAGGACCATTCATGTCTTCAAGAATAATAAAATTTGAATACGAATTTTTATTCTGTTTATTCCGTTTCGAAACGCACTTCGAAATGTTAATGTTTTAAGTCCTGCTTGTAATCTGAAGGTGTTCTTTTATAAGCTGATTTTGATCCTAAACCTACAAGTGCACAAGCCTGGTCTCGGTTCGGCAGGAATGTTTTTAAGAACCGGGAGCTCCGAAGATATTCTTTAACGTTTTCTGGTCATAATATGGTCGCGGTGATTCTTTCGAAAAAATGCAACCCCCAACCCTTGCGGGCTTGTGGACGGCAGCAATGGGTAGCTCGCCGTCCGACCGTCTGGTAACCGTCCGGATCGAGCCCAAGTCGACGGCGCGTAAGTACTGTTCCAAGTGCGCCTCAAGGAGATGTCAGCAAACCGTAGGCGCCCAGCAGGGTCGGAGCCTACTGGGGCCTTGGGTCTGCTTTTGAAAGGAAGACTTGGCCCTGGTACGAAAGGCAACAAAGGAACAGGAGAGTTTTTAGTCAGTAAAAGTCTGACACTATCCGGGAGATAGTGTCCGTCCGCCCAAGAGCGGGGATGTCATTAGATAATTTTCCACGGAAAAAAAATACCCCAAATCTTCAAATATCTTTTGAAAGGAAGTGTCAGACTTTTAAGGTAGAACTACACTGCACACGTGTGCCACGTACGCCGATTTGGGCGCGTCGGTCTCCATACATTTTATATGGCAACTAGACTTGTAGAGCTACATTAGATCCACGCCACGCGACCGCGTTCAACGTAAATCAGGCGTGGTCCACGTGTGGGTCGGTCTAATGTAGTTTTAGCTTTACTGACTAAAACTTACAGTGTAATAATCCGGAGCTCTGGTCGCCATCGTCAATTTTGCTGACATCGCTTTGAGCCGCGATGAATACGATTGATATTTTCCTCCAAATGCCATATGTAGGAATGTCTTGCAGGATTTAATTATAAAGTTAATTACCACAACTTGAAGTTTAGTTGAATGACACCGGTTTCATCGATCGTAACATCACTAATTAATTTGTGCTTGACTAACCTTTTGACTTGGAATCCGCATCGAGAGGTAATCGATTCAGCTGTTTAACGGGAATCGAGTAAGTACAAATGACCTGACTAAAGCTGTGCGAACTTTGGCATTTTTTAGTTTAGAATTGAAATTTAGGACTTGTTTTCCATATAATTTTATGTAATTCTATGTAAGATCCGTTATAACAAAAGCAAGATTATGAAGTTTTTGTATACTAAATAAATCACATTAATGTATTTCGAATTCTACGTTGACAATCGTTTTCACTGGGCACTTTAAAGCTAAAACTACGTTGGACCGACGCACACGTGTAACACGCCTGATTTGTACGTAGAACGCCGCCGACGTCGCGTGGCGTGGATCAAGTGTAGCTCTACAAGTCTAGTTTCCATATAAAATGTATGGAGACCGACGCGCCCAGATCGATGTGTGTGGCACTCGTGTGCGCAGTGTAGTTCTAGCTTAAAGATGAAACTACATTAGATCGACGCACACGTGTAACACGCCTGAATTGTACCTAGAACAACGTCCCGTGCCGTCGCGTGGTGTTCATCAAGTGTAGCTCTACAAGTCTCAATATAAAATGTATGGAGACCGACGCCCCCAGATCGGCGTATGTGGCACATTTGTGCGCATTGTAGTTCTAGCTTAAGATTTGTGTTGATTATGCGGTCACTTTGCTGTTTTTTTAATATTTTTTTTAGTTGGGAAATAATTTATCCTGCTCTGGCTGGAGCGAAAGAGAGTGTCTGACTTTTACTGAGTAAAACTGATCTAAGTCCTTTAGTAGCACTTTGCGTTTTAGGGCCACGGACACTTTCGAATAATCCGATGAAACATTGTTGCTTAGTGCTCTACTTACGATGTTACAGACTTGCATTTAAACCCCCAACACTTAACAGAACAGTTATGGAAACTACTACGTCACGAACTGGCGTCACGTCAAACATTCATCAACGCTAACTCTAATTTCTTCCTGGAGCATGTTTTATTTAAAGCTTAGGTACGAAATTAAGAAAACGTGGTCTCATATTTATGAGTTGAGCACAAGTATAATCGTTGCAAGATAATTCTGCCAGGAATGTAAACAATCGCAACTGCCAGAGGTGCTGAACATTTAATTGAAGTGAAACATTTGAATTATTAAGGCAAACGATTCGTTAATTCTGTTTGCTACGAGAAAATATCAAGTTACCATCAAGATTTCAAGTAATTTTGGCGTTCAAATTAATGTTGTCACAGTTATGCATAATTTCAACATAGCTGTCGTACTTTATAGTTTTACTGTAAGTAGGTAAGCTTTTAAATAACAGAATTCCTTAACAAGTAACAATGAAGAAAGAAATAAATAATTTCTGAACATTTGTGATTTTACGACTAAAACAACCGTTAACGGTCTACAAAAATATCTTAAACTCAATATCGTACTGTATAATTTTAGTAAAATTATTCCCTAAATCCGACGCAGTGTAATTGTTGACAATAGTTTGGAGTCACGTAATTGGTATTGCGAGCACACGAGAACCATTATGTGGTAACGTTGCAATATGCAATTATATGCACACGTTTTAAGGCGCGAGTAAATTGAAAATGTTTTGTAGAATAACTGTGAGGTAATGTTTCGTTGAACTTTTTCGGAGGAATGCGTGTATAAGTACTTACTGCATAAAACTGAAATAATAAAAAAAAAAAATAATTCAGCTGCCAGAATTCAACCCATATTTCAACTGCTTTTAAAAATCGTCATTTCGGAATATTTACCGTATCACCGTTGGATCTTGTTTAATCACAGTTCAGTCTGAACTTTAGGTATCTTCCACGTTGACCACACTAACACAGGAAGGTCCGCTACCCTTTTATAATAAAATATCGTACTGTAGATGAGAAGTCTCGACAGTTTTAGCGGCGTCATATCCAGGGCAGGTAGTAAATACTCCGACGCCAAAGCCACAGGTCAGCCTGGATACTTGTGCACTATCGCGATCGTCATTCCAATATATTTATAGCTGGGAGCCCTGCAGCCTGTAAGAGTAACTATTATTGTCCAGTTTTATGATTATCAATTTAGAAATTTGAATAATCATAACGGTAACCATGCTTGGTTTGGTAAAGGCATTAGGTAGCTCCTAAACTCCCTCATCGGTCTTTTAATTTTCTGTAACTAGATCTGTTACTTGCTTAATTCTTACACGTTTATAGTGTCAGAAGCTTCTTTGAAAGATTTACAACGGATTTAAGCGTGTTTGACACTTAGTGCTCAATAAAAAAGCTCAATTCTGCAAAATTTTATGGCCGTCTTTGTTTAGGCGACGATTCTTTATGCAAGGAGAGTAAAGTATTTATCAACCGGTAGATATATTGCAACTGATATAACAATATTCCTATTCTGCATTTTAATATTTCGTTTGATGCAAATTCTACCTTTATTGCATTCATTTAAGATTGAAAATTGCACATGGATTGTTCATGGATTACTTCAACTATCCTTTGAAAATGTAAAAACGAACTCACGTGTCGGCGCCGAAGACGTGATCGGCAAATGAAAGAGACATCCTTATATTCAGAATATATTTCTTGGTAACCTTCGTCGTTTCTCAACAGCAAAGAAAAAGCAGTAAAAGTGTTTAAGATGGCGGTGATTACGTTAAATCTATTGCCGCCATTACTCAGAATAAATAGAATTATTATATTGCCTAGATGGGTTATGAAAGGATAGCAAAAACTCAACCATGTTTGGAATGAAAGGAAGATTGATTTATTTTCCTTAAAGTCTGCTATTGCTTGGATTATTCGTACAAATTTTAACTACTTTTATGGCATGCTCTTTAGTAAGTAGGAATTTTATGGCTAATTCCTTCTAGTTGCCGCCGTAAAATTGTCTGTGGGAAGCATTTGATGGCGGTGTTTTATAAACAAACCGATTCCATGTTATTGCTTTTCGGTGAACGATATCTTTTATACAATAGGGCTCTCTTTTCCGTACTTTAGTACTGTGGAAAGCACTTTCTTGGAACTATGAATATCGGAATAAATTTTAATTACATAAAGTTTCTCAACCACTTTTGCCTTCGTCCCATTTCTACATATTCATGAAATAATCACACACTCACTATTAAGCCCCGAAGACATAAGAGCTTATTCTTAACATACATTTATTTATTGTCCTCAGATTCAAAGATGGCGGAGCGATTATGAGGTCGAACGGCGAACGACTTTTAGGTGAGTCCAGAATGTAAATGTATTATGCAAAGAAACATGTTCATGCCATAAGCACATAATGGGCCTATTCTGACTGTTAATCGACAATCTATATGGATAAATAACCTCTCGGTAAAGTGAAGGGTGTGGCATGAGGAATTGGACTGCGACCTACGCTTTTTTGGTGACAAAATGAAGTCATTTAATTTGTTTTGACAAGACTGTTCCGATGATTTAGGGTCGCCCCACTTACTGTTTGAAGGCAACAGGTTACCACGATTACTTTACTTACAGCTCACGATGTGATATATGGTGTGTATGCGATCTTAACTCACGTCAATCGTGAAATTGCGAGTTGTTCTCGTCGTAAATCCTTCGCGTCGATACTATTCCACAATGTAGACTCGATGAGATTGAGTAACTAGGTCCGTTAAAATGCTCTGAACTTTAATATAACAGTTTGCTCATGTATAATCGAAAGTAATAATCGTTAAAGTTCCAGTATCTCAGATTTTACACAGATAGGACAACTTATTTCAGTTGCTACCGTGCAGTGAGCTATACTTTGAGTAATGCTGTGAGTTCAGTAACATTTCAATTCTCTGTAGTAATGCTTTCTTAGTGGCCAGTTCGGGCTAGTATTGTGTTTTGAAGTGTCATGAATAAACGTATTGTTGAAGCTGTTTTCATTTTACGAATTTGAATTCCCAGCAAGCTATTGTATATTTAAATAAATTTCGTGCTTTACTCGAATGCTCAATAATACAAACAGCTACGATTTCAAACTCGGCTATTGTCCAAAAAAACATCCTATCTATTGACTTGAGTACCCATATGACATTTACATATTATTAAACTTGTAATTCCTAACGAGTGGAACAAGTTTTCAACAGATCTGAAATTGTTAATTTATCATCATTAACTTCATTGATGGCGATGTCTACAAAATTTTACAAACTTCAAGTCTATTTATTGTCTTTTGACTTTTTATTACCTATTACAGATTTGCAACAGTTATTAAATCATTATAATATTTAAGAAACTTCAATAATTACTCAACTCATTATAAACTTAACTATGTGTATATATACAAAAACACAAAATACACTCAGGCATCGAAGTACTCCTCCACATGGCTGTCATCTGGAAATGTGCTCAGAAGACTGTCACCATTACCACGTTGAATGGCAATGCTAATTCTTTGGACAAAGAACAAGCTAGCCCTTTGGTCACCCCCGATCAGTCGGTGTGAAATTTCCTGGAAGAATGTAAATTTCTTTCGATTATTTTAAATATTTTTTACATCAATTTTTGGTACAACGCGTTTCAAATAAGAATAGGATCGATTTTTACGCCATGTTGTGACGTCATAGTTCTCAAATCGAAAAATTGGGTAGGGTGAGCAAAACAAGACATTTTTTAAATAATATTTATTTACGAACTAAGAACGAAAAAAGTTTATTCAAAATCCAGTTCTTCAATTTTGCTAATCTCTGCGTCACTGTGTCAAGTGTCTGAGTAGTGGCAAATGGAAGAAGAAGAAAGAAAATAGGTTTTTTAAAAAGATATATAATAAAATATACTAAGAAAAAAGAACTAATTATGAGTTAAATAATATATTTAGCTTATTTAGATTAAGCAGTAACTTTTTTATTTCATCTAGATTGAACTAAGACTTATTTATGCAAAGCAAAAAAAACCGCTATTAATACGCAAGTTTTCTTTGCAAAACATACTTTTCAATCAACATTTGACAGATCGAAGCTATTGGCTTTCCTATTCTAATTAGGAATTTATATTACTGGGATCTTACCATCATAACGTGTTAAAATGTCAAGCATGCGAACGAGACAGGGATGAAGCTATACACCCTATAAAGCTCCATCCCTTTAACAGTTCAGTTTAGGTTGTTAAATGGATCGCGTTAAAAACTCGTGGTAGGGTGTCCCTGGCCCCACATCAATAGACCCCTTGTTGAATCTACAAACGAGACTCAAATCTGTTCCTATTTTCTTTCAACCACATATTTTGTGCGAGGTGTTACAAATTCTGCCTGTAGGCTAGCTAACAATACACCATGTTCAAGTTGTACTATGTGTTCAGTATAAATTGGTTACGCCAGTTAACTTACCTCTACTGAATAAGTAAGCGTCAATGTTGGTATTACGGAATACTCAAGTGACGCCGATTTTAATGTAATCTTAGTCATGGCGGAAGAATTTGTTTTATTGTGTGTTTCAGGTGTATTGTTTCGTTTGCTTGCAGATTTAAAAGTGTGAGAATATTACTTGTTTGTCGTAATTTAAGCGTGTCAAGTTCATTATTACACATTGTTACTTGTGTGTTGTCTCCATGGTACTAGTTACTTATATTGTGTTCTCTGTTTCTTATTTTTTATTCACCTAACTTATCATTATTACCTAGACTTACTTCAGCTTTCTTCAGTGTGATTGTCCCTTTACATCACACCAAATATGCTTTTCGAGTCCTCTAAAAAAATTAGGCGGCAAGAATATGCAATAATTCGTTAGTGCACCCTCAACCCGCCTCTTGATTCGTTGTTATAAGTAGCTATTGTTGATTTTATTTCATGTCTAGTACCCAACTAGCGAATCCAACTCTGAATCCAACAGCTTGCTTATTTTTTTTAAATTTCAATTATTACACAACCCGGGTTCCTTGGCACCGAAAGTAAGTGCACAATTTCTGTCTTGACTTCCTGGATTTCAAATTGACGAAATGTCCGAAGTCTTTTAAGGTGATTTTCGCACTAAAGGGTACCTACAAACACCTTAAGAACATAACAAACATTAACTTAAATACCGAAGCCAAAGAAAACATTAATTTTACAGCCCACAACACAAATGCCCTAAAACATCACGATATTCACGATAGCATACAATTAAACATTCCCATCACAATGCCATTAATGAACGGGTTCCGTTACTCCGAACAAATTCCCAAAGAAAACTACTAAGTCTCAGGTCAAAAGTTCACGGAACTTTACAACATACGAATACATGTTCGTGATATGGGTTTGCTTAATTTAATGTAATCAACATCATTATAAAACGTGAGGGGAATGAACCATTGAACGTTTTTGAGCCATTAGTATTGGGATAACGTAATATGATGTCACTGATGTGGCGAATTTCTTTGTTATAACGTAAGAAGTCTAGACTACTCCAGATTTTGAGTTAATTTTAACTAGAAAATTGAATGCATTGTTGTGAATCACTGACTGAATGCTTCACGGTACCAGGTACAATTGTATAAAGTGACCAGATTTCTTTAGTTTTCGTTTTTGAAAGCGTATATATACTGTTGCATTTCGTTTTAGAAGGTTGGAAAGTTTTCATTCAAAACGACATACGATTGAACGATTCCAATTTTCTAGACAATAACAACACCAAACTCCTACTACCGTTACATTATCTCCAGCTCTTAATTTCGCTCGACTTCTAAATCGGCTCATTGAATACCAAATGGCAGTAGACCACACGTACTTCTGCACGCTACTCTGAAATCGCATTAAGTAAATCTTTCACAGGAACACGAACCTTTAAAGCTAATAAGGTCTTTACAATGGCGGTACGGGCTTTTCAAACTCTCGACTTTCGAAATATATGGATCGAATTTACGCGCGAAAACGATAAATTCAAAGGTAATAAGGTTGCGGTATTAGTGACCTATGTAGGTTTATGTGTGTGCGTAGTGATTGCCATTTAGATCGTTCCAAGTATATAAATTGAATCTAATATAAATGAATTATCTGTATCTAAACGGTTTCTGCACACATTTTGGTACATAAACTGAAACTTGATTTTGCACAATTTTAGCGGCTCCGCGCTGGCGATCTGTAGCAATATTTGGTGCACCTCTACCTGTATTAGCTCCACAACTTGTTTGCCCATTAGCTAAAAGTCAATCTGGTATCAATCAGCCTTTACTACCTTAATTATTTGAACTCCCACATCAATATTAAATGCGGAAGCACCCATTATGCGCTTCTAAGTAAACTCTAACCGTTAACGCCGACATTACGTATCCGTGTGTTTCTCCTTCAAGTTCTCGCCATAACGGTACGGGGCTGACGCCCTAGTTTCGAAGTGATAATGCTTCTGAAACCGATACCTGATTGGCCAAAGGAGCAAAGGAACTTATAATTGGAAAGATAAATTGTACCGCGAAAATTGATCGTGCCAACTAATAAAATACCCATTCTCGTAACTGTAACACTATCGATTGAGATTCATAATTGAATTCCAAAGAATGTGTCTATTGAATGTGTTCGAAAAATTGCGTCAAAGAAAATAATTAGGGCGCAAATAAAATGATTTGGTGAAAATAATAAAGAATATCAACAATAGAAGAATAGTGACATAGCATATAGTTGTAGAACAATTTGTAAACGCTTCTACAGTCAATCCATTTCGCTCTTGTACTTTATTGTGTATTGCAAATGTCAATTATCGATTGTGACAGAAGCCTTTAAGTTTTTCTGGTTAGCAAGGTCAGTGTTAAAGAAACGAGTGCATTGAATCTAGACTATAATTACATTGCTATTAGCAAATGCCGGCACACTTTTTCATTAAGCTTCAAGCACTGTTAATCCATTGTTAAAAGCATTGTTCGTTTTAACTTACTTACATTGATGAAGATTTATTAACCTAGCTTCTTAGTATAGTATGTTTTAGAATTCTCATTCCCAGGGTTCATTACAATATTCTAATGTAATGTATTTACGTGTACATATTCGCTATATTGTATGTCAGCGAATGTGTCCATTTGGTAATTCACAAACGTATCTTTCGTCTCATTTATATCTCAGGTTCTGTTGTAACGGTCCCTTTATCATCTTATCCATCTGTGTTTGTTTCCCATACATTTATAAGACTGCCCTTATTTGCCTTGCTATTAAGATTCTAATGAATATGTATCTGTAACTTGCCATTTTCCCTTGTGTGGTATGCAATTTTCCTGCAATGTCGATATAAAGTTTATTGGTCCCGTTTCAAAGATAGTGTCGTGTTGATTGGAATGATGTCATTGTGTAATGAACAGTTATAAGAAGGTGGTCTATCGTCCTTCAACTTCTCGCGTAGGATGACGAAAATATTTTTCTCGATTACTAAATTAGCGTGGAAATGTTTTGTTTCTCAACAAATGCCTTTAACATTACCATTTACCATTTTATGTCTGACAAAATTTGAAATTCTAAAGAGACTGTTGTGTTCGTCGTTTAAAAATTGTGAATCATTGACATCATGAACTAATGGTGTTATTATACGGTCATTGTAAATTGTCAGTATGTGGTCCCTCCGCGTGTGTTTATCATACCACTTACTTGTCTTTACAAGCAAACAAGTTTTGTATTAGTCAGAACAGACTGTTTACTCAAAGCGTCAAAGCCTTGGTAACTTTTTCTTGAATTAAATAAGCTTTCCATTTAAATTGGGCACTGGCAGTCTTTTGAATCATTTTAGCCATTCTGATTTTGAAGCGTGTGTATAGTATTTCGAACTCGATCTGTTAATTTAAGTTTACTGCACTCCATTGCTCGTTGGCAAACAGATTGTACTTCTGGGCAGGAGATATCTGCCGCATGTCCCATAAACTGTTGGCTTAAGAAACACCTTCAATGGTTCAGGACAGAACAGGCTATCAAAAAAAAGTAAGCTTTCTCTTAAATATTTACAGATTGCCACATAAATGGTCGAATGTTACTACCGTTACCACGATGATCTTCAACCGTTATAGTTTTGCGCGTTTGTCTACCAGTTTTTAATTGAGTCAGCTTGATAGATTTTTCGGAATCAGCTCTAACAGTTATGTTTTAAAATTCAATAGCTATCTTCTTAGTTTGATCATCTATAAATATTCCTATACTACCGACATATAATTTTTACTTATATGTTTTGATTTTTGGCATAAATAGATACTGTTTTTAGTCGACTTCAGAAGAGGAAGAGGTTAGTTTTTTTTGTATCGAAACCGTATACTTTTGAGGTGTTCTAGAAAAAAAATTGTGAAGTCTGTTGAAGAACTTCGGGAATTGATAGTGGAAATCATAACTCATCAATCAATCTTCTGGGATTGCTGCATTCGCATGTCTGTTTATTGCTTACACCATTTCATAACATAACATTACGCTGATACACTTTGATAGAGTACGAAGATGTTTACAGTTCAACCTGGTACACCATAATTTAATAAATAAAGTGCAAATTCCATGTTATTAGAGTTATTAATCTGGCTGAATTTATTTATTAGTTTAAACTATCTTAAATATAATTTTTAAAAATTTCTACACCGGCAATGGTTAGTGTACGTGAAACATTTTAATATAAGATCTTGTATGTACCGTATGCTCAGAAATAAATGACTTATTATTATTATTATTTAAGCTATAGCTTACCACCATTAAAGATGAAAAAAATTTGAAGACAGTTTTATATATTTTTCGTATATTATATGAGTTTTTTTTTTACAATTTAAGGTAGCTCCTAGAGTCATTCTCAATCAAAGCCGGTCAACATCGCACCGTGGTTTTGAATTTGTAACTGTTTGGTAACAAATCCAAAACCAGTGTGTCATACATTTATTATGCCATAAATATTTAACAAAACCATTAATCCTAACTCCCACTTACACAATACTGTCACAACTGCAACTCTCACTTCCGAAAATTGATGATATTCCTTCAAAATGAAAAGAATGGCCTCGCAAATAAAAGTTATCGGTACCGTTTATTTTATTTGTAGGCAGATAATTATATGACTAGCTTCTCAATTGACGTGAAAATCGAGATTAATGTTAGCAATTAAAGTGGGTGTCTCATTGCGCAAGTTCTGGACCATACTGTGCATAAAATTTGCGTCTTCGATGCTGATAATTGCATAATCTACGAAGCGATTGGACATGTATTTAATAAACTTTCTCTGGACTGGTTAATTTGAAATTAATTTTGACTCTAAATGTAAGTACTGTAAAGCCGTGGTGATATAACGATGCTAATTTACTAAACGGTTGATCGGTTTCATAAAAGTCGACGAATAGATCATAATCACTCATGTAATGTTCTTACAGAAGTTCACTGTTATGATAATTGGGTAAAAAGTAGTAGATATTACAGTCGGTTGACTTTCTAGTTATCACACTAATATTATATAGGTGAAAGTTTGTGTATATATTTCGCCTCTTTGCTTCGACAACATGATAAGTCCCACAAAAATATGAATAGACTGATCATGTTGTCAAAGCAAATATGCGATTGTATATTTGTTACTTCTTCACGCCCGATTTAGATCATCCTGGAATAGCAAGCACATAGGAAACTTTTTATCCCGGGGTACCTTCCTTTGACACATTTTTCTACTTTCACACAGGTCGTTGGCAGCAGCTATGTATGATTATAAAAAAAGATAGTGATCTCTAGTGAACATTTTAATAACCAACTTGACTCCTCGATTTAAGGAGGGTGAGGCGCCAAAGATAATTTGTATTTTTCTTTGATTAAATACAGTCTCGGTGACTTCCTTTTCTATTTCTAACTAAATAAATACGATTAGAAGAAGTCTATACTAAATACGATTAGATCCGTCAAATATCACTGAAAACGACGACGTATTGTCGTCGTTTTCAGTGATATTTGACGGATCTCGGACGCTCGTAGTAAGACTCAAAGCAGTCATATCTTCGTGTCTTTTTTGTCACATACCCCTGCAGTTTCTTAAACTGCAGCTCAAGTAATATGTGAAGAGCCTAACCTTTAAATGTAGGTTCTTCAAATTAAAATAATTGATGTCTGTGAACTGGTTGTGGTCTGTCCCAAATTTGGCACAACCTGTTCTCGCCGCGACACAAACTTAACCGCTACTTGCGCCTGCGCCGTTTTTGGTACCTTACACGTGTTTTATTTTCTGCCTTTTGAATTATGAATGGGTTTTTCTTTCGTTAACTTTATTTTGATGGAAATATTGAGACGTGGTTTGAATTTATGTTGTTTACCGTTCTTGGCGTTTAAGAGTTTATTAAAGGTGTTAATTGTTTTTATATTGAGTCGTTGTACGGAGTGTTCGTCATTCTTTGTTGATTGTTGATGCGGCATCGAGTGACTAAACGGGCGCGTGATGAAATTGTTAATTTGTATGAGATTGTTAACAGAAATGTGTTTTGTTGTTGTTATTGTCAACATAGATACTTGTTATGTAAACAATAATAGTTTGATCATCACCGATGAGTCTTTTATTAGTATCGTATTCGAAGTTTCCCATAGATTAATCAGTATCTATGCCAGCAGGGTCATCCTCATCTCTAACCGATGGCTATTCGACAAAGTAAATATCTCTATCAAATCGATGCGCTGCATAGATTGCGGTGCAATCGCCAATCGCCGATATACCGACCCTAAATTCCGATCGTGGCGATTCTCGATAAGCGATACGTAAACGTTCTCGATTGTCTGGTACCGTTCGAGGGGGACTATCGTTAAATTATCGCTCACGTTTCGCTACTGACGGCGCCCTAGTATTACGGTATTGCTAGGATAGTCATATCTATAGTTTAACGGCAACCGACAGTGACACGGGCGCGAATGTTCTGTTTGTGACGTCAGAGACTCATACACCGTGTTCTTGTATGTTTATGATCTTTTCTATCACGAAGCGTGTAGATTACGGGGTGGTGTTAACAGTGTTTCTGTTACTTAATTCAATCCCACCTAAATTATTGTGTACCTACCTTTACATTCTCTATCATGCATTTCTTGCTAGCATGTATGGTATAGCAATTTACGTCATATTTATGAGTTACTAGCTTCTATTAGAAGCGTTACAGTAGAAAATTATCCAAAGGTAGTATGCTTCCTGTAAAAAAGTATTCTATGTACTTTTCCAGGATTTGGTCTACCCGTGTGCCAAATTTCATCGAAATTAGTTCAACCGTTTGAACGTGACGTTATACACACAAATCATTAACAGTATTGTTTTATCCTAAGGTTGTCTGGTAGATATCGCTGTCAGTGATAAGACCGCCATTGTACCCATAGATTTAAGTTGGTGTAAACGTTTTGTTAGCATTTTGGTGTACTATAAAGTTTATTCTATTCTATCATTCAGATATTGTAAAGTTAGAAAGAGTGGACGAGTCTAAAATGTTGCCTATCTCATGATCAAGTCTTAGTCGCATTGAAAAAGAAGGGGTCCCGTTCTAGTCTGGGACCTCACAGGTCGGCTTTACTTTCTACCAATCCTCTCAATACATCTATTTACTTTCGTTTCCACGCACAAATATCAGCAGTCAAAAAAGGAGATCATTTGTAAAACGGCTTTCGCTGGTGACTTCAATTGCGTTGATTTATTAACTGGTTAACTTTCAATGTGTGGTAAAATGCACTTTGTTGGTCAATTAAGGGTATATTTCGATTCGTACTGCATACGAAAGCATATGCTTATCCATTCACCATTTATCATTGAACAGGTTTTCATACAAATGTTAATCTAAGATTGGCTATCGTTCCTTCTGCTTCGTTGCGTCTCATTTCTCTTTACGTAATCAAAACATTATTAATTTATTTATAAACAACGACTGGATTTGCAACAGCGGACATTTGTTTTGCTGTACTGCGATTACAAATCTACACACCAAGTGCAATAATGGCGTTATCCCCCCAAGATCTTTGGTGGGACGGGCAATGGGAGAACCCCATTTAACAGCATTCACATGGAATGTACGTTAGAAATTACACACACACACTTACATAGAATTCATAAATTAAATTGAATATAATAATAATAATAATAATAATAATAATCTGTGGCCCGCCTGTCAAGCTGTCAGTCATATTTTTTCCGATATTTTTTCAATTTTATTTAAAATATTAAATCATGCTAACAATAGTGCAAATAAGACTAAATAAAACAAGGAAATTACGTATCCATCATAATTACAATTCATAATGCAATAATAACATCCGAAAATTACAAAACATACTGAAATATGACAAACGAATATGCTGACTAGAAGCCGGGCAAAGCAAATAAACACACACCCAACATCTTCGGGTTCGTCGCTCAGCTCCGCCTCGCAGCCGCCGGGACCAGCGCCGACCGTGAGTCCAGAGATTCCGGTCGCTGCAGTTGCGTCGAGCTCGAGCGACGAATACTTCTCGCCGCCGACGACACCACCACCTGCGCGTCGGCGAGGAAGAAGCCGACCTCCGGCCAGCTTAGGACCTCGAGGCCCACCGGCCTCTGATAGGGTCCCCGCTGCCGGTGGAAGTGTGCAGCGCATGCGATGGACACAATCCATTAACGAAAATGTCATGCGCTCATACTTTGGGGCTACTGAGGGGGGAAGTAACCTGACTGCGTACCGTTGTCGGATGCTCTCTCTGTTTCAGGTGCTTGAGCCAGCTGTCAACGTTTCGGCCCAACGACTATCGGATCAGGTGCGGGTCATCCAGCGTAACCGTATGCTGGATGATGCCGTACTTGATAGACTTCGCCTCGAATCACGGAGTAGCCGTGTCTCACCGTCTTCGCCACAGGCCGCGGTGCAACTGCAGCCCAATGTTTCACCGCGACCCGACTACGTTGGAGAGAATGATGATGACGGGGCTATATCCGTGAGTACCCAGTGCAATGTACGTTTGAGGAGCGCTTTGGAGGATGCATTCCGGGAGTACCGCTTCACGCCGGCTGAGCTTAGACCTAGATTACCTCGTTTGCCCATGCATAAGAAAAATAGGGCGCTGGTGTGTGCTCTGGATTCGCAGCTATCAAATTGTTTTGATAGCAGCGAAGACCTTACTGATACCCACTCGATCTTGTATTGTGCTGCTGTAGCGGCATGTCATGTAGCTCGAGTCAAGTTTCCTAACAGTGACCGAGTTACACGACCAGCTGTACCAGCTTGGCAGTGCAGGATCGAGCGCCGTATCGGTGAGGCCAGAGCACTCATAGGCAAGCTTATCTGCTTCAGGGAGGGCAACACTCGCCCTAGGGTGATGCGCTTTGTGAGGCGGGCGTTCTCGGGGACAGATATTAGTCCTCGAGATTATCTACCCCATATCACAGAGCGTATCGACTTCCTGAAGCAGAAGGTCTATGCATGGGCAAACCGTATTCGACGGTACAAGCGGCGAGTGGAGCGGTACACCCAGAATCACACGTTCCAAAGAAACGAAAGGTGGGTGTATAGGGCTTGGGAGCGACCGGACCAAGGTGTGATTAATACGCCCCTTCCGGATGATGATGCCATGTGTTCATTTTGGCGCAGCATCTGGTCGGTGCCTGTCAGTCACACCGAGGGTGATTGGACTCGGGAGATCGAGCGAACGTGCGATCTTATACCAGAAATGGGGCCAATTACCATCAGCCCCCAAGACGTAGCGCGTGCAGTCCGTCCGTTGCCTAACTGGAAATCTCCAGGGCCGGACGGGCTGCATAACTTCTGGCTTAAATGGTTTCAAAGATCGCATGCTCGCTTGGCAACCCAATTCCAATCTGCCTTAGAGTCAGGGTCGCTGCCCCAGTTTCTTACGACAGGAATAACCCACCTGCTCCACAAATCGGGTAGTACTGCGGAGCCTAAAAATTATAGACCGATCACGTGCTTACCGACGGTCTATAAAGTTCTTACATCTATTCTGAGAGCCAAAATTAATAGTCATATTGAGACAAACTCCATCATGTCTGCTTCTCAGAATGGATGTAGGAACGGGTCCCGTGGTACTAAGGAGCTGCTCCTCATTGATGTTGCCATTAGCCAACAGGTTCGTCGTTCTCGAAGAGATTTGTCGACATGTTGGATAGATTATAAGAAGGCCTATGACTCAGTTCCACATACATGGCTCATGAGGGTGCTGGAGCTCTATAAAGTTGATGCAACTCTTCGCACCTTCCTGATGTCGTGTATGGGGCAGTGGAGGACGGCCCTTCACTATCCAGGATGTCGACAAATCCGAGAGAGCAGTGAACCGATAAGGATCGAGCGTGGCATATTCCAGGGCGACAGTCTGAGTCCACTGTGGTTTTGCCTAGCTTTGAACCCCCTCAGCACACTGCTGGAGGGTTCTGGCTTGGGCTACCGGTTGAGAAGAGGTGGTCAGGTTATATCTCACCTTCTTTACATGGATGATCTGAAACTTTTTGCCTCCAACAACTTGCAACTGATGGAGCTACTGAAGGTAACTGAAACCTTCAGTAGTGCCATCAGGATGGAATTTGGTTTGGACAAATGTGCAGTCATGCATGTAAAGCGAGGAGAGATTATGGAATCCGTGGGTACCCAACTCTCGGATTCCATATACATTAGATCCCTCTGCTCAACCGAAACTTACAAGTATTTGGGTATGTCGGAAGCGTTAGGCATCAATGCCGCTGACATGAAACAATCGTTGAGGGAGCGCTTCTTTGGCCGCCTGAATAAAGTGTTGAATAGTCTTTTATCAGGCGGGAACAAGGTGCGCGCCTTCAATGGTTGGGTCATGCCGGTTTTGATGTACTCTTTCGGCATACTCAAATGGACTCAGACAGAACTCGACGCCCTGGATAGGAGGGTCCGCTCACTACTTACCGCAAATCGGATGTATCACCCACGGTCATCGGTGATGAGGCTGTATATCCCGCGGAAGTGCGGAGGTCGTGGTTTCTTAAATGCTAAGACCCTGCACAACCGTGAGATATGCAGTCTCAGGGAATACTTCCTGAAAACCGACGTGGGGATCCACCGAGATGTGGTTGCGGTAGACAAAGGCCTCACCCCGCTCTCCTTGGCTAACGAGAACTGGCGCAAACCTACAGTAATGGATACTAATGAACGCAGGGCAGTATGGCAGGGCAAGGAGCTTCACGGGCGTTTTTACCGGGCCTTACATGGGCCCGATGTAGATCTTTTAGCGTCCGTATCCTGGCTGCGCTTTGGTGATCTCTTTGGAGAAACCGAAGGTTTTGTCTTTGCAATTATGGACGAAGTTATGATGACGAACAACTACCGGAAATACATTGTGAAGGACGGTACGGTTGACATCTGTCGGGCATGCCACCGACCCGGAGAATCAATCCGACACATTATTTCTGGATGTTCTCATTTAGCTAACGGAGACTATTTGCATAGACACAACCTTGTAGCCAGGATTATTCACCAGCAACTTGCTCTCAAATACAATCTTGTGGAATCAGAAGTACCGTACTATAGGTACGTGCCCGACCCAGTTCTCGAAAATGGCAGCGTCACATTGTATTGGGATCGATCTATCATCACTGACAGGACTATTGTTGCCAATAAGCCTGACATAGTGGTGATAGATCGACTAGAGCGTCGCACAATGATTGTTGATTTAGCGGTCCCTCATGACGAGAACCTCGTGAAAGCTGAGAAAGATAAACAAACTAAATATCTTGACTTAGCTCGCGAGGTTGTCGACATGTGGGAAGTGGATAGAGCAATCATTGTGCCGATAGTCGTAACGGCCAATGGCTTAATAGCTAAGAGCCTCGAACAACATCTGAGGAGGCTCTCGTTAGGCAGCTGGATCAAGGGCCTGATTCAGAAAGCAGTTCTCCTGGACACGGCGCGCATTGTTAGGAGATTCCTCTCTCAGGAGCCCTGACCACCGGTAGCATGGAACCTGTTCCCGATGCCGGTGGGCTACTATTTTTTATATTTTTAAATGTTTTTTTTTTTTTTTGAAATATTTAAAAATGTAATCAATATGTATATAAATTTAATAAATGGAATAATAATAATATTCCACAACTATCACACAACGCCGTCTAGTCTCAAGCTAAGCAGAGCTTGTGTTATGAGTACTAGACAACTGATAAACATACTTATATATTTCTAAATACATACATATTATAGATAAAATTACACCCAGACACAGAACAAATGATCGTGCTCATCACACAAACATTTGTCCTGGGTGGGAATCGAACCCACGACCTCTGGCATAGCAGTCAGGGCCACTAACTACTAGACCAACAGGCCAGTCCCAATATAATGAATAAAAAAAATTAATAATTATAATAATTGTTGTAGACATGTGGGATGTGGACTCAGCGATCGTTGTACCGATAGTTGTGTCAGCCAATGGCTTTATAGCCACGAGCCTCGACCACCACCGTAGGAAGTTCACGTTAGCCGGCTGGATCAAGGGCTTGACTCAGAAAGCGCCACTTTTGGACGGCTCGCATTGTCAGGAGTCCTTTCTTTGGAGTCCTGACTGTCCGGTAACTTGGATGCCGCCGCCGTTCCCGATACCGATGGGATACTGTTTTTTATATTTTTAAATGTTTTTTATTTTTACTTTCTGTATTCTATTCCATATTACTAAAATTTAATATTCTCTATTTGATTTTTTTTACATTATTGGCTGAAACGATGATGATGATATCGAATTTATAGAAAGTGTGTTATCCAAAATGGATGACTTCCTTTTCATATGCGGTAGTCTTGACTGTTACTCAACATCGACTAATGTCTCTTGTATAGACTTTCAATTACTAGTAACTGAAATCTTATCAATCTCAATTTTAATTGATGACCAATAATATCCAAGTTCTATATCGTTAACATCAATTTGAAGACTCGAAATAAATTACAGGTAATTCAATTGATATTATTATACAGAGTAAAGTCATTGATTTTACTTTATGTCCGAATTATGTAAACTAATGTAAAGTATCGAATGCATGCGTTGTGTAACAGTGGCGGTTACACCTTTTGGTTTAATAAATCGTTGGTACTAATGGGTTTCCGATGTTACGCGTCGGTGTAACACGCGGTCTCCTTATTACTCGAATAACAATGTTTGTCGACTTTTCAGTTGTGGGCGGATACGCTAAAATTGGCTGGAATTATTGTGTTGCTGTAAAAGCTTGAATTGTGATAAATATAGTTGGTGTTAAGTGTTACTTTGTTTTGTAGGTCTAATGTTTTTACAAGCTCCGCTAATAGCAAAGTATTTAAATAATTAGACATTTATAAGAAGAGAGACTTTAATTTTGTTTTCCTTTTCGATTTTCAATCATGCAAATATATTTTGCTAAAGCCGGCTACCTAGAATATTTAGAATGTTGTGATATTAATAGTTTTTTATAACATACGTATGCGGGATTGTTCAAAAGAATTACCGTTTACCTGGAACGCAAAGGGCAACTGAAGAAAAACAGGTGGGTTTTAGTCAGTAAATGTGTTATGAGGATGAGTTTTTAGATGATAATAAAAATATGTATCAGTAAACTTATCCCGAGTTTTTTTTTATTATTGATAGACTCGCGTTTGACCACTATCTCACGATGGTAAGCGATGATGTGGCCGACGATGGATCACGCTTGCCTAGAAGTAACCTATTCACTCTTGACTTAAAGACCCTGACGTTATAGCTATCAGGAAACACAGACTCCGGCAGGGAATGCCACTCCTTAGCTGTACGCATTATGAATGTGTTCCCAAAAGGCTTTGTACGTATGGGTGAGATGTCCACCATCACGTAGATCCTTTTAAACATAATAAGACACTACTGATTTATGTGAAAACAATATTCATTTACCAGATAAACTTGAGAATTAACTAGAAGTTCTAAGTTTTACCATCTTCCCGGTTCCACAGCAACGTTTACACCGTTACATTTATAGACGTCACGATGGTTCCGTACTAAAGGAATTTTATTATGTGGGCGAGGGCAATTTGTTCGACGGTCTGCCAGATTGAAAATTGTTTGAATTAATCATTGTGATTACCGACGACGTGGTCAGGTGGTCCACAGTACAAGCTGTGTTGCGTACTGGTATTTTGTGTAAGCGAGGAGGGCATTTCATATTTCGGCGTTTAGAAAGAGCAATAATTAAGAAAGCGAATTTGTTACATGAAAAATGTCCCGATCTGAGTCTGAAAACTGAAAAATAACTCTCCCAACTGTGAGGTGTGTGGTTTAGTAGAAGATATGCATCATTTGTTAATGGAATGTGTTCAATATGAGGCTGATAGGAGTAAGTTGTTCAGGGCTTTGAAGTTGAACAAGAACAATATAGCTTTTTTTTTTTCGGATGGGAAAATCATCTCATCTCATGACCGCTCTTGGGCGGAGCGCGAGATAGTGTCAGACTTTTACTGACTAAAAACCTACTCCTGTTCCTTCTTTGCCATTTGTTTTCCAGGGCCCCGGGGATCTCTTTCGCATCACCCATGGCTCCAGTAGGCTTCGAAAGAACAATATAGGTACATTCCATCAAATGTTAAGTAAGCCGACTTTCGATGATGCGAGAAAATTGTTCGACTTTATGGCCCTGATCCATTGATCTCTTGTAATAATTGTCTTAGGGTACGATGGGACTGACATACGCTGTGCGTTATAAAAGTCCCTAATTTTATAAAGAAATAAAAAGAGCAATCAATTAAGGCTGCTACATCTGGCATGGTTGGCGCAGTGGTTGAACGATTGGCTGTTGCACTTCGGGTCGCGGATCCCGCAAGGAACAAATATTTATATGGCCTACAGCATAGGTGTTTCGGGTCTATGACCTGTACCATGACGTATAAAGTAAGATTGTTTCATTCTAATTTCCAGTGTGGGTAAGAGATGGCGCTAGACAACCTTTATAGCTCTGTCTCTTACCCACACTGAAATAAGAATGAAACAATTTTACTTTAAACGTCATGATTACCCCATCGGTGTCTTGTATATGTTAGTTTACATGTTAGTGAAAGGACCTACGATACAGGAGTAATTCATGTCTAGGGAAATGTATTTTTTTTTAATCTCTTTAATTATTGTAGACCAGTGACCCGCTCTGATTTTGCAGGAGTGTGAATTATATACAAAAACCGTCCTTGTTTTTTATTAGAGAAAACTGTATCCAAAAGCAGCGTTTAAATGGTTTAGAAGGATTAGCCGGAAAGAGAATTTGTATTATACTCTGTAAAGATTTAACAAAAGTGAAGAAAAATAAAAAAAAGGAAGTATTTTTAGCACAGGCCACAGCAAAAGCAAAAGTCAAAAGTAACGAAGAGAAACTAAAAAAACAATTTTGAAGAAAATAAAAATGAAAATGTTACCTACTTAAGTAAGGTGAAACCAAGCCATTCGCTAAGTGTGACATTTTCGCTTCGTGCTTTTTTTGAGGCAGGAAATCTTCCAATGTCTTTTCGCGCTCTACAGTGGAGCGAGAGGACGTGCCAGACATTTTCTGACTAAAAACACACCTGTGTCCTTCAGTTGCCCTTTGCGTTCTAGGACCACGGATTTCCTTTTCAGAAAATACCTGCAGCCCCTACGATTTGCTGAAACTGAGGACGGCGTGAAACATTACGCGCTGTTGATGACTTGGTCTCGGTAATTATGACTACCGGACGGCCGGAGATCTTTTCGTGCTAGAGTTTGTATGTAGAAAATGGAATAATGGTAGTCTTATTGTCCCCTTCCTTTTTGTTTGAGACATGAAATCATCAAATAACTTGAGCGAAAGGGATTGTCAGATTTTACTGATTACTTTAAGTCAAGAGTGAATAAATAGATTACTTCTAGGTAAGCGCGCTCCATCGTCGACAGCATCGCCGCTTTCCATCAGGTGAGATAGCGGTCAAGCGCGAACCTATCAAGAATAAAAAAAACCTACCTATGTCCCTTCAGTTCCCCTTTGCGTTCCACGGTAGCGGTAACCCTTTCGAATAATCCCGGACATTTTATTTTAATCTCTATGTTCATTTGACTCGACTGGCCTGTTGATCTAGTGGTTAGTGGCCCTGACTGCTATGCCGCAGGGCGTGGGTTCGATTCCCACCCATGACAAATATTTGTGTGATGAGCACGATCATTTGTTCTGTGTCTGGGTGTAATTTATCTATAATTGTATGTATTTAGAAATATTTAAGTATGTTTATCAGTTTTCTAGCACCCATAACACAAGCTCTGCTTAGCTTGGGACTAGACGGCGTTGTGTGATAGTTGTGGAATATTATTATTATTACATTATTATACAGTTCAAGTCATATACGTTTGACAACCTTATTTACACAGTACTAGTTTCTTATACACACAATGTACATTATACATACATTGTCAACGTTCTAAGTAACAACTAATATTGTCTGACCCACTTCTAACAACCTATACATTACATTATACATCTCTATAATTACACAGATCTATCGAATCGCAATTACGAAATTAACAATTCAATTGTGTCTCAACAGTCCAATACTAATAAAAAGTTATTGCACTAGATATTGTGCGGAGTTAAAAAAGTCGATTAAATTCCATTTCAGATCGAATCAGACAGTGTTGTGTTGTGAGAGCAGTGTAGTGGTCCATTGGCAAGGCCCCAAGTTACGAGTTGAACGTCGCGGTTTCAAACCTGGCCGGACGCTTTACTTTTTGCAATTTATTACATTACCACTGGTATCAAAACAGTGATGAAAAACATTGTGACGGAACCGACATGTCCTTTAAGCAAAAAAAAAAACCAAAAAAAAATATTTCGCATAAGCCTACATGGGCACTTGTAAAACCCCAGAAGCTAGTACACGGTTCCAATTGGTCGTGTCCTATGAAGAAGAACTGGCAAGTATTTCCAAGGTTACTCTTATACAAAAAGTGTTTGATGTTACAATATTTCCATGTTAGAGTATTAATAGATAATATGTTAGAACAGATAGGCCTGTCAACATTGTACCAAAAAGCACAATAAAAATAATCATAATAAAAAAAAAATGAGTTATAATAGGAAGTAATCTAAGAATTCGTGGAATCTACAGTGTCCTCACATTCACATTATATAAAAAAGGCTATATAAAAAAAAATTGGGCTTGTGCAAGTCGGACTCGTGCACTGAGGGTTCTGTACAAATTTACCTATAAAAACAGTACGTAACTACAAATTTACATTATTTTTGATTTATCCCTATACTTGTGTTATGAGACCTTGCTTCATGCCAAATTTCAGGATTCTAGGTCAACAGGAAGTACCCGATGAAGTTTGATTTCTTGAGAGTGTCGAAATACACGTTTTTTGTGACATAAACGGCCGTATCTTTTTTTCCGTCAACTCAGATGTTTGATTTTTTCTCAACTTCAAGGGACCGCAGACCTGAGTATGTGGTTTTAATTTCAACTAAGGGTTCCGTTAATTTTGAGGTACGAAACCCTAAAAAGCAAGAAAAATATAAATAATTACAACTATCAAAAAATTAGATGTTAACAAAATAAATCACTAACGAATTTAAGGTAGTTGAAGTCTAAATAATTTAAAAAATATTAGCAATGTGTTAGAAAAAAAATGTATATATTAAAACAAAGAGGGAGCAGTTAATAGACAGAATATTAATGAGTTACCAGGGCACCATATGTGCAGAAGTAATCATTGCAAACAAGCGTGTCTTCGACATAGTCTTTAAAACAAGTGACGACTACAATTACTGTAGCTAAAAAATACTTAGGTAAAGGTGCGTAATCAAGTTAATGTAAACTTTTGCTTATGTAAAATCATATGGGATAGTTTTGTTTTGCCGCATTATTACCAGACGGCGCTTGTGCAGTTTTAATACTAGTTGATGTTACCACTGCGGTATAAAAACTCGTATGCATGTCGTAGCTAGAGCGGGAGAGTTATTTGATTATTTCCAACCTTAAAAAAAAGTGTGTAAAGTGATTATTACGGGCAAAAGTGTGTGAGAGAGATAGAGCGACGTATGCTCAGTAGCTGTCTTTTTCTAGAAGTCTGTAGGGGCGTGTCACACGCTTACAGGAGCGAATGTGTTCAGCACATAATCACTGAAAATTTGATAAAAAACTTTTTACAAAAAAAATACAACCGACCTCAAAGTAAAAAAAAACACTGAAAAATGCAAAATAACTTTAATTTCGGAAGTCGGTGTTTCTATAATAGTTTTGTCTCTTCATTATTTAACGCTTTCCGAAATTAAAGTTATTTTGCACTTTTCAGTGTTTTTTTTACTTTGAAGTCGGTTATATTTTTTTTGTAAAAAGTTTTTATTTAACACTTTTTAGTTACGGTACCATCACTAAAAAGTACCCCTCAGCTAAACTTAAATACCTTATGGCCAGAGTGCATGTCATGAAAATTCTAATAATCCCAAACACGGTTAAATTACATTAATTTATTACAGAGTTCCGGTGCCTAGCTTCATCAAATCAGTTCGATATATTCCCCTCTTCTTTCAGTCATCGACTACACGTATAAACAAAGCAATTTTGCTTGTTATGACGGTGCTGCTGTGATCCTATGAGGAGTTCAGTTCCATATCTTCGAAGTTCATGATCGTATCATAGCAATATTTCTATGGGACCAACTCGGAAGCATAACCTATAAATAAAAAATAAATAAATCAAATTGACCGAGAAATCGGTGAACATACATAAAAAAATAAAATAAAGAACATACATTCAGCCGAACATAGAACTCCTTTTTGAAGTCGGTTAAAAAGAAATGGATATTGACGACTTCGTTTACAAAGAATTCAAATTTGTCACGCTATTACTCAGTCCATTCTCTGTCTATGAAAATAATCGATTGGTTATGATGCAGTTTTACAGTTACAATTTCACGATAGACTATATAGTATCGTAGTCAGTTATTTAGATTTTATTATGTAAACAAAAGCGGTACGGTATTATTGTATTTTTGTTCGCAAATTGAATCAATTACGTGTCGATTTATTTCACCGTGAAATCTGGTGAAAATGACTAGTGTCTTTTTGGCCAATTATGGTATCTAGGTACCTGCTGTTTATTTTTTTCTCTACTTTTTTTTTATTATGTCACTATAATTTTACCGTTAGACAATCCCAAAGAGTTCGTATGTTTTGTTTATATTTTAGAATACGAATCGAGAACAAGACTATGTTTTTTTCTCGCACGAAGGAAAAATTCCCTTCTGGAAATCTTTGAAATGTCCCCGCCTTTGAAGAAAGTATTGAGATCTGTTTAGCAAATAGAATGTCGTTTAAATATAATAAATTATAAATAATCTTGTCTTTAACTCTAACATAAAACTGTCATGGTCGGTCAAGATTGGTTGCATCTAAAGTGTTTCTGTACAATTAAGTTTTGCCAGCATGTCTATCTCCTTCCTTTTTGTCTTGGTAAGAAGAAAAAGTTTTTCTATATTATAGTATCTAATATATTCCTTTATACCGCATACTTCGAAGGATTGGAACAGTATGCCTGCAGCGGTCTTCCCGCCCCATTATACGTCTTCAAGGCTAGAGTGAATAGGAATATAACTTAATAAACTAGTGCGAATTAACATCAACGATTGCATCACTGCTTACAATCAGGTGGGATCGCAGTCAAGATCTAGTGTACATAATTTAAAACAAAATGTGATCTTTCCTCGTTGCATAGCATAGCATAGCATAGTCGGCCTTATAATGTTCCCACTGTTGGGACTCAGGCCTCCTCTCTGGGAGAGGGGATGGGCCGTAATCCACCACGCGGGCCCAGTGCGGGTTGGTGGATGCCACAAGTCTTCAAATTTTTGGTTCTAGGACATGCCGGTTTCCTCACGATGTTTTCCTTCACCGTTTTGAGAGCAGTGGTGATGAAATAAATTAAACAAAGTAATGCGCCTGACTGGGTTTGAACCTGCGACCTACAACTCGTAAGTCGGGGCTGTTACCACTCGGCCACCACTGCTCCCACTGCTCCACTGCTTTTTCCTCGTTGCATGTCAAAGAAATGGACATGAACAGTGGGAATTCATTGCGTAGGTCACGGATAACCACTGGCTATCTTGGAAAGGCTAAGTATAGATACACTAAACGATATTCTTAGTGGATATGTTATGTTACAGAATCCTATTGTGTTATATGAGGACTATAAGTTATTTACACGCAATACATTTACTACCTAAACGTTGAATAGGTACCACCTGCAACCAATTCCGAAAATCTAGGCCAATAGATTCATGTTCTTAATTTAGCATAAGGCAGAAGAGTTGGTTACGAATGCACCATCAAATCAAAGGCTTCACTCGTAAAACGTAAGTGGGTCAACCCACCATTTTGCTCTCAGGCCTACGGGTTCGGCCAGAGTAAAGGACTTGCGCGGGTTCAAACTTACTAAGGCAGGCGCGAAGTATCTATTATATTATGTAACTGATAATATGATTTGTGTGTGAGTGTGGAGAAGCTTTTTGCACGTTCTTCTCCATAGAGATCTACGCTTAGGAACGTGCAATTTAGCTTCATTTTTTTTTTTTTTCTTTTAGACTGACCGACATTTTGACAATTCAAAAGTGCCTGTAATTGGTATATTTGAAATAAACGTTTCTGATATCTGATTATCGCTCATCCTCTAAAAACCGGTCAAATATGAGTCGGAAATATAATAAATAGTTCGATTTCCAAAGATATCCGAATGCAGAAAAGTAATTATAAGTATTGTGACGTAACTACAAATTTACGCTTTGTAGATTTTTCTCTTTACTTGTGCTATGAAAAGTTGTTCTTGCCAAATTTCAGGAATCTAGATCAGTGGAAAGTATCCTTTACGGTTTTGATTTACTTGCGAGCGTTAAATCATGCGCCGAAGCATAAACGGCCTTATCTTTAGATTGCGTTAATTTAGCAGTTATTTTTTTTTTACTGCTCCAAGGGGTAGCAGACATTGAGCATTAGATATTCATTTCTGTTTAATACTTCCACGCGTTCTCGAGACAAAGGGTCTTGATAGATAGACAGACGAACTACTGCAACTTTAAATGCAATTGTAATCGGGAGAATGCGGTCTCGCTAGCGAGCGATCATCAATTGTTTTATCCTGGAGAAACCCTTCTAAGCTCTACAACTCAAGATTCACTGTTACCACCAAGTCGAGCCCGCCATCGCGCCCGCCTCCGCCCTCGTCACCGCGCGTTCGGTTGGCTGAGACTTACCTGTACCTATGTGTTCAGTTATACTACTTATTGATGATAAAGTATAGACCCAGTGGATGGTAATACGAAACGATAATTTCGTGTTCTGAGTTTACGTTTGTTGGTAATGTTGCAGGTTAGTGCAATTTATCTAATTGCTTTTACTCCTGTTTTAATCATCACTATAATATTATAAAGAGGTAAAGTTTGTTTTTTTGTTTGTAGGAGGTAATCTCTGAAAGTACTGGTCCGATTGCTGCTTTATTTCTAAGTGACATAGGCTATATTTTATGTACGCGGGTGAAGCCGCGGGCAAAAGCGAGTGCGTAATATTACAGTTGAGCGTCTTCAGAGCTCAGAACTTTTCTAAGACTTTTCAGTTTTCATGTCCTCAGGATTGTGACAGCCAAGCATCACACTAGTATTATAAATAAAGGCGAAGGTTTGTGTGTTTGTAAATGTTTGTTACTTCTTCACGCTCGAACGGCTGAACGGATTTCGATGAAACTTGGTATACAGGTAGACCATGTCCTGAAATAGAACATATGACGTTATTTATTCCGGAAGTATGTTCCGTTGGGATAATTTTCTACTATCACCGTTTCACGCAGGCGAACCCAATGACAGCAGTCTAGTCGAGTCTTCTATTCAAGATCACGAAATAGAATACACGCAACTATCTAACAGCTGTTCCAATAAGAATAAAAAGGAACCAACCTAACCGTACTACGCATCGAAGAATGCACATTCCAGCTACACTTTGAACCGGCATCGGCAAGGCGTTGGGGCCACGAGGCACAAACCGTTCTAACATACTATGCAGTCGACATGTACATGTAAATGCACGCCTTATCCTTACTACGATAACTTTGTATACAGAACAAATGACAGAGCATAGGTTAATCATTGAATGGACTGAGATTAAAGTCAGAAAACTGTATTTGGGACGTTCTTCTCTTTTATTAACCGACTTCAAAAAATGGAGGAGGTTCTCAATTCGGTTGTATTTTTTTTTATGTTTGTTCAACTGTAACTGTAACTCCGTCGTTTATGGACCGATTTGCAAATGCTGATATTTCCTCTAAAAGGATATGCTTCCAGATTGGTTCAATTTTTTCAAAATCCAGTTCTTATGATGGGACTCATGAGGAATCGAGGGGACCCCTCAAATATTCTAGGCAACTATAAATATAGTGATTTTGGTATTTTCATCGAGAACTTAAGCATTTACAGTTAATAAGTAACATTTGATGAAGTGTAAGTAATGATGAGATGATGATGATGGGGGTGATGTGATGATGTTGAGTGATTAAGAAGACTTCACTTACTTAGAACTTCACCCTCACATAGATATCACAATGAAGACAGTTAAGTAACTATGATAATACAAATAAATAAATGATTCTTGATTTGAAAGAAAATAAGAAGATTTAAACGAAGATTTAAGTTAATTTCGTTTACGATTGAAAATGTCACATGCTTCTCCAATTATTTTGCTTAAAGTGAATAAAAATCACAATTGATTACTTAACTATCACAGTTTCTACGGCAAATCAATTTACACCCACACAGCTGTTATGTAGCCATTAGATGCGCATTTCTTTGTAACCGTAAAAGTAGTTCAGATGAAGTGACGTTTCCAATTTGGCGTTTTACGCCATGCATGGCGCAAATACCACTTACAGAACACCTTGATGTTCTTATTAAGGGTCAGTTCACACCGAGACGCCACCTGACGCGACGCTGCGCGATTCAAAATGTAACTTTATCTCTTTTACTCAGATCGAGATGTCTCGCGGTGTCAGCGCTGCGTAGTGCAACTGAATTCTCACAATAATATCTGTATCTACTCGCGTAGTGAATTAAATTAAAGTCTCTCTTCGCGCAGATTCGCGTCTCGTCGCATCTCGGTGTGAACTGACCCTTAACCTATACTCGCTCCCTGCTGATTGTTCCTGATAATTTTGCAACTTGTGTAGGTAATTGTCGATATCTCTAAAATCTTGAGTTGCTTATTACTAATGAAGTGGACGTTCTGTATCACATTTATCCCTTATCCTGACTAAGGTATCGAGTCCAACTTAGCATATCGTCCAGGAAAATCGCAGTATACAGGGTTAATCAAATATCAAATGAATCAATTTGCGATCTGAAATGTTGCTAGCATTTTGTTTGTAACTGTATTTAATGATAAAATTAGATGTATGATAAGCGTAATTGATTATTTTGCTATAGAAAGTTGTATTACAATTTGTATGGCGCTATCGTAATAGGCTGGTTTTTTGTAGTGTTTAACAACTAGAATAAATTGGTACGCCAAGAGGTATTGTTAACAACTAAGCGGATGTAAAGTAGCTGAATAACAAGATTGCAATGCTTTGATACGTTATGCATACTTAATTATTAATTTTATTTGATGACTTTTGTACGGGCTATGCTGTACATTGAACTTTCCTAGTTTGTACGTCATAATTGACTGGCCTGTTGGTCTAGTGGTTAGTGACCCTGACTGCTATGCCAGAGGTCGTGGGTTCGATTCTCACCCAGGACAAATGTTTGTGTGATGAGCACGATCATTTGTTCTGTGTCTGGGTGTATATTTATCTATATATAGATAAATATACACCCAGACACAGAACAAATGATCGTATATGTATGTATTTAGAAATATATAAGTATGTTTATTAGTTGTCTAGTACCTATAACACAAGCTCTGCTTAGCTTGGGACTAGACGGCGTTATGTGATAGTTGAAAAAAAAAAAAAAATTACGAATGCTTATATTGTTTACTTGTGCATTTAACATAGCATTTAAGTCGAATTATTATGTAATTATTACAAGTAACAATAAATTCCTCAAGGGAAACGTTCGTCTACTCATTTACATAACATAACATCCTTCAAGAAAATTACATAACAGGAACATAACATTTTTACTGTTGGGCATTACAACCCCAACAACTTTGTAAGACCCAACTGTACGAGCGTAATCTCAAATTGTTTTAAGGTTCTTGTAGACAGCCGCGATGTGTCTAGGTATGCAATTCAGTGTCATGATCAATTAACAGTACACAATAAACCCTTTTTAATAAGAATTGTTCTACGAATATGTTAGTACGGACCATGAAGGAAATACCAAGGTACGGACAGCGTTATCAATTGGTTAACTATTTGATGCTGCTGTCTATAATACCAATTTTTTTTAGGTGAAAATCATCAAATATTCTATTACTTCCCGCCTCTTTGTTGAGGTGGGAAATCAATAAATAACTTCCTGCTCTGTGTGGAGCGATAGCGAATGTCACCTTTTTACTGACTAAAAGTCACCTGTGTTCCTTCAGTTACCCTTTTCGTTCCACGCCCACAGTCACTCTTTCGAACAATATCGCAGCCCAGACTTTTCCAAATAGAATGGTACGAGAGGGAGTATCAGAATTTCATTAATTAAAACCCACGTGTGTTCCTCCGATTGCCCTATTCGTTCTAGGGCCGCGGTAACTTTTTCAAACAATCCCGCAGCCTTAGATTTGTATATATCCTAGTTAGATATAAGAACACCAGCTTTTGTCCGCGGCTTCGCCCGCGTATATATAATATGGCCTATGTCACTCAGAAGTAAAGCTGCTTTCTATTGGTGAAAAAAAATTAGCAATCGGACCAGTGCTTTCAGAGAAAACATCCTACAAACAAAAAAACAAACTTTACCTGTTTACAATATTAGTGTAGATTTACATAGCCAGCTTCCTTAGCCAATCAGACTCTCCCGCGCCTCTTCCAATACATCAAATTTAATCTAGATTCGCACTAAATCTAATCTTACAATATCATCCTCGTAATAAATCGTCCGGTACGAGCTGACCCGTGTACCTGCTACGGATGTCGATTACATCAAATGAATCATGACATCCCTACTAATATTAGAGATTCGAAAGTAAATCTGTCTGTGTGGTTGTTGGTTTTCACGTAATCTTTGAGTCAAGAGTGAATATGTTACTTGTAAACAAGCGTGCTCTATTGTCGACCACATCATAGCTTACCATCGGGCAAGGCAGTAGTCAAACAAGAGCCTAACACTTTTTTTGGAATTTACACAAATTGGAACATGGAGATCACAGGAGCACGATCCTTTAGATATCGTGTTATTTTTTTCAGATGAGAAGTATCCAATGATTTCTCTCGTTCTACTGTGGAGTGAGAGGGTGAGAGGGTGTGTCAAGACCACGGTATCCTTTTCAGAAATTTTCATGGCTCTAGCGGGCATCGGCCCTACTGAGCCTCTACGATTTTACTGACATCCCTTTGAGGCGCGCGTGCGTAAAACACTACTGCTGGCCGGCTGTCGACAGCTTAGGCTCGATCCTTACCGGACGTCCGGACTGCGAGCTACCCATTGCTCGTCGTCCGCTAGATCATGTTACCCAGTTAGCACTTCGTTGTGGAAGTCTTACAAATGCTGGTTCGGTCTGCAGCCAGTATGGCGGGAAGTACAGCCCCATTATAATCGTTGGGAAAAGGCTGAGTACATTTCCATGGAGTAGTTTCCGGCGTCCACGCGGGCAAAGCCACAATCAGAAGCTAGTCATGATATAAATACAGAGGAAACTTCTATTTCTTCGCGGCCTTACAAAATATTTGCGTTCTCCGGGAATATGACAGTGGGTGCACAATAGATATTTATACGTGGGAAGTTTTGTCCTTTGAAACTATATTTTCATTTTGTTCACGTTTGTCGAAGTAAATTGTATAGAAAATAGGGTACTATCGTAGATTTTACTGTAAGTTTTCAAAGCAACATCAAGTTTTATCTAACAATCATATTTGTCTAAATCATACTGTAAATATTTACATCGTAAGTGTTTGATTTACCTACTTTGAAAATACCAACCTGAAGCATAGTTTTATATTACATAAGTCAATAATTTTCTGCTGATGAGAATCCTCGCTGGGTTCATGAGATCTAGGATCATACGTACCTTAAAGGTTTGTTTGTTGAACCGTGAATTTATCAAATAGCTTCCTCTAATCTGGGTGGAGCTAGAGGGAGTGTCACACTTTTACTAAAACCCACCTAAGTCCCTTCAGTTGCACTTTGCGTTCCATAGCCGCGCCGACTCTTATGAACAATCAACGCAATTTGTATTCCAAGCTCAACACCATAAAACCGCCTTAATTAGTTCAAATAAAGATCAACAACACATCTTACCATAACAGTACATCTATTGACTAGCAATAAAACCATACTTCTCCCTTTAAAGTCCATACTAGCCGAACCTTTATAGTGAACTTCGCGAAACGACGCCTACGTAGTTAGCAATGCCGTTCTATAAATTGCACTTCGTTATGCTAAGTCGATAGGCAGGTGGTCTGTCTGCTTACCTGTGAACGGTGACGTATGTATGCGTGTTGGCTGTGCTGGGAGTCGATGAATGATGGGAGAAAGAACCGTTGTGATCAGCGTTTGACGGTTTGCCGCGGTGTGCATGTGGGTTTGTTGATTATTATGTAGAACTAGGTCCTGCTAGCGGCACCCGACAGCATCAAAAACACTCAGATATAGTTAAATACCTTAATATTGCTGGGTAAAGTCTAAGCAGATTGATTGAAGCATCTTTCATGATGACCTCGTGAGTGTCGCGGGAATCCGATGGATGCGAGACGCACAGGACTGATCGTTGTGGTGACGCTTGGGAAGAGGGGGAAAAATGTCCAACAGTGTAGGTACGTCTTTCAGCTGAAATGATGATGAATCGCCAAACTTAAGTGGCAGTGGGCAGGGCACATTGCTCGTAGAACGGATGGCCGATGGGACCGAAAGGTTCTAGAGTGGCGACCGCGCACCGGAAGACGCAGCGTTGGAAGGCCTCCCACAAGGTGGACCGACGACCTGGTGAGGGTCGCGGGAGTGCGGTGGATGCGAGAAGCACAGGATCGGTTATTGTGGCGACGCTTGGGGGAGGCCTATGTCCAACAGTGGACGTCTTTCGGCTGAAATGATGATGATGATGATGATGATAATCTTCTTTCATAAACAAAGTTGAGGAACTTGCAACAGTATTACTCAAATTCTTAATAGAAATAACATTTTCAAATGAAATGTCGTTTTAAGTTACGTCCAATTATTTCTAAACATTTGTTTCCCTTGTTGTTTAGACGACAGATACTGTTAACCGTTTTGTGTATTCCAAGCAACGCCCATGCATTCGATTAAAGCGTTATAGTCTAACTTGAATATTTATCGCACGATTTATGTACCTACAAAGTACCCATACTGTTATTCGTAAGACGCGAAGTAATTATACCAAAACAGCTAATACTTAGTCCAAGAACTTCAATAAATAAACGCGCGTGCCATCCTTCCTTTTTTTATATTAAACTTAATATTTTCTTTTATTTAACTTATTGAAATATATAAAACATTTCGAAATATGAAAAACAGTTGACCACCAAGTAATATTATTATCTTTAAATATTTATAATTCTTCTGTACGTGTGTTTATCACCTAACTGTTCCTAAATTTTTTTTATTTTTTTATTTTATTTATCGTTTATTCCAGGCATATTAAGCCATAGCAATATAGACTTAAATAAAATTAAAATTAAAATTGTCATAACATAATGAATTAATTAAATTAAAATAGATTAAATAAATTATTGAAATATTGATAAAATTATTGATAAATTATTGAATTAAATAAATAAGTTAATAATATTATTGTAAATTATTATCATTATCATTACCATTACCAAATGGCTTGACCGATTTGGATATTTTTTTTTATATATATTTAAATGGGTCCCTGGAAGGTTTGAAAATACTATAAGACCCGGTAGGTGGTGCTGCATTCGGGTTCAGTAAAGCCAGATTTCGGGCAGGACAACGTCTGTCGGAACTGCTAGTTATGTTATAAAACTAAGGTTCTCACCGCGTCTGTCTGTCTGTTTGCGATAAACTATTTTTTTTATGTAGTTTTCAACAATAGACTGATCCATTAGTATAGTTTAGGTGTGTCATCATCATCATCTTCCTGCCCTTGTCCCGTGTTATTTGGGGTCAGCGCAACATGTTTTTTTCTTCCATTCTGCCCTGTCATTTGTCATGCTATCACTAACTTCCTTTTCTTTCATATAACTCTTCACACAATCCATCCATCTTTTCTTTGGTCTCCCTCTCCCTTGGTTTAGGTGTGTAATATCTCCATACATATTATAATTGGGCACGCCACAATTATGGCGGTAAGTCCCCTCTTTGAGGCGTGGTTGGAAAGACCTCACGGCGTCCTCACCTACCGTATGACGCAGGTTCTCACCGAACACGGTAAGTTCGGGAAATTCCTGCACCGGATTCGTGCGGAAGCGACGCCCGGGTGTCGCCACTGTGTGGACCGCCCGGAGGACACGGTGGAGCATACGGTGGAGGTGTGCCCCGCTTGGGCAGAGCAACGCCTTGTCCTCGTGGGGGCGATCGGCGGCGGCGATCTCTCGCGTCGGGCCTTGGTACAGGCCATGGTCCGTAGCGAGGAGGAGTGGCAGGCGGTCGCTTCCTTCTGTGAAGCAGTAATGCTAGCATAGGAGGCGGCCGATCGCGTGAGGCAACGCTCCTTACGCCCAAGTCGCCGCCGGGATTCCGATCCCGATTTCCGGCCACCGTAGGCGCGGGCTTGCGGACGGCGAGCAATGGGTAGCCCGCCGTCCGACCGTCCGGTAACCGTCCGGACCGAGTCTAAGTCGTCGACGGCGCGTATTGTTCCACGCGCGCCTCAGGGAGATGTCAGCAAATCGTAGGGGCCCAGCAGGGTCGAAGCCTACTGGGGCCATGGGTAGTGTGAAAGCGAAACCCGGGGTCTTGGGACGAAGGCAACGAAGGAACAGGAGTGGGTTTTTAGTCAGTAAAAGTCTGACACTATCTCCCGCCCCGCCCAAGGGCGGGGGATGTCATAAGATGATTTTCCCACCGAAAAAAAAAAAAAAAAAAAAATACATATTATAATAGAAAAGACTGGGGCCAAGGGTCTACCCCTTGGCCCCAGTAGGCTTTGACCCCTTCTGGGCCCCTACGGTTTGCTGACATGTCCTTGAGACGCGCGTGGAATAGTACGTGCCGTCGACGACTTGGGTTAGGTCCGGATGGTCGGAACGGTCGGGGAGCTACCCATTGCTCGCCGTCTGCAAGCCTGCGCCTACGGTGGCCGGATATCGGGATCGGAATCCCAGCGGCGGTTGGGGCGTGAGGACCGTTGCCTCACGCGTGCGGCCTCCTCCTTTGCTAGCATTACTGCTTCGCCGAAGGAGGCGACCGCTTGCCACTCCTCATCGCTCCAGACCATGGCCTGTAGCAAAGTCCGGTTTCTAATGAGTGTTAGAAATCTTTAAAATTCTCGGCAAAGCTGGGAAAAATTGCTAGTTGCAACTAAATAGACGATTAAAGTTCAAATAAGCCAATATAATTTTTCTTCATTAAAATGAATCGTTTCCATATTTTCAAGCCGAGTAAACCTCAAGAACTTGGTAAATATATTCCGGAACAATTAAAAGGCAAGAGATAAATCCTTACTTAGGAACGGGTAACTTACAAAATGGTCTATTAAAATTGTCACCCGACGTTTTTCACTTAGACTCGTAGTTATCGATGTTACCCAAGAAGTTAGTATGTTTTATTGGTCTGTATACGCCATGACAGCGGTTCGGCCCGCATCGGTAAACGCACAATGGACTGGAGCTAAGTAATATAGATAATTTATTATATATTTCCTAGTTTATTTGCGGCTTATAATTAATTCTCACGAGTTATTTATGAGGAATGTGATTGTTGTTTTCGAATGTTTTGAGATGCGCTTTCATATTTGAATTATTGAGTTCCTTGAACTGAGTCCAGTTGTTTTTCTTGTTCAGTGATGTAGGAGGTTGGAGTCGTAAATAATTTAGGTGTAGCATTAAATCTGGATTTATAGAGAAGCATGGAGTTAACTAAACTCCTGTTAAGGAAAGAAAATATATTTCGTTTTACGTATCGTGTCGTTTCTTTCGTCTTACAGTTCATCCTAAGGTTGTCTGGTAGATATCGCTGTCAGCGATAAGACCACCATTGTACCCATAGATATAATTTTGTGTAAAAGTGTTGTTACGTACTATTTTGGTGTATGTACAATAAAGTGTATTCTATTCTATGATAGTTTAATTAAGTTAATAATTATGTACCTTTTTTTCTCTCCGTTTAGCTTTAGGTGGAGCTAGAGAGAATGTCAGACTTATTCACCTCTGTTTCTTCAGTTACCCGTTGCGTTCTAGGGTCACGAAAGAGTTACTCTTTCGAACAATCCCGCAGCCCTGGCAGGCATTGACTTTAGTCATCCACGTTATTTTTGCTGGTAGCTTTTAAAAAGTCTTCTATTTGGCAATTTGTTTTTCTCACTATTTTCGTTGTACTTCAGAATTAGCGTTTCATCTTTCGAATGGTATGACCCACTTATTAGAGTGTCCAGAGTGTCCCTACATCTGCACTTTAGAGGACCTAAAAACGTATTTGACGCCGCTATAAACGTGGCAAGCTAGCTACTGGTCCCAAAAACCTGCTACTTTTTCTTCTTTAGAATTCTCATATGCGCAAAGGCACATCCTTATATGGCTGTAGCGACACCATCTAAGAATATTGCACAACAAGCGGATCACAGCTGTCATTTTTACATAAGCGCCAGTTTAATAGAATATTCATTTCCGCAAGTCGCTTCCAGCCTTCGTATTATGATTCATAACACCCAAGTTACCATGTTTGGGTATCGTTCTCGATATTAAACCTACTGATTTAGTACCATTCTACTACTCTTGGCTTATTACCATGCCTCTTCTTGAACAATACCATGGAACTTGTGATATGAATGTATCTTTAGTATGGTCACTTCCTCCCTGACTATTGATAAAACGATTATCAACTCTGGTTGCATCGGCGATGGTTGCTTTTTGCTTTATACAATGATACCAACCGAAACTTGATTTATTGAAGTATTTAAACGGCAAATATTACTGTGTAAAATGTGAGAGATTTCATTTGCCAGTAATAAATTTAATACCCTTAATATTACTTGGAATGTTCATTCAAATTCGTGGATTTATGAATTGTCATGATAAGTATTCATATCTATCTTCTATTGAGAGAGTATAGCATAGCATAGCATAGTCGGCCTTATAATGTTTCCACTGCTGGGACTCAGGCCTCCTCTCTAGGAGAGGGTATGGGCCGTAATCCACGACGCGGGCCCAGTGCGGGTTGGTGGATGTCACATGTCTTAGAATTTTTGATTCTAGGACATGCCGGTTCCTTCACGATGTTTTCCTTCACCGTTTTGAGAGCAGTGGTGATGAAATAAATAACACAAACTAATGCGCCTGGCTGGGTTTGAACCCGCGACCTACAACTCGTAAGTCGGGGCCGTTACCACTCGGTCACCACTGCTCTATTGAGAGAGTATGGAGTTAAAATTAAATTCAAATATTGCAACTTTCATCAACGCACGATTTTACACTCTTTATCTTTCACATCTATTAACTTAGTAATTCTGTTACCTTGCGTGTTTATTGGATAGCTGTCTTCAGCTTTATTTTCTGCTCTATCCGGTTCTCTATTTTTTAACTTACTGACATCTTTATCTCAACACTTGTTTGTATGATTTCTTATTTTTTCATGTCAATGTATCGCTCATTTGGTGCAATAATGACGCAAAACAAATAATAAACTAGTGCGCTTCACCATAACGATTGCATCAACAGGCGATGCTAAAAGTAATGTCATTTTTAAGCGACTTATTAAAATCATCGTAATTTTAAAAGAAATTACGACGAATTTAATAAGTCCTTTTAAAATGCCATACCTTTAATAGATATCTATAATTGCATCTCCTAAATTGTTGCACCAAATGGTATCGTCTCTAATTTTCTTACATGGACAAAGGAATCTTTTTGAAATCATTGTGAATAAATATTTAAGTCTTAAGTCACAGAAAAATCAGTTTTATGTTCCTCAATAGCTAAACGTCAATACTTTCGAAAGTGTATTACCTCAATAAACTATACATCTCATTGTGCCTTCTATTATTTTCTTAATAGGTTTCGAAAGGTGAAGTAACGAAATGAGCTGTAAGCAAATTTTTTGTTGGATTTCATAATAATAGATTAGACTGCATTCTCGGTTCAGGCTTTTTAGTTTTACCTTCTATTGTTCAGGTGTCATTCTCAGCTTGACTGTGATGGCAGTTCCGTTCAAGCGTTATTTGGTCTACGAAGTTGATGTTTTCGTAGACCTTTAATTTTGAGGCAGATCAAACAAATCTGTCTAAACTGCGTCTGCAGTAGCAGTGCTAACTCAAGCTTTTAACGCAATCCATTTGACGACCTAACTTCTTCTGGCTAGACCTTATCCCATTTATTTGGGGTCGGCCCTCCTTGTCCTCGTTTCCATTGTGCACGATTTTGTGCCATGTCGGTGTCGAGATGAGCTTTTCTAAGGTCTCTTTCTACCGTCGTCAACCAAGTGGAGGGTAGTCTTCCACGCGTGCGCTTCGTCGTAGGCAGTTCAAGGACATGCTTCACCATATGATCATCTGGGCGTCTTTGTACGTGACCATACCACCGTAATCGTTCCCCTAATTTTATCGGATATCGGAGCAACTTTAAAACTAATAATAATATAATAATATTCCACAACTATCACACAGCGCCGTCTAGTCCCAAGCTAAGCAGAGCTTGTGTTATGAGTACTAGACAACTGATAAACATACTTATATATTTCTAAATACATACATATTATAGATAAATTACACCCAGACACAGAACAAATGATCGTGCTCATCACACAAACATTTGTCCTGGGTGGGAATCGAACCCACGACCTCCGGCATAGCAGTCAGGGCCACTAACCACTAGACTAACAGGCCAGTCAACTGCCTCTTATGTACTCATTACGGATTTTATCTAATAGTGTGACTCCCGCTGACCAGCGAAGCATGCTCATTTCAGTTGTGTACCATTTGACGACCTTACGTGAAGTGATAAAGAGATGGAGCTATATAGCGTGTATAGTTCCAGCCCTCTTTCTCGCTAGCACGGCTAATATTTTAACAAGTCATGGTAAGACCAGGTGTTTATTTTCTCTGTCCATCTTAATAAAGTTCCTTAGTGACATATCGATGCGATACAACCCCTGTAACCTGACTCTTGCACAGGATCAACTTACAGCTTGTCAGATCTACCGCTAGTGCTCCCAACCATCACGTTTTACCCCAGCTATTTATGATCATCATTTGTTGTAATTTATTAGCAGACAGAAGGATCCTGATGTCCATTCTCTTAGCACAATACCTTAGTTACCCTTAACGACACTTTCAAGATGGCGGGTGGGCCATTCCTTTCGATCTTTACGAGACCAATTAGATATTACACCGTTAACTTTAATGGGATTACTTTAAGGAGAGTTTATAAACAGTTATAAAACTTAAGAACCAGATACAGACTCCTGGTAAATAATTGTAAATGGACCAAGTATCGCAATACTATTAATTAAGACATCGTTAAATCTGTTGGACCAGATTGCTTATGAGAATCAATTCCTAAGTCGTAGGAAGAAGACTGTAATAAAATTAGCTGACAGGTGCTGATTACAGGGTTGTTCGTAATAATTATTGCTAAGATAAAATGGTTCTAACATTCCAGAACATATTAAGCTTGAATTGCAATGGATATCTTTTTAAAGATATTTGTTATCAGTCGTGAAAAGCAAACCAGAAGGCTGGTTCGTTCTTTGTCCGAAGAATTAGCTTTGACATTTAACGTGGCTATGCTACCATTCTACAGTCCTGATGACAACGATATGGAGGGGTACTTTGACGCCTTACTGTATTTAATTTTGTATATATATTCATATTTATGTGTTAAGGTTTTAAATACTCGTAGTTCGTTAATATGTTCGTCATGTATTTTGTAACAAGTCAAATTATAAAGTTACTGACCCGCTTCCGTAGATCGTAGCGTATATACAACATTAGTTTTAGTATAGCGCTAGTGTCTAATGTCCGCTATAACCTGCCGTGACTTAGTGTCGTTGGTGTGTAACTTGTGACCTTTATCAAAAATTTTTGAAAAAAAATAAAAAATAATATGGTGTAAAAAATTTGGAAATCGATTCAGTTTCTGATTCTGAACAAACTATATTCAGGTTTCGCGACTAAAAAAAGTACAAGCTATACTTCCTCATGGACCTGCCCTACAGAAAGGCCAGATTTTCCGAATCCGACTGGTAGTTCCAGAGATTAGAGCGTTTAAAAATTCTTCAACTTTAATAAATTTGTATAGATGAATATTTTCTATTTATACATTACGCAACTTTACGAGGAAGCACGTAGTTTACGCAAACATGAAATAAATCATTGACATACCGTTAGTTATAATGGGTGTACAGAGAAGCAAGGCATCAGCCATAAACTTAACAAGGTACTTAGTTCCAGGTTAATATAATACAATAGTTCCTTGTTAGGAACGTTAAATAGCATACCGTTTCGTTCACGCACTGCGCAAACACTCGCTTAGATTTTTTCGCATTCATGGAATTCTATCGACAGCCCTATTCGGTGGATTTAGCGCAGCGGGTGGCTGTCTGAAACTGCCTCCAGTAAGGTTTCTTTCACAATTGTAAAATGGATCTCTTGTATCGATTAGATACTCGATATCGTAAGCCCACGTTTCGGGTGCTAATTATAGCTATTGGTTTATAGCCTTGAGGCGAAACGAGGGCTATGAAAACTGCTATAGATAACGGATTGTTATGACCAATTGTCAGTTTATGTTTGCGTTCTGTTACTGCTACTGTTGCAAATATTGTTTGAGAATGTAGTTTCTGAGCTTTCAAAATTATTGAGACTATATTTCAGAATAATGAAACGAGAGATCGGATCTCGGGAAATTCAAGTCGAAACTGTAAATACACTTTGACTGTTACGGAGCTCATTAGCAATAATAGAACCTAGTTTCAACAATGATAAAGCATACAAAAAAATAAAGTTTGTAGCATTGGTTCGAGATGTTACTGCGTTAAGAGTTGAAATAAATAAAACATGTCCATAGGCCTAATTTAAATTCAATTTATCGGCACATCTTTCTCTTGTTAGACAGCTAAGGCTGGCAACACACTGGCTGGTTTCAGAGGGAAGTGCACACGGACGACTGGGGCTGTTAATGATCCACACATCAATCTCTCAGGCAGTCGTAGACAGCTGAATCCGAAAGCTGTCGACTGCTTGAAACTTCGCAGATGTAAAATGCATTCTGAAGAAGAAGCATTATTACTTGCTTTCCTGACTCTGTAAAAAATTTAAAAGGCAATATGAGCAGATTTTGTGGCTCTTCAAATTCAAATTTATCTAAGCATTTCCCAAGCTGTATAGTTTTTGGGTTCTGTATCAGAGGGAAAACCAGCGTAACCGCTGTGTGTACATCCGGCTGTCCGTCTTTTTTTTATTTTGTTATTATTAACAGGCTTGCGTTTGACCACTACCGCACCTGATGGTAATTGACAATGAGGTCGACGATGGAGCTCGCTTGCCCAGAAGTAACCGGTTCACTCATGACTTAAAGACCCCTAGGTTGTAGCTATCAGCGAACACAGACTGGCAAGAAATTCCACTCAGTCTGAATATTAGCGGGCTGTATCTCATGAAGGTAGACTGTTGTAATTTTCAAAGTGTGTATTTCGATTGCCGCTATATCAAGAAATAATACACGTAGTAATATTCGTATAAGAAACGTTTTTTTTTCCTCAGTTTATGGTACGGAACCGGAACCCTTCGTGTGCTAGTTCAGCTCGCTTTTGGCGGTTTTTTTTTAGTTTTAACTGAAGGTCAGACGATTTCGTGTAGACATCTCAATTCAAAAGAGTTTAAAGTTAACTATTCATTTGAATCAGAAGTAGTTTAGCAATCTAATTTAGTCTATTGTTCTCAAGTGGAATAATTTTAACTTACTTAACCTCTTTTCTTGCTTGATTGCTTATCTCACAGTACTTAGTTTCTTTTTTGTTTCGTCTTTATTTTGATATTGTATTAAGCAAATTATATTATTACAGTCATTAAATGTAACTCACATATTCATTTCACCTTGATATGCCAGTTGTAGGCGCAATCGCATCTTTTTAGCAATATCAATAAACGCTACAAAAAAAAAAAAACAAGGCTAGTGTATTCCACTGGCCTTGATTTTTAGAGATTATGATTCTGTTTCACTTATTATAATTATAGGGGTTTGCTGTATTGATCGATTGAAACGTCTATTTGGATATTTAGATTGGCATCATCTTCAACGTGTTGGTAGGTCCTAATATTATAAAGTTGAAGTTTGTATGAAAAATTATGTTGGTGTTGGATAGTTCTAGAAGGCTTTTTTTTTCACACTAATCCCGCTCTTGGGCGGAGCGGGAGATAGTGTCAGACTTTTACTGACTAAATACCCACTCCTGTTCCTTCGTTGCCTTCGTCCCAGGGCCCCGGGTTTCGTTTTTACACTACCCATGGCCCCAGTAGGCTTCGACCCTGCTGGGGCCCTACGATTTGCTGACATCACCCTGAGGCGCGCGTGGAACAATACGCGCCGTCGACGACTTGGGCTCGGTCCGGACAGTTACCGGACAGTCGGACGGCGAGCCACCCATTGCTCGCCGTCCGCAAGCCTGCGCCTACGGTGGCCGGAATTCGGGATCGGAATCTCGGCGGCGGTTGGGGCGTGAGGACCCTTGCCGTTGCCTCACGCGATCGGCTGCCTCCTTTGCTAGCATTACTGCTTCGCAGAAGGAGGCGACCGCCTGCCAGTCCTCCTCGCTCCAGACCATGGCTTGTACTAAGGCCCGGCGCGAGAGATCGCCGCCGCCGATCGCCCCCACGAGGACACGGCGTTGCTCTTCCCAAGCGGGACACACCTCCACCGTGTCCTCCGGGCGGTCCACACAGTGGCGACACCCGGGCGTCGCTTCGCACGAATTCGGTGCAGGAACTTCCCGAACTTCCCGTGTTCGGTGAGAACCTGCGTCATGCGGAAGGTGAGACGCCGTGAGGTCTTTCCAACCACGCCTCAAAGAGGGGACTTATCGCCATAATTGTGGCGTGCCCAGTTCTAGAAGGCTAAATAATAACACACTGCGACCAATAGGAGCGGAGCAGTAGCCAAATACGCAGGGGACACTGGACAGCACACATCTTAACATTTACAATGTTTGCCAAAAATAAAATTGATTAATTTCATTGAAAACTATCCATTGATTTAATTCAATATTTTAATTAAAACCAATGATGTATGCAAATAGTTTAAGACACGATAATTTCACAGTTGATCAAACGCAACACCTGACGATATATTTGATCTCACAATAACACCATACGGGGCTTTGAATGGCACGAACCACGAAAGCGTAAAGGCGAAAGCAAAGCCATTATCAAATCATTAATTAGTTCCAGTGACATCCAACACTAATATCCACTTTCTTGATGCGGAGTCAATCTACCGAGAAATTGTGATGACTGTAGTAAAAAGTGCGTATATGGGAGTATGGGTAGGTACCGTAAAAGATACGACTCATCGGCGTATGAATGGTAGCATTACGTGGGCAGTAATACTTCCTTGTCCGTTATGTGCATCGTAGTTTCCGAGAGCTCTGTGACTTTTCAATTGTACAGTTTATGTAGTTATTGATGCGATATCATCTTTAACCCAACTGTTTTTCTTCCGGAAAAATAAACTACCAAATCGTGCGATCTTGAAAAGAACAAGGTCCCTTTTCTCTTTCAATATCCACTTGTAAACTCAGTTTCGTACGCACTCTGACCTCAATACTGCGTAACAGCGAAATTAAAGCAAAAAATCGTGTTTCCGAATTTCGCCATCAAGCAATTGTTACGGATCGAATTATCCGCCAGATTTCGGTCGGCTTTACTCGCAAGTGTGGTTGTATTTGCGCGTGACTTTCGCAATCGGTGACATTATCATGTCGTGTCTGGCCAAAAGTTAAACGCCCAACTGACCTCACGGTTTTGGCTACCCGACAAACTAGATAGTTTTTGTGTAAAAGAAACCGAGTTGGCTAATGCAGTTAGTTTGATTTCTGTACAATGTTGCAGAGTCTATCCTTGAATATTTTCAAGTGATAATAAAGTAGCGGAAGTTAATATCACTTCAAAATATAGTCGACCATTGTTTATTTCAATCTCTTAAATTCACTTTCCCTTAATGGCGATCAACTAAAAGCTTTAGCGCAGCATAAGTCTGTAATGTTCAACGTTTTCGAAATTATATTGCATTCAATCAGATTTGCTAACTAAAGCAAACTCTAATAGGACAAGAAAGGACTGACATAAATAAAATGAGCGATAGAAAACACGAAACTGTGTAGGTCTAATTGTGTACTTGCCTGTGTTTCTTTTTGTGCAATATTTTATACTGAACAACAAATAACACCAAATAGATTTTTTTTCTAAAACAACATCAAAATTGGTTAGATATTAAATCAAGCAGCAAATAGCATTTCAAATATAGGTAGAAAGAGTGAAGGTATGGTTGGAATATTTAGTTATCTCTTTTGTTCACACATAACCTCATGGCGGTGATTTTACTTTTCAGTACGTATATCCTTATTCTGTTACTTGACAGGTTTCCTTCCACCAGAATTTAAGGGTTTTTAACTTGCTTAATATTGAACGGATTTGAAAACTTCTTATTATTTGTGTAATAATTAATACAAAAGTTGAATCAACTATCCAATTTATGCGCATTGATATGAAGACTGAAACATTCTTCAGGAACAATAACTTCTTGTTACTAAAGACAATTCCGCCCATCTATTTGTACGTCCACAATAATTTACCAGCTATATAACCAATAGAAATGATATCATACCGTGGATAATATAATAAAATGTTCCGAACAACAGCCAGTGTCTAATCGTCACAGCCCGATATGGAAACGACCAGTCTGTCCGTTACTTACGATTTCATTCGAAAAAGATCTTAATCTTTGGCCATTATCGTCTGTATACGTACGTGAAAGGCTATCCGATCTATGTTGGCTTTATTTGGCTAGTAAAATCGAAATTAACTAGGTGGCCCGAGGTTTTGAGATGCTTGGGATAGTTTAAATGCTTTTTATGTTTGTCAAACAACGAGTGTAACGACGCTTTTTCTGTTTGATACACGTTTTGAGACAAGATAAGAGCTACTACGTCTAATTATTCTTTTCCGGAATTCCTTGAGCTATGTTTTCGGCTTCTTTAGTCGTTTCCTTTTCATCTTTCTCATCGCTATCCTCTCCTATCTAATTGGTAGTGTTAGCGACACTTAAAATAACTGGTAGCAGAGTACTCTCATTAGCTGCTTCTAGTTCCTTCATCCATGATATGTCAACTTTCAAGTTTTTTGTCTCACCTACCTCTATAATTGCATAAAAGCTTTTAATTTCGTCTGCCTTATACGGTGCTCGATTACTCAGCTATCCGATCATTACGATCCCAATTTAACAGCAGCGCCACTCTACTGGTTAGAGTCCATAGTCTAGACAATCAACGGACTTCTTAGCTCGATTCTTGATAATAAGTAAATGCCGGTCGTGACGTTGCCAATACCTGTTTCCATTTATGCACGAACATTGACGTGTTATAGATTAAGCACAGATGTCAATTCGTTTTTTGGACCGAAGTTATGTAGTGTTCCTTGTGTAATATTGGCAAGTGTTGTAATTTTTGATAACAAACCCTTAATATCTGGTCCTTACAAGCAGATCCTTCTACTCTTACTATCTTAGTCAATATTCAAGACCTATAGGTTATCTACGGGGCGTCGGAGAGGGAAAAATTGGTATCGTACGACAGTTTATCGCGCCATTGGAACCGGCTTTGGGGAGCAGAGTCCTTGTTGTAAACCACAGCCTCGGGCCCCAAATAGTATACAAGTATTAGTTTTTAATTACTGATTTAAAATATAGTTTACTCTATATTCTAGATCGATAGATAACTTACGGGGCCTCGGGGATGGCGTGAACCTCGGAATCGTACGGCAGCGGTGCGGTTTGCCGTACGTCATTGGGTTCTACTTTAGGTACTCGTAGTAGAAAAGGTGTGGTCTCTCTACGAAAGTCAGAGGTAAGAGACTATGAGAGTGATTCGGAGGTAAGTAGTACAAAATCGTTACGAAATATATTATAGTCATATATTTTTGACCGAAAGGCTTCATACAGGGCGTTATGTAGTGGACAGTTAGTGCGCGTCATTGGGGTCGGCTTTGCAGTGCAACGCAGGCGTGCTCCTTTATGAATCAATACCTGGGCCAATAGAAGGAGATATTATATGTAAATATATAAAAGGAGAAACTGACTGACTGACATATCAACGCACAGCCGAAACTACGGGGACTAGGAGTGTAAACTTTTGAACAAGCTTTCCTTTTTTAACATAAGCGAGCACTAAGAGAGGGTTTTTCAAAACTCACCCCCTTGGGGGATGAAAAGCGGGTCCAAAGTTTGTTAGGAGGAACCTACTTTCACGCGGGCGAAGCCACTGGCATAAGCTAGTTTTTTAATATAGTTTTAAGATATTGTCGTACACACAGTTGTGTTCTTTGAACTTTTTGTAATCAAATATAGTTCATGCTACAGTATCCGAGAATTGAACTCTCGCATCGTTGCTTAGACCTTTACGTAACTGCGATGATATTCCCTTCGATATAAACCCAAGCATTAATCGAATGGACATCATGGCCGACAATCGAAGAGAAAGCAATTACCGTGCTTTCACGGACGACATCCTAAATCAAGACCCGACCTTACAATGGAAACTCGTTGGGCGTGCATCCGAAGTATTCCGGAGTGCAGAAAGCACCGCTCGTCTCGTGACGGTGCTGTCCCGATAACGGCATCCTCGGGACCTTGACTGGTCGAAGCTTGAACTTTTATAGACCTGACGATCATTTGCCACGGTTTTAACTGGCTACGGGACTCGGTTTCCTGAGAATTTGTATTTAATGAGAGATATTTCTTCACTAGCTGCAGCCACCGGCATCGCTCCGATGATAATAGAAAATTATTCCAAGGCAACATACTCCCGAGATAAAAAAAGTATCCTATATGCTATTCCAGGACATGGTCTACCCGTTTGCCAAATTTCATCTAAATCCGTGAAAAAATAACCAACAACACACACAAACTCACGATGGGTTGAGTGTGTGTGTGTGTGTCTATGTTTGTATAATTAGTGTGATTTGCCCCTCTTTCTTCCATTTGGAGTTTACTTAAACCATGTTTTTATTGAATTGAGTAAAACGACAGCTACATTCATCAAAAAACAAACATTATTTTTATTACTTCCAATTTCTAAATAATTGTTTTACGGTACATAATATCTATTTGAATTCACGCTATTTTAAATTCTTTATTAAGATTATTGTTCGCCTCCCGGGGTTACACCAGTAGTTCTACAGGTTCTAATTACCATAACTCATTGTAATTAACTTCCTTTAAGATATTTTCTCTTCTAATTTAATTTCTGTTACCGCTTCAGACCTATGATATTGCAAAGTTACCTGTTTGGTTGAACCATTAATTCAGTATTATACTGTGCTTGAAGGCGTAAGAAAAACCTTTACAGAATGCAATTGAATAGGGCTAAGTAATAATATGTGCCCGGGCAGATTGCTTGCCGAACAGATGGTCGTTGGAACCGAAAGGCTCTAGAGTGGCGACCGCGTACCGGAAGACGCAGCGTTGGAAGGCCTGACCTGATGTGTGTTGCGGGAATCCGATGGATGTGAGACGCACAGGACCGGTCGTTATGTCGACACTTGGGGAGGCCTATATCCAACAGTGGACATCTTTCAATTGAAATGATTTTCTTTTTAGCGTGTCGATGGCAAAACTAATTTTAAATTCCTTGCTTGGCCCAGTATTCGGCCACGGCAATGCCGTCCACTGATGCTGTCATTAGGTCCCTGTGTGAACAGGTAATACACAGGGCACGTCATGCAAGTTGGAAGGTGGGACATAGTCTGCGGAGAGACGCCGCACAAACACTGAAGAAATGATGATGATGAAGTAATAATAACCGCACAGATCAATCTTAGAGGTTAAGGAACATTTGTCGAGGTCGATCTGAAGATGTTTGACCATCTAATATATCGTGATTCCTCCGTGCCTCGAAAAGCTCACTAAGCCGATGGTCCTGGCTGTCACTTGTATATCTTTGACAGTCGTTAAGGATAAACTAGTGAGAAGCCAAAAAAGTCTAACACCAGACTCGCCAGTGGCTACAGTATCATTCAATTACTCGGTTGTAAAGGTCACCAACCCGCACTGGGCCCGCGTGGTGGATTACGGCCCATCCCCTCTCCTAGAGAGGAGGCCTGAGTCCCAACAGTGGGAACATTATTAGGCCGACTATGCTATGCTATGTAAAGGTCATATGGGCAATCGCTCCATGTAAAATACTACCACCACAACATAGTTTGTAAAAGACTAAGCAGATTGATCAAATGTAATTAAAAAGAGAAAATACTGGTGTCCCTACTTATTGTGTGAAGTTTTAGTATTAGTCTTCAAGTTTCAAATGTCGTTGCGAAGCTTCGAACGTGGGAGATTCACATTTTACCAGCAAATCACGTTTCATGTTTAACGTGATTTCTATTGTAAAACGACTATTTCTTGGTTTATTTATTACTGCTTGTGGCTAGCACTTATTCTGACACCTGATTTTAATCGCTGCTTATGGTGGTTGCTAGACTGTTACATTACTCCTTTCTATGTTAAATATTATTGTAACTAGATGTTTGTTAGCTAACATTAAATAATCATCAGTTTCCAGCCCCACAAAAAAAAATCATCAAGGGAGTGTCAGGCTTTGATTGACCTAAACTCTTCTGTGCTCCTCGGTGACTTTCGGAGTATTTGGTCGCTTTCGTTGATCTTTAAAGAATTTGCGAAGATAATTATATTCTACTTCTGCTTGGCGCATGTTGTATTTTGTGATTTTGTAATTTATCTTTTGAGAATACTAAATGTTATTCATGACTGATTATGTCCTTAACATTTACTGTTTAGTGAGTCGTCAGATTTAGCAGTCAATATTTGACTAAGGTGTCATACGATCTGTATGATCTTTACTTTAACTGTAAAATTCTTTACAGCTCTTTGTTGAAACTCAATATTTTAGCTAAAGTAACGGTTTCTTGATACGCAGTTTTTGGAATTGAAAGGTTAGACCCCGTTTTTGGTTTCTTATTCAATTTAAATTTCTGTAAATCGTTTCCGTTAGACGTCTCACGTTCCCCATTAAAATTGGTCTTTCTATCTATATGTCGTCTCACCGATTCCTCTGAAATTAGCTCAGCAGACTGATCGACGCGTGTCCACATTATTCACAGACTGATAGATTAAACCAACTTCTAGTCACGGTAGCTTTTTGCAGTCCACCTTTATTCCAGTTTCGTACGATAAAGTAATCTAGTCATGTTTGGTGGTGCCAATTAGCTCCGTTCAGTTTACAAACTTGATTGATGGTAATTAATATGCATAAAGAGAGTTTCGAAAGCTTGTTTATGAATATGCAGTGCTCAATCAAAGACAGGTTAGAGGAGATTCTTTTCATCATCATGATTACCTGATTGGATGTGATTTACCGTATTTGAATATTCTTTATCTTAAGATTCATAATCTATTTCTATGATTACTCTTTTATTCAACTCCAATAGATAATCTGTGTACTTGTTAAATATACCTATATGTATAATTCGTTTGGGTATTTTTATTATTGGTGGCATCGCGTTTGACCACTATCTCACCTGATGGAAACCAACAACGTCGATTAAGCACGGTTGCCTAGAAGTAGGTCTATTCACTCAAGACAGGTTTCAAATTTAGATTACCTACATATAGTTTTAACCTCTACTAACACAAAAAATCACCTTTAATTTCAAAATCAGCATCGTTTTATTCTATATTCTTTCTTACCAATTTAATATCAATGAAGGGCGCTGCTCCAAGTGAGTGGACATGCGTGCAAAAACCGAGCATTGCCGGTTGATCGAGTTTATACCGATATGTAATCGTATTCGGATATTTTTTGTCTTTATCAACTCGCTACGTCGGTCTTTACGCAATGCAAACTGGATACTGTTACGTGCTTTTAACGATGTATGACACAGAGGCTTTGCGACTCGTCAATTAAAGTCACTTGTGGAAAAAAAAATGAACTGTGTGTTTGTGTTGAAGTGTAAACTGTCGTTAATTTAGCTTATTGAGTTGATTGATGGGAAGAAAAACATTTGTTTAAGCCTCAAGTACTGGTAATATGATTTTTATTTTTAAAAAAATCGGATATTTCTAAATAATTTTTTTAAATCAACTATAGTATACACTTTTATTTGTGTTAAGAGCCAAGTCGCGAAAAAAACATTATGGTACAGAGTTACAGGACAAGAAATAGACGCATCGCCTTATATTTTTTTTCACGTTGACTTGCCGTGGCAGCCGTATGTCTCAGTATTGTCTGCGCTTGTTAAAAAACTGCTAGCCATGTAAGACCAACTAAAGGACAAGAGAATGGCTCGATAAAATTCCATTTGAAGGAAATGTCAATTGGCCACTTGCTGTATTCAGTTTGCCGACATTACTTTTTTATTGTTTTACTATTTTATTTGCTCATGTATGATTTGCCGGTATTTCAAAGCCGTGTGTACCGGATTAGGAAATTGTAAAAGGATTGGATGAAGGGTTATTTTTTATTGGTTCTTCGTTATAAATTATTGCCTTATTTGATTTTGTAACACGACGGTTTTCAATTTCACTAACGCTTTTGTTTACGTTGACAGACATAACATTTGTAGTAGTCAAATCATCGTATAATATACGAGAATTTATCGCAATAAAACAATACTAAAGTTTATTCGTTATGTAAACAAGTCTCCATGCATCGTAAATGCATCTCTAATACGTTTAAAACAGCCATGCCGTAAGCTTTGACAAGCAATTGAACATTTATGAGTAGGTAGGTGCAGTTTAACAATCGACAGCCCAAATTGAATCGTGCTCTTGTAATCGATACCTAGCGAGTGTTCCTCGTAAAATTGCCGATGCATCGACCTGGCTTGGGTGTTGCAGAGGGACTTTTAATTCATTAGCAATGTGGCAGGGGTGAAAGTATAATAAGTAAGAATATAAATAAATTTTATTGTGAGTTCAAATTAGATATAGGCAGGTGTAAATCGAAGTTGCATACGAACATGCAACCAATGAAAATGTATGAAAGTAAGTTTTGCCTTGCGTACGGGTTGGTTTAGTAGCTGTCTGTATCTAGCTACCTAAGAAAAGTTATTCTAGAGATATGGGAAAGCTCTCGCCATTATCTATCAAAATATTTATGAATCCTTCTAAAAAGGGAATCAATTAAAAATACTGGAATGTTCGAAACAGTTTTCCGTGGCCCTTGAACGGAATGGCTAGGTGGGTTCTAATCAGTAAAAGTCTTCACCCTAGAGCGGAAGAAGTTGATGATTTCCCACATCAAAAAAGAAAAGCATACACGCAATAATTGGTTAGAAAGCGACACACAAAATATTTTCCGATTATTATGCAACCTGTCACTTCAGGCACGTCCTTCACAAGTAGGACTTCCTATTACAGCCTTCATTTACTTAAACCATCATCTTTGTTTATCTACACAAGAAGCTAGAACCGGCTTTCTTCCACAGTTTGTGCATGTTAATTGACATTCATAACGGCATGCTGACGATCTTTGAGTAAAAACTCGCGGACACTGCATTCCAAATTAGTCGCTTTGTTTAGTTCCAAACGTGCTATATCTTGAGTAGGCCATTTGGCAATATGACAATAGTTTCTGGAGACAATGATGAGAATATCAACCATAATTGCGACTGGGGCATATGTAATAGCGGCATTTGTATTTATGTAAAATTTTAAAACTTGACTGTGCTTGACAGATATTGGTTAGTTTGTTTTTAAGTTTTAAGTTTATTTTCACGTTATACTTTTTAGTGAGTAATGTTTCAGCAAGTCGTCTGGTTGGTTCTCTCTTTTATTAGCTTGATAAACTTCACTTTATTGTTTGTTGCTAGTTACATTTTTCTTTAAGTGTTCTGAAATCTGTCGATATTCGTAATTCTCGTTTATGAGACGCTTTAGAGTCCCGCTAACCTCCATTTAAAAGGGAGGATATTTCGACCAGGCGCGGGTGTTGTGTCTGATCTAGGCAACTGCCCGGTAATTGTTTTCGGACTGTTGTGCATGTTCTAATTCCGCGATGCAGGTTTTTGTATTTAAGTTCCTATGTGGATAGATAAAGCTACTAAGCTGTATCGCAATCATATCTATTTTATACACGATATGCATCTTATTCTAACTCGCCTTAGTTGCATTAATATTGTTAGTGATATCTAGGAAAATGTCAAATTGCATCAAGACGTTATCGTCACAATAAAGGTAAATCAAATTACTGTTTCCTTTACAGAATTGAGACGTAAGATATATCACGCTATTTATTTGAATCCGTAGATAAACTTTTGACCAGCATTGAGATCTCAGCGGTCTTACTAAATACGTCGTTAGCACAGACTACCGGTGTGGCATAGATAAATCTTGTTTTGTGATCAGAATTTCTATTATATTCAATGCTTATTTATTCAACCTGTTCATGTTTGTTTGAATGATTTCTTTCTGTGTAAATCCCTGCAGCCCACGCTCAGAGAAAGCCGAAAAAGAAACTCATATTCTTTTCTTTTTTGTTACGTGTTACTCGTCCCCTACATAACACCAAGCCATGTACAAAACTACACGTAAATCGGTTTAATATACAGTTACATCGATTACAAAAGATTAAATCGAGTTGCGATTCCGAGATATTCGGGTGGTCCAATTTTCAATATGTGGGTAACTAGGTATGTGTTTAGCGTGATAAATTGCTATTGTTTTGAGTAACACGTAAAGGCAATTTTTATCAATGGTTCAGTTGATTTGAGCATGAGACTCCACGATAGTAAATTGAAATTGTAAATGGCTTGGGTAAGATGTTACAATGTATGCATCTGCACGATTATTCTGTATTATCGTGAGATGTGTGAGAATCGTTTTATGTTATGAAGAACAACAGTTAAACCGCCATCGTTTACGTACAGTTGATCATAAAGTTCGTGTGCATCCATGGTTACTTAAAGGCACTTAAATATAAGTTAAAGCATTCTAAAATTACTTTCTAAATCGATACTCGTATCGATAGTCAATTAGAATATTAGTTTAGAAGTTTTTAAAATCTAAAATACTTACTAATGGATCCACCTCGGCTTCGTACGGGTGCAATTTTGCTTCATTCCTTACAATATTCTTGACTGTGTCCCACTATTTGCCAATTTCTCAAGAAGATATTCAATGCTGCCGTCCCGTCATCTCTTTCGTGGTCTGCTGCGACCACGTTATTCTATGTATTTTATGGGCCCATCGTTCGATCGACATGCGGCAAATATATAACACAGTCCCTCTTTATCTAGGCAGTCGTCATAGAATCTTTAAAACTTTAGATAGCAAGCAAAAAGAGCATAACTATATCCCGATACAATTCTCGTTTCTTCGTAAATATATTAATGATCGATCAGGTTTGATGCCTAGTCAAACCAGTCGCCGGCAAGTTTATAGAGACGTGGCGTAACACACGGAAACTAGACTGTTAAAGATTAAGATGATTGATATCGTTAATCGATCATCGATGATCAAAGAAAGTCGTAAAATCGTCACTTTGATGTATACATTCTTAATTGGTAGCTTTATTTTTGGTGCTAAAATAATGATTCCCTATCAAATAAAATATTCAATTAGTTGTTAGTAATAAAATGCCCCTCATGTTGTAAAATCCTTATTACTTTTAATTGACGTCAACTTTTAACTTACGGTGCCATATGCATGTTGAGTATGGTGCTAAATTGTACCAATTAAGAAATTCCTTTTTCTAAAATTCTGTAGTATGTAAATGGGGACTTGCTACTAGCCTATAAACTTCATTAATATATGAATTAAATATTACCCAATTTGATTTAGAAGGGAAAAGACTTGTATTACTTGTTACTAATATGAGTTAATCGAATTAAGTTATTATTCTACTTCTAGACGGTCTGCCACCTGGTATGACTTAAGTGGTACTTAATTCCATTTATTACACATGGCAAAGCTTTGGTGCGAAAACATTTAATGTTGCTATTGATCCGATCAGTACATAATGAACACAATTAAACGATATTTATATTGAGGGATATTTCTTAGAACACATACGCGTCTATCATAAAGATGATATATAAAGCGGTACTCGATTGCGTTTTACGCTCTTGGTCAAGAATAAAATTATTATTGTATTATTGAAATTAATTTTCGTGATCAATATTTTGTAAGACTTTTAAACTGCCTTCGACCAACCTTGCATCTCCTTCCACACCACAACTTTTAGCACACTTGGTTCATTCGAGTCTTTGAGACCATCGTCATAAACTATAACCCTATTCCTATTAATTTCATGACGTAACTGTCGTACCACCAAAATTATTGTCCAGTAACTGAGTCACATGGACCGGTTCCCACACCCACTCTGCGCCTACGCAGCGCACCGAAACGTTGACATCACTTATGCAAGGGTTGTTGAGTTACACTTGTTTTATTTTTGTTTCTTTATGTTCATTAATATTTGCTGCATGATTGCTGATTTATGTTTTCAAGAATATCTTATAGCTAAGTTTACTTTTGATTTCTTTGTTGTACTTATTTTCATTAACCATTCCATGATTATGTTTTTACATGCGTAATTCTTTCACAATCACAAAATCGTGTTTTATCGATCCACAGTCTACTATATTTTATTACAGGAAAACTTAGTCATAGTAGATATGTTTTATATTTGATGGAGACATCTTCCTATCCTTGGCCCATGTTACTTGGGGTCGGCACCCTCGTATCCCTTTTTTTAAATATTGAAATCGAATTCGATATATTAAAGTCGTTCACTTCTAAAGAACAATGAGGCGATCCTTTATACTGCATTCGGTTTCCATGTAATCAATTAATGACAACCTATGGTTACATTCCTTGGTCTGACTGGACATGTTCCCTTTACTATGGTTAATGTGATTTTGCGTATACTATAATTTTATTCTTTGCTTCTTTATTTGCGCCATTATAAAGAAACAATTGGCTTATGGGTCTGTCATCTGCGTATGGTTCTTATTGTTCTTACTTATTAACTTCAGTTTACCGTAGTATGTTATCTTCAATGCATTTTACATTCAGAAGAGATGATTTATCTGGAATATTTCAGAATAATACGTCTATATTTTCTTCTCTGTTACTCTCTCATATAACTGAGTTCCTATTGTCTGCGATGCATCTTACAATAAGCATCAAATTTTCATGACTGAGCAAATGGAATATAAAGTGCTAAGAAGAAATTAAACTGCTGTTATGCTATTCAAAATCAGTCGAAGAATTGAACGTACAAGAAAATATCAGTAATCAAATTGCAGACCACAGACAATTGTTTCCAATTTCACCGTCCATCTTTGTTCAGCCAGATAGATCGACCACAACAATATGCTATCTAAACAAATATTTAATTGGTATTGCTAATTGCTGACTTGGTTCTATTGTTTCCTTGGCGATTCTTTCTCACAATTGCCATTGTGGTTAGACAATGTTGGGAGCTGACCTTAAGGATCATGATGCAACGACTTTTTGTTGTTGTAGGAAGCGATGGGTTCTTAGAACGGTGCCTTTCGATTTAGGTTCTGATTATTGGGAACGTTGTCGTATCTTATTAGTAAGAATCTTGTGCCGTGTTTGATTTTGTGATTGTCTTTTATTGTTACGGTTGCCTGTGTGATTTTCTTGCGATTTTACGATTTCTCAGGTTTAGAAGCGAACAATGACGCAACAGCGAACTCTTCTTTATAACGACCACTATCTTCATCAGCTATAAAATCTTTTTAATGTGTTAAAGTGTCACTGACTAAACTAGTCATTGCTGTCTCACCTTGTTTTACATTTAATAGCTATTTTATCGTTCCATCTATAACAAAATTAATTTCTTGTTTCAGATGTACGAGAAGGAAGCATAATTTGAGTAATGCGAACACTTCGGTGTCATAATTTCTGCGTAAGTACAATTTTATGTAACGTCCATTATATGCGGTTGTCGATTCGTTTTCAATTCGATACGCGTAGTTAACGGGCTAGAAACTGGTGCTTACTGCTTGATCTATGTTGATGGTAGCAAAAAGATAAGCTGGATTAGAACTTGGAGTTGTATGAAAAATGTGTGTGCGTACATTTTTCATGAGACTGCTTTTTTGTCTAATCAGTAAGTATACGACTCAATTAGCTGTGGTTTGTTGTGTGATTGATGTGTCATCAATATTTATCTGCCTCTAAAATGGTGTATGGAAGACTACTTAGAGAGCGTTCAATTTCTCTTCGACTTTAACCTTAGTGGATCTAAACATTACACCAAAGTGTTTTTGCTGAGCTGCAATTAAAATTGCCTTGCCATTAAATCCACAATGATTTTACGCAGCTGTTCTTTCTTCTCTATAAAACTTTGTAGTTTCAGATAGAGAAATACATAATTATGGAGAAATCTGATACGTTCATCCATATGGAACAAGATATTAAGCCCTATCTCAATAAACGTAAATTGCTATACTTATTGAAACCTTAGACTTTTTATTATTTCTAATAAGAATGTTTTAATACAATCATCTGATAAAAATACTTGATATAATATTTTACTTCAATTTCCTTTTGAAATCAAGTCATATTCCGTTATGACCACGAAATTCGATGATGTCAGATCTATAAAGATTGTTCGGGATTGAGTATGAAGATGTGAAAGTACGACATTGATATTGACATTTATGATTACATTTAATTTTATAAATCGTCTTTACGGGTCGCATAGCTACAAAGCGGTTTTTTTTTTTATAATTATATTTTTATTTACAATTGTGGCAGTACAGCAAGCATTTTATTTATACAAGTGTCTCTCAGTAGGTTGCCTTTTAACGAAGTAAAATTAAAAAAGTAAATATGTGTCAATATAATTAAGGCAGCTGATTAGTTTGTATTTATGACCTATAAATATTCTTAAATAATCTCACTTAATTACGGTCATCCGCTCATTAATTTAATGGCTCCTGTTAACCTAACATTATCTTTCCATAAATAATTAGTTTTGATCGTTAATATTGTTAAGTTATTGTTTTTTTTTTTTTTTTTTTTTTTCTCTTTATTTGTTATTAGGGACTTTTATACAAATGTACATGTCAGTCCCATCGGACATTATAATAGTAAATACCTTACCTTATTGTAAAACGTAACAAAGCAAACTTAATTAAGCTATAAGCAGCCTCTGAGTCAGGTGTCGACAAGATGTGATGAAACATTCCAACATCGTATATGTTTGTACCTAGTTCTTTATACAAATCCTTTCTTGCAGATTGAAATCTGACACATTCCGTCAACAGATGTGTAACATCTTCTACTGTGCCACACTCCTCACAATTTGGTGAATTAGATTTTTTCATTAAAAATGCAAATTTATTGAGCGGCATGTGTCCAGATCTCAGTCTGTGAGCTGTTACTAATAGCTTTCTGTTGAACCTGGTGTTACAAAACCATGGTATAAGTGGAGGCTCCAAAACTATAGATCTATACCATATTCCCTTTTCTTTCGATCGTTCATTGAAATATTCTTTCCAAATTTCGTGACATTTGTTTTTATATCTAGGCAATAATTCTACATAATCCGTTCCAATATATGTTTCTCTACCTTCATCTATACCCAACTTTGCTAAGCGGTCAGCCTCCTCATTACCCTTTATACCTATATGTGAAGGAACCCATTGCAATTTTAGATCTATCCCTCTTTTGGATAAATCATGTATTTTAGATAGAATTTCATAAGCTATCGATGCACCTCTGTGCCCAGAAGCGCATCGAGCTATATGTTGTAGTGCACTCTTGCTATCTACACAAATCAATGTTTTTCTGTTATTATTAATAGTTATTATATAAGAAAGTGCCTCTAAAATTGCAAAAAGCTCCAAAGACATAACTGACACATAATTATTTATTTTATAATATGTATTTGTATTATCTAAATTTAAAGGATCGTAGTAAGCAGCTCCATTGCCATTAGCATTCTTAGACCCATCAGTATAAATTTTGTAATAATCGTGATATTTATCTGCTACTTCTCTCAGAGTTTCTGCTTTAATTGAATTTAAATCATATGTCTTCTTAGGGTTTTTAATTGAGTCTAAATTAACCTTTATTATGTCTTGGACGTTAATCCTAGTAACCCAAACATCTAAAGAAAACATTCCTGGGATCAAAGATGCCCTTACATTTTCCTCCTTGATCTCCTTAAAAACACTAACAAGTAATGGAAGCTTTTTAGTTACCCAATATCTGACATGACTAATGGCACCAAGCTCTAACAACAGTTTTATTACCACATTATCGGACACAGAATACGATTTTAAACAATATTTGAATGCTAACCATCTTCTCCTAACATGCAGTGGGGGAACACAGAGCTCGCACTCCATAACATGTATTGGTGTGCTTCTTATAAAACTCCCTACTACTCTTAAAGCCTGATTTTGAACCTTTTCTAACTTATAGATATTTGTCTTAGCGCTATTGTCATATAGAAAGCACCCATAGTCTAACCTACTTCTAATTAGAGCCACGTAGAGCCTCCGAAGATGAATCTGATGAATACCCCAAGAAGGACTTGTAAGAATTTTAAGTAAATTGAGAAGTCTCTGAACCTTTTCGACTATTTCGTTGATGTGTTTACCCCAACGTAATGACTTATCTAGCCAAACACCCAAATATTTATAGTAACATACGTTGTCAAGTACACTATTATTTATGGAGAGTTGTATTTGTTGTTGCCTAAAACCCCTACTAAAAACACAATATTTGGATTTACTTGTAGATATTTCTAACCCTAATTCGTCCAATAAAACAGTAAAAATATCCAAAGCATTTTGTATTTTGAATTGACCCTCTAATATATCCTGACAAGTAAAATAAAAAACAAAGTCATCAGCGTATTGGCATGAATATACTTCAGATATATCCTTACAAACTTTATACGTGGCTATATTAAAAAGCAGCGGTGACATGGGGTCACCTTGAGCTAAGCCTTTTCGTGCATATCTGACCATATCAGTTATGGAATCATCGACCACTTTTAGATGACGTTCGCTAAGGAAGTTCCACAAATATTGACAAATATTCCTACCAACACCCAAACTATCAAGCACCTGCAATAGCTTATCTATTAGTATATCATTATATGCACTTTTGATATCAATAAAACAAGCCACAGTTGGGACATTCTTTGAAAAGCCTATCTGTATTTGAGTCACCAAACGCGTAAGACAATCAAGGCAGGATTTTCCTCTCCTGAAACCAACTGTGTTTGGTGATAAAATTTGATGCTTCTCTATATACCATTCGAGTCTTTTGGTTATCATAGCATGAAAAATTTTGCATGTACACGACATCAACGAAATAGGTCTTGGTTTGGTATTTAAGCCAGTACCCGACTTCGGTATGGGGACAACTCTAATCTGACGCCACTGCAATGGGAAATTACCTGAGTTTAATATACTATTAAAGATTTTGAGTAAGTATAATTTGCCAATAGGTGGTAGATGTAAAATCATAGAGTACGTAATTTGATCATCTCCTGGAGCAGTATCTTTTTTCTTTAAACAGTTATTTAGTTCCTGTAACGTAAATTCTGACTCGAGCAACATATTTGTAGAATTAAATATCGGCTTAGAGAAAGCGACATAATCTGGTGTAAGATCACATAACATTTCCCTCTTTAGCTCCTGAGGACATTGGATATTGGATTTCTTGTAACCTTTGACCCACCGTAATCGATGCCACATATCTGAAGCTGAAACTTTGTAATCAATGCTTTCACAAAATTTCTTATAATCATTAGATTTCGCATTTTGAATAGCTTGTTTAGCCTTCAGAGTTTTTTCCTCAAGTGTTGCGAGGTTCGTTGGTGTTGGATTTCCTCTAAATTTCTTAAGTGCCAAACGGCGCTCCGCAACTAATTTAGACAAATCTGGACTCCAATACCCTTTCGGTTTAAATTTATTATTTGGCTTATCACAATATTTAATAAGAGGAATATTTTCATCTGCTGATTTATTTATTTGACAGGAGAAATAATTGTACATAACTTGAACATCATCACTCGTATTATTCAGAGAAAAGCAATCAATGAGACAGGCTCTGTAACCAGTCCAGTTGGCTAATTTATAATTACGCTTTTCACGGAAGTAGACATCCTCACAGTAATTTACTTTAACTTTAATAAATAAGTGATCACTACCTAAGTTTTCGTTCATAACAATCCAGTCACAATTAATAGCGATATCCGCAGATGCAAATGTAATATCTGGAGAAGAAGATTGCAATATGTTATTCACTAGTTTAACCCTAGTGGGCTGTCCAGTATTCAGAGATGTAAAACCAAACTCTAACGCGGACTCAAAAATTTGTAAACCCCTATTATCATTTTTATAAGACCAGTTTGTATGATGGGCGTTAAAATCTCCTGTTATTAAACAATTATTTGGGAACAAAGAAAAGATCCTATCCCAGTCAGCTTGCGTCGTATGAACGGAACTCGGACAATAAATTAAAATGATATGTTTGATATAGTTACAATTATTTAGTTTGATACTCAGTAATTCGATGCCTGGATTAATTTGATTAACCGTCACCTCCTGTACACTTAGTGAGTTATGAGCTACAACAGCTATCCCCCCGTACGAATCCTCTCTATCTCTTCTGAATATATTGTATTCATTAATATTGACGCAAACATCATCCCCTAGCCAGGTTTCACTAATTAATCCTACGTGTATTTTTTCCTGTAAGAGTAAACATTTAAATTCCTCAAGTTTGGGTTTCAAGCTCTGTGCATTCCACTGCATTATATTCAGATTAAATAATTTTGATTTAGGTTTAAGACTGCGAGCATTCCATTGTATCACGTTTAAATCAATATTAGTTTTTGAGTGATCAACCATTATCACTCAGAAACATTTTAACTATCACAGGTAAGTCTGGCAAAAGGTTAGTAAAAAGTGAGGTAAACCAGTCTATACAAATCTTAATAATGGCTTTGAGCTTAACGACTACACTTTCCTTCTTTTCTTTAATGAAGTCCTTAATTTTTTGAATAACTTCACTAAATGACCATGATTTCCAATGTGTCTGATCCTTATTTTCTGACTGTAGCGACTGGCCAGCAGAGCATTCAGCAGCTTTTTCTGAATCTGAAGTTTCCAGTTCCGCAATTACATTATTTGCTATTTTATAAGGTACTTTCTTCTTCTTGGTGCTTTTCTTTTTGTTTTTTATCTTGTCTGAACCTGAAGGAATATTAGCATCGATTGTTTCCATGTAAACTTCTTGTAAAGAAGATACTGAGTCTTGCTTGCTTCTTTCGGATGCCTGAATACTTCTACATTCCAGGATTGGACTTGGATCACGTAGAACTCTTGGTGTATCAAATGAGGGAGACTCCCAATACTTTGATAAGGCTTTTTGGTAAGTGAAATTGTGCTCTGACATCAATTCTCTGATACGTTTTTCTTTTTTATACAGAGGACACTGTTTCGACATTGCCACGTGATTGCCTGAGCAATTAGGGCATTTGAATGTAGCTGTATCACAAGTATTATGGTAGTTAGAACACTTTGGGCATACTGTTTTACTTGTTGGACACATTTTAGCAATATGCCCAAATCTCCAGCATTTGGAACATTGCGTTACAGGAAACGTATACGGTTCTACTCTTATTTTCAACTCAAATAGACATACATGTGAAGGTAAGGAAGAACCTTTGAAAGTTATTCTGAAAGTTTCACTTTGAACCCATTCATCTCCATCTTTTTTATTGAGTCGTTTAGCTGATACAATTTCCTTCTCACAATTCATATAATCTACAAGTTCTTTTTCAGATAAGCCCAATTCGATATCTCTAATAATTCCGTACGATAGACCAACCTCCCAAGTTTTTTGTATTCGCCAACCAAGGTCACTAAATGCCGGACAACAAAGAAAATTTTCTGCACTATTTTTGTTACTAAACGTTACCAGCAACTTATATGGATTAATATATTTAATTTTGTCAATGTCCATCATCTTATTTTGTTTTAGTAATTTTGCAAACGCAAATTGTTTGGGCATCTTTTCTTTGGAAGTTACAGTGACTTGTATTGGTGATTCCACAGACATTTCCTTGCTAAGTTTTGCCTTCTTCTTTGAGTTGTTTTTACTTACAGTTTGCCAACACTCTAGATTATTCTCAGATCTTGGGCGTTTTCCCGCTGATATTATTGTATTCATTTCTATAACGTTATTCAATTGTGTTTGGTCATCTAATGTATCAATGTTTAAGTTTGCATCATAATTCTCATTTTGGTTTTGATCCCTATCCATTAAAAACTGCGTAACTGCACTCGCGACGCGATTCCGGCCAAAATAAACGCATGCCGATAATAAAATCGGTTTTTTGTTCGATTTTATACTATTTTATATTATAATTTGAGATTTTTGTGCACTGACGTATTATGACGTTAGATGACAACTGTAAGTTATTGTTAAGTTGGACCATACCTTTTAATATAGTGTCACGATATCGTGACGATCTGGTAATCGTATAGATAAATTGTTCAATGATATATTGCTGTGATATTTCAAGCGTAACTACTACTAAGCGTGTAGGGTAATAATGTTACAAATAATAGGTACCTAGGTACCGAGGACTGCAGTTTGAAACAGTTACCGCGAGGCTAGAACGCAAAGAGCATCTGAAGGAACACGGATAAGTCTAATCAGTAAAAGTTTAACACTCCCGCTTTTCACGGATTGTGATTTCCCACTAACAAAAAAATAAAATAATTTAATAGATAGAATTTATGTTGGTTCAAATGTCAGCAATTTTTTTTAAATTTTGAGCGAAGGTCCGGACTCGTATCGTTTATGTATACCGCGTACATCGACGGACTGGGACACTTTACCTGGTGCGGTCTTCCCGTCCGATTATAATTCAGATGTCTTGAAGGCTAAAGTGAGGTTCTTAATAGTCTAGTAGGTACATTTCAAATGAATAGGTTCTTAATATACTAGTGCACTTCACCATCAACGATTGCATCGCTGCTTACCACCAGGGGATCGCAGTCAACACTAGTCACAAGCATTAAAAAAAAATTGGGTAAGTGCGAGTCGGACTCGCGCACTGAGGGTTCCGTACAAACTTACCTATGTTAATAGTTCAATTCCCGAATTGAGTTACGAAGTTATTCCGAATCGCAAAAAAAGTTTTATTTTGTGACGTAACTACAAATTTACAGTTTTCAGATATTTTTCCTATACTTGTGCTATGAGACCTTGCTTTATTCCAAATTTCAGGATTCTAGGTCAACGGGAAGTACCCTATAAATTTTGATTCTATGTGTCCATGATTCCGTGTCGAAATATACTTTTATGCGATATAAACGGCCGTATCTATTTTTTCGTTAACTCAGAAGTTTGATTTTTTTACAACTTAACGGACCACAGACTTGAGTATAAGGTTTTAATTTCTACTCGATACCTCTACGCGTTCCAGAGATAAAGGGTCGTGACAGACAGACAGACAGACGGACGGATAACGAAGTGATCCTATAAGGGTTCTATTTTTCCTTTTGAGGTACGGAAAAAAAAGACAAATCGAACCATATGCTGGGTCAAACACTACCGTAATGTCAATTTATTATAGATTTTCTGGTAGAATAAGATTTTCACATTTTTAACTCAGAAATCGACTGAAAGACATGACAATTCGTTACGCACTCGGGTAGAGGTAAGCTACCTGCATATCCTTACATACCTTATATCCTTGGTAGTAGGTAAGTAATGTTAGATAGCCAATTACGACATGCAATCACGTTACGCACAAACTTTTTATTAGCTAAGTAAGCGACTGTAATCTCTGCATTGGCTAACGCACTATCAAATTCCTTATCAACCTCAGCTTCTTCGAAATCAGATACAAATTATACGCGATTAGAATTCTTTAAGGCGATATAAAATGCAACAGAAGTACAGTGAAGCAAGAATTGTTTGCAAAACTTGTTTAACAACAAATTCTGCTCCAGTTTAAGATTAATCTTTGGCTATAAAACTGCTGGTTTTATTGATCAGTTGGCTTTTGCTGGTGAAAACATTATCAGGGCACTTAAACAACTTGTCTTAAGCGACGATATGTTTGAATTTATGAAGGTTTGCCTCTTTTAGACACTACTTATCGTTTGCGGGTTTGCTTACCACTGTTTTGATTCAAATTCTGATGGAGATATGTTATTGTTTAGGTGTTGCATTGACCTTCTTTGGAACTTCTCCAGTAGTGAGTATTGCATTTTTTGATTCATGAGGTAGGTTATCATCAAATAACTCCTCTCACTGTCGGTGGGGAGCGAGAAGACGTGTCAGATTTTTACTAACAAAAACCACACCAGTGTCCTTCAGTTGCCCTTTGCGTTCCCAGGCCACAGTAGAACAATCCCACGATTCAGTTATGTATGAGTATTCCTAACTCGTCAATCCGTGTTTGATGGTCGATGCGGTGAGGTCATGTGATCAGCCCCCCTAGCCAAGTTACAATCGTATCGATCGCGCCGAACGCCTCGAGTAGACCACGTGACTGAGCGTTGAGATGACGTCAGAACAAAGGAATCGGGGGCGTGTCCTACTCGAGGCTATCTGCGCGAGCGAAACGATTGTAACTTGGCTAGGGGGGGCTGGATATATCTACATTTGAATAGAAATACTGCTACCACTCAGTGAACCCTTCAATATCTACCGTATATTTTTTATGCTCAGTTTTGAAGGCTTGAACATCTTCATGCACGTTCTTGCGCATATATAATTTTAATACAACAATTTTAAAATGTGCCGTGTACCGTATACCAATGGTCAACTTCAGATTGTGGTTGTTTATCAAGCGCTACAAGTCTAGGAACGATAAATAGAGAGATGTATAAACTCTTTATTGATACGTGGTCCATAAAAAATACAGTAGGTAGGTGTTTTATATATCTATATAATACAGTTTATTTATTTTATTAATAGGGTGTAACAAAGGGTGGCCTTATCATTAAAAGATTTTTTTTAAAGATAACCTTTGGATGGATTTGACAAAGAAGGAGAAAAGATACATAGGTAGTTCGTGGTGTACCTACTATTTACATAAATATATGGACATATCTATATATGTAACTAAACGATACAGACATCTCCATAAAACCGTGACTATATTGGAGAATTTCGCGAAAATAATATCAGCAGTTTATTCCACAATTTTATTACAACTTTATCGTAATTCGATTCAAATGCAATCGCATAACGAAATCGATTCATTAGCCGACGCCCACCTACGTCGATCGAATATCGCTTATTGTGTTGTAATATCGTAATTACGGTAACAATTTGTTAAGTAAACTATATTTTACATGAATTTAGTTATTATTATTTCTGCTTAGCGCTCTTAGCGTGACCATGAATGGAGAATTTATAATTTTATATCGATTATCGAATAGCAATTTACAAATATCTCTCGATTACCTACCCTATAAGATTTTATTGTCCCTGCTTTTGGTGAAACTATAGCTTACCTAATTTACGTTTGCATGTTTTGTTAATACCTTTATTTAATGGTTAATATATTATGCAATAAATATTCAGCTTCTTAAGTATTGCACGTAAATTTATTATCAATAAATAAATATTTCAGTCGAGCTTAGTTCTCTTGAAGTCTTGAGTGAAGCAATTTACTATCACAATATTATGAGTGCACAGCGGATGTTAGCAATCATCTAGCTATCAAGCTACTTGATGATACCTCTCAACACTTGATAAGAATCGGCATGACTTTACAAAAGGATTTATAAGGCGGATTGTAGTAGTGGATTAGGGATCGAGATTTGAAATTGCTAAAATGTTAGAAATTTAGTTTAGGCAATTTTGGGATAAGTCGCGATCCTAATTAAAAAAAGAATCTTTAGATTTTAATTTAGTACAACTGAATAAACTTAACATTTACCGACTTCAATATCTTCCTGCAAAATTGTCCCGTGTTATTTGCGGACGAGGTAGGCTGAGGACATTGTTGGCATTTTTTATTTATTATGATAGGCTCGCGCTTGACGATTTATCTTATCTGATGGTAAGCGATGATGTGGTTGACGATGGAGTACGGTTGCCTAGAAGTAACCTATTCACTCGTGACTTAAAGACCCTCTAAGTTATAGCTATGAGGAAACTGACTTCGTGAGTAAAACTTAGATGAGACTGGCGAAATTGGGCTGTGGATGAACATCATTGAGGACGGCGCAACATCTTTTCTCTTCCCTTCTTTGATCAGTTGGTTTTCATAAAATTCCTTCTCCATTCATACATATTTTCATTGGACTCCCTCTGCTACTTCATCCATCATCGTGATCTTCCTGCCCTTGTTCCGTGTTACTTGGGGTCGACGCAACACGTTTTTTTTTTCATTCTGTTCTGTCACCTGTCACGCTAACACTGATCCATCCAACCACACATTTATTCCCATCCGTCACATGTACTTCATCTCGCGACTATTCATTTAAATCTTAAAACAAATGACGTTTAACATTCCCTCCATCATAATGACGAAGCTTAAATTCATGACCCATAGTTCGTTTCGCATCTGCTAATTCAAAATGTGATTGATCAACGGTCACACTCCTGACCTTTCCTATTTAGTTTTGTGAAGGCTCAATTAAACAAATTGGATTGATAGGTGGTAAACCTAATGAATTATTTTCGTAACAGATTTCGAAATGGTAAAGTTAAGAGGCGTTGCGTTTACTGTTTGTACTTGCAATGTGTTTGTTTATTTCGCAATTTAGTTAATTAAAAGTTTATAGGTGCAATTGCGAGTTCAGTGGGGGCGTTTACATTTAAATTAAAGTGCTATCACGTTGCAATTATTGTTTTATCGCAAATATAAGATATGACAGACAAACATAATTGCTACAGTGCTGACCAAATACTGTTGTCAAACATAAACTAACTTACGAATTAAATTTTAAAGTTTAAAAATGTGATTAATTCTCAAATGAAAGTGTCTTATATAATTTCTAGCCGATTAATATGTCGTCAGAAAGATTAGACGAGTAATAAATAATAATAATAATAATAATAAATAAGAAGTGGCTCGGCTGTCAACCAAGTGACAAGCAAAAATTTTCCCTGCACAATTTTTTTACAACAAATTAATTTAATAAATCCCAAACCACCTTAAAATCATGACAATAAAAAGAAATAACAAATATAAGAGAAGAACAAAAATGACAATAATAGAAACTATGGAAAATTGAAGCTGAAAAGTGAAAAGACAGCAAAAATGTTGACCAGAGCCGCAGCTCGCCGTGCACGCCTACCACCTCCGGCCTCGTCGCTCAGCTCCGCCTCGCCGCCGCCGGAATCCAGCCCCACCGTGAGTGCTGTGACACCGGCCGTGGCAGTTGCGTCGAGCTCCAGCGACGAGTACTTTTCTCCGCCCACGTCACCACCACCTGCGCGTCGACGGAGAGGACGCCGGCCGCCGAGTGGCTTAGGACCTCGAGGCCCACCGGCCTCTGATAGGGTCCCAGCTCCCGGCGGAAGTGTGCAGCGCATGCGATGGACGCAATCCATCAATGAGAACGTCATGCGCGCATACTATGGGGCTACAGAGGGAGGAAACAACCTGACCGCGTACCGTGTTCGGATGCTCTCTTTGTTTCAGGTACTTGAGCCAGCCGTCAACGTTTCGGCCCAACGACTGTCGGATCAGGTGCGGGTTATCCAGCGTAATCATATGTTGGACGATACTGTACTTGATCGCCTCCGAACGGAAATGAGTAACCATGCCATTGCTCCTTCGTCGCAGTCCAGTGCGTCGCGTGTGGTACCAGTCATGGTACCACAGACTGCGGGACCACCGTCCTACCATCTTTCCGGGCATGCTGACGAAGAGATTACTGACATGGTTACACATGTAAGTACCCAGTGCAACAATGAATTGAGGAGTGCTTTGGAGTGTGCTATTCGGGAGTATCGCAACATGCCACTCGAACTTAGGCCGCGCTTACCTCGTTTGCCCATGCATAACAAGAATAAGGCGCTGGTGGCTGCTCTGGATTTGCAGTTGTCAAACTATTTTGACGACTGCGAAGATCTCACTGATACACACTCGATAATGTACTGCGCAGCTGTTGCGGCATGTCGTGTAGCTCACGTCAAGTTTCCAAACTGTGACGTAGCTACACGACCGAAACCAACCGTGCCGGCTTGGCAGTGCAGAATCGAGCGTCGTATTGGTGGGGCCAGAGCACTCATCGGCAAACTAATCTGCTTCAGGGAGGGCAACACTCGCCCAAGAGTGATGCGCTTTGTGAGACGGGCGTTTTCAGGGACTGATATCAGCCCCCGAGACTATATGTCCCGTGTCACAGAGCGCATCGACTTCCTGAAGCAGAAGATGTATGCATGGGCAAACCGCATCCGTAGGTATAAGCGGCGGGTGGAGCGATACACCCAGAATCGCACATTCCGGAGTAATGAAAGGTGGGTTTATAGGTCTTGGGAGAGACCGGACCAAGGTGTGACTGATGCGCGCCTCCCGGATGATGACGCCATGAGTTCATTCTGGCGCAGCATCTGGTCGGTGCCTGTCAGTCACACCGAGGGTGACTGGACTCGAGAGGTCGAGCGTGCGTGCGATCCTATACCACAAATGGGGGCAATTGACATCAGCCCCCAAGATGTAGCTCGTGCAGTCCGTCCGTTGCCAAACTGGAAATCTCCAGGGCCGGATGGACTGCACAATTTCTGGATTAAGTGGTTTACAAGATCGCACGCTCGCTTGGCATATCAGTTCCAGTCTGCCTTAGAGTCCGGGTCGCTACCGGAATTCCTAACAACAGGAATAACCCACCTGCTCCATAAGTCAGGTAGTACTGCGGAGCCTAAAAATTATAGACCGATCACGTGTTTGCCGACGGTCTATAAAGTTCTTACATCCATACTGCGAAGCAAAATTAATAGTCATATTGACAAAAATTTTATCATGTCACCTTCTCAGAATGGATGTAGGAACGGGTCCCGCGGTACTAAGGAGCTGCTCCTCATTGATATGACCATTAGCCAACAGGTTCGACGTTCCCGAAAGGATCTGTCGACATGTTGGATAGATTATAAGAAGGCCTATGACTCTGTTCCTCATACATGGCTCATGAGGGTGCTAGAATTGTATAAAATTGATACAACACTACGCACCTTCCTGATGTCGTGTATGAGACAATGGAGGACGGTCCTTCGCTATCCAGGATGTCGACATATCCAGAGGAATAACGAACCTGTAAGGATCGAGCGAGGTATATTCCAGGGTGATAGTTTGAGTCCACTTTGGTTTTGCCTAGCCTTGAATCCTCTCAGCACACTGCTGGAGAATTCAGGTCTAGGCTATCGGTTGAAGAGAGGTGGTCAGGTAATATCTCACCTACTTTACATGGATGACCTGAAACTTTTTGCCCCCAACAATCTGCAACTGATGGAGCTACTGAAGGTAACCGAAACCTTCAGTAGTGCCATCAGGATGGAGTTTGGTGTGGACAAATGTGCGGTCATGCATGTAAAACGAGGGGAGGTTGTGGAATCTGTGGGAACTCAACTCACGGATTCCATAAACCTGAGATCCCTCTCTCCAACCGAAACCTATAAGTATTTGGGTATGTCGGAAGCTCTAGGCATCAATATCACTGACATGAAGCAATCGTTGAGGGAACGTTTCTTTGGTCGCCTGAAGAAGGTATTCAATAGCCTTCTTTCAGGCGGAAACAAGGTGCGTGCCTTCAACGGTTGGGTCATGCCGGTATTGATGTACTCTTTTGGCGTACTCAAATGGACTCAAACGGAACTTGACGCCCTGGATAGGAGGGTCCGCACACTGCTGACTGTATATCGAATGCATCACCCACGATCGTCGGTGATGAGACTGTATATCCCGCGGAAGTGTGGAGGTCGAGGTTTTTTAAATGCTAAGACCCTACACAACCGCGAGGTATGCAGTCTCAGGGAATATTTCCTAGCTGCCGACGTGGGTATGCATCGAGATGTAGTGTCAGTGGACAAAGGACTCACCCCGCTCTCAATGGCTAACGAGAACTGGCGCAAACCGGTAGTGCTTGACACTAACGACCGCAGGGAAGTATGGCAGAGCAAGGAACTTCACGGACGCTTTTTCCGGGCCCTTCATGGGCCCGATGTAGACCAATTGGCGTCCGTAGCCTGGCTGCGTTTCGGTGACCTCTTCGGGGAAACTGAAGGTTTTGTCTGTGCAATTATGGACGAAGTTATCATGACGAATAACTACCGGAGATTTATTGTGAAGGACGGCACGGTTGACATCTGTCGGGCATGTCACCGTCCAGGAGAATCAATTCGTCACATTATCTCTGGTTGTTCTCGTCTAGCTAACGGAGAGTATTTGCATAGACACAACCTTGTAGCCAGGATTATCCATCAGCAACTTGCTTTGAAATACTCTCTTGTGGAATCAGAAGTGCAGTACTACAGGTATGAGCCCGACCCAGTTCTTGATAATGGTCATATCACTTTGTACTGGGATCGGTCCATCATCACTGACAGGACTATTGTAGCCAATAAGCCTGATATAGTGGTGGTGGACCGAAGCGAGAGGCGTGCAATGATTGTTGACATATCCGTTCCGCATGACGAGAACCTCGTGAAAGCCGAGAAAGATAAACAAATCAAGTATATTGACTTGGCTCGCGAGGTTGTCGACATGTGGGATGTGGACTCGGCGATCATTGTACCGATAGTCGTGTCAGCCAATGGCTTAATAGCCAAGAGCCTCGACCAACACCTTAGGAGGCTCGCGTTAGGCGGCTGGATCAAGGGCTTGATTCAGAAAGTGGTACTCCTGGACACGGCTCGTATTGTTAGGAGGTTCCTTTCTCTGGAGCCCTGACCGCCGGTAGCTTGGACCCTGTTCCCGATACCGGTGGGACACTATTTTTTATATTTTTAAATGTTTTTTTTTATTTTTTATTGAAATATTTAAAAATATAATTTATATGTACATATACAAATGAATAAACGAAATAATAATAATAGTTTATTTCAATAAATTGCTTACAAAGAATATCTCGAAATGGGATAGATTATAACGAAATCGATCCCATTTCCTCGTTTTCACCAGAATTCCATCATCAGATCCTAACCTTGATACCATAGGACCACCTGGGAAGTTTTATACCCTATCAAACAAAAAAAGAACTCGAGTCAGCCCCGGTGAGTACGAGTAATCGGCAAACATACATAAAAAAAGATTCCGTCGAACCAAGAACCTCCTCTTTTAAGTCGGTTAAAAAGAAGTTTTTAATAACTGCTACCGGCGGTGCTTATACGGTTTCAATACGAATTGACATTTAGGTACATTAATACAATACTGTGCGTCAAAAAACTCTCATTTGGCCCTCTGAAGACCATGAAAGAGATGTTCTAATGAGCTGTATCAAAATGTTTCATCACAGGCCTCCAAAAGTAATACTGGTAGGTGTATCAATTATCATACAAAAGAAGACCGTCTACACCAATATCCACAGATGGCAATAAACCTAAATTCCTCTGTTAACATAATTTTATAGTTAGTTATACATAAGGAAGCGCACGCACCTGTCGTCCGTATTCGGTGCGTTTGCGCAGTCCAGCTGTTTGATTGCCAGGTTAAAAAATAAAAGGGTTGCCGTTAAAAAATATTCGAAGGCCGATGAAGTTGTTACAAGTTCCGTAGAGAATTTTATTGGCTTTTTATAGAGCTACATTCTGCTGTTCTTTTTGAAATCTTAACAAATTGCATAGTAATTCAAGGCCTTCCCTTGCTCGATTACTTGTGCCTACAAATTTAGAGGCACAAACGAATAGTGAGTACAGAAAAAAAAATGTTCCGGCGTAGCACATTGACTAATTAAAAAAAAATATTTTGTCTGTCATTAATCGGTTGCTGAAAATAAATAATGCTGGTTGTCGGTTGTTGCGGGTGGTTCGATCCCGTGAACGTACAAAATTATCCCAAGTATGTTCCCTTAGGATAATCTCTTGAAGTATAAAGTATCCTTTGTCATATTCCAGGACGTGGTCTACCCGTGTATCTAATTTTACTCAAATTTGTTCAGCCGTTTGAGTGTGAAAGGTGTTAAAGGATCTGTGGTGAAAGGGTGACAAACTTACACACACACCAGCCGTTGCATACTTTGTCACTATCTTTATAATATTAGCATAATCAGCCTTATGATGTTTCCACTGCTGGGCTTAGGCCTCCTCTCTAGGAGAGGGAATGGCCGTAATCAACCACGCGGGCGCAGTGTGGGTTGGTGAATGTCACATGTCTTCGAATTTTTGGTTCTTGGACATGCCGGTTTCCTTCACTGTTTTGTGAGCAGTGGTGATGAAAATAAATTACACAAAGTAATGGATTTGAACCCGCGTCCTACAACTCATTATTTTATAGTAGGTAACATGTGTTACGACTATAGCCTTATAAACGTTGATAAGTCCAAATATAAGTCGCTACCACTGCCACCACTGCTCATAATATTAATTGGTATGTATGTGTTGTGTTGTGTTGGTGTGTTGGTATTTCAGATATAATAAAGTCATGTAGGAACTCAGTGCTGACACATCACTTTTGTATGTGGCACGTCGCTACGCCGCCGTAAGCCAGACGCTTACCAACCGCGCACCAGGGGGACACGCATACGCACAGCTTAGGATAACATTGTGAAGAGTCCAGCCTCCTTAGCCAAGTTACAACCGTTTCGTTTTGATCCTCTTTTCGTTGATCGCCTCGAGTCGGCCACGCCTGCTATTCCTTTGTTCTGACCACGTGACTGAGCGTTGAGATGACGTCAGAACAAAGGAATCGGAGGCAGGGTGGACGAAAAGATAATCGAAACGAAATGGTTGTAACTTGACTAGGGGGGCAGTACAACCAGTGTTTGATCAGCAGTTGTTTAATTCATCCAACTGTACACCTTATTCCCCTGGGGACAGCCAGACAATACAGAATGCCACCTGCTACTTCCTTACTCATTTCTTTAGCTTCGTTTACATGAATATATTTCAGAGATATATTGTCACAAATCACGCAACTTTGTATCAGGCTTTATGACCTAGTGCAGACTAGTCTATAGTCTGTTTTCATTTCATAACTGTTTCCTCGTTATATTTCCATAAGCTTTGATCTTTAACTTGCCTACCTCCCACTCATTCCTAATCAAATTCCTGGTATAATGAAGCTGTTTGTTCATAGCTTTTCTGATGATTTTATTAGGTAAGCTTTGAGCTTAGTCTTCGACACGGTATGTGCTTTTTTTTCTTTTAGAGGTAAATATCGTCAAATAGTAGTTCTCCTACTCTAGGTAGAGTGAGATCCAGTGCCAGACTTTTACTGATTAAACACAAAAGGCAATTGAAGTAACACAAGTGGGTACCTGTGTTCCTTTAATTGCCCTTTGCGTTCCAGGGCGGGCCATGGTAATGCTTTCAAACACTCCTGCAACATAGTTTATCCTGGATTTTATTTGAAGCTAAATCTGTCATTAGCACCTATTTCTAGGTGGGAAATTATCTAATGACTTCTCGCGCTCTAGGGTGGAGCTGGAGTGCGTGTCAGACTTTTACTGACTAAAACCAACTCCTATGTTACTTCTTTGCCTTGCGTCCCCGGACCCGGGTTCCCTTTCGGACAACCCCATGGGTCATAAGAACCTTGGAATAACAAGCTATTTCGGAGTATTAAAAAAAAAAACCTTTTTTATTTTTACATAGGTAACAGGAAAAAATCTTTCCGACCACATTACCTTACGACATCATATTTTTTTATTCTTTTGGAAACCATAACAAATTATCTAGTACTTTAAGGCTTTTCTTCGCTCGGCAACTGGTGTGTAGACACCGTAGTCAGTAGGGACTCAGAGGCACAAAAATAATAATAATAATAATCTTTTTTGTACGTTTAGCACACAAATAACAGTTAGTGGAGATAAGTAATAAAAAGTAACTGGGCAAGTGCGAGTTGGGCTCGCGCACTGAGGGTTCCGTATAAACCAACCTATGTAAACAGTTCAATTCCTGAACGGAATTTCAAAGATTTTTCCGAAACGCAAAAAAATAAAATTGTGACGGTTCAACAAATTTGCTGTTTTCAGATTGATTCCTATATCTGTACCATAAGACTTTGCTTTATGCCAAATTTCAGGATTTTGTCTGGTCTGGTATCTTGTGTACGTGAGTTTTAATGTTTTTAACAATAAAACGCAGTCACTGCACTCACTATCTAAAAGTCATTCCTAGTGTAGGGTAACATTTTTTTTCCTTAAGTGTCCGCCTTCTGGAACGAGCCTATCCAACAAATAACAATAATTACTGAACTATAAATATTTCAGCGATACATTACCTTACGACATTATCTTTTGATATCAAATCGAATCAGTTTAATAACTTTAATATACCTTCTACAGCTAAATCATTTCCGAATAGATTACGATATAGGTGTACGGTGCACATTATTGCCTTTAATTTCATAGTAGGTACTTCAAATAAGCAAGTACCGCTCGCACCCAACGCGGCCTTAACGTTTCGTCACAGCCACATTCCTCGGCCGCGGATCTAGTATAGGGCTGACAACTAATCTAGGAAAATGTCCATTTCAATGTTGCAACGGCTTGAAAAGCTAAACAATGTGGGTGAATAATGGCTATAAATCAAGGGACATCAAGAAGCTGGGCGTTAACATGCAGGGACGGGGGTCCCTTAATTCTGAAATGAATTATTTTGTTAATTGGGATCATATCTGTATACTCAAAATTTAATGTAGGTACATTAACAGTATTAGCTTCTAAATAAATTATATTTATTTAAACTTCATGTACAGTAATGGTACATCATCATCATTTCAGCCGAAAGACGTCCACTGCTGGACACAGGCTTCCCTCAAGCGTCGCCACAATGAACGGTCCTATGCGTCACGCATCCATCGGACTCCCGCAACCGTTACCAAGTCATCGGTCCATCTTGTAGAAGGCCTTCCAACGCTACGACTTCCGGTACGAGGTCGCCATTCCAGAACCTTTCGGCCCCAACGGCCATCCGTTCTGCGAACAATGTGCCCTGCCCATTGCCACTTAAGTTTGGCGATTCTTTGTGCTATGTCGGTAACCTTGGTTCTCCTGCGGATATCCTCATTCCTGATTCGATCACGCAAGGAAACTCCGAGCCTAGCCCTTTCCATTGCCCTTTGAGTGACTTTAAGTCTTCTGATGAGGCCCATTGTAAGCGACCACGTTTCGGTATATGTCATCACTGTCAACACGGTATATAGGCGGACTTAATGCTACAAGGCATTCGCTACCAATAAACTTTTGGATTAAAAAAGACTACACTGTAGCAGGTGTGCACAATATAATATACTAACTTGTAATAATAGAATATATATGTATGCCATTATATTAAACTAATAAATGCTAAGTTTTACAGCAACGAAGATACCTACTAGTCTAGTTAGTGGTCATCATATATTTTGCCTCTTGAAAATCGCTTAACTTGACAACAAAATTCGATAGGCTAATTCGAATAGACGGTAGTGACAGCTGTCACCGCTGACAAAAGATTGTATCGGTTTGCAATTATCTCTTTGTCTTACGCTGCTGGATACTTTCTGCAACATACCTTCCATGTTTAATCCTACCGTCGGTTCCTAGTACGGTGTGGCAGTTCAGTGGCAGTTTAGTGGCAGTGATTTCCTGTCACATCAGAATTTGACCCTCTGTCAGCTATTACCAATTTTCTCTCTTTCTTAAGTACGCTGCTGGCAACTTTCTGCAGTTGTACGAAGAGTCTTCACTGTAGCTGTAAGTCTATAGGACCCTCTTACGACACTAACGGAAATTGTGATAGTGGGGTCAAATTCTGAAGTAACAGGGGGTCAAATTCTGGCAGCTGTTATCTATTTTCTCTTTTTCTTAAGTACGCTGCTAGCGACTTTCTGCTGATGTATGAAGTGTCTTCACTATAGCTATAAGCCTGTACGTCCCTCTTATGACACTAACGGGAATGGTGATAGTGGGGTCAAATTCTGAAGTAACAGGGGGTCAAATTATGAACTGACAGAGCGCCAAATTCTAGCAGCTATTAGCAATTTTCCCTTTTTAGGGGTTCAAAAGGAAAAAACGGAACCCTTATAGGATCACTTTGTTGTCCGTCCGTCCGTCCGTCCGTCTGTTTTTTCTGTCTGTCTGTCAAGACCCTTTATCTCGGGAACACGTGGAGGTATCGAGTTGAAATTAAAACCATATACTCAGGTCTGCGGTTCCTTGAAGCTGTGAAAAAAATCAAACATCTGAGTTAACAGAAAAAAAGATACGGCAGTTTATGTGGCAAAAAATATATGTACTTCGACACTCTCAAGGGAATCAAAATTCATATGGTACTTCCCGTTGACCTAGAATCCTGAAATTTGGCATGAAGCAAGGTCTTATAACACAAGTATAGGAAAAAATCTGAAAACTGTAAATTTGTATTGAAGTCATAAAAAATAAAACTTTTTGCGATTCGGAAAAATCTTCGTAACTCGATTCGAGAATTGAACTGTTTTCATAGGTAAGTTTGTACGAAACCATCAGTGGGCGACTCCGAGTCGCTCTTGCCCAGTTTTTTTTTTAAGTTCCTACGCTGTTGGTACCTTTCTGCACCCGTACGAAATGTCTTCCATGTAGCTATAAACCTGCAGGTCCCTCTTACGACACTAACGGGAAGTGACAGGGAGGTCAAATTATAGCAAGACGATTATACAATATATTATACACTTGGGCCAACCCTAATCTAGCGTCGAGTTGTCTCAGCATGCCGACAAACATGTTGATTTATGTGCCGTGTTATTCTAGTTTTGGGAACTTCCAATTAAAGCAAGACGAATTAGTACAAACGATTTAAGGTGCGCTTCAACGGTAAATAAAACTTTGGTAGTTATGGTATGCAGATGATAGGTATCACTATAAGAGCATTTTTGGGGGAACAATTAAGTAATTTGAGATAAGAATCCAAAGATTTAAGCCTGATATATTTTTTTTAAATAATATAAACTAGTACTTGGCTAGAAACTTGATGGCAAAACGGCTGGGAAGATCGCAGCAGGCAAATTGTTCCAGTCCTTCGATTTACGCAGTATAAACTACGAAACGCTTAGTGCGGAGCGTAGAGGTGTAGAACTTTTAACAATGATATTTATTTATTGCGGTGTATCTGGCTAACCGGCTTGTTTAAAACTGAAAAGGGATTCATAGAATTAAGTCCGTGTATCTAAATTCAAGTTGGCAACTCTTGCTTCTGGCGTGTCAAAATTTGTTCGTCTATGAGTTTCAAGTTCCGTTTCGTGTCCCAGTAATTGAAACTACTAATTCAAAACAAGGTATATACCCACGCTTTACTGGACCTTCCTTATCGGTACCTGCTGTCCAGGCAATAAAGTACCTACGTAAGTTAATTTCACACCCACGACCCGCAGGTCGTTTAATTAGGAAGTGACTCATTCACTACGCTTTGACGTCTGAACTTTGCACATTCACTGACAACTAGAAGAATTAACCCACTGACCCATGCCAATGCGCTTGCAGATAGGAGCTTCGAGTAATAGCTTATTTTATTGGCTTTACTCCTGTTTTTGAAACACTGTCATCTTCGTCGTCTTCCTTTTGGAAGGGTTAAACGGCGAAATAGCTTTTTCAATACACTTACTCGAAAACCCGCTTCTACCCGTATTCCTATTAGTTACACAATTTACTGTTTCTTGCACTAGTTCGCAAAACTGCGCCAGCTCGCCCTCGCCACAATTTAGCAGCCCCAATGGGTCGCCAGGCAGCCCCCGTTTATTTATTTCTTCGTAAGTGTATTGAAAAACGTCGTTTTACACACGTGAAAATTTGACGTTACAGCACTCTCGGCTCCGTAACACCATTGCGGCTCAGGCGAATCCTGCCTCGGTGGCAATGACAAAGTTTCTTTCTCCACTTGTATCAAAATGTATTATTTTTATTATTGATAGGCTCGCGCTTGCCCACTATGTGATCTGATTGTGAGCGATGGTGTAGCAAGTTACTAATGCAGCTATTTTCGTACACAGTTTTTAAAATGTGTTTTTATTAAAAAAAGAATATATTTTATTTCTTTCAAACTGTTCTTAATAGGAACACGAGACTATGAGTGACTATTACCACAATATCAACAAAAAATATTTAACAACGAGAAGTTACGGTCACTTTTTGCGTACAAAAAGTGGTGTATCTAAGTCGGTTCGCTCTGTTTCATGTGAATTTCGACCGAAATGGGACAAAAGCGACTAAAACTAAGTGATTATAGGGTTAGCACTTTTCACGATGCACTTTTCACGAGAGCACCCGTGATTGCGTACACACTTGAGCATTATTATATCTCCTGTGTACAGTAAGGCGTCAAAAGTGCAGTTGAACTCTACCAATGCTTAAGTAACTAAAACTTCAAGCAAGTTCGTATCAATGTGAATTTTTCAATTCATATTTACTATTCCAAGTTTATCTAGGACTATCCTGACACCCCGTACCTCGGATAACTCGTAAAGTCGTTTGTCCCGGTGGTCGTTCGTTGATTTTTGGCAGTCAAATATCAGAAGATCTGTACCATCAGTAGCCAAGGAGTATATATAGTGTTGCTCGGTAACTGGACTGTGGAGGTCTGATAGGCAGTCACTCCATGTAAAATACAGGTATTCAGCCCCAGCAGGTTAGACAAAAAGCCGACCTCAAGCCAGTTGAGGAACGGCTGGTGAGAGAATGATTTCCTAAATAATATAAAGCTAGGGTTTCATTACTGTGTCGGGGTGTGTCGTGGCGTAGGATACACCAATCAAACGAATCTGTTTTAAGCCTACGTGACATCATAACAAGTTTTGTGGTCAATCAACGACGTCAGAAGGCACCACGACACGACACAACACAGTAATGTAAACCTAGCTTAAAGGTAGCACTCCACAAAGGTGGGTTAAAGAATGAAGGTGACCTCAATACCGAGAGCCACACTCGAAGTCTGAATGTGACAGGAATAAGATTTCAATCAGAATCAGACTACAGGAAATAGGAATTACTTTACTTAGATTATGTTTCGTGGTCGTGAAAGGTAATCTCGCCAACCGCTAAACGTAATTATGTTATGACATTAATATTTTATGTTTTGTTCATTTCCTTCGCAAATAGAACGTAACGGGGTTGAAGTGGTTAATTAGATATTTTATTATGTTAGCAATAAGTGCCGTATGTTTGGTTTCAGTTGTAGTAATACTCACGTCATTTTCACTAATCCAAGGGTTTTACATATTGACTAAGACTATGTTATTAGTGTATTAAAATAAATAATATAATCCTGCTACTAGGTTCACTCTTGCATTTTTTGTGTTCTGATTTTTTGAATATGAAATCTACGTCGTGGTTGTTAGGCATTTTTGTTGAACTGGATCTATTTGTCGTAGCTGTGTGGCACAGCGCAATTGTGAGAGTACCTACAACGTTAGTGTTATTGTTTTTAATGTTAATTTTATACACACCTATTTGTTTCTACATTGTGTTTATGTGCGTGTGTTCTTCTTCTAAACAGCTTTCCATTTCCTGGTGGTGGTTCCCTCTATTCAAATAAGATCACTTGACCATTTTAAATTTACTTTTCGTTTGAGGATTTTACTTCATAATTGTCCTGCTCATGTTTCCTTGCTAATGGGCGCAACACGTTTTCTTCTTTGCTCCCGTCTACCGTCCTGCAACAATTAATTCCCTTTTGTACAATACATTTATCTGTCTCTTCGCCTCTCTGATCTAAAACATAAAGGTGTGTAAGATGGTGATGTGATCGCCAGCTACATCCTTCCTTACACATTATAAAACAAAGACTTCCACTACGTCTTTCTGTTCGCCTGTTCGCGATAACCTCAAAAAACCAACGAACAGATTGGCATACGGTTTTCACCAACTTCAAAGATTTGTAACCTCCGTGCGAAGCTCAGTCAGGTCGCTAGTCTAAAACGCTTTAGTTTCTGTGTCCATTGATTTGGTCTAACTTTAATGTACAGGTAAAAGGACATTGTGTTTAATTTATATCCTGTACAAAAGCTATATCTCTCAAGTTACAACAATTAACGAACCTTACTTCGTTAATTGCCGCTAAATTGCTAATTAACTCGCCTTTAGATTAGCATAATGAACTTTACTAATTCTAGTATTGTCTTACAGTACTTAATGTTTAATTAAAATTCGTACCCTTTAATTAAACATTAGGTACTGTAAGACAATACTAGAATTAAAAGCTATCGAATAATGTGTTGTTTGACAGCCCTTGTCTTAGCGTTTGACCTCTTGACCAAAATACAGGTGTTTTTATGTGTTAAAAAATGATTAGTGTTGTTCTTGTCGATGTCGATAGTTTTATTTTATTCTTGATGACTCGCAAAAAAGAAAGTAGATTTTTTCTTATCACTTTGAGGATTGATTTGTTTCTTACTCCTAATAAATAGATTGATTAAAGATACATGATTTATACTATAACTAATGACTAGTTAGTCTAGTGACCCTAGAATAGACGGTAGCTCAGTGTTGGCATGCACAGCGACGCTCAGGGGAGACCCCTCTGCAGGATCGGGAGGGATGTGCCATAACATACATAGAGGTAGTCCCATGACCTCTTTTAAGAGGTCATGGGACCCTTTTTGTGCACCAGCACTCAACCACCAGGTTTTAGTGAAGTGAAAATTCCACGCCTTTTCCCCAAAAGTCCAGGCGCCTTTTAAAGGTGTCCCCCCATAAAAAAGGTCACCCCGCGGTGTTAGAAAATTGATGGTTTCGTCTGAAGTATTTCATATGAACCTGAACAAAAAAGAATATCTTAATAAGCATGCGCAATGGTCAATGATTAATATAATTAGTGTAAACAATTATTTAAAACAAAACAAAGTCATAAAAACTGTTACAAGAACGATTAAATAAAATTGCTTTTGAAAACACACACAATTAATAATTGTAGATATAAAAAAATTGTAAAACTAAGCTTGTAATCAAAAATAAATATTTGTTATTGAATATTTATGAGCAGTCGTTTCCAAACCGATGAGAAAATTTAATAAGATAATAGTTAAATCTTAATACAAAAACACTGACATGACAAAATTGTTTTCTAATCTGGCAATTTGTCTTTAAGAAATTGTGACAATAGGTACTTACCTTTTCTTCAATATTTTATTCGTTATTTTTTTCAAAAAGAGATAGATCACTCCTTTATTTTTTGAAGTGGGATATCATCCAATGACTTCTCGCGCTCTAGGGTGGAACGGGAGGGCGTGTCAGACTTTTACTGACTAAAACTACACTGAGTCCTTCAGTTGTCCTATTTGACCACGGGCTTCCTTTTTAGAAATTCCCGTGGTTTCAACGGGCATCGGCCCTGATGGCTGGGCCCCCTATGGTATAATCAACTACTTTCCTATACTCCATTTGTTAAGGTAGTTAACTAAGCGTAAACAGTCTAGACGTGTTTTTTCTAAAAAAAAATCGTATAAAAGACATACAAAGATTATTTAAATTTAGTTAATTACCAAATATCGGTAAAGGTAAATAACAAATTGTATTTTTTTTAGAGTAAATTAGTAGACATCTTGTAGATAATAGTCATGTCAAGATTGTTTACATTTAGTTAAACAAATGGAGTATAAATATATAATATGTATTTTGATTATTTTGTAATATACACATTTTGTATTTGTATAGTTTAATTAATTTGTACGTTGTAAATAATAGGAAACGATGAATGTGGCTTGTGGGTGTGGCCGTAAATATTTTAAAATACCCTTTTCCTTGTTATGTCAGTTTCTCGTTAATTTAAATGTGTTTTTCAAAGTTATCACTTGACCCAGGCCAACCTTTTTTAATTAAAATTAAACACGAAGTCTTTTTATGGGTGTTGTACAAAATTATTGCTCTGAGCTTACTTTTATTGAGGTGTAAAGTTGAACGAGACGAGAGTATTCTGCGGAGCTGTAACATAGACTGATGATGATTGAAAATCCCTTTGTACCAATCCGGTTTAAAATTTGTATATTCATTCTATTCATCGTCTACTGACATCCCCCAAATTTCGCCTTAACGACCGGTCCTGTGTGTCTCGCATCCATCGGATTCCCGCGACCCTCACCAAGTCATCGATCCACCTTGTGGGAGGCTTTCCAACGCTGCGTCTTCCGGTACGTGGCCGTCATTCCAGAACCTTTCGTCTCCATCGACTATCTGTTCTGCTGGCAATTTGTTTAGCTAAATTCTAAGAATTCGCCAAACCTTAGATTACGGATTATGTTCAAACCCTATTTAGTTCTTATTCGACGCGAATAAACTTACATTAAAGTTTCGGCACGACCCTTTCTAAATATCTTGGCAATTCAATAAACAAATACCAAGAACACTTTTTGATTTATTGTTTTAGTAAGTTTCAATTAAATTAAATTATTAATCAACGAATTTGACTGTAGGCGGCTCTAGATTTGGCATTGCTTGCAGCAGTAACGTGAGTTTAAATCACAGACCACAGAATCTATAGACGTCATTTGGAGTAACTATAGACGCCATTGCTAGTACCAATTATATTCGTGTCCGTGCAATGTGTGTTTAAAACCAACACAACTGTCACATTCATAGTTAAAATCGTCAGTGAAGGTGTTTTGCAATGTCGTGCATCAGGTGACAGCAGTTAAGTGTCAGGTCCGGTACCTGTCTATATATTTTCTAATATCAGTTAGATTAACGTCAGCGTTTTGTTCATTTTTAAATATCAAGACCTCTTACCAATTAGGGCTGCGGGATTGTTCGAAACAGTTACCATGGCCCGTAAACAAATAAAGCAACAGAAGGAACACAGGTAGGTTTCAGTAAGTAAAAGACTAAAATTCCCTCTCGAATCGCCCGGAGCGTGAGAAGTTATTTGATGATTTCCCACCTCAAAAAGGGTTCTCGCCGACCTCACGTGGTTTTTTTACTTCTCCTACTACTATAAATAAAAGGTGACTTTGACTTTGAAAGGTGATTCACTGACAAGCTAAGTTATTTTTTCTTTATTGGCAACTGAGCCGGTGTCGACTATTCTGCCAGTGTCATGTGGTGAAGCTAAGTTAGTCTGGACAGTTTTGATAGTTCTGTCCAGTGATTCTGTGTTCTATGGTTTAAATGAATTAACGATGGCCGAATGTAAAATGAGATCAAATCCAATTATTCGATTGCTCTACTTATTCGATTGTTGATTGTGCCTGGTCAATAAAACAATCGATTGTTCAAAGATTTGCTAAACAAAACAATAAGAAATGTGTCGTTAAATAAAATGAGCCTGATTCGACAGGTTGAATTATTTCAAATGTAACAGCCATTCAATTGTTTGTTTATATTTGTAGAGCAAATCGAATCTCGATTCGATTTAAGATTGTATGTGATGAAGATTTTCTTGTTAAATATTTTTACAATATTATTTTTTTCGTTCACTTGCCATTAGACTAGTTTAAAATGCAGGGTACAAAAGATATGTTAATGCCTATTAAAACAGGTAGGTTTGTACTTCGTCATATTAAACAGAATAGAATGAACTTTATTGTAAGTACACCAAAGTATATTTTTTATACTAATTTCAATCCATGGGTACAAGACGGTTTTATGGCTTAAAGCGATATCTACCAGACAACCTTGGGACAGTCTGTAAATAAAAAATCTATTTGCAAGCTATACACCGCAGACCTACCCTCTGTGGTGTACTGCTAGCAAATTAATCAAACATTTTTGCTATGGTTTTTTGTGTAGGTACTTACAACAAGGACACTAGCTTCTATCTTAAAAATAAAAGAGCTGAGCTTGTTGCTGATAAAATCTGCTTTTAGTCAGTTTTGTGGAACTAATAAAAAAACAAAAAAAAACTTGCGTTATTTAAAAAAAATTGACCATATTGAAGTAGACCATACCTACGCTACGCTACCTACAAAAGCTAGTTTTTCTGTACTAAATTTTATTTCAAACGATTACGAACATAACCGCAGGCAAACCAAAGTTTCTATCTCCTTATTTATGTATCGTTACCATCAGCATTACTTACATTATTAGCACGACACAATGTAATACTAATTGTAATCTAAAGCCTGATCTATCGTCTATGAAATTTTACGTTAATCTGTTCACTCGTTTACGACTTGCGAGTACTTAATGGGCAGTAAGCGAGTAGGCTATGGTTACGCATAATTATCTGGATACCGAGTATTTTACAATTTAATCGATTTAGATCATCGATTTGGAATAGCATAACGAATAGTGGAACTGGAAGAGTATTTACTTCCTCAATATATTCGACAATTGTATACAGTTATTGGGCTTTAAGGTTAACCCTTTATTGCTAGGGATGTGGGATTGTTCGAAAGAGTCGCCTCAGCCTGGTACGCCTAGAGCAACTGAAGGAACACGGTTGGATTTTTAGTCACTAAAAGTCTGATTGTCGGCGCACCGCTACTTGTGGCTAGAGGAACATGCTTCGTCAACTTGCGCGCCGCCTCCGTTCGATTACAGGAATTTGCTATTGTAATCATCGATAATATATATCATTTTACCACAATCTATCTTTTACTTAAAGTTCCGTAAAGGTAGACCTTTCCCTTTGGAAGGGATGGATCCCGAGGTCCTTCGAGCTGGATATGAACCAGCGACCTATGAATGAAGTAGTGGTGCGCCGACACTGCCACTCTCTCTCGCTCTAACCAAAGCGGGAGAAGTTATTTGAAGATTTCCCTCATAAAAAAGGATAACCCTGTACATATATAGAATTTTTTCATGGATATTTTTTTTTCATAGAAAAAGTATGAATACGCGTTATCGCATTATTGCATCGGACCTTTTTACGAGGAACTATATATTATACGACTATGCTGTTACAATTCAGAAAATTATTATTATATTCGCAGGTAAAACACCTTTAGGCTATGCATATAATATTAAGAACATGACACTCCTAAAGTAATTCCACAACTTACTTCACAGTGAAACGATCACATAATTTTGTCCACCATCTTCTTTAGTCACGCATGTTGCGTAACAAAGACAATATTATGGAAAATAATTATAATTCGCATATAGTATCCGTGAGATAAAGGCATGGACCATAGGTGTGGGTTGCGTGTGAATGCGAGGTCATACAATCGCCGCTTTCTCACAGACCTGAAGGGAAAGGGCTTGAATTATCATTTTAGGTGAGCTTGCTAGTAAAAGATGCATAGAGACCACCTAGTATAACAAGGCTTTAATATTAGGATTTTTTAGGGTTCCGTACATCAAAAGAAAAAAACGGAAATTTTTATCTCGGGAGCGCATGGAGGCATCGAGTTGAAATTAAAACCATATAGTCAAGTCTGCGGTCCCTTGAAGCTGTGAAAAAATCAAAGTTCAAAGTTAATGAAAAAAAAAGATACAGCCGTTTATGTCGCAAAAAACGTGTATTTCGACACTTTCAAGGGAATCAAAACTCATAGGGTCTACTTCCCGTTGATCTGGAATCCTGAAATTTGGTATGAAGCAAGGTCTCATAGCATGAGTATAGGAAAAAATCTGAAAACTGTAAATTTGTAGTTCAATTGTAAGTAAAAAAAAATTGCTGTTCGGAAAAATCTTCGTAAATCAATTCGGGAATTGAACTGTTTTCATAAGTAAGTTTGTGCGGAACCCTCAGTGCGCGAGTCCGACTCGCACATGCCCGGTGTTTTTGGGGTGGGAAATTATTACTTCTTCTAGAGCGGAAGAAGTAATTATATAGGACTTAGTGTGGAGCGATAGGGCGTGTCAGACTTTTACAGACTAAAACCCACCTGTGTCCTCCAGTTGCCGTTCTATCGGCCCAGCTGGGCCCCTACGGAAAAACGTGTGGTTACTCATATAGCAGCTGATAAAAAATTACGGTAGAATAGGAACGTACACTAAGAAAATTCCGCAACCTGTTTCTAACCTGAGGCAATCAGCTTATAGCAAAGTTTTATAGGCTCACATCAAAAACTTTGGCTATTTCTTTAACGGCATACGGAACAGGGTGTACAGTCCCGTAAACGTCAATTGAAAAGGGAATACTGTTGTAGGTATATATTCTAATCGCGCGGACAACTCTAAGAAGACACTGACTTCTGTAATACAGGTTTCTGCCTAGCTTAGAAGTCAGGGTTTCAAATTTTACAGTGATTTGAACTCTGATACTGCGATGCAGGATTTTGTAATTTAGTTCCTGTGTGACAACATATTCCTATGCAATACATACAACACGCTTTTAGGGATATTGTATCTAAAGGTACGTAGACCAGTCCTCAATATATCTATTTAATACCTAGTATCTACATATATCATCATCAAAGTTAAAGTCAAAAGTTTTTTATTTCACATTGGCCTACATGAGCACTTATAAAACGTCGGAAGCTAGTGCACGGTTCCAAATTGATCGCTTCCTATGGAGAAGAACTGGCAAGAAACTCCATGGTTACTCTTTGGCTAAATAGCTGTTCTTACAATATTTTCATATTACAGTATAAGTAGATATTATGTAAGGACAGTGTAGACCGGTCATCATCATCATCATCATCATCATTTCAGCCGAAAGACGTTTATTGTTGGATAGAAGCCTCCCCTAAGCCCCCCAATGGTCCTGTGCGTCTCGCATCCATCGGATACCCGTGACAGGTCAATTTGGAACCGTGCACTAGCTTCTGACGTTTTATAAGTGCCTATGTAGGCCTATGTGAAATAAAAAATTTTTGACTTTTGACTTTTGAGGTCATCGATCCAACTTTTGGGAGGCCTTCCAGTCCAACGCTGCGTCTTCCGGTGCGCGGTCACCAGTACAAAACCTTTCGGCCCAATCGACTATCTGTTCTGCGAGCTACTTAATTTTGGCGATTCTTCGGGCTATGTCGGCAATCTGCGTATTTCCATCAAATTGAAAATATCCGACAGCGTATTGTACAATTCGGAAGTCTCCTATTACACGAATGAACGTTGCCAATACCAGCAATTGAAGTTACAGGTATTACAACATTCTTAAGTTAAATAATTACGGTGATTTTCTCTTATGACGTAAGCAGAACATGCAAATATCTTCCTGCCGCTTCTACATAACTGTTTAGACCAGTATGTGGTTAAACTTTACCGTTACTCATCTTTATGCGAGTTCCGAATTTAGATATTTTAGCTCGTTCATTGGCATTTATGATGTCTGCCTGTATTTCCCGAATATATGGGTATTTAGTGTACCAGAGTATGCTGGGTACATTTTTTAAGTATATATGGATGGTTAAATCTTAAACTATGAAGAATAAAAACTAAAACTGCATCTTTTTGAAAAATTTATAAAACAAAAATCAGAAAACGAATTCGTTGATTTTAAAAAAAGAACACACGCCTTATTTGAACACCATCCGATTGTGTCGAATTCAATTTTGTCCTAATTACACAAAAAAAGAACCATTTTATAGTTAGGACGAAATGCTCTTTGATTTTGTTTGCCATGTGACATCATTTTCACAATTGAGTATTTTTTCAAAGTCTACATTGGTTTTTCAAAAATCTAATAATTTGGTTTTAGTAGTCATAAAAATCGAGTCCTAATAGTTTCGGAATGAGCCACTCACGTCCATTTGAAATATTCACACTAGCGTAATCTACGGTGGTTATCTATTCCCACATTTCACCAAATACGCTCAATTTCTATGGCTATTAGTATCGAGCCCGTTGCCACGATCTGATTACCTACCTTCAAATCCAGACTCCATGCTACTATTGAACAAATTCCGAGTAGTTTTCATTTTTCGTCAGATCAGAATATTGATAATGCGATTAAATAATTAGCGAACCTTTAACTTTACTTTTAAGTTCTGAATATTATTCTATTTAAACTTTGCAGTGATTGGAATAGAATAAACAGCCATCAAAATACCGTTCTCACGTTTCAGGTTTTATTAACAAACGCCCTGTATTTACAGATACTATTAAATTGACATTAAAATACGTTCCAAAGATTTAATTTTGACTGATTTTAAGGTAAGGATAGGACAGCATTCCCTGCTCTGCTACCAGTTCAAAGTATTTAAAATTATAATTAGACGATTGTTTATGTTGTTGACAAATCAGGGGCCTTACCTTGACGTGTTAAAGTGTCAAGCGTGCGAGCGAGAATGCGGGATGGAGCTATACAGCCTATATGGCTCCATCCCTGAAACAGTTCAGTTTAGATCGTCAAATGGATCGCGTTAAGAGCTCTTGGTAGGGCCCCTGGTCTGTTTACAATAAGCTACTTTATTTTTTTATTATTTATTTAAAACTTTGTGCACTAAACATTGTACAAAGGCGGACTTAATGTCTTAGGCATTTTCTACCAGTCGACCTTAGGGTAGTGCAGAGACATAACATGGCAGGTGCAACTTAATAGAAGACTGAGAGGAAACAAGAACAATAATAAATATATATACTTAGATACATACATACAAATAAAGAATGATATTGAGAAAAAAAATACGAATACAACAAATCAAGAGTGTGATGAACCTACCAACTTCTTGCGAAAGTATTCTCGTGCTTGAAATCTAAAAGGAAAAAAAAACATTAATACTTTTGGGGAAGCCTAAAATAACACCTTTAAAATATCCGTCGCAGTATGACACTACACTTTGTTCCATTTCCTACGCTTAACGTGCTAATAGTGTGGCCCAACCCGTCTATCGATATCGAGGTCAGAAGTATTAGCACTTATTATCGACTTACGCGTCCACGCCCACCCAACTTTCTACGCAGCAGAAACCTTAAACAAATACATGAAAGGGAAGCCTCTAATGAAGCTATTCACAATTAATGATACGTTTATGAGCGTCATATAAAAACTGGTTATTATTGATGATTTTGTGGTTGTATAAATCAAAATTAACAAGATTTACTGATAAAAGTAATCCAGTTTTATTCTAAAGATTACATCAAGATATTACGTAAGATTTTGACGTGACGTCTTTAAAATTTTTTCTATAGTGGGAGGAAATTAAAAAAAAAATGATAACAAAATTAATTAATTAAAATTTATTTACACCAATGGATAGCTAAAGGACCAGAAAATTCTGTACGCTAAGTAAGGTCTTTGATGCATCGCGCACTGTGGAGGAGGAAGTGCCGCCATTAGCATAAGAAATAAAAATAAATGTAAATCTGCAGCTGGGGCTGTTGGATTTATGCAAGTGAAAGATGAAGTCACTTCTATATCGACGCCTGTATTGACTTGGTGACGACGGCTATCTAGACATCGATATTACCTGTTGCGTACCTACCTACAAGTCTTCATGTATAATACTCGCCCCTGTCCATAACACAGCTACACCTAATTTTTTGACCACATGAGTTAAAAAATAATGATAAAAATTAAATAAATAAGACTGGAAAGCTTAACCATATTTGATCAAATATTTGTTAAGGATTTTAAATTTTTGAAAAACAACGAACCTTTATAGCCTCAAACATTCTTATGAAAATAATGACTACCGCAATAACGAGACCCACGTACTAGGTACTTTAAGATCTTCTGATTATTCTAACATACAGGCAAACATGGACATCGTTACATGGGTGCCTCATTTTACAGCATGTAGTGATTACTCTGTCGCTTCTATCACTTGAACCAAATGAAAACGGCGCATTAAAGTATATTAGCTGTTTATCGCCGCGTTCAAGTAGCTGGAAATCAACTGGAAACTGGTTAATGTTTCCGTGGCCGACGGCCCAGCAATTTGTCACTACTCCTGTACTATTGCAATCATTAATCCTTAACATACTATTGCAGCCATTTCAACCGGGAACGTACTTCTTGCTGACACTGATTGGAGTTCCTTTCACGCGCACAGCAGAAAGAACATGGCTATGCGAACATCAAAGCTGCTACTTTACAAACAAACAGACGGGCTTTTGAAAAGGGAGCGACGGTTAGATTGCATCACGTAAGTTATTAGACGCTATGATGAGGGGATATCGACTCTCTTACATTGCTAGACATGCACGCAGTAATACCCGTTCTCAACGGACATAAATCATAAAGTAAACACGGAAAACAATTAACAGAAAATAACGAACAATTTCACCCGACACGACTTTAAAGATACTGATCTTCCAATCAGCTGTCAATTTGAAAAAAGTGTTGGCCCCAATTGCATTTTATCGATACTATTACGCAAATAAGGCGCATGGTCAACTGACCGCAGGAGAGGTAATTAAAGATTGCGATTGCATTAAATGATTATGATAATGAAGTTCAGTCGTTTCATTCGTTTCCATTATATTTGCTATTCCTGCTAAGGATATATGCTGAGTTAATTAAAATCGTGGAGTTAATATTACATGCTTCAGAGAGTTTGTTCTGATTTAACACACATAAGTTTTATTTGGTTACGTAATAATTGCTTCGCAATTTCGATTATGCCATGGTAAAAGTGTTAATAACAATGTGTTAGCAAATTTATTATGTGTTGTAAAATGGGATCATTTATTGTTCTGTGCTATAATAAAAAGCTATTACGTTATAGTTATGCCATCCGCTGTGTAATTAACATTTCTCGTTAACATGTCCAGTGGCTTTAGTTCTTTATTAAGCCCAGTGTGTGCATTACAGTCGTTATTTAAATACTAACAACGACTTAATTAAAGTTTTATTCGTATCTTGAAAGCTCAGTCGGCATCCGTTGGCTGAGTAAACTACAAACGATAAACTGTGCATTGAAATAAATCTTATAGTTTGTCTTTCTTGATGTTCAATCGATAACATCGTTAGAGTTATTTAAAACACTTGCACCGCGTAGGTGAACGCCTCGCAACTGTGGAACAATAAATCCTCTGTCGAGTAGCAACGACAAGACAAGACTATTGATAATTTTGACATGCTGCACTAGCCCGCCAATGTTTAGACTTGTGTAACTTTTAATAAATACCAGAAAGATTTTAGTTTTACGAATTGGAAAGAAATTGGAAACTTTTATAAATATTTATATTCGCGAAACACCTGGCCGCCTAGAATTCTACTAAACACTCATAAATAAATTCTTATAATATGATATTTTATAACTGGATAGTAACACTATATTTTACTGGTTCGATGCTCGGACTGTGTAGGAACTGGTTCTAGCAAATTATACGAGTCTCTTTGTATCCGGTGCCTCTTCTTCGCCATAATTTATAGCATCTGCTTTCTAAACCCTACGGTTAGCTGGGTAGACGCTTACATGTTTTAATTCACTGCTGGCAAGCTGGAAGTTTCTTTATAAATTTTAAAGAGCTGCATTGTGATTTTATTTGTTAGATGTTATCGTAAATTGGATGGAATAAAGGCGTTTGCTGCGTTCAGAAACGAGACTTGGAAGTTTATTATGTCATTCTAAGGAGTTTTGTTGGACGACGTGTTTCTAATAGATTTTTATTCAAATTGGTTGCATAGATTTACAAACTGCATTTTGAATACTGTTTTTTGATACAATTGAAGACAGCTTCCGCTTAGCTCAGCTCTAGTAATTCTTATTATATCTGAGAGCTTTGGAAATCGAAGTGAAATAACAAGGAGCCGTTTAATAAATCATTAAAGTAATCGTTTATAAAATATAAGTAACTCAAAGACGATAACAGAAACTATAAATCAGGCATTAACCACTTCATTCCAATCCAAGATGGCGCGAGAAATAGCAGAGATATAATTGCATAGTACGCGACTTTAAAAATAAGAATACGCACGGTCGTCAAAAAACTAATTCTTAGTAACGCCGCAGGCTACTGTCAAGCTACTATTTTAGCGCTAAAAAAGTGGTCGCACCACCGTTTTATCGCTACTCTAATCTCATACCGAAAAGAATATATTTTTACACTACATTTTATCTTATATCATGTCTAGTGTGAGTCTGCACTAAATTACGTGTGAGATTGTGCGTGTGATGGGTACTAAGCATAAATGTGTAAAAAGTTTGCCAAATGTCAGTGGCCTCAGATCTTTTAAGTAGCTTAGCACAACTGTTGGGTTATAGATCGTTTAGAAGCCGTAAGAAAGAATATCACTGAATAAATTGATGTGTTTCTGTGAAAATAATAGGGGTTAAAGTATGAAATTGTCATTTTCTTAAACGGATTGCTTTGAAGTACCTATTATAGAAAATACAAACCACAAATAAACCAATAAATACCTAATTTCGAAAAAAGAATAATACCTACGTAACTTTAATATAAAGTTTATTTTGAACTTATAATTCCAGGTCAATTCAAAGATATACAGCTTCAAAGCAACAATTTCATAGTTAATAGTAACGTATGAACGTATCAGTCGGTGTTAATATGAAACGTCTGTACAAGGGCTTGTAATTGTAGATGTGCAATAAAAACTTCTAAAGCACAAAGTCATTGAATGTCTATTTAAATACATTATTTTATTTTCATTATTATATTCGAAAATACCTCGTTAAACGTTACGGAACAAACTCATAAACGAATAAACCTATAGTTTTCTCTTTTAAAATGGCGGCTTGTTGCAAACATATAAGGTAAAATAGTGGTCAAATGCGAACCTATTATGAGGACAGAATTCTTTAGGATAAATGGTAGATAGTGTGTTCAAAACATAATAAAGTTAATTTAATACGAGATAAAAAGTCACGAAGACGCCTTTTTTTTAAATTTATATAAACCAGTGCTTGACTGCGATCCCACCTGATGGTATCTAAGCAGTGATGCAATCATTGATGGTGAGGCGCACTAGTTTATTGAGAGCCTATTCACTCTAGCCTTGAAGGCACCTAAATGGACGGGAAGACTGCAGCAGGAAAATTGTTCCATTCCTTCGATGTACGTGGTCTTAACGTACTCTAAAAATACTTTTATCGATTAAAAACCGAACTAGATGCAATCATTCTGATTGTTTGTCAGATTATTCTACAAGCAACTTTTTACCGTTATAGTGTTTTAATTTTTTAATCAAATATGTAGGTTTTTAGTTAATCCCAAAAATGCTTCATATTTGCAAACATGAGTTTTTGTGCATCCCTTTCTTTTGTATGTAATCCGAGAGTGACCGCGCTATAGGTCCTGTAGTCCTAATATTAAAAAAAAAACGATGTTTTCACTGCACGATGACGATATGCAGTTTCTCCCTAGTCTTTCCTTCTGGTCATTTCATGTGTCCTAAATACACCACCCACTACGGGTTTGACATTTCATTTAGCATTTGACATTTTCTTAATTTTAAATATCAAGTTGATACAATAATTTAATTTTATTGGTGCAGCATTATCATTTGCATTAATTTTAGAACCAATTTACATAATGCATTATGACAAAAACGAGATTAGCATAATATCTGTATCACTGTTATAGAACTGTTTAAAAGAACTAAGATGGTATAATTAGTGGCCAGCTCCTGCTTCGAACAGTTTTTTTTTTTTAGATTTGACAACGTTTATATTATATCCTCATTGGCATAGCCTTTTGCCAAGTAAGTTAAAGGCCGGCTTGCAGTTCAGCTGGATACAAGCTGCATCTTTCATGGAGCGACTATCTACTATCTATCTGACCTTCAGAACCCAGTAACTGGATAACACGATCATCATCATTTTCCTGCCCTGGCTTGTTCTATGAAATTTGTTTTTTTTTTTGGTGGCAAAATCATATAATGACATCCTCCTTGGGCGGAGCGAGAGGGCGTGTCAGACTTTTACTGACTAAAAACCACTACGCGCAATCGACGACTTGGGCTCGGTCCGGACGGTTACCGGACGGTCGGACAGCGAGCTACCCATTGCTCACCGTCCGCAAGCCCGCGCCTACGGTGGCCGGAAATCGGGATCAGAATCCCGATTTCCGGCCATCGTAGTACATATCCGGCTTAAGAGCGAGGGCCATTGCCTCGCTCTTGCAGCCGCCTCTTTTGCTAGCATTACTGCTTCGCAGAACTAGGGAAACTTGAGGGGACTTACCGCCATAATTATGGCGTGCCCATGTTATTTGGGGTTGGGGAAACACGTTTTTTCTTCCATTCTGTCCTTTCATCCGTCACGCTATCACTAACTCCATTTTCTTTCATATCACCAGGTAACATGATATTTATAAATTTTATATTTTATGTAAGAATAATATTTATAGATACTATTCACACCGGTATAACTTCGGACTTTGATGCGATTTTCATCATCATTTAGAGAATAAAACGATGATGAAAAACGCATCACAACCGTTGCGCAATTTAGAAGAATAACGCGGCTAAACAGACAGACATAAAAAACGTATCTATTTTATAATATACACCTAAATAGAAGTTACGTAAACAGAAGTGCTTTAATAGATATATGACTTCGCAAATCAATTTGACGTGTAAACTGTTTGACTCATAAATATTTTTATAGCAAATTGACATTGACAGGTTACGTCACTTTAATTAACTATGTGCATATTTAATGAATTAAGCATTAATTACAACGTTTTTCGATGTAATTGGCCTGTTTTCTATTTTATGGTTTGAGATTTAATTGACCGTTTACATTAATTTTAATATTTTGATAGTCATTTTTAAGTCACTTTTCACCAAACCTTTAGTTCGTTAATTGAGCGTAATGTCAATTCACACATTTGTAATTATGTTCTGTCAATTGATTGGAATTGTTTAGGATATCAATGGTTCTTGGCTTACCATCAATTCTATGTAATTTTACCACAAATAAAAATAAGCATATTTTTCATTTTTAAAAGTAACTTACTACTTAATTTTTTTAACAGCCAAACCGACCATTTGTATTTGTAAGAAACCAAATAGGCCATTAAATGTCCTATTAAATCCACAAAACTGAGCCATAAACATCTGTTCAATCCGATAATAAACTTTTTACCATAATTCTAGTTAAAAAAAAAAAAAACTGAAGTCCCAAGCCTATAAAGCGTAAAAATATAGCACCTTTAATTATTATTGGTGCAGTAAAGACTTGCTGTCTAACGCGCCCGGCTTGCATTCTTTGCAGCAAAATTACAAGACGGACCCAGTAATGGCGTATCCGTACCACAGGCTACCTGTTTCTTAGCATAATGACTAGCCTAACTGGAGCTTTGTGTTAAGGAATGCCTAGAAATTCTCTGTACTGTGCACTTGGCGCGAATGGCTTCTTGTAACGTTCTAAGTTGTGATCGAATCGTAATTGATTAGTTTCGTTCGTTCCGTTGTTTCGTTTTAAGTAACTTTAAACCTTTCTTTTTGTTGTAAATACGAAGGCCTTGTTGCTGAGGCTTGTTTATTGGTAATAAACTTTAACAAATTCGCAATTTTGTTGCTGTAAAGTGTTGTTTAAGACACTCATTTAATGTGTTTTACGAACGTTGGACATGAAACGTTACCTCAACGAAATGCAAGCCAAATATAGTGTCCGAAAGAGATGACATAACTGTTGATATTATGCTCAGGTTCAGTCTTTAAACAATAATAACTGTTGCATCATTTACCGTAGTCTTAAAGAAATGAAACACCACCACATCCAATTTCATAGACACCGTCAATTTCCTTACTCTAGCAATTTCTTTAAGCGAAACAAAATACTTTAGCTTTTATTTATACGTAGATATTATAAACATAGCTTACACCTCAGCGCAAATCCCGTTTCTATCTTCACGTAATAACACTAATCCTGGCGACTAGAAAATAGCCGAGCCGCACCCAACTATACATTGGCCACGAATTAAACTCTTAATTGCATGTACATTGCCGCTTTACATTTGCTCTCTGATATGTAGTGAGAGGCAAAATGTTAATGGATTGTTACCTTAACAGGAAACTTTACAGTCGTGGTTCGTTTGTATCCTGGGAAAACGGGGCTGCCGTATCAGAATCCGTTTGACAGAACAATTGGGTTCAGTTAATATTCATGGGATCTGTCAATTATTTTCTCAACGGTTTAGCGTATCGCTATCTAAATTAGAGGTTATTGGATGTTAATTGTGGAATTATTCAGTTCTAAATGTGACGAACGTGAACTTGTGTTAGCATGGAATGCCCTCGAATAATTGACATTTGGGATGTTCATCTTTTCTATTCACAATCGGCACACTGTCACACAAATTAAAAAGATGTCAATGTAATTAGTGATTAATTTTACTAATAACTGTAAGCATAATCAGTTTTATAATGTTCCCACTGCTGGTACTCAAGCCTCCTCTCTAGGAGAGGAAATGCGCCGTAATCCACACGTGGGTCTAGTGTGGAATGGTGGATGTCACATGACTTCAAATTTTTGATTGTAGGGGTGTTTCTTTCATCGTTTTGGGAGCAGTAGTGATGAAATAAATAACACAAAGTAATGCGCTTGGCTGTGTTTGAATCCGCGACCTAAAATTTATAAGGAGCCTTTATCACTGGGCCACCATTGCTCCCAATTACTTAAAAATAAAAGAGAATTGAGATTTAAAAAATTCAAACGAAAGTACGATATTTGCCCTGCGTTAGTTAGTTAGAAACACCCATTTACATTTCAAATAGCTCTAGAATTCATAGAATTCTTTCGTTAAATGAGCTTCCAATCAACTCCATCCTTACGATTTTCTGTTTTTATTAAAAACAATTAACGTCTGAACTCGCAACTTTAATCACCTTGCTTTCGCAATATGTTGTTTACAATTTACAGGGAGATGCGACTACCTGACACGTTTTTAAACGCTTTTTACGACACCCAGAACGAAAATAGCATAGATGAGCAGTTTTCAGGGATCCGTACCCAAAGGCAAAAAAAGGGACCCTGTTACTAAAACTACATTGTCCGTCTGTTTGGCACCAGGCTGTATCTCATGTACCGTGATAGTTAGACATTTGAAAGTACAGATGATGTATTTCTGTTACCGCTGCGATAAAAAATACTAAAACAGAATATAATAAGTATTTAAGTGGGGCGTCCATATAATAAACGTGATTTTTGGCAATTTTTTTTAAGTATAGTACGGGACCCTTCTTGTGCGAGTCCGACTCGCACTTGACCAGTTTTTTATTCACCGCAATAAGCAATGCTACCGTAATAACAACGACAGTTTTTTTTTATTCGAACACCCTTTTCTTTTTTAACACTGCAAAATTTTAATATCCATAAAACAGTGTAATCGCCTTTACTTTAATTTACAACGCACTTATTCAGTATAAACCGTTGATTGCCTGCTGTTGAAAACTGTCAGCCAACTTGCTTAACATTAAAACGCGAGAGCAATAAATATCTCACATTTTATGTCAACTTGCTTCCTATTTCATAAATCTGTGGATTACCTGGTCGGATAAAGGGAGCTTATTACCTATTTATGATGTTCGGTCATTACTTCCCCTTTGACATTCGGCGTCGTTTAGGATATTGTTGCAATCTTAACATTATATACTTTATGAAAAAGACCATTCTAAAATGCACCTTTTGGACTTCGTGATAGGGTTTCATCAGTTTCATACTTATCAGTAGGATATGTTTGTAAGTCTGCAGAGACGCGTCGCCTCACTGATGGTTATCCGATATCCATAAGATGGTATGCTAAATCGCCGTTGATGGTCAGATGTGTTATTCAGTGTACAGGACGAGTATATTATTATATGCCTTTTTACTGTTACTTTGATGACATGTTGTTAGTCGCCGGTCGTGATTTCTCAATAACAATGACTATGCTATTATGTCCTGTTGCTTGCTAGATAGTTTTATTAAACGTAATAAAATGTATTAGCATAGATGTTAATTACATCTAATAGTGTTTTGTTTTCTCACTGATATGTTATAACTAAAAAAAAACTGATATTGTAGCTACATAGCAAGGGACAACGTAAAACGTAAAGCAAGGATAATTATATTTCTTTGCATTCTACCGTGTCTTTTTTTTTAGGTGGGAAAATCATCTAATGACAAATCCCGCTCTGAAAAGAAAAAAGTCTGACACTATCTCTCGCTCCGCCCAAGCGGTAGATAGTGTCAGACTTTTACTGACTAAAAATCCACTCCTGTTCCTTCGTTGCCTTCGCCCCAAGGCCCCGGGTTTCGTTTTCGTACTACCCATGGTGCATTCTACCGTTGAAACATTATTCAAAAATTAGCATTACCAACCTCGCGTTTATCGCCAAATAAATCCACAGGTGCGTTTTAAGCCACACCGCACGTTATTCAAATGAAAAAGTTAGCAATAAAAGTAGAGTCAGCACTGGATTTATTCATAGAGGTTTCGGTGGCGATGTCGCGGTGATAACATCTAGATCGGATCTCCTTGCGTGCCGATCCGATCTTCAGGCTCCTGCTTTAATGAGGCTTGGTGATTCAGGCTCGTGGGAGTGGTTAGAAAATGGTCCGTTTTTATCATACATACGACGTCACTTATGTAATAGTGTGCTTATTATGCACATACATCAGCATCACTTTATCTTTGTTTAGAATTGTGTTTCCTGGATGGTTGTTTTCTGATGTGTCCGGTGTCTTTAGAATAGGTAACGGAACAGAAAGCAATAATTGCTAAGGGTTTTTGGTTCTCAAGTTATCGTTTCTTAAGCTCTTTTATTCAATTATTCTGAAGAGTAGTTTAAATAAGAAGTAAATATGACGATTGATGATGAATGCTTTGCAGCAATGTTCCTGATAAGTCTAGAATAGTTGTACAAGATAGATAAAGCACCACAAAATATTTTGTAATGATTATTTGAATCTGTATTGATTATTTACAGTATTGATCTATGAAGGTGGACGGTAACTCATTAGTGCTATTTCGATTGTCAAGTTTCTAATTACCACTTCAGATTTGATCAGACAATGTAGTAAAAGAAAAATATTATGAGCTCGAATTAATCCGTGTAATTAGTTTCATTGTGGTTAGGCTATATTTGTTTCATCATTATAAACAATTTATTTTATTGCTTAATTTTTCAGACAACCTTTGATTTGGACTCATTTATGTTTTTATTTTAATTAAGTACTTTGTTTTTCTATTAAATTTTGATAACCATGAATGTTTATCATTATACCATTACGTTAATATTATGTCAAGATCTTTAGTTGCATATCCTTTCACATTTAAGACGAATGCTCTATTTTTCTTTTGGGTATCTAATCTACTAAATAAATATTTTTTTTTTTATTAGAAAACGTCTTTGAATAGTAATATTAAACAACTAATGAATAAAATAATGAAAAACTGGGCAAGTGCGAGTCGTACTCGTGCACTAAGGGTTCCGTACAAACTTACCTATGTAAATAGTTTAATTCCCGAATGGAGTCTCGAAGATTTTTCCAAATCGCAAAAAAGTTTTTTTTTGTAATGTAACGACAAATTTACTGTTTTCAGTTATATTCCTATACCTGAGCTATAAATTCCTGCTTTATGCCAAATTTCAGGATTCTGGGTCCACTGGAAGTACCCTATGGATTTTGATTCCCTTGAGAGTGTCGAAATACACGTTTTTTGCGTCATAAACGGCCGTATATTTTTTTTCTTGTTTATTTAGAAGTTTGACTTTTTCACAACTTCAAGAGACCGCAGATCGGTTTTAATTTCAATTTGATACCTCCACGCGTTCTCGAGATAAAGGGTCTTGACAGACAGACAAACGGAAAACAAAGTGATCCTAAAAGGGTCTCGTTTTTTTTTTCCTACGGTACGGAACCCTAAAAATACCATTCAATTATACATTACGTAGGAGTTGCATATTGCATCCACAATAAATTTATCTTAGATTAAATACTAAGTGTCCAAATCTTATATTTTTATTAATAAGCATTTCCTTTGTATTCTGTATCACGTCCGGCTTTGCAATCATTGTAATATCTATCTCGTTATGTTAATCATATCTGCATCTTATTATCTAACGGTCGCATAATGAAATAATATTCAAATGAGAAATTAAACATGCAAGATCTTGTCGTTGTTCTCGGAATTTCTTTGTGTGAATTCGTAAATTTTGTAACAAAATGTGATGTTACGAGTACTAAAATAGATTTTTTTATTGGTTATAAATAAATATTTGGTGTTGTTTAAATATTCCATGGAGTATTTTTTATATGTAGCAATCTTCAAGCAGAAGTCAATTTCAAATTTGTTTTGTTTCTATTAACATCAGCAAAGTCAGTGATTTGATTTTTACATTATTGGTTATTGTTAAAACCAACCTTTATTTTAAGTATTTCTAATGAAATTAGCTTTTCATAATTCTAAGCAACGATTAATCATAATTTATTCCAGAGAAGTGAACTTTAATCAAGTTTATTTTATGGCCAATAAAATTATGTTAACGCCTATTTCCTTTGTAGCTCCTGGTCTTGGCTCTACTGTAACAACCATTGCTGATTTAATTGCTTCTTTAATAGACCTCTTTTGTACGACCAGCGCAGTGGGCGTTGAAGTGGGCCAAAGTGGGTGTACGGGAGCCATAACAATAACATTCTCAGTTACTATTCGCAATAGAGTCAGTTATAACTGTTACTAGCTTGTTAGCACAGCAACCGACTTCCTTCACCTATAGCCTAATATAACATTAAAATAATAAATTATGATTTACCCGTATTCAGTAACGATCACTGCACTAATTACTTAACTTCAGGCTAAAGTTGGCCTTTGCACTTTACAATATTTTGTTCATTAGCGAGGCGGTCATTAAGTCGGCTAGCAATTGATCATACGTTACATCTCTATTTCACAAATCGTTTATAATTTTAGTTATTTTTGTAGGGTTATCAGTCAACAGGATTATGCTTAAAGTTACAGTTTTTTTTTTTGGTCAAGAAGCTTATGAGTTATATGTAGGTACACATCAAATCTTGCATTTCATTTTAGTGAAATTAGTATTTCTAATGTAAATTTTTCGCGGCCGTATTTCGAGGGGTTCTGGTTTTCGAGTCAAAAAGAATCTAATTTTCTAGACGAATGCAGATCAAGTAAACTGTGAAATGGTGTTTTATTGAATGTTTCAATTTACCTATCTTGATGTTTTGATTGGACTTCATTCTCACTTTTAGAAATACCTGAAATACTTGCCTTCATCACCTAGATTCAGAAATGCTTCATTGCTAACCCTAACAATCTCATATATCAGAATCCGCTGACATGAAGACGCTCCAGCGCTGTTAATTTACATCAGTCACGAGCACTAAGCTGCGACCCATTGAACTTTAGATGAAGATGTTACGTAAGCCTATGCAAATCATGAGGATGCACCAAACACTGGCTTTATGTAAACACTTTCACGAACTAATAGAGGCTCCATACGTAATGCTAAGGTAATATAAGGGAATGAATCGTGAGGGTTTTGATTTGTTGCTTTATCTTCTCCATCTTTGTTGTCGTTTTAAGGGTTTTATTATGTAATAAAATTCACACTATTCGTACCTAAGTGGTTTTCTGCATAGCTTTTCGTTAGGCCTTCTTTGGTTAAGCCCTTTTTATTGGACAAGTTCTTTATTAATCCTTTTATAGATTTAAATATTATCAAATAAACATGTTACCCCACTTCCCTTTTTCGGTTTCCAGAAAACACACTATTGCGTACTTTGAATCCAATATACGAAACGCATCTTTAAATGAATTCACTTCTCAGTATAGCTTTATGAACTGTTAGGTTAGCTCCTAACTTTCCATGCCTGTAAGACAATTCACTCTAACAGCAGTGAAATTTCGCGTTTAGCCCTAAACGGCCCTTACTGCATATACGTGTAGGAATTTATGTTGTTGGTCGTATGTGGAGATAGTATCTGCGATAGAAGATAGGACCAACAAGTTCAAATATTCCGACCCCTGGTAGATCCTGTATTTATTGGTGTCCTTTCTCATTGTGTGGGCCTCTGTGTATGCCACTTTTCTCACAATATGCTTTACTTTATAGATCTATATTTAACACAGTACACTTATTATTTACTTATGACGAAAGCTTATGGATTAGTTTTACTCTTTCTCTGCTTTTCTGGGCTTTGCTAATTTTTTAAAATTAATTTATCATTGTCATCTATATTTATATCCCACTTCTTGTTTCCACCTAACTTAATAAAAATCTCATTCTACATTTTTATAAGGAAACAACTTTCAAGTCTTAAAGTAGGCTGTTGTCGAAATCGCAAGGGAGTTTGCTAATAAAAGGAACTTAAATCATGTCATATATTATCAGTTTAATATCGACCTTTTTCCCACGGGGTAAAGCACGATTTTCAATGCAGCACAGCAAGCGTGTTTTACACCTGTCTCGCGAAGGATCAAGAAACTTTAATCTAGCTCATTACCGTTCAGTTCAAAAACGGCGTATGTTGCTTTAAAAGCGAGTCTACTTAAGGCGTTGTTCTTGTTGTTTAATCAGATCATTGAGATAAAAGCAAATGCCACGTTACACGAGACTCGTTTCTGCGTTCGACACTTCAACTTCCTATATCACGACTTAGTTATAATTTAAGTTCAACATAATGTTTTTTTTTACTTAAAACATCGGCTTTACTGGCTATACTGGGCTTGGTATAAATTAAAGTTTAGTAAACTTGTTTTTTTAAGCGTTTTATTATATTATCGATGAATTTATTCCAAAACCAGTTTTGACTTTTAAGAGCTTATTTATTTCCATTTAACGATTGCGATTGAGCCACTTGATAGTATTGCGATCCGAAGCGGTTTTTTTTTACAATTATTTATTCCATCTGTTTTCATAGCAACGAATTCAAGATTATCTTCATCAGGCCGATAGTATGAAGCACATGAGTGTCAACTGTCAATGTTATCTTTTTGCAGTAATCTTTTATCCCAATCCGTATTATTATCAAAACGCTGCAAAGCGTTTTGAAGATTACTTGTAACACTGTGGGGGTTCATGTGGGAGGAATCCGATATCCTTTCCGTTGGGTTCTTAGGAAGCGTAGGCACTTGTAATGCATCTGTCATTTTCTTCAATCTTGTTCTTCAAGCTTTATCTCGTTGAAGGTAGGGTTTAACTGTAGATTGCAATGGGCTGATCTGACATCGTAAACTACCTTAACTGTAGTACTGAAGCTTCAAACATCTTTAATTATTTTGTGTTTTTCTTAAGAACTCGTGCTATTGTCACCACAGTTTTATTACTTTTAACACATAAAGCTCTTACCCCAGTAAAATCCATCTTAAACTTACACTCCACGATGGTTCTTCACTGCTGTGTTACGTCACAAAGCGATATATTCGCACTCACGCCGCTTATTGTGAACGTTTTAATAGATTCACCCGCGTGTGGGCCATTACAATAAAGCATCGATCATTTGGCTGTGCTGGCGCACAATCGCTGCCGTTAGCAAAGTAAATCGAGGGGTGGATGCGGAAACAGATGGAATGATCCGTGATATTGCAGATCCAACGGTCCGGTTAATGGAAGAGCCTTTAGTTTTAAAGGAGTAAGAACGTATATAAGTTATGAATTTGATAGTGAGTGTGGATTTTGAAGCTTTTAAAAACAGAACGCCCGTATTATGATAGAGATTAGAGGAAAAACTGCATAACGGCTGCAATGTACCGTTGGAAGGGTGTATTTCTAAATTATAGTAGTAAGTAGAGAGAGTGGAGGCTGTAAAAAATGAGTTAAAGCTGTGTCACAATTTTAGTGCCTATAAAGTATATTCTATCTATCTACAATGTAGTGTGATTAGCTCCTTATTATACAAATCTAATGTAATCTCTTCTACCTTTTATATTTTTGTCCAAATTGATCAGGGTTTCTTCTAAATCTGCTGAAAAATTTCTTATTGGTAGTCTCTTTTTTTAATTGATTGATTGCTTATTTTGTACAACACCACTCTTTCATTACGTTTGACAGGCCTCAATTAAGCATCTTTAGCAATCTCATCGATAGGTTAACTACTAAACGATCAGCAATAATAAAAAATGGCTACTAATTTATTGAAAGTATAAAGTAAGTCGACAAACGATCCATCATCAAGTGTCAAAATGTTTATAATGATAGAATTTATCGACCGTTATCTCTGACATTCAACGTTTTATTCTTTAATCTTTGGCACTAGTTTTTATTAAGTGGTCGTCTAGTAATTAGTCATCTGTTATAATAAAACTGTTTACATTTTACTGTAGTTGTTCCGTTCTGATCTTTTCATTTTTGTTTGCACCTATTTTAATAGCCACCATCCACGATTTTGGATGTAATTTCTAAACATTTTCCTGAGTGCGTTTCCAAGTAATTCTCGTTTTCCTTGGTCGTTCCAACGGTATAATGCTCAGCTCATTCCAAACTGCTTTACAATATATCGGAAACATTATCTGCAGAAATGCTCCAAAGGAACCTATCAACATTCATCGGTGTTAGTCTGCCCCCGAACGTGCGCAGGACCGCACCGCAATCCGTTAAGACAATGGCGATGGGTTACTGTTGTTTTACAATACAAATTCCTAACACAAATTACATGTGTGCAGATTTCCGTTGCCGCCTCTCAGACGTTTTTCATTGTTCCGTGTGCATATTGCCGATAGGTTCTTGAATGGTTTCAGTTAGAGCTTATGATATATTTCATGCGTACGACGTTTTCAATTTTCGTGTCTGGTTGGTTAATATTTGTTTGGCCTGGGCTATAAATTCACTATATTGTATTTTCTTATGTGAATATTTGAACAGGTTATTAAAGAGTTTTCGTAATGGTGAATCTGGATATTTCCGATCTAGCTAATGTTACTGAAGCACTCTCAGGCATCGTAATAAACAATAAGATTACCCCTTTCTTAGAGTATTTTTGCAACTACTACTGCTGAATATGATGATAGACTACAAACAAAAAAAGAAAAAATCATAATTTCCATCTAATTCAACATCTGCAAGAGGATATTTTTTTGTTTTTTTTTTTTTTTACTTCTACATCTTAAATTTATTATGAAAACTTGATTGACAATAAATATCACTTCAATTTAGTGTCAATTTTTCTGTCGATTATTTTAGAAAAAATTCTCCATAATTAAATTTTATGACTATCATATTTTGTACCCGTTAAAAATTGTTTATAATCATCATTATAGCTTGATTAAACTATAAAAATAAATTTATCTCTGTGTGGTCTAAGTTATACTCATCAACTTCTCTAAGAGGGAATCATTAGCAGGAAGGGTAATAAAACTAAAGTATACTTATGATAGTAACAATTAATAATTCGATTTATCGATCGAACTATCTACGTCGTAAACGATGCATCGTTAGCAATTATTTTATTAGCAATTTGATTAAGGCCATCCATTTCATTCAGTAACTTTTCAATACAGTGCAAGTACAGTTTTATAGTTAAATATTCCCATGAATCTTACCAGACCAGCAAAATTTATGGGAATATTTGACTTTAAAACAAAACGTAGTAACATATTTTATTTTCCTTATTAAATCTAAAGTCACTGTGAACACCAATTTTAAAAATAAAGAACGCTTCATAATTTTATGTCATCCAGTTTCAATACACGACATATCTTAGCATTAGTCAAAGAACCATCATTACATTAATCTATATATATTTTGTTACACCCCAAAATTATCGTGACAATGAAGACCAATTTCCCAAACGTTAATATTCGTCACACGAATCTAAGACGATACTAATAGGATTATGAGTATTATGAAAGACGTCAATGTGCCCTACTGTTCGTAATTCATCGTAATACTGTTAACGGATTATACGGTCCGTAATCAAGGCTAACAGTAATCGCATATCTGGATAAAGGTGTTGATTTATTTTCATTTTTGTAAGGCTTCGATTCAAATGATTTGTTTATGGTGGGTGTCTACTATTTACTGGAATTAAAGTTTGTTTTACCAGATTTCTTTATCTGATTTAAACATTTTGGTTCTTAGAACCACTTCAGCTTGTACTGTTTGGTTCTGTTTTGGTATATCAAGCAGTTTTCCGATTTTGGTTCTAAGTTCACTCGCGGATTTATCTATAATATCAAGTTCAGTATTCGGCATTCCTAACATTCCACTCAGGATACCGCTAGTCTAAGTAGATGCTATGTACTTATCTACTCTTACAAACATCGACGATGCATCAAACCAGACTCCAGTTTGTCACTTACAAGATAGCCTTTTGATCTGAGAAATTTAATAAAGCGATAACTTTTGTTTATGTCTTTCTTATATACATTTTATCTTATCTGTATCTTGTTCTTCATTTCTACCTACTATTTGAGTTTAAAACACCTGTTTCAATTTTAAACATTTACTCAATGCCTTATCTAGCGTGTTTCAACAAATAGTAATTCGCAGTCCCGTCAAACGTTATGTTCCTTTCGCCAGGGGGCCTTCGCAAGACATTCCTTTAGCATGCAAATACAACGCGTGACAAATTAAAACTACGTGCTAGCAACGTTGGCTTCGATCCGATGTCGAACCTAGCAATAATGCTAATTGAGATATGATTTATGAGACCGAAGAAAGAATGTGCAATTGTGCACTCCTTCATATTGCTGGAGAGAATAATTTCCTCGTGAACGGTAAAGACGGGACATTATTATGATATTAGCTTGCATGTATTAGCCTCCCACGAGTTGGACCGATGACTTGGTGATGGTTACGGGAAACTACTGAGTGTGAGGTGCACAGCATCATCGATATGGGCACACTTGGAGAGGCCTATGTCCAGCAGTGCACGTCTTTAGGTCGAAATGATGATAATGATGATACATAGGCCTGATTATAAAAAAAAAAAAAAAATTGGTTTTGGCTTTAGAAAGTTGTTAAACTTTATATTAATCTAGAACAGAAATATCGATTCTAATCTAGGTTATAACTTACAATAGCAACCACATGAGCTTCTCCTTTCAATGTAACAATTCATCTAAGTAAAATATTTGCACTTATAAAAGTAAGTTCATCCGTTAGCTGTATCATTGCATTATCTTATTTATTGTCGTCTCCGCCCACAAACTTAGATGTTGCGTTAGACTTTTAACGATTTCTCATGATTTACCCTGTCTTCTGAATAGCCTGTTAATACTGGGTCTGCTTTTTGCACTGACTTGCAACCGGTCAGGACCGCTTCGCTTGTTTTATTGCACCTATAAACCACTATAAATAATTTCACTTAAAACAAGCGCGCATTACAGACAACGCCTTAAGACTTTTTGCATAAAATCAAATAGCTCCATTTAATATATGAAAAGTTTTCGCTTCTTTGTTTGAGTTGAACCGCGTGGGAAGTAAGAGCAGGTGATGCATTCATTTACAGATCTGCTTAAAGCAAGCCTGTCGCGTCTGTATTAAAAATAAATAATATAAGATTGTGTTAATAAGAATTTATTTATATGGGAATATTAATTGTTAGCTGGCATTGTAGCAGTTTCATAATTTGTCTTGAAGAATGATGGTTTCGCTAGAATATGCTGTCTAACATATTTTTCTATTTATAGCGATAAATTTGTAGTGGTTTGCACATTAGATGCGTGGGCAACTAAGCATTGCTCCAAGTCATATGAAGTTGCGTATGACATTAGTAATACATATTAAATGTGCACTTATATGCATTTGAATATTACTCGTATCATGACAGTTGTTCTGAACTGCCTACATTTTAAGAGCGTTTGCACGTTCAGGTGTTTACGGCGAATATTTACTTGTTACATTGACTTACAATATGCGCTTGACCTTAATCGTAATGAGAATTTACAGGGCTTGTAAGCAAAGGAGAATTGTCCTTTGTTATGTTTTCTGAATCTTGTGATGTAGGATTTAGGAAGTAGGGTTAAGAAACTACAATAATACTAAGACATAATAATAAGATAGTTTATGCGTGCCCTAATTTCGATTAAATGTAGCCTGAAGTTAAATTATGAAACGTCGTGCAAGTGTCACTACATTGTGTGCAAGTAATAGAAATTGAAAATACGCAATCACGCGTAAAACTAGAATCTCACAATACTGCGGATGAAGTATTACGACATAAAACCGCTAATGAACGCTTTACTTGTTTCTTAATGAAAACCGAACCCTAGACTAACCACACACATAATACTTAGTTGAAAAGCAAAGAACAGAAGTAGCAGAAATTCGTGAAAAGAAGCTTCTTTGTTCACAATTCAAAATTATGTGAAGTTCAATTTATTCATATTGCCGCAAAAGCAAGCAATGAGAGTGCATACATTTTCTGAATATCACCTACAAACTATCTGCCTATAAATTCCACTATAATGTAGAACCCCAAGGCTTTGAGGTCTTAAGCTTCGAAACGATATATTAACCGGGGTATCAATACAAATAATTTATACGACATCATTTATTTTTCTGCTCTACCTTGTGGGATTTCAATGATTGTAAATTGCATTATGATATAAATGGATTTGTAAAGTGTTCCCAAGGCTGCGCCTGTTTGCTTAATCGTGAGAATTGGTGGTGTGATAACTATGTAGTTTGTAATCCGATTAATGTTATCTACTTCGGTAACAGAAAGTCCGACACTGGGATTTGTTGGTAGCCGGTCATGTTCACTTGTAAAATATTGTTTGAACAGAGGCAGTTGTGGCTAAAATTTGGACTGGTAAAATTACTGAGTGACGGCAAGTACTTAATCATTGCGCCCTTCAACCTCCAAGGTTCGTAGACCAAGTAGCGAGTTCTATCAAAATATAAAGTTTTGGCGCTGACTTTACAATCATGATCAACTAAGAGTACGTCTCTAAGATATATAGAAAGAACGGTATTTTTTTTTATAGAAATAGCTGGAAAATTTCAGATATCAATAACACGTAGCGCTTAAAAGGATTCTTCTGTTAAATTGACTACTGTGATATCTGCATCTGCTCTGTACAATTTATCTTTGCCATGTTCACCTAAAGCTTTATTGTTATTGCATTGGTGCGATAAGTAGCACCCCTTAATGCATTTCTGATATTTCAAACAGCTTCAAAACTAAATCTTGTGAATATTTTATTTATTATAATTTAAATCCCTAGATCGCAAATATTCGCATTACCATCAATAAGGTCAGAAATATTTGCGTTAATCCGAGCCGTTATTACAAATATGAGAATAAGTTTGTTCCACTTATGGCTCGACTGTTTATCTGAATAGTATAATTTACTTTTGAATTTTGCATCAATATAGTCAGTGTAATGCACATAAACATCCAACAAATTGAATCTAATTATTCCAATATTATCGAGACCGTTACAAGAAACATAATCCTCGTGGGCAAATCCTCGTACAAAAGTTTCATCATCATCATTAACTTGGCTTATTGCAGTAAGCTAGTTTATTACATTTTAAAGCCATCGCTTACAATCTTTCCCATTACCATCAATAAGATCATAGATACAGGCGTTAATTTGTAATAAACTTGATGCGTTTTTATCACAATCTCGCTTGTCAGTTTAGTGTCTACTGTCCCTTGACACAGTACCGCCTTCAGGATAACTTCGATGCTTTGATTCGTATTACACTTTGTTGCAGATTTATTATCTTGTTTGTTATTATTTTGCTCTTCTATTATGCACCTATTGTTAGTGTAGTATGTCAGTAGACAGTTGTTATTTCATTTGTCTATAACCGAGTGAGTGAAAACACGTGTAGTTATTGTTCGTCTATATCGCATATGGATAAAAGTGTTGTCGGATTTTCTATTGTATTTTGCTTGAGGTATTGCTTTCTTTATTATTTTTGAACACTTATATTTTATATTTGAGCTGTGGATAAGTGTTTTTTTTTATCGTATTTTATTGTTACGTGAGCTAAGACCAATTGTTGAGAAAATCTCTCAAATGTTACTGTCGTAGTTTAAAGTGCAAGTGTTCCGCGTAGGTATAGATTAATTTGTTTATACTTGTGAAGTAGTCGTCTCAGTAACAATAGAAACTGCAGGATTAACAGCTTTACGTAATATTGCATTAAGATTAACATTTTCTTGTATAGCCGTAAAGCTTATTGTTTTGAAGCTCGTGGGCGATGCATGGTGAGGCGGCATGCTGACTCGACTTATTTGTAGCTACACCACACGCACTACCTTTATTTTAAATGGAAAATCCTCGAGACCAGGAGGATTATCTTAAGATTCACGGGTCTGTTTTAGTCAATGGGAGAATATGCATGCAACTCTTTTATTTGCTACACTAAATTAGTTTTAGGCCTAATGTACAAAATAATTTGATAGAATTTAAAAATATCAACACCGAAAATTTAAAAGTTTCAAAGCTGCTAATAAGAAAAGACATCTGACGGTCGACTTTGACTTCAAAGTTCATCACGCCCGTGGTGGCTGCGCTACAGAAAATGGTGTTTTGACAAGAAAGACACGTAAATGTGTTTATTTAAAATTATTATAATCTCGTTTGTTTTTCCATCAATTTTAATATTGTTTTAACTGTATGTGTATATTCTATGATTGTTTATTTATTGATAAAATTATACATGAAATATTAAATGTAGATATCTAATCTACCTGCGCAGTGATTTATAAAACATAAAACAATGTTTATCCCTAATTTTGAATATATTTAATTGTTTTGACTTTTAATACATTAATTTAAATATCTAAAAGAACATTTTTCTTTGGTTACAGTGAGATGGCGCGGTGGAGTGCGCTCCAGCATGGACGATCAACGGTTTGGCTTGTTCTCTTCTGCCTACTGCAAGTGGCGAGGGCAACGCCCGGTAAGTACCTTCCTTATACTTAGTAGTTTATACAAGGTGCTAGAGAAACAATGCCATTCCTGGAAAGAGCTCATTGTACCTACTCATAACTTTGAGATGAGGAAAATGACTGAAAACGCGAAAAAACAACTGTTTTCTGATTTTTTCTTTCTTTCTTTGTATAAATTTAGAAAATATACTTCATACTCACTCAAAACTCAGATTAATTATTTTTCGGTTAGCTTTACAGTGAAGATTGATTGTTTGAAGTAGTGACTGTCTCAGGGATCTACAGGTCGAAAAGCGCAACTGTTGACCGCGCGTTCAATTCCTGAGTCGGGCAAAGTGTTATTGGGTATTTTTATTATAATTTCATAATTAGCAAGTCAGAGTTCAGGAGACGGTGGTGTGGTGGCAACGTGCCTTGGAAAGCACGTAAAGCCGTTGATCCTTTACTTGATCTCTCTCTGGTCGTGTCGGTTGGTCACCCCATCGGACTTCTTTACTCTCATGAGTAAAGGAACAGAGAGTGCAGCTGTGTTTGCACACACATTTGTGCACTATATGCATATGCATGGCTGATCGCCGTCTAGGTTGGCCACCGCGGCCGAAATTATGCCGGGATGATTTATTGAAGATTATGTTACAACCTGTATAACAACCTAACAGTAAATGTAACAAAATATAACTAGTATCTCGTCGTACTAAACACAGCCTTCTGTTATAGACCGTTAAACCAAAACGATGTCTGAGACAAATGGGTGATCTAAGATTTTATCACCCATCGAGATGGTTTATTAGCTTTTTATGGCACCTTCAAAGTGGGTGCTGGATTATTAATAAGACAAAATCTATAAACAATGTTAGCCCAATAATACTGAAAACCTTTTTAGAATCCAACCGCTCGCTTAGTCATAAAAAGAACTAACTCAAAAAGGAGTATTTGTTAATTGAATCTTAAAATGTACTTTTTAAGATACAATTTTCAATAACCTCTTTTTTACATAGATCTATGAAAGTCAAGATATGCCAACACACTGACATAAATAAGTACTTCAAAATAACTCCGTTTATTTTAGTTACTGATTTAAAACATACACAAATAAAGCTGACAAGATTAAATCATGAATAGTGTTTGTTAACAAAAGATCAATACTCCATTGTGATTTATTTACAAATAATGCCAGTTGAATAGAGCGACTAATAAAATACCGTCATCGCTGCAGTCAGTCATTCATTCATTGAAACTAAACGTATCCAGTGAAGCTTGTAAAATTCGATCTGTGGAATGTCATTGAATCGGAAAAGTAATAATCGGCCGGAAAAGCGTTGTTATTTGAATGATTTTTGACACAAAGCAGCTAATTATAATTATGTGTCAATGTTTACTTAGTAACACAATACCCTTTTTATGGAAAACAATCAAGTTCTCTCCGGCTCTGGGCGTAGCAAGAGTGAGTACCAAACTTACTGACTAAAACCCACCTGTATTCCTTCAGTTGCCATCCGGTAATCGTCTGGACCGAGCCCGAGTCGTTGACGGCGCGTAGTGTTCCAAGCAAACCTCAAGGAGATGTCAGCAAACCGTAGGGGCCCAGCAGGGTCGAAGCCTATTGGGGCCATGGGTTCGCTTCTGAAAGGAAAATTCGGGGTCCTGGAAAGCAAGGCAAAAAAGGAACCACGCCCTCTCGCTACGCCCAAAAGCGGGAGAAGTCATTGGATGATTGTGAGCCCTTTGTTTTCTAGGGTCGCGGTAACTTTTTCCAATAATCCCACAACCCTGGTACAATCCTGGAGCCCTGGAATACAAAGGAGTTAAAACTTACGGATATAAGGCCATATCAAGCGCTAAACATAAACTGACAATGTTTTATTATAGAAATACTTTATTTCTATCATAATTTAATCAAATAGAAATAAGTAAAAAAGTGGAGGGAAGTAAACCGGCCCCCCTCTAAGAGCGCTGTACTTATTTAGGTTCATCAACCTGTTACAGCAGTAATTTTAGTCGGAATACATACCCACCTACTAATATTATAAATATAAAAAGTAATTCGGTCAGTCTGTTACCCCAAGGAAGGATATAGGTTTCGAATTCGACTTTGCGTCAGCAATAAGCGACATTTACACGGACGAAGACGTTGGCAAAACACAAGTTTAGTATAGGTAAGTAAATATTATTTAGGTACAAAACATTTAATTACCCTTTAGATTACGAGATACGAAATTATACTGAAATTAAAAATACGAGAAATAAAAGTTGGACTCCGAAAATCTTACAAAAAAAAAAATACACTTACTGACACATTCATGTTTCTAGCTAAGTCAAAATGCCCTCCAAGAAAATGGCGCTGCAGCACGTTCCAACTAATTTATTTACAACAAACACAGTATTAATTGCCTAAAAGCCTAAATGAACGATTAACAGAACCCTACCTACTTCGAGAACGATACGAACCGTATTTTCTAATTGGAACAGATACTTATAAGGGAAGTCCAGGTTTCCTTTAGCGGATCTAAAGTATATGTGCTTATTAAGATCATGTGTAGATACTAATTAACACTGTCTTTTATGGTTTGCGTTTTATATTTCGAGCTAGACCCAATGTATGACAAGGGGTATGTTAGTTGATTGGTTTTAAGCATGCGGTTTTATTTAACACTACGACAGTGAGGTGCCAATACCTTCTAACTAATTTTTTTAGCGCTTTTAATTCAAATGTGTGTTTCCGCATGTTTTTTTGAATTCTCTGAAGCGAATAATTAGTTGCAACTGTACCATATTAAATTGTGGAAACACTAACCTAACTAAACCAACATGTCAGTAAAATAGAATAGAATAGAATAAACTTTATTGTACACCAAAAAAGTAGCTAGTTCAGAGCTTGAATTATGATTGTAACTTAATTTTCTAGTTGGTCGTGTCACGTCATGTTGTAGACAGATTTTTGCTAATGTACTGGTATTTCTAAATATTTACGAGCTAGGTTTTGCCCGCGGCTTCATTCGCGTACATAAAATATAGCCTATGTATGTCGCTCAGGAATATAGTAGCTTTCTATCGGTGATAAATCTTAGCAATTGAACCAATATTTTCAGAGATTACCTCCTACAAACAAAAAAACAAACAAAAACAAACTTTATCTCTTTATAATTATAATATTAGTCTCCTAGCCTCTTTATAATATTAGTCCTACTAGCCTCTTTATAATATTAGTGTTGATAGTGTAGATTTAAACAAACAGGCCCACTCTTCCGCTCATTATATTTGTACATTATATTGTTTTTATGGAGTGAGTTGTTTGCCAACACGTCCCTATAAAGTTCGTTACATCATTATCTACTGGTATAAAGCATCTAGTAACTATAATTTATTTCCTGATTGTTTTGAGAAGTGATTAATTATGAATCCTAAGCTTACTAGTTCTCTTCTTGATTACTTTTACGAGTATAATCAGGGGTCAAAAGTGCACGAGCACTCACCATTGTGTCTAAAATTTCTTTGTGGTTGAAGTTCATGATCTACATCTAGTTTACGCAATACGCTACCGCCTATTGCACACTTATTTTTTATAAATGTCTGTCAAGTTAAAGTGTGCAATAAAGAAATAATAAATAAATACTTTAGATTCTATACTACAAATTAAATTCATCAACTCGTGAACCATTGATTCTCTTCTAGAAATTAATTTTAGACCCTTTATCATTGGTAGAGTGCAACTGTTCTTTTGACTCTTGACTGTATATAGGTAAGATAAATATTTGAACTGTATTGACTGCTAACGAACAGAACAGATTTAGATGAACTTTTAGCGTAGGTAGGTGCAGAAATACTATGTCCTAGATATTTTATATCTGGTTAAATAAAGAACATAGTTCTCTAAGAATTTGAGTAAATCCAGCGTAAAATTTATTTCTAGCTTGTTAACGCAACATTTTAATGAAAATATCTGAATTCATATTAAACTAGTTTTTGCCCGTGGCTTCGCCCGCGTGAAAGTAGGTTTCTCCATACAAACTTTAGACGCCCCCCTTCATCCCGTTAGAAACTGAATTTTGGAAAATCCTTTCTTAGTGCTCACCTACATCATAAAAGGAAGCAAAATTTCACGTTCCTAGGCCTAGTAGTTTCGGCTGTGCGTTGATATGTCAGTCAGTTAGTTTCTTCTTTTATATATACAGATAACTACAGTTACCTCATTCATAGACTCGGCAAGAACCACATAAGCTAAATCAGGATTCTCGTGGCTTTCATTATTAAATTTACTAACTTTACGAGCAATCTTAAACTATCCCTTACAGTAAGTTATTTATAATTTTCGTTGTAATATGAGGTATGGATTTATTTTATGGGGTAATATTTTATTACTCAGTTTAATAGTGCTCGAAGATTAAAGTGATTAGCTGGTATTGATATGAATAACTGGATGGCTATAAATTTCTAATAGCATCTTTCAATAACGGGAATAAGGAAAATGTCTTCGTGAGATATTAATCATAATATCTTAAAGTATTTGTATGGGTTCGATAAAGCTGTATGTTACACAATTTTAATACTTCCATACTAAATCTGAAGGCTTGTTATTGGCTCGTCCTGGTCTAACCTTTAAGGTTTTAAAGGTAGGTTTTTAAGGTGGGAAATCATCTTATGATTTCCTACCTTTGATTTGGGACCGTAACCGTAACTAGGCACTGACTGACAAAATATAAAAAAAAAAAACTTTAAAAAACTTTGAATTTCGCGGGCTAAACTGGATCAATCAATAACCTTAAATAAACAATGTAGATATTTCGGCAAGCATCTATACTATCCAATCGGATATCTCTGGCCAGCGCACCTCGATATACAGTTAACATTATCTCTAAACAATTTAATGGGAAAAGGAAAGGCAACGTTTGCAAAACCCTAATTAATTGTTCAAAGGCCTAACGAAGCTAAGGTCTCGTGCACCTGTCGATTCTCTTATTTATTACTGTTTGTTTCATGTGAGAGTATTCGCTTATTCTATCTTTGAAACTATGGGCTTTGTAGTTTACCCTTATCTTAATGCATTGTGTTTGTTTTCCACGGTGATAAATGTGGGATTAATGGGCCACTGATTTGTATACGATGTGATGGGAATGTTTGAAAAAAGGCGGTATGTTAATTGATGTGATTGAGTAATTAGTTTGTCAAAGAAAAAATGCCGTGAATGTTGCTTGGGTCTCACTTACATCCGTAACGACGCTCAAGAAATATGTGTAGTAGGAAAAGAACATGGTTTCTGGGGTTCCGTACCCAAAGAGTAAAACGGGACCCTATTATAAAGACTCCGTTGTCTGTCTGTCTATCTATCTTTCCATTTGTTACCAGGCTGTATTTCCCAAGTTGTCAACGGCGCGTGCTGTTGCACGCGCGCCTCAAGGAGATGTCAGCAACTGTAGGGGCCCAGCAGGGTCGAAGCCTACTGGGGCCAAGGGTCTGATTCTGAAAGGAAGACTCGGCCCTGGTACGAAAGGCAACGAAGGAACAGGAGTGGGTTTTTAGTCAGTAAAAGTCTGACACTATCTCCCGCCCCGCCCAAGAGCGGGGGATGTCATAAGATGATTTTCCCACCGGAAAAAAAAAAACCAGGCTGTATTTCATGAACCGTTGTCACGGTTCTACTCGACAGTTGAAATTTTCACAGATGATGTATTTCTGTTGCCGCTATAACAACAAATACAAAAAGCATAATAAAACAAATATTTAAGTGGGGCTCCATACCGGAAACGTTTTTTTGCTACGGAAGGTACGGAACCCTTAGTGCGCGAGTCTGATTCGCACTTGGTCGTTATTTTTTAATCATAATTTATATTGATTTAATGTATGTTTTTTTGTTTTTTACAGGTCCATGTGAAGTGGAAACGGGCCAGTCTAGTATTATAGTTGATATTGAAGAGAGCAGAGGAGATCGTAAGTTGAAAATAAATTAATTTAAATATTAATAACCATTTATTTGCAATCCCATGTTTGCAATTCATCAATCATAATGTAAAAGTTCTCCATATTATGCCAACACAACGGCATGCACACAAACATAATTCAGAATAAAATATAATATAATTTTAAAATCGTTAACACAATATTATTTGTGTTAAAATCAACCTGCACGGTGTACAGTTATCCGCACATCACTACGAAAATTTCCTTGAACGTAACCTCATAAAGACGCTGTGACTATCAAATTGCTATTACGGATTTGCGGTTGACTGCACCAACCTGTTTCTTGAAGAATTAGTTAGCCGAAGAAGATTTAAAACCATAAATATTGATTAGTAACAAAAGATTTTCGCTTGTGTTGGATTGGTCCGAGGAATGTTTTCGTGTCCTATTCGGGTTACAGGGTTGTGTGTTGGCGATCGGGTACTCCATCTCGTTTAGCTCTTCAATCCACATAGGTGATAGAAGAACTGACGAGATGGAATATTTGTTCGTGGATGTCTGACCCTGGCGGAATAAACGCGAGAGTATTTGTCGGGTATAACTGACGTAGGCGAATAAAAGTTAAAATTTGCTTCATTCTGAATATGTTTATACATAAGTAGGAACACATACAAGTATACATAGTGTACACTGTACACATACTCACACACACACTACACACTCTCACACATACACTACATACACACACAACACACACACACACACACACACACACACTACACACACACACACACACACACACACACACACGCACACACACACGCACACATACACTGTACTGTGTCTCTATGCTATGGGTAATGTACATTATCAATACCATAATTCTCATGTCAATTTCCTCCAATTGCAGAGGTGAACCAAAGCACAGTACCAGCCCAGCTACCAATAGTCGGGGAACCAGATGTAGACGTGATATTATCCACGGTGTTCCCCAAGGGCCCAACGTTGTTCCAGCTTGATGGGAAGCGGCTTCAGCTCCTACAGCCTCTCGATAGAGATGAGGATAACTTGTCGCATATGGTGTTTCAGGTATTGTGTAGTGTTTTAAGTAATTTAACCTATGGTTGATACCTGCTGGAGCTGCGGGATTCTTCGTAACAGTTACCGTGGCCCTGAAGACACATGGATTTTAGTCAGGGGAAGTCTGTCACTCCATCTCGCTCCAACCAGAGCGTGGGACACATTTGATGATTTATCACGTAAAAAGAAAAAGTAATTGAAGGTTATTATAATGAATTAGGGAGTAGAATAAGCAATATTGTGGCACATAGTACCCCGTTTTTGAAAGAGAATATAGCATAGAACACCAAACTTTTCTAAACGTCTTTTTAATGAATGATCAATAGGTTAGAAAACCTTCGGCACCGTGATCTGCCCATCCACCTGGCATCATTTTTAAGTCGCCTTAATTATGGAATTATTATGTAACATGATTTCCATACAGCCTGCTTTTGGTAGCAGTAACTCATTGTTATAGGCATAATCACGAGGCAAATGTTTTATAGGCAATTGTCAAACTGTATAATCTTCTCCATTCTCAGATTGAAAAGTATATTTAAGTTTAAAGTTAGCGACAGCCACACCTTTCTAAGCTTCTGATGCTTAAAATGCATATAAACGTAAACCACTGCATACGAAGTGTCTTGTTAGATAACTCAATAAAACGTGTGGACGGACGATTGAATAGTTTTAATACACTGCCGGTGACTATAGGTCATCGATTAAGTAACTGTTACACAACAAAAATACAGTTCTTCTTTCACAGTTCCCACGATCGAAAACTTATTGTCAAATCATCTGAAAATACTCTCAGTAAGCCATTATTTATCATTGTTAAAATAAATTATCTATCATAATCATCTTATGATAATTTGTCATATAATTTATAAAGATCTCTAGACACTTCATAGGTAGCTAGTTAACATTTATTAACAATCTATTTCAAACTTTACACTTCGGAATTAGAGTTCTAAATTCAGCATGCTATAAATACAAATATGGACCGATATATTTCCTCTTAACCAAATTAAGTCTATTAATATATCGCCTAAAGCTAATATAGTAGTTATTAATCTGTGTTAGAAGTCATTTGGGTTTTAATTAATGGGTGTGTTTGCAGCTGGTCTGCCAGGTGAAAGCGACGAAGAAGCGGCGAACGATACCAGTGATAGTAAGAGTGTCGGATATCAACGACAACGCGCCGGTCTTCCAAGGCACACCGTATGAATCTACTGTTTCTGAGGTAAGATACTCATAGTCCCTATCCTTACACTAGCTGACCCCCACGGTTTTACCCGCGTTTTTAGGTACTACTCTGCTCGTAATGTGATTTTATATAGCTTATAGCCTTCCTCGATAAATAGATTAACTAACACTAAACGAAATTTTCAATTTGAACCAGTAGTTTATGAGACTAGCGCGTTCAAACTAACAAACAATATATTAGTATAGACATTATAAAACAAAATCCTTCACCGCGTCTGTCTGTCTGTTCGCGATAAACTCAAAACCTACTGAACAAATTTTCAAGTGTTTTTTTTACCAATAGACAGTGCGATTTATGAGGAAGGTTAAGCTGTATAATATATGCATATTTTACTAGAGAAAAGCCGAGAATTTCGTAGATTTCTAACAACCGGGCGCAGCTGTTGCGGGTCGCTTGTAATATCATAAAGTATTGCAGTATGTGAATGTTCAGACAAAAAGACGACAAATCAAATATTTACTGACATTGTCATGACCGCGATCATGTAGTGAAGAATATACTCACAGTTTTCGGATTGTTTTGTACAATGCGTTCCAAATAAGAATAGGATCGATTGCCAGGTAGTGACGTCACGTCATACTGTCAAATCGAAGAATTATTATGGTGATCAAAACAAGAAATTTTGAAATTTAATTTATTTACGAACTGTGAACGAAAATAGTTTAATCTGAATCCAGTTCTTCAATTTTGCTCATCTCTGAGTTCTTGAATGTTGCCCAATTTCTTGCGATTTGACAGTATGACGTGACGTCACAACATGGCAATCGATACTATTCTTATTTGGAACGCATTGTACTCAAACTGGGTATTTTTAAAAAGATATATCGATCGAAACAAATAAATGCCAAAGAATGCATCTTCGAAACTTTACATCTGCTTTGTACCAAGACTTGTTTTCTAGTTGATTGAAATCCAGAATGCAACTTTGTGTTCGAGGCGTTTCTGTTTAATTTAATTTAACGTGATTCGATATTTTTTTACCTACAACAGCTAGATAATCTGACCATCAGTCTACCAAAGGAGTATTGTGTTGCCCCGTAACTAGGTTGTGGAGGTCTGGGCAGTAGGTCCATGTAAAACACGGGTATTCAGCTGCATCTTGGTAGGCTAAAAGCTGACCTCAAAGCTAGTTGGGATTATGGATGGAAGGTTATGGATGACCATAAACAGCTACAGAAATATTCTCCTATTTTAATACCGATTCTTTTGTGATTTCAGCTGGTACCAATCGGAACCACAATTTTCGACGGTATCAAAGCACTAGACCTCGATGCAGGCGTCAATGGTCTAGCAGAATACTTCATCATACCAGGAGATAATGCGACTATAGAGGAAGCGAATGCAGTAGACGGATATGGCAGCTTCGCGATTCCACTGCCTCATCAAGGACAGGTCACAGTCAATAGGAGTTTGGATTATGAGCGCACGCAGAAGTATCTAGTCACTATCCTTGCTTCTGTAAGTATATTTTTTTCAATTTCATAAATTAACTTGACTGCGATGGTAAGCAGTGATGCAATCGCTGATTTCGAAGCACACAAGAGCGTGATAGCGTCTATCTTTGAGATTTTAAAGGTACCAGGATGTTAGATTTACAAAGAGGTGCATGCAGTGAAAGCTATGAAAGTTTGGTGATACCTCTGCCATATGGGCGGTTACCCTCAACTGGCGATTGGATTATAAGCGTTCGCAGAAATATCTAGTTACTTTCCTTGCTTCTGTTAGTACTTATGACATTTAATTGTTACCAGGACTGTAGATATTAGAGAAGGTAAACGAAGTGGAAAGCTAAGGCAGCTTCACAATACAACTTGTACTTAATTATTTTGGGGTTTTTTATAATCTTTACTGAGTAGTAGTAGAGATGATGAAAGGTTGGAGGCAGATGGATTATATGCTCACTTCGCAATTCAAAGCCATTTTTTAAATAAAGACTGTTTTGCTCTACCCATTGATAAAAATGTTTGTTTTGACTGATATCTTTCTTTTACGCACGAGAGCAGTGATTTAGCATTATTGTTTTTTTCTGTCAGAGAAATCTTGCCTTTATTATCACCTTTATCTCTTTGCTTTGAACAAAACAAAAGAACAACGATAAAAAAGAACCACTGATTAAATCCTCTTCACAATCATTACAGGATCGTGCCCGTGACACAAAGAGACGTCTATCCAGTACCACAACGTTGACCGTCCACGTACAGGATGACGATGACCAGGATCCGTCCTTTATATACAAGGGTTGCACGCTCCACGAGGGAGCTTGCTTCAATCCGGAGTATACTAGTTTTGTAAGTATTTATTAGCAATTAACAGTAACAACTTGAAGTGTCTGACTCGGCTGAGCAGCGTTCGCGAAGCTGCGCGGTATCTTCTAGCCCAATATACCACAGTGTCTCAAGACGTAAGTCTATGACCAGTGCGTGTTGCCAGTGATGACATATGGCTTCGAAACGTGGTCGCTTACAATTTGCCTCGTCAGAAGGCTTATAATCACCCAAAGGGCAATGGAAAGGGCTATGCTCGGAGTTACCTTGGGTGATCGAATCAGGTATGAGGATATCCGCAGGAGAACCAAGGTTACCGACATAGCACAAAGAATCGCCAAACTTAAGTGGCAATGGGCAGGGCATATTGCTCGCAAAACGGTTGGCCGTTGGGGCCGAAAGGTTCTGGAATAGCGACCGCGTATCGGAAGACATAGTGACCGATGACCTAGTAAAGGTTTTTTTTATTCAGTGGGAAAATCATCTACGGGAATCCGATGGATGCGAGACGCATAGGACCGTTCATTATGGCGATACTTGGGGGAGGCCTATGTCCAACAGTGGACGTCTTTCGGCTGAAATGATGACTTGAAGTGTAATCACGAATTGCTTTGGGATTGTACTAAAGGGTAACCACGGCTCTGAAACGCATAAGGCAACTGTAAGAACAAGAGTCAGAAGAGTCTGATACACTTCCTCTTGCTCTATATAGAGCGGGAGAACTTATTTGATGAGTCCCCACTCAAAAAATATCAAAAAAATTACTGATACGGAGAACATCCTACAAAGCTGATCTTTTTCCAAAAGTCTGTGCCCAATCCATAACCTGGTACTGTTACATGTTTATTAAAATTTTCCTTACTCCTTTACATACTTGCATATTTTGTCTGTCTGTATGTTCACGATAAACTTACGGAACGGAAATTCATGCGGCGAGTTTGGTTTTCACCAATAGACAAAGTGATTCACAAGAAAGTTTTAGGTGTATTTTAAGGCCAAGCCGGGAATTCCAAAGTCTCACACCCGTGCGAACCTGGGGCGGATTGCTATCTGGTAGAAAATATTAACTAGATAGACATCTCTACCGTACCTATAATACTATGTCAAGGTTCAAGTAATCTCATGACCCTAATAAGACATAGTTTTAGGTGTAGTTATTAAGTTATTTACGGCCTTTAATTGTTCTACTGTAAGACAAGGCCATTTTAGTTATTAAGCAGAATAGTTGTTCCCTGCTGACATCTAAATTTTTGACTAAATTCTACTGATCACGGACGCATAGCTTCACATACGCGTATTCGTCATGATACGTTTAACGTCGTGCCGTTATTGAGGGTTCGTCTAGAGTTTAACCAAGAAAATAATGACGAATATGCGTTTATGAAGCTACGCGTCCGTGGACCTAAGACAAGGCCATTTTTGTCATTAATCACTATAGTTGCTCCCTACTGACATCTAAATCTTTGATCAAGCAAGAAAATGCCTTATGACCCTAAAACTAAACCTGAAATCGTATGCCACACTATTTTACTAAAACCCTTTTTGAAATCCCCAGGTAAACAGCGGTGTCCTAGCAGGTATCCTCACAATCGAACCAGAGAAGATCCAAGCAGTAGACATGGATACACTGGATGCTCGTATTAAGTACACCATCGACAGTGGAGAGCCCGACTCTTGGGCTACGTACTTCGCCATAGATCCTAATACTGGTGGAGTGAGGCAACTGGTGCCTGTCGATACTTCCATTGCTAAGAAATTTCAGTTGGTTATAAAGGTTAGTAACGATTCTCATGTCATTCGTTCTGTGCTGGACCTTAGCCTACCCGGGTTAAACTGAGGTTCAGTTGAAAACCAGCGTCAGGCAACTCCCACTTAGTTGTCTGGTATTTTTGCCTGACTTTTGCAACACTTTGATGATACAAAATGGCTGAAAAATGGCTTAGTTGAAAAACAAATGCTTTGAGTTTGATAGACTCTCTCTCACACTTACAAACTATTATCGTCGCTTCCATTGTTCCCCTAATAACTGCGAACGACTTTTTGAACTGAAAAAATTACACCATAGAAAAATTCATATTTTATTGTTTTTTTTTTTTTATTTCAGGCGGAAGAAGTATCAGAAGCCCGTCGATTCACAACGGCGAAGCTAACAATAACAGTACGTCCAGTAGACGCCAGCCCACCCGTCGTGGAGGCTTCATCTGACGAAGGAGTTGTGGAAGAAAACTCCGCTAAAGGCACCAAAGTTCTGGACGCTGAAGGACGCCCTATTATGCTTACCGTTTCGGATCCTGACTTGGTTAGTTATCTGCGAATACAACCAGCTATCCCCCGCGGTTACTGCTCCGTTCCCAAGTGTGGTAGCGTGATATTATAGAGACTAAATAACCTTCCTCGAGAAATGTGCTATCCAGTAGTGTTGCAACAGAACTCTGCTTCCGCTTTTGCAATAGTTCCGCAAGCTTTTTCACTTCCGTTTCCGCTTCTGCTTCCGCAAAATTTATAACAGAACTCTAAAAGGAGGCATACAGACAATGAAGCGAGGAGCGCGGGGGTGGAGGGCGCGTGGGCGACTGGACACATCGGAAGAGGCGTGGTGGGGGGGGGGGGGGGGGTCGGTACACAAACGTGTCGCAACGAGTTTCTTTATTACTATATTTTTTTGGTTCATTCTACGCATCACCGCGCCTCGTGGCGTGATTATGATAACGCTTTCGCTTCTGCAAAGATTTACTTTTGACATCTGTTTCCGTTTCCATTTCTGTTAAGACATTTCCGTTGCATCACTACTATCCAGCACTAAAGGAATTTTTCAATCCTATTCAGTTCCTAAGATTATTGCGTTCAAACAAATAAATTCTTCAGCTTTATCATATCCCTTTAATTCCTTACCTTCAGAGAAAAAAAGTTTAATTATTATTTCTCTTGTTCATTCAATGTGTTGTTTTTTCAGGGCCCTGGAGATCCAGTACCGAAATACACTTTTGAACTGACAACGAACTTCTTCGACATCGACAAAGATGGTTACTTAGTTGTCAGCGACGAAAAACTCGACCGAGACCCACCGAACCCTGGCAAATTTAGATTCCAGGTAACGTTTGTTTTTTTTTCTTATAGCTATCGATTTTTTTTTTTACTTTATGTTAGAATGTACATACTCGTATTATTATACTCCAAAGCTGAGGAAATATCTCGCAAACATCTAATCGTTTGTGAGTGAACTAGAAGTACCTAGAGATCATTAGTGTTTCGACATATTGGCTCTTGTGATACAAGATATCCTAGTACAAGAGCCATGGTGACCCTGATGATAGTATTTTTAAGTGATTTTAATAACATATTATTATTATATAAAGGACTTAAATATGTCAGAAAACATCAACAAAATTATATGCTAGATCAGGCTGAAGAGTCTCACAAACCTCGTCGTCGGTGTTGTGTCTGGTCCCAGCGACTGCCAGATGTCGCCATACACCTAATAAGCCTTTATCATTTTACTCATTGTTCATTGTTATGTATCATGTACCTATTTGTGCTGTTTTATGCTGGTGAACCGGCTGCGATCCGCCCCGCCCCGCACCACGCACTTACGTCTTATCCACATCGACCATGAAATATTAATTTAGCTATTTCATGATCCATAGCCTTCGCAAAGAGTCGCCACAACGAACAGTCCTATGCGACTCGTATCCATCTGATGTTCACGACCCTCACCAGTTCATCGATCCACCTTGTGGTAGGCCTTCCAACGCTGCGTCTTCACTTCGGTCGCCACTCCAGAATCTTTCGGCCTCATCGACCATCTGTTCTGCGAGCAATGTGCCCTGCCCATTGCAAGTTATGTTTGGCGATTCTTCGGGCTATGTCGGCAACCTTGGTATTTCTGCGGATATCGTCATTAATGATGCGATCGCGCAAAAAAACTTCGAGCATATAGCCCTTTTCATTTTATTTAACCCTTTTCTTTCTATGTAGACCATTACATCTGACATGAAAATCTATTTTCTAATTTCAGGTGGTCGCCCGCGAAGCGAACGGCGGTGCTGCATCAGCGCCATATTCGTTAGCAGTTCAGTTGCTAGATCTGAACGACAACGCGCCTGTCATACCTAAGACTCAACCAATCACTGTACCAGCCAGTTTGGAACCTGCTGAAGTGCATACGGTCAGTATTTTGGTATTTTTTGAGGAATAATAACAAAATTAAATTATTGTTAGATTTTTTTAGTATAGAGAGGCTCGCCTTTGACCACTATCTCATCTGATGGTAAGTGATGATGTGTCGACGATGGAGCACGCTGGCCTAGAAGTAACCTATACACGTTTGATTTAAAGGCCCCTAGATTGCAGAGAATTCCACTCATTAGCTGTATGTACGATGATACTGATAATCTGTATATGATTTAAACCTTAACCTAAACACAGTATCTATGACGAAAGCTGTTTTGTTGAGATCTTTTTTTTTAACTAATTCTTCAATTTCATTAGAATATTAAAAAGACAATGTTCATACATCTATGCAATTCTAGCTTGTAAATTGAGAATAAAAATATACAACATTAGTTTTGATATGTGCGAAACCCGAAACACGTGTCTAGTATTTTTATGTAAAGAATCTATGTACAAAATGTTATAACTGTATCATGAAAAATCACTAGTAACAAATAGTTAGATAATTTGAAAAAAAAAAAAAGTAATTACTTAGTTTTAAAAATAAAAGTTTGTTTGACTAATAATACAACATTATTTTTAGTATTTGCGAAAACTGATTATAGTTTGTTCAGAATCAGTAACTAAATAGATTCCATAAATTTTTACACCATATTAAATTTTTTCACAAAAATATTTAATAAAGGTCACAAGTTGGACACCACCGACACTAAGTACAACACAGGTCACAGCAGGTCATAACGGGCATTAGGCGCCAGCGCACGACTGGATGCGGTAGCTAAACAACCCCTCAGTCGCCCGGATAGCCCTGTGACCATGTATTTGTGCGGACCACCAAGTATCATAACATGCTTATAATTTTGTGATTTTTCTTGATACAGTTATGAAATATTTTACATAAAAATAATAGATACGTGTTTCGGGTTTCACATATACTAAAACTAACGTTGTATATAAAAATTTATGAATATCCTGTAGTATGAATATCCTCAGTCCTTTTCCAAAAATTAATTTCTAACTAAAATGTATATTTACACCTACAGGTAGAGGCGATAGACATCGATGAGGGTGAGAACGCACGCATAACGTACAGCATATATCACGTATCTAACAATGGCGGCAACAAGTTCACTATACACCCTAGCACTGGAGTTATATGTAAGTCGCACTTGTGTGTTATACAACTAGATAGATGTAGCTGACTAGACAGGTATTTGTGTGATTGATTTATTTTGTAAGTGTTTTTTTTTCTATTAATAAGGCACACCAATTTGTTAACAGCATTATTTTATGCTAAATTTTAACAAGATCATGATCTTCTGAAACTTTAGTGTAAAATAAATCTGTAGATAATTCTTTTAGGTATCATGTTAACAAAGCAATTACAGGTGTGCACATCACTCACAGATACTCGTTAACGAGACTTTCGAGTCAAAATTATAATAATTATTATTCTTTTTGACATAATTTACAATTTGGACTAAAGAACAAAATTAAAAAAAAATTACGACTTTTTTTCTATGTCAAAAATACCAATGTTATAGCATAATCTCACTCTCACATTGAATAATTTCATCTCTGATCACTTGGAACTTTTTCTGTTACACTTTGACGGTTCGCACCAGTTTTATCTTTTTATAGAAGTGTGTCGTCATTGTAGCTATTAATATGAACACTGTTTTTGTTTTGCAACTACACCGGTCACGATATTAATTAGTCCCTACGCAAAAAAAAACCACTAAACTTACCACCCATATCTCCAAAGTCATCATCTTCCTGCCCTTTCCCGTCTTATTTGGGGTTGGCGCAACATGTTTTTTTCTTCCATTCTATCCTGTCACCTGTCATGCTATCACTGACTTACTTTTCTTTTATATCACTCTTCACATAATCCATCCATCTTTTCTTTGGTCTCCCTCTCCCTCTCTACCCATCCACATGTATACTCATAACTCTTTTAGTAATATGCGTTTCATCCCTCCCCTTTACATGACCATACCAAGACAAACGATTCCGCTTCAACTTTTCAGTCACTGGCGCCACTTTCAAACTTCCTCTAATATACACATTTCTCACTTTATCCATTTTCGTCACACCACACATCCATCTCCATAGTGTGAACACAAATTTAAATCGTCTTTTTCATTGCTTCACAGCAAGTACAGGTCGTTTACAAGCTGGAGAACAATACAGCGTCACAGTTCGTGCCACGGACGCCAAAGGCCTCAGTTCACAAGGCATTGTAGAATTATCTGTGGCACCGGGGCCTAACACCAGGCCTCCACAGTTCTCTTCAAGGGATTATTACGCGCCTGTGTCGGAAGGAGCTGCCATTAATTCCACAGTCACAACTGTTACTGTAAGTATTTTAGACTATATCTTCTGAAAATTAAGGTTTACTTTTACATGCACCTGTTTCCGAATGCGCCACAATCTACTGTCACTACGGGTACTACTGTAATCTGAACTTCAAGTAAGTTATAAAGTTCAATTTAGTTGGTATCTTAAAATTGTCAGCAGAACCGAGGCCTAAGTAATTCTAGGCCTCCACAAATTCTCTTTGAGTTATCATTACGCGCCAATGTTTGAAGACGTGGTTATCAATTTCTAATGTCCCTCTAAGTTGATTTTTTTTCAAAGACATTACGACTCTGTGTTTGAAAGCGCGGCTATGAATTCTGCTGTCAGTACTGGTACTGTAGGTAAATTGGATTTCAAACTTTATTTTCTAATAATTAAGGTTCAATAACCGAGTATCTTGAATACAGCTGCCTACATGAAAACTGAAGTTCTTATGTATGAGTGTAAACTGTATTCAAATAATTGGAGGTAGTCTTTTTCCAATCTTTTAATTAATTAGAGATTTTTTTTATTTTCAGGCCAAAGACCCAGAAAATGAGCCAGTAACATACTCCATAGCATCAGGCAACGATCTTCGCCAGTTCGCAATTGGTTCCAACACTGGTATCATCACAGTCATCCGAAGTCTGGACAGAGAAGTGCTAACGAGATATCAGCTGGTAAGACTTTATAATTTAACTAGCGACCCGCTCCGGCTTCGCACGGGTGCAATGCTGATTCAATACCACCGTCCCTGCATTTTAAATCAGTATTATCTTCGAAAAAATTTATTTAAATTTCATACTGTAAAGGGATTTTATATTTTAAATGCACAATGTATTTGATTAATACTGTATTGCTTAAAATCGCTTCGTAAATAAGTCATTAGTTATTGTGAGTTATACCTAAGAGATAGACATATACCGTCGCGGACTTTTTTGTCGACCTTATTAAGGTGTACAATACTGTTATACCTTATTTTGATCTATCTCGTAGGGTTCAGCCAGCGTTTGCATTGTAAGCGCAAAAAATGTGTTTCTTTACGACATCACATTAGAAACTTCTAAAATTACCAGTGTTTCTCTACTATATTGTGTGTGTGTATGTATTATACATATAAACCTTCCTCTTGAATCACTCTATCTATTAAAAAAACCGCATCAAAATCCATTGCGTAGTTTTAAAGATCTAAGCATACATGGGGACAGACAGCGGGAAGCAACTTTGTTTTATACTATGTAGTGATAAAATAATATTCTTTTTCATTGAGGCCGACATAGGCCTATATAATTGGGGCTGTTTGATACCCTTATTTAACAATTCTAGTCTCAAAAAGATTCCTGTTATTGATCACATCCCCGATGATGAAACTAACTTAACTCTTTAATGTTTCAGATGGTAAGAGCAGAAGACCCAGGGAGATTATCCAGTACAGCTACAGTCAACATCAAAGTTACCGATATCAACGACAATAACCCCAAGTTTGATGAGGATTCTTATGTATTCCATGTCAAAGAAGGTAACAAACATTTTACACAGTAGGCAATACGCATGCAATTTTTTTTTTATTTGCAAAAAGATAACTACGAAGTTCTAAAGCTTCGAAGATGCTATTATGAAAGAGAAGTCTGACATGGTTTTTGACGTCATAGGCCATGACACCCATACATCTGATCGATAAACTGATTAGATAACAGCATAATATTAATTACATAATTTTGTAAAACCGAATATAGTGCATGTGGTGTTAGCCAATAATTAATTGCTACACTAATGGATGTCAGTTTCGTCTTAGTATAATATAAATGTATTGTGTAAGCAGTTGTTGACTGACCAAATAAATAAATAAATATAACAAATATTTTTTTATACATATCTCATATTGAATATGTATAAAAAATGTTGGATAAAGAAATGTAAATATGAAAATCTTACCCTTTGAATCCATATTAAAATTGGTTATAGCATCTCGCTATAATGAATTGACAACTAATTTGGACAAAATTTTTTATTAAATTTGGATGTAGATGTAATATATCTCTTTATGAAAAAGTATGCCCAGAAGTATTGGTGCTTACAAGAAATCTTCACAGACGGTTGAAAACTAGCATTCCAACCAAGGTGACCTTGGTTTATGTGTTTGGTTTGTGTTCTGGCTACATGGATGTAAACGAAGCGCCAACACGGTCGGTGGTTGGGAAAATGCGCCTCCCAACCAAGGGCGTTAAAGGTCATGGTTTACAACTGCTGTCTACACGGATTGAAACTAGCAAGGTCACCTTGGTTGGGACGTTGGTTTGCAACCATCTGGTCACCTCTTTAGCCATCAACTAGCATTTCTGTAATATACATTCACCATGGGTAGTTAGATCATAAACACCGTTTTTCAATAAAAAAAGAAAATCCCGAGGAATCGAATCTAATCAGACGATTTGACACTATACAGGTGCCTCAAACGAGTTCGTGGGCTATGTTCACGCAACAGACATAGACGAAGGAGTGAACGCTATGGTCAGCTACAGCATCCCGACGCACCTGCCCTTCAGCATAGACAACGGAACTGGCATGATCATCACCAACACCAAACTAGACTATGAGCACACTAAGGTAAGGAAAGCAATCAGAGATGATTCAATTCTGAATCAGTCAGTCGTTGATTATAGCGTCAAAAAAAAACAGTAAATACTGTGAAGAAATTATTTAAATCGGACCAAAAATTACGAAGATACAGCAATTTTAGTGTATTAGTTCCAGAAACGCGCCGTCATACTGAACAGCCTTTTTTTATTATTTCATAAATTGTGTACATGATTGATACTTAAATATTTGTGTGGGTGATAAAAAAAATCGGTGTACCTGGTGCAATAACCTATTCGCGTAAATACAAAACAGGGAGTTTTAAACAGTTTATTAATTGCTTGAGAATGAGATAATGAAAATGAATGAACCGATTTAAATAAAATCTTATACACATACTGTACCTAGATCTAAAAAGTTAGTTACTCGCGAACATTTTGTTAAAATAAAAAACGTGGCGTTCCACGGATTTGATTTCCGGGTATTATTATTTATAGATGTCGTGGCCAGATCATAGAAATTAATCACTTCATGAAATGGCCAAGTAAAACTGGCCAGATCGTTTTAAACGTTAAAGTTTGATATGTAAATCCTCGTTAGGCCTACTTTCTTTAGACCTTTTATTATCATAGAAATCCTTTATCAATGTTATGGCCAAACGAGGATTGACATATTATCAAATGTTAAGCTTTCAACGATGGGCTAGTTTTTGTTGGCGATATCATGAAGCGATCAATTCTAAGATCTGGCCACGACATATATATTATAAAAATTTTACCTTGAAATAAAATTTGTATTATGTTTCCTAAGACGTCTGAAGTCCATTATGAGAGAGTACATCGTCTTTTTCCCACGTTTACCCGTTAGATTATACAACTTCCGCCACCTAAAACGACCTCAGCGCCTCCCGTGGCCGCATCTGGAACTAACTAACAGCACAGAGCAAGCCACCGTTCGTTCGTCATTGTTCGGCTCATAATGGTAATGATGATTGGTATACACCAGGAAGAAATTATTTGGACTTCAGACGTCTTAGGAAACATAATACAAATTTTATTTCAAGGTAAAATTTTTATATTATGTGTTCCGTTTGACGTCTGAAGTCCATTATGAGAGATCTGTTTGTTATCTCCTGGTGGCTTGCTTAGTAAAACGCAACAATGTGATTGTTTTAATAATCGTATAAGAAGTTTAATAACAACAAAAATAAAATCACAAGGCAATCAATTCACAAATAGTGTATTCAAAGTTGCTCATTGATTAATTAACATAAGTTTACCACTCGTAAATCATGATAAAGGTTTATGAATCAGTAACAGTAAAGAATTGAGAAAGTGATTTCTCTGATTGAGATCTATTATCGAGGCTGAAGTTTATTACCTCTCTAAAATAATATTTTCTAAAGGTATGTTCATGGCGCCAATTAGCTTTACTTAGAATATCATTAATTGGATACCTTTCTAAGCAGTTTAGAGATGAAACTGCTGACCTACAACTTCCCGGAGAAGCATCTATTCCTGCTTCGGAAAGAGTACGTTTTATCCATCCACCGATAATTATGGTGCTGGCTGGTTTACGAGGCTCCCTTGTAGTGATAAATAAATTTGTCAGGGACCCTCTAACATTTTTTGAAATATTTATTAATGTTCGTAACCAAAACAAGGCATTTGTATTTCGATCCGGTGAAGCTAGCAACGTCCAACTCGATTGTTGGTATGACACTGAATCAGTTTTTGAGCCAAATACCGGATGCAAGGTTATCGAATTCCCATTGTCCTTAAAATGTTCTGAATCGCAATGTAAGAGAGTCAGATCGTGCACTCTACGCCCTGATGCCAGCAACAATATAGTGGCAGTACGCCTAGATACATCATATAAGCTTTGCAAATTAACATCAGTGGTTTTTAAGAATTCGATCACTATTCTTGCATCCCATATTGCTAATTTTGGTGGAATTGCTCTAACTAAAGATACAGCTTTTAAAATATGTCTCACCAAATGATTTGAGGAAATCTTAATATCGGAGAGAGTTTCACAAACCGATGCTATAACCGATTTGTGAACCAGAATAGTGCGGTAAGCTAATCGATTCTCAAGATAAAGTTTTGCTAAGTACCGGGCTACGTCAGAAGGGATCGGACGGCGATAATTTAAGTTATTTTGATTGCACCACCGTACCCATTTGCTCCATATGGGCGTATAAGTCTTGATTGTTGAAGCTCTCCAGCACGCAGACAAAAGTTGCTTTTCTTCACTAGACCAATTTTGGGTTAGCGAGTCCCAGCCGAAATGAGCCAGGCTTCCAGCTGTAGGTTGTGAATTTGAGCTGGATGTCGGCCAGTCATTGTGTCCACCAATGATGTTTCCAGATTCCTGATTTTCATAGGACGAGTTATAGCGCGGTTCTTCAAATCTGGACGCCAAAAGGGCTTCTTCCACCTGGGTGCTACTATTACATACTTTCCTTTCGACGAGTTGAGATGGTGTAACACTCGCGGGAGCAGAGCTGGTGGAGGAAATATCCATGCTAGGTCGTAACTCCAACATCTGCTGAAAGCGTCGTGAAAGCAAGCGTTCGAGTCTGATAAGTCTAGAGTAACATAGTTGCCCACGACGTGAGCGACTTGTGAGGCGAACAGGTCTATGATTGGTCTTCCCCACACGCTGAATATTTTGTCCGTCGCTTCGCTCAGTAGGTGCCACTCGGAGCCTGCCCGGTTTCGAGAGAGGCGATCGGCTTCCGTGTTGTACTGTCCTGGAAGGTGGTGAGGGACTAGTACAACCTTGAGGCTGTCCGTCAGTGCCAATAACTGTTTCGTCAACTCCAGGAGATTCTGTGACTTTGTTCCACCCTGGTTTTTTATATACGATACTACGGTTCTGTTGTCGCTTTGTAAGATCACAGTTGAATTTTTTAGATAATTTGCTTCGGAGGATAAAGCCGCTATCACTGCATACATCTCCTTCAAGTTGCAGTGCCACTTGAGTTGATGGCGATTCCAAGTGCCTTTTAGTGTTTTGTTGTTCACTATGGCCCCCCACTGAATATCTGAGGCGTCTGTGACCAGGTAATTCACTGGTAAGCTCTTGGGGTGAATGCAAGATTTCTGACTGACATTTCTTACCCACCAATCTAATTCCCGCCGTACCTCGTCTGTGAATCGAGTTGCCTGGTGTGGATTTTTCTGAAGACGATGGCTGTGGCGCTGCAACGTACGGCAATGCAACCTTCCCCGGAGGGTGACGAAGGTTGCAAAGTTGAGACGTCCTAAGAGGCGTTGCGCCTGCTTGAGGGTCCAACTGCCGGTTGTTAGGTGGGACAATAAGCACTGACGGATTTTGGAAACTTTGTCTTGAGGCAAACTCTTGGAGTTGTATTGCGTGTCCCAGACAATTCCCAGAAATTCTATACTCCTTGTCGGGATTAGTACAGACTTTTCCATATTGATATTCCAACCTAGGGAGGTGAGGAATTCTAATGCTTGCTGGACATGGGCTATCAAAGTCTCCCTGTTCTTGTGGACTATCAAATAATCGTCTAGATATAAGACCAGGCGAATACCTTTGCTGCGTAACACTTCGGCCGTCCAGTTCGTGACTGACGCAAACATCTTTGGAGCAGCGGCCAGACCAAATGGAAGGCACGTCATTTGTAATAGTTGGCCTTCGTAGCTTATGCGAAGAAAACAGCGGTGCTTTTGTGATATTCGCAAATGATAATAGGCTTGGGTTAAGTCGATCTTGGCCATCCAGTCGCCCGCTTGTAAGAAATTGGGCATTTGATGGTGATGAAAGAGATGAAATTTTTTTGGTTGCAAAAAACGGTTCAGCGCCTTTAGATTGAAAATAACCCGATTCTTTCCGCTGTCTTTCGTTAAGATGAAAAGCGGGGATATGAAGGATGGAGTTAAGGGTGCGATCTCGAGGATCCCGCTTTGAAACATGGCTTGAATTTCTAATGTCATCGCTGAAGAGCGTGTAGTTTGAAAGGTTTTCATAACGTCTAACGTTGGGAAAATAAGCGGAGGTGTCTGAATGAATGGAATGCGAGCCGCAGAGATTAATTTGAGAACTGATTTGGGGGACCCAAATTGGGCCCACACTTTTCTGTAATGTTTCAGACAACCCCCCATAAACATCGAGTCATTTGCGACTACTCCTGTTAACCTCACCGCCTCGCCCCCCTCCTTTCTTTTGATTGTCAGGATTACGTCTGCTTTTGTTCCTTCCTTGCTTGGATTTATTTTGTTGATAATGAAAGGGTTTTTCACGGGAAGTGGACGCTACCGGAGATTTGGCACGTTCCGAAGATTTAAATTTATGCAAAGGCACTGCTTCCTTAACTAATTTATCGATTCCGCCTATTTTTTGTATATAAGCCGATAGAGTTTGAGGGTTGAACAAATATTCGACTGATGGCGGAATTTTTCCAATATCTTCGCGTGTATATCTTCCTTTCAATCCTTTAAGAAGAGCTTTACGCCGTTGCTGCAGAACCTCTGCACGTTTGCCGCAAATCATTTGCAAAATGTCGTGAGAAATAGTTTTGTACTCTGACTCATTACCAAATAACTCTTTAAGTTTACTGATAATCGCGGTTGACGAGAGCTGCGTATCCGGTCTAGACGACCATTCAATTAAATTTCGCAAACCTACATTTACCGTCTCATTTTGAGCTAAAAAGGCGTTTGATAGGGCAGCAAAACTACGCTCCATTAAACCCCATCGAAACGGTACGGATGGGTCTTCGAACCGTCTCATTTCCTCGTTTACTCTCAGTTCAGTAAACGCCGGAACGGCAACATATTTCTTTTGGACGTCTATGTAACGCACAGAGTTCCAATCTGAAGAGTTAAACCTTTGCATCGAAGCTAACTTAGTGACACGGTCAGGATTAGCTTTAAGTACCGATGGTTCTTTGATGGATACATCCAGCTCAGCAATATTGTCTGGTGGACATGAAAACGGATCCCCTAAAGGTGCATTAACTGGTACTGATGTAGGTACAGCCGTTAAAGAAGGATTACTGGTCTGCATCGCAGCGAAATTTGCACAGAATATAGAATTAACATGACTCACCAGCTGCTGCGACAATACTTCAAACCTTCGATCCAATTCGCGCAATGATTCGCTTGAACGGGTCCGGCGCCGTCTTTTTGGAGGCAGTGCATCCTCTTCGCTCGAACTTGAACTTGCTGCTGATAGATTTGAAACGCTAGACGGCCCCGCGTTAACCCTTTTCCGTGACCGAGCGGATTCGCGATCACTAAAAGCGCCCGCGAGATTATCAACGCTCGAATCGGTAATTTTATCCTTATCGGTCATTTTAAAAAAGAAAGGAAAAATAACGGACAATTTTATGTAGGTAGCGGAAGAAAAAAAAAATTTTAAATACTTAGTAGGTAACTTTCTACTTTAGTCTCGAAAGATATTATCTTTAAATTAGTTACTTTCTGCTTTTAATCTCAAAAGATAAATCAATTTTACAGAAACTTAAATAAAAGGGAAGTATGAAAAGTTTAAAATCTAACGACAATCGCGCGGTACGAAGAACGACGCAACAATGACGAACGAACGGTGGCTTGCTCTGTGCTGTTAGTTAGTTCCAGATGCGGCCACGGGAGGCGCTGAGGTCGTTTTAGGTGGCGGAAGTTGTATAATCTAACGGGTAAACGTGGGAAAAAGACGATGTACTCTCTCATAATGGACTTCAGACGTCAAACGGAACACATAATATAATTAAAATGTGTATGACTAATAATAATTGTTTCAGGTCTAGATTTTTTAGCGTAATTTCAAGAATGGGCAATGTCATTATCAAAACAAAAAGACCAAGATTGTAAAATAATACCAATTTTACTTCCAGGACTACGCGTTCGTAGTAACAGCGATGGATGGCGCAATAGACAAGCGACTTGGAACCGCGTCGGTCACAGTACAAGTGACGGACATTCCCGATGAAGCGCCGGTCTTCAACAAACTAGTCTACTCGGTGCATGTGCCCGAAAATGCGGCTAACTACCCTGTTGTTAAGGTTCAGGTTAGTATGGCAAGTGGCTACAGATGGGTTAATAAAATGTATAGTGGAAGGAGTATGATGATGAAGATGATGATAAAGGAGTATAATATCATACATGCAGTATCATGGGAGGCGTATTTATGAGACAACGTACTTGATGGTGTGACCATGCATGGAAAACCATAAAATAATAATGATATTTCATTTTTTTCTCGCCACGATATCACAGCAAGTACAAAAAAAAACACAACTTTCGAACAACGCCATCTAGTCCCAGACTAAGCAGAGCTTGTACTGTGAGTACTGGGCAACTGATAAACATGCTTATATATTTCCAAATACAGACATATCATAGATAAATTACACCCAGACACAGAATAACAAACATTTGTCTCAGGTGGGAATTGAACTCACGACCTCCGCTAATGTCTAGTACTTATACCACAAGCTCGGCTAAGTTTTGGGACTAGATGGTGTGAAAACAACAAACTGACCATCAATTTCTATAATTTCAGGCTGAAGACCCCGACACAATACCAGAGATCACCTACACAATTCTAATGGGAGACACCGAGCTATTCTCAATAGATCGCAAGTCGGGAATGATTCGGACTTTGAAGCCGTTGGACCGGGAGACGACGGCGCGGCACCAGATCATTGTGGGAACTGAGGAGAACATGGAGGAAGGTCCTGGCGCTACTACTACTGTTGAAGTTTTTGTTGATGTGAGTATGTCAATAATCTAAAAAAAAAATTGGCATTGGCGGGACCTCTGCTATTCAAGAAATATGTGTACGACAATTGGTTCTCGATGTTTCTCGAACGAAGATCCGATGGAAAAACTTGTGGTTCACGTTCGCGTAGAAGGCAAGGGCGCCCGCGGTCGGTCCCCGACTCGTAGGATCAACCTTATCATGCAGGCTACGCAGACAGCGCTCGACATGTCGCAGCCTTGGAGACAAACGCGAAAACTGGGATTGAATGAACCGTGATTGAATGTAACATGATTGAATGAACTGTGATTTTGCCCCTTGGGTCTTTGATTGATGTTGTTGTTGTTGAGGATTTCTGTAATTAATGGGCCACGCGCAAGCTTCACCACAGTTTCGCCTGCGCAGGCCGGTTTGTACACGGAACATCGTGCGTGTGGTTAATAAAATTTAGACAGTTTTACACGCCCCATTAGGCACTCGCTGTTTTTTTAAAGTGTCACTTAACACCATTAGGTAATCAGTTACCTAAACTTTTTAATTTTATTATGGGTAGGCTGGCGTTTGACCACAATCTCACCTGATGGTAAGCGATGATGTGGCCGAAGATGGAGCAAACTTGCCTGGAAGTAACCCATTTACTCTTAACTTAAAGGCAGGGAACTCTACTCCTTAGCTGTACGCACAATGAATGTATTCCCAAAACGCTTTGTACGCTTTGTAATAACCACACTTTTATTCCAGGACAAAAACGACAACTCTCCAATATTCACCTCGGTGGTCCGACCCGTAACCATCGAGGATTCCTCCTCGATCGGCAGCCTCGTGGAGACCGTGGTCGCTATGGACGCCGACGCCACCGCGCCGAACAACCGCGTGCGATACAAGTTGGTGGGCCGAGGGAAGGCTTCGATATACTTCCATGTTGAACCTGACACCGGCGCTGTGAGGGTCAGAGATGATTTGAGGAAGGAGACTGATAGTGAATATACCGTGAGTTTAAGTTTAATTTTTTTTTTGGGTTGATTCGGCAAAAACCGAACCCTTATAGGATCACTTTGTAGTCCGTCTGTCAGGTCCCCTTTTTCTCAGGAACGCGTAGAGGTATGAAGTTGAAATTAATATCAAATACTCAGAATATTATGGCCCATTCCCTCTCCTAGAGAGAAGGCCTGGGTCCCAACAGTGGGAACATTATAAGGCCGACTATGCTATGCTATTCTACTCAGGTCTGCTACCCCAAGCAGCATTGTAAAAATAAACTTCTAAGTAAACGCAATGTAAAGATAAGACTGTTTATACTTAATTATATTTTGACACTCGCTAGGAAATCAAAACTTACAAGGAAAATGACCTACAGTACTGAAATTAGACATGAAGCAATGTCTCATAGCTCAAGAATAGGAATAAATCAGAAAACTGTAAATTTGAAGTTACGTCACAAAAAAAAGACGCTTTTGCGATTCGGAAAAATCTTCGATACTTGATTCGGAAATTGAACTATTTAGGTACATAGGTAAGTTTGTACGGGAATTTCAGTGTGCAAGTCCGACTCGCATTTCCCCAGTTTTTGTTTCCGAATGACTTCCCGCTCTGGGCTGGGCGAGAGGGAGTGTCAGACTGTTACTGACTAAAACCCACTTGAGTTCCCCTTTATGTTCCAGGGCCGCGGTAACTTATTCCAACAATTTCGCAGCCCTGATAGTTCTTTATTCGGAATCTTTGATGATGCCAACTAAGTGATAGTGAAACAGTCTTTAGACTTGCTTCTTAATCATGACTAGCTCCTCCCCGCGGATTTGCCCCGTGAAATTAGACACACACACAACACACACACATACAAAACACACACACAAAAACACACACACACACAAGGAAAATTATTGATTTTGTTTTTACAGGTGGACGTGCAAGCTTACGATCAAGGCGAGCCCATGATGTCATCTGTATCTAGTCTTACTGTTTACGTCAGTCATTCTGCTACTGTGCCGCCAGATGTAAGTACTTTACTCTTTGAATCATTGCTACCTCAAAGATGGATCTTGGTAAATCGGATACAAATAGCAAAAGGAATATGTCAGTAGTTATTGGTGAACGCAAAATAATTCAATTTACATATACTGTGTCTTTTAAAATTACTGTTGCGATCTTCTTTAGACCATCATGGCTTTTCTTTATTGCCACAACGCGTTCTGGTTGATTATTATGAAAGTCACGATACGAATTTCGCCAGTATCCTTTTTGTGTTTTCCACAACGCGTCATGCTGTAATGACGCGAAATTCACGCCGTTTTTTTTATTAATGATAGGCTCGCGTTTAACCACCATCTCACCTGATGGTAAGCGATGATGTGGTCGAAGATGGAGCACGCTTGCCTAGAAGTAGCCTATTCATGACCCCTAAGTTGTACCTATCAGGAAACACGGACTCCGGATATTCTGTTGATATTCGAAAGAAACCACAGCGCAAAAAAAAGAAAGCTTAGTTCCCTATCACTTTCTTCAAATGTTTAGTCAAATATCTCATCTTTGGTTCACTAATACCCCCATTTCACTAATACCCCCATTTCACTTTCTCCCATATCTTTATCTCTTTCAGGTGGGCCTAGGCTTCGCAGACACACTCTACACAGAACACGTAGCCGAGAACTCCCCGAACGGCACGCTCGTGAGAGTGTTGCCGCTCCTGAATAAACGCGAACACTCGCCCGACACGCCACTCAAGTGCCGCCTCACCGAGTCCTCGCAGAAAGGTAAGGTGGAAGGTCAGTGGCAAATTGAAGATATCACTGTTTTTCTGTGTGCCTTCTTCTTGCTACACTTGGTATTTCTTTAATTAGAACTTCTGACCAAACTAAAATCGGGTATCCAAATCCAATCCACTATGTTGGCGAACCTCTTACGATCCGCGCTTCTGCTACTACTCTACATAGTGAATACGTGCGCGCTCAGGAAGCGTGCATCGGTTCGCGCTCCGTCCTCAGCGCTCCAATCGGTGGCGGTTTTTGGGCGAACACAAAGAGGAGCTCAGTCTGTTCGTGGATGCGCGCAAAATACCACGCTTAGTGCGTACGTGTCTTGTATCACGCTCCATGCTTGAATAAATCGAGAGGCCGGATGAAAAATGTTCGCTAGGGGACTGTGAAGCATGCGCGTTTTTTATGGAGATGCGCGTACCGTCTCCATTAGTGTGAATGGAAATGCGCAGAGCACAGTTCGCAAACATAGTGGATACCCGGCTTGAGGCTCGATACGTTCACGCTGATTGTGATGATTACAACTAACTGGTATAAAGGTCAGAGGCCAGACTACCGGCGTGTCTTGCGCGGGATTTTTCTTAGCTTTCTTAGGTTGGTTAAATGTGGTGATAATCTTTTTCTTATTTCACAATTGTTTGCTAACATCACACTAATATTATAAAGACAAGAGTTTGTTACTTTTTTTTACCCGTTCGAACGGCTGGATGGATTTGGATGAAACTTGGCACACGGGTAGACCATATCCTGGAATATCACATAGGATATAATATACTTTTTCCCGGAAGTATGTTTCCTTGTAACTATTTTCTGCCCCCAATAAAATTGTTAAATATTTTCTCCGTTTTCAACAAAGGAATTGTATTATACAGGAAGGATTCCAACATTCAACATTACTAGACGAAAACGCAGACACCTAAAGGCCTTCAAACTTTTTTCATCATCATCATCTTCCTGCCCTTGTCCCGTGTTATTTGGGGTCGGCGCAACATGTTTTTTTCTTCCATTCTGCCCTGTCATTCGTCATGCTATCACTAACTTCCTTTTCTTTCATATCACTCTTCACACAATCCATCCATCTTTTCTTTGGTCTCCCTCTCCCTCTCCATCCATCCACATGTAAACTCATAACTCTTTTAGTAACATGCGTTTCATCCCTCCTCTTCACATGACCATACCAAGACAAACGATTCCCTTTTAATTTTTCAGTCACTGGTGCCACTTTCAAACTTCCCCTAATATACTCATTTCTCACTTTATCCATTCTCGTCACATCACACATCCATCTCAACAAACAACCTTCAAACTTTTTTATGAAAAAAAAAAACCATTACTCTTATATTTTTTATTGTACATAATTTTACAATTAATTAAATATTGGACAGCTGATGTACAAAGGCAAAGCTTAACCGAAACACGCCTTTGTTTACAGGTGTATTCTACGTGAAATTGACAGAAGAACGAGACTGCGCAATCTACCTCAACACAAGTTCCTTAGACTATGAAACTCTTGGAGAATACTCATTAGAAGTCCAATTAGAGTCCATCCAGGGGTTGATAAACCCTGAAAGCAGCAAAGCAACCATCAAAGTTCATGTAACCGATGCTAATGACAACGACCCAGTGTTTGTGTTCCCTGAGCAGAGCAGTATATCGGTCGCGAAGGGAAAGTTTTTCGCGATCGTGACCAAAGATATGTTGTTGGGGACCAATGTTTTGCAAGTTAAGGTGAGTTTTTGAAGTTTTAACTATTAATATTGTAGGTATATCTTCTAGAAAAACGAAAGAGTTTAAAAGGTAGAAGCTCAATTATCATAGCAATAAAACGCATTTGATCAACTCTGCATAAGTATCTGTAAACCAAAGACAGAGTTGGCGTTACTTAACAAAAGTCAAAAGTTAAGTGGCTTTGTAAGGATGCAAGATTATATACATACAACTTTCTCGTTTATTGCTCTTCCTATTAGTGAAAAATGCATCAAAATCCGTGGCGTAGTTTAGGAGTTAGCCGATAAACAGACAGACGCGGAAAGCGATTTTTTATACTACGCTATGCTATTTTTTTTGCTACTAATGTTGTTAATTTGTCTAATTATTAATCATTGCTACACGAAAATAATGCCAATTACTCATCGCAATGTGCTACACGTTATCTATACAATACAGTACTCTTTAATTACCGTTACCGTTTTATTTAATAGCTTACTTCGTAAATCACGTAATGACGTCGCTAATTTACAATACGTTTGAATAATTAGTTACATCATTACCTGTTTCCATTAGATCAATTTTGTGATCGAGAACCATTTACCAATCATTCATTTGTACAACTCCAGGCGAAAGATAAAGACAGTGGTGACTTCGGAAAGCTGGAATACCACAAGAACTCCTGGACGAAAGCAGCTGAAGAATACTTCAGTTTGGACGCGGATACCGGAGTGATCAGTAATAAGAAGACGTTTGAGAATGTGCCTAAAGACGTGCTGCCGTTCAAGTTCAGCGTGACTGCGAGAGACAACCCTAATTCTGCGCAGGATTATAATATTGCTAGGGCTTCGGTTATTGTGAGTATTTTTTAGATTTTTTACCGTAAGGCCCGTGCCTCACTGGGACGCTATGGCGGCGCTGCCCGTTCGCGCAACCAAGAAAATGCATACAGTTCTATGGTGTGAACCTCACCTGGTCACCCAATGACGCCAAGTAAATGTATGGATTGCCGCCATGGCGTCCGGCCCTAAGTCTCTTAATACTTTAAAAAATAACAACATGAATTCCTTGACCGGGGGTATAATAAATCCATAATCATCATTTTGATATTCAAATATCAAAATGATGAAATTGTGATGATAATCTTTGTAATACAATAATTAAATGCATAGGAATATCTCTGTTCTATAATCTGACAAAATATTGTGTAATAATATAAGTAAGAGAACCGACTTCAATGTTAATACGTACTATGACAGAATATGGAAAATAATGACTCTATCAAATCGATGCCTAGTATTACAATCACGTTGTGTACATACCGTGAAAAAACTATCGTTTACTAGTATCATATTTGCCATTTGATTGCTGCTGATATCTCATTATATCACTTGTATCGTAAAAATCTGCGAGTTAGCATGACGTATCGCAAGAACTTGCGGATTGATTTGCATCGAACAATTTTTTTTAACTGATATAATCTAGTGCTTGACTGCGATCCCACCGGATGGTAAGTAGTGATGCAATCGTTGATGTTGAGGCGCACTAGTTAATTAAGAGCCTTGACGACACCTAAATTATAATCGAACATTAATTGTATGGGAGCCTTCTCTTGACATTTTTACTTATTTTATATTTTTAATTGCAGATAAACCTTCTCCAAAAAGATAACCAACTAGTCGTCGAGGTATCAGATTTAGACGCAGACACGATGCGTCGTAGATCGAGAAGTTTACTATCTGCCATCGAAGAGAAAACCGGCCTCTACGCTGGACTAGAGAAACTGACTTCAAGACATTACTTGGGCGAGAATGGAACGCTTGAGAGCGATACCAAAGGCACTGATGTGTGGTTGTATCTCATTGATCCGGTTAGTGGAGAGATTTTGAGCAGGGAATCGAAACCGGTTAAAAAGTAAGTTGTTTGCTTTCTTATTACGTGTTCTAAGTTCATCATCATCATCATCTCAGCCGAAAGACGACCACTGTTGGACATAGGCCTCCTCCAAGTGTCGCCACATCGACTGGTCTGTGTGTCTAAAATCAAAAACATGTGTCTTCTACCAACCCGCACTGGTGGATTATGGCCCATTACTTCTCGTAGAGAGAAGGCTTGAGTCCCAGCAGTAGAAATTAGGTTGTGGGTAATATTTAAGCCACTCGTGACAAAAATAAACATTTCTATTTTGGCTTTTTAATATAAAAGATTTGTTAGTAATACGTAGTAAATAGCGTCATCAATCCTTTATCCACTTTCCAGAGCCATAGACAACGGCATACACAAAGCCGTCGCAGCTCGCCTACAGTCCCCCGTGAGCCAGGTGCGCGCGCCGCTGACGCCGACGGAGCAGCCGCGCAAGCCGACCATAGCGGCGGCTCCGCTGGCGACGGCGCTGCCGGCCGCTTTGATCGCTTTAGCGGCGGTTGTGCTAGTTGCTGCCATCGCTGCGACCATCTATATCTGCGCTTCCTGGAACAGGTGAGATATCGTTCAAAGGTGTATTGCACCCCTAAATGAGTAAGAAGCAGTAGTAGTTCAGGTTAAGTTGGGTCAGGTTTTTTCCTGAGATTAGTGCGTTCAAATCAACTCTTTTCCTACATCTGTACCGTAACAGACATATTGTATTCAATGTAAAACATAATAAATTATTTTACTATAGCCAGACTTGTATCTTTTGCAGATACAAGAAACACAAAGAGCAAGCCATCCAGCAGTACGGCACACTCAGCATGAGCATGCCGACCCCTCGCCCAGCGTCGGGCTACGAGTCCAGCGAGGACGAGCCGGCGCCGCGGTACGAAACTCAGGTAAATAGACGAGTATGTACAGACTTTCATTCATTCGCATGGTATTTAGCGGCTTTGCATGCGAGATGGAAGCTATCTTGCAGAAGGTAGAAAGAAAAAGTGTATTTGCACTAAGTATACTACTTTTTATTCCTTTTAAATGTAGCTCCACACTAAGGATTACTCCTTCACACGCTTGCAGATTCTAAAAGTTACTTAGACACTAGACAGGCTTTTTATTTAGTAAGTCAGCACACTGTACATTTTTTTTAAACGTTGTCCCTATGAATTACTTCTGTATCGTGGGTGTGTTCACAAACATGTAAATTTCCATACACAAGACATATACTACGGCGGTGCGGGAATCGAACCCGTGATGATATCCGCAAAGTTAAAAAAATAAAACAGAACTTGCACCAATACCAAATATATGTATTAGCTCAGCGCAAAGCAGTTTTCGCTCAGCATAATTTAAGGAATTCGTGTGCGAAACAGAGTCGCTGCTTTTAATGCTGCTTTTCAGCTTTTCCAAGTAACTTCTAGAAAGTGAAAAGCAAAAATAAATAATGTATTCGTTCGTACTTTAAAAAGCCGAGAAAAAGTTAATAATTAGAGTAATTATTTATTAATAATTAATTAGAGTAATTAAATCAAAATGCCAGTAAAAATGCATGAATGGTAGAATTATGAAAATCATATGCCGAGAAAAAATTACCTTTATGTTACTTAAAAAATTAATGCATGAAGAAGAACTATCTGATTTTATCACGCTTTCTTGCATGATTTATGATTTGCAGAAAATATTCTGTGGAATAAAATAATAAAAAAAAAGTTACAAAAGCTTGTGTAATACTGTTATTATATAACATAAGACTGTTATAAATACATAAGTTCAAAGAGCACATACTTTCATTATTGAGATAATATTAGTAAGTAATAATATGTTTATCTACACTTATAAACTGCACAAATATATAGAGAGGTAAAGTTTGTTTTTTTTTTTGTTTGTAGGAGGTAATCTCTGAAAGTACTGATCTGACTGCTAAAATTTTTTCACCAATAGAAATATTAGCAGGCTCCTTTATTCCTGAATGACATAGGCTATTTTTTATGAACGCGGGCTAAGCCGCGGGCAAAAGCTAGTATATTATAATTATGTAGGATTATATTGTGCACTGGATCCTACCGTCGAATATGTTCTCTTTCTACAGCTTTTGCTAAGAGAAAACTCATTTTTGTATTTGAGCGAAGCTAGCCTTAGTACATGAATTGTCAAATCACTGTGATATTAGTTCGCAACCTAAAATCACTCATCATTCACTGACATCGATTTTGAATTTGGAAAAAATATAATAATGATTACCTCATATTGTTTCAGGTCTTAAACATGGCGGTAGATGACGCAGACTTACAGCTAGACTTCAGTCCAAACAACCACGCGTTCAATATACATAGCGTGCAGTATTTATCTAAAGATAATGGTAAGTTTAACTTTCATCTAAAGTACCTAGACAATACGTCTGGGAACTTTTAGACTTTTTATAATCACACTAATATTATAAAGGCGAAAGTTTGTAAGTGTATGTGTGTATATATGGTATTTCTTCACACTCTAATGGCTGAACGGATTTGATGACATACGAGTAGACATTAGAATAGAATAGAATAGACTTTATTGTACTCCAAAATAGTAACAAAACTTTTACAGTAACTTAAATCTATGGGTACAATGGCGGTCTTATCGCTGACAGCGATATCTACCAGACAACCTTAGGATGGGCTGTAAGAACTTGAAATAGAAAAAGGGGGGGAAGTCACATTGTCTAGCAATAGCACATAGCATACTTTTTATTTCGGAAGTATGTTTCCATGGGACAATTTTCTACGTTCGCACGGTCAAAGCCGCTAGCAAAAGCTAGTTCAAGATCATTTCAATCTATCGCCACCAAAGATTTTAGCTCTATGTATTTTTAGTTGATTTTCCAGTGACCATTTATATCAAAATCATAACCGTTCTTGGTTGTCGGGAAAAAAAGCTCTAAAAAGTATGAGTTGCAATGGATTTTGAACTTTGTTATGTATGACATTGAGTTATTTTTCTCGAAATTCGTATTCGCGTGCTTAGTTAAAAAGGGATCATTCGCTGATTGAGCTTAATAGACAGTTGAAAAAAAAATGGATACATAATTTTTACATAGAAGTGGTAAATATGGATTTCGGGCAAAACAAAATTATTAATTAAAGTAGGAGAGTGAAAAAGCGCTTTAATAATTTTCCTAACGTAATTATTTCCAGGTGAACGCAGTCCAACCCTTTCCGAAACAGCGACAACAGCCCGAGCCTCGAGCGTCAACGAGAACGGTGGTACACTCAACAACATGCACAACAGCCAACTATTCGAGCCCATTGCCAACAATTCCACTCTCATACGCAACACTCAGACGCTCAACCGACGAGTGCCCAACGCTCACCCACTCAACAACGCGATAGGAACGCTGCCTCGCGTCAACAACAATGGCGTCGGGGGTGGATTGTTGGCGACGACGCTTGGGAGAAAGATTAATGGAGGGAACAATCATAAGAAGAAAGCTACGCAGCCAATTATGGCGTATGATGAGATACCTGGATTACAGAGGTTAGTTTTGTTTACACTGGCGTAGTTACCGAAGGGTCTGGCGAGGCAGTGTCCCGGTATGCCCAAGCTCGGGGAGGGGGGCAAAACCCGATTAACAAACCACTTTTTGAACTAGCGATAACTTCTAAATAAAATAAGTTTCAACACTAATTATGGCAACGACCTTACAGTGACTAGACGTCTAATAACAGGAGACGCATGTCTGTCAACACATATGATTATAGATCTGATGTCTCGACCAATCAGAACATAGTACCCCGCGCCCCTACCAATCAGACTGTTGTACCACGCTCTCCGTACCTGGGCTAGTTGACAGAATTGTTTTGGTGCACTAGTTCAAGCATGAGGCGACTGTAAGGTCGTTGAATTATGGCAACCGTTTTTAGTCTGTAAAAGTCTGATACTCCCTCCCGCTCGACCCAGAGCAAAAAAAGTTATTGGTTGGTCATATAACTATGCCACTGTTTGTTTATCGTCTTTTCATGATTAAATATTTACAGTCATATAAGTGGCAAGATCTTTACGTCGTAGTAGTAAGAGACGTTTTATTTGAGCAAGTTTTACTTAATATGGTTGATTATATCTGTGAATTTAGTGGCTCAGATAAATATTTAAAGAAGCCAAGCAAGGAGAACTACTTAAACATGTTTTGAGATACGCCTATTCTTGGCAATCCACTTATAAAAGTATTTATTTATAGAACTGATATGCAAACAAACTTTAAACATAAAACCTTAACTTTTGCAATACTTGGTAATTGTTTAGTCATGTCTGCTACAATTTTTTTTTTTTGAGTTTAGGATATCAGCAAACTTCTCCAGCTCTGGGTGGAGCAATAAAAAGAGTTAGACTTTTACTGCCAATAATTACTATTGAGTTGGGTAGATTTTTTTTAATTGATATAAACTAGTATTGCGATCCCACCTGATGGTAAGTAGTGATGCAATAGTTGATGGTGAGGCGCACTAATTTATTAAGAGCCTATTCACTCTAGTCTAATTTAGGTGTCTTCAAACACCTAAATTATAATCGGACGGGAAGACCGCAGCAGGCAAATTGTTCCAGTGCCTCGTTCAATCAGCCACAGAACTTCGTTAGAAAAAATCCCGCCATTATACTTACATTTTATTATTTTAAAAGAATTTACGGGTCATCCGACCAATGAATTGCTCATTGTAATAATAGATTTTTCAATTCCAGGGCATCAGACAACGATAATGTAACATTCGGCAAGAGAAACTTCTCCGGTTACAATTATGACCAATCTCCAGTGGAGACCACCACGGAGTTATAAACCATAAAATATGAATAGTGAATAACAAAACTATCTCTTTTAAAGTGTTAACAAAAGACTTTGAAGTGACTTAAAGTGTATAAAAGTGGATTCCGTCCGAAAATGATTAATTAATTTAAAAATAAAAAATCATATTTTTTTTATACTTAACGTTTGTGTTCAACGAATATAATTATAATAATTCTCTTCGTGTAAGAATACGACTGAACTTTTGAATAATTAAAGTTAAAAAATGTGAATAACGAATTTTTAGATAATTATATTTTTGTACTTAATGGTAATGTAATTTCTTAGCCAAGGCTAGTCCCGTTTTTATGAACAAATGTGCATAATAATGATGTAAATATGGCATTACATGGTGATGTATATATTTAAGGTACCTGAATTGTAAATACAGGTACAAAAACTTCTTTACTATTTTTGTAAATCTCTTTTTTACGCATCTCTGGCAAAGTGCCATTAACTTTGTTTAAATTTTTATACGTAATTGGTATCGTTTATATTGGCGCCAATTTTTATTCTGTTACTTTTGTATAAACAAACGAATCTAGACTGCCTTACGAGATCAAACGTTGGATCCAATATATTGGCGGTACATTGACTTTTCTTACTCGTACTATTAGATAGAGCTTTTATCTGGTTTCATTCTTGAGAACAAAACTTTTTATTTTTCTTATTTTACATATTCTTTACGAATTTTGTGCCAGTTACTGTTAAAATGTATTATAAGGTTTTTACTACGTCTTTACTTGCGTCTAGAAGGCCGCAAAAAAGTGAATTTTCACCTATGAATTTTATAAGAAGGGGAACATTTTGTTTATTTCATCATAACAATACGTGGACGTAGATTTATAAAAAATAAATATGATTAGCATAATAAATAAAAATGCTCAGTTTTTTATACTTTTTTTTTTTAATTTTTGAATCTGGCTTCAAAATGTGATTTGTGCCAAACCGATACTAACGTTTTTTTTTAATTTATTTGGTATTGGAGAGTAAAATGTTACCTAATGTAATTTCATTGTATATCTTGTAAAATAATAAAATGTTTATTTTGATTGTGAAGAATAAATTGTATCATAATTTTGTGGTAAAATTGTTAATATAATTTTTGAAATAAATTAATTTTTATTATCAACTTGTGTTTTGATTAGAACTTTCCTGATCTTTGACTACTTAAAACTAATACCAATATTTTACATGAAACGACTGCCTCCTCTATTACCCATTAATTGGGTAACACAATACCCTGGTCTACAGTTAATACACAATGTCCACCAGTACTCGGGGCATACTGAAAGTTTCTGGATTCTGATAAATAAGACTTACTATAGATTTATTGTTTTTCTAAGAATAGCCCCTCGCAATTAATGCATTCTTGCATTCGCTTAAACCACTCGCATAACATGCTCGCAAAGAGTTCCATTTTCGGATTTTATAATTGTTTTTTCACCACAGCAGCTCAAACAAGTAGGTTTTGCAGCTTGAAAACAGTGAGCAAAACTCGATTTTGCTCACTGCGTTGTCTCACGCTGTAACTTTTTAATAATTTTTTTTTTAGCCATACAATTCGAAACATTCGAACTGCACTGTACTCTGTCTCTTTCTCGCCCCTAAAACAAAACGAGTGAGAAACATGCCATTTCAAAGTTCATTCCGATTTTGAAATTCTACCACAAAGAAAAACACGTTCGGAAATGCGTAATAAATAGAAAATATTTGTAAAATATAAAATTGTTTTTTTTTTTTTTATAAATAAATAATTGAATTTTAAATTTATTATTATATTTGAATAAAATAAGAGTACCTGCGTACCTGTAGCAGCAGATAAAACTGGCATTTAACCTTTAAATAATTATTTCTAGTTTCAACATTGACTGTTTTAGAACGTGCTTTAAAAAAACAGCAGAAATAAAATAGTGGCAAATAAGATTAAGAATGTTAAAATAATTGTAAAATATGAGTAAAATTAGCGACAGAGATGGTATTTATTTTAGTTGAAATCATTATGAAATCTATTACTGTTAATTATTTTATTTCCCAAGTAATGTGTTCTCGCTGCTGAAGTGAAAAATTATGTGTGTAACACGAGAGCAAAACTTTTTGCATCTCGTGCCTTTGAATACCTCCCCTTGCTCAGGATTTTACTTTAGAATCACTCGCTAACGCTCGTGATATAATCAAAGAATCCTTCGCTTGCTCGGGACTCAAAATTAGCACTCGCAGCAAAAACAACTTTGCTCTCTTGTTGCACAAATAACTATTTCATTCTTTTGTTGTAAGTGGCCAGATCCAGAGACTTTTAGTATAGCCCACGTAGATTCTTTCGGCTGAAGTGACGATGATGATAATGTACGTGTAGTTTGCTTTCGGAGTCACGAAGGAACCTCGATTAGTAGATTAGGAAGGCAATTAATAAATGGTCTTACCTGGGAAAACGTTGGTAAACTTGCTGTTATTGCCACGAGTTCGAGCATTTAAAGCATAAATAGTAAACACAGCACAGCTCTAGCCGCTTTACTTTGTATGCAACGATGATTAAGCGGAGCATATCTGATGCGCAGGGAGCGGGGCAGCACCAACAGTGTACTGATGATGATCGCCGACAGGCTCGACTGTCCTTACATAAGGCGCTGCAGTGATTTGCATGTCACTGTCATGTTTGCTGATTATGCTATTCGATAAAGTTGTTTCAAAACACGTACCTACCTACCTATGTATTTATCAGTTTATATTTCTTTTTTCTCAGTAAATCTATCTATAATAAGAAATCAATTTTACGACAGTATAAATGGCTTCTTTAAACACTATAACGTCTTACCAGTTCATACTCAAATAATTTTTTTGTTACTAAAAGAACAATTTTTCAATAAGCATCTAATAAACAAAATCTATTCTATTCTATTTATTATTGATGGCAAATAGAGCCGATGTCGACTATTCTGCCAATGTCGAAAGTAAATTTGATAAGCAAGTATGTATGTCATTATTGTTGAGAGAGGAGCCATTTCGGATGTATACAAATTATACAGAATGGGGCTGAGGACGAAGCCCTGCGGGAGTCCCCTCCAAGTCAGTCTCATCAAATACCTCTCCCTGGACTCTTAAAGCCAATGAACGACAAAGGAGATATGAAAAAGGCTGCGACGACGGACTCTTTTTTAGAAAGTGCTAGACGGATATCTGTGACTAAAACTCCAACACTGTCCATTGTACTAAGCCCTTTTCTAAAACCAAATTGGTAGTTCGGCAGTAAGTCTGGATTCAACTATCCGCTCAAGTCGGTTCTTAATAAGATGTTCTATTAGTTTAGCTAAGACTGAGGACAAGGCAATAGGTCTAAGGCGGTTCGGATCATCTACATGTTTGCCTGGTTTCACCAAAGGAATAATAATTTGTAGTTTCCACTGATCTGGAACCCAACCACGATCATAGCAGAAATTAATAATGTCGAGGAAATATGATTTAGCTTTATCCCCAGAATGTTTTATAAAGGAGTATATCACACCATCGCTACCAGGTGCTGAGTCACGGACATGGCCGAGTACCATATTCAGTTCCTTTAAAGTAAATGGCGCATCAAAGGGATTATTGGATACAGCATTTAAGGGGACGATATGGTATTCAGACGCGAGTGGAACATACGGTGGGGCTATTTTATCAAAAAATAATTCAGCTGTTTCCCTAGTAATTGGTGAGGATATTGAAGGCGAGCAACCACATCTAAATCTATTGATGTTCTTCCACACTACTGAAATAGGGATGGAGGGGATAAGAATGTACAGAATTTCACCCAACCTGCACCTTACTTCCTACGGAGAAGACGTTTAGATCGAGCACAAACTTGGAAATAAGCCAACAGATTTTGGGTGGTCAACTCCCTATTGTAGTGTCTTTCAGATTCGTTCCTCAATCTAATTGCTGAAGTGCATTCTTGGTCCCACCATGGAGGTGACGGGATTTTGTTTCGGGCACTATTTTTTAGTGGGAAACAAGAATCTGCACTAGAAGTAACTGCTACAACAAAACTTTCATAACAGCTCTTGGCATGGCGGTGATCAGAAGGATTGGATAAATTTGAATTTAAATTTGGAAGAGTATCAATTTTCTGCTCCAGTAATGAAGCGAACTTTGTCCAATCTGGTTGTACTTCAAAAGTGGAGGTGGAGTTTTTTCTAAATAAGTCCTGTTAATCAAATAAATGACAATGGGGTAATGGTCACTATCATGCGACAAGGTTGTACATTCCCAATGAGTGGAAGCTGCTAACTCAGCAGAGCAAAATGTTAGGTCAACGCAACTCTTCTGCTGACCAGGGGGAGACCTACGTGTTGGGCAACCATTATTTAATAAACAGAGGTCCATATCATCCAGTATCTCGACCAGAGCTGTACCAAACGCATCACAACGCTCAGACCCCCATCTATAATGATGACAGTTAAAGTCACCCATGACCAGAATAGGAAGCCCTGCGGGAGTCCCCTCCAAGTCAGCCTCTCATCAAATACCTCTCCCTGGACCCTCAAAGCCAATGAACGACAATACAGTAATCCACATATGCATTCGATCATCTTTACCGGGATGCTCAGCTGGTACAGTTTCTGCCTGAGGACGGGAAGAAGAACGTTAACGTATGCAGAGGAGATATCTAAAAAGGCTGCGACGACGGACTCTTTTTTAGAAAGTGCTAGACGGATATCTGTGACTAAAACTCCAACACTGTCCATTGTATTAAGCCCTTTTCTAAAACCGAATTGGTAGTTCGGCAGTAAGTCTCTGGATTCAACTATCCACTCAAGTCGGTTCTTAATAAGATGTTCCATTAGTTTAGCTAAGACTGAGGACAAGGCAATAGGTCTAAGGCAGTTCGGATCATCTACATGTTTGCCTGGTTTCACCAAAGGAATAATAATTTGTAGTTTCCACTGGAACCCAACTACGATCATAGCAGAAATTAATAATGTCGAGGAAATATGCTTTAGCTTTATCCCCAGAATGTTTTATAAAGGAGTATATCACACCATCGCTACCAGGTGCTGAGTCACGGACATGGCTGAGTACCATATTCGATTCCTTTAAAGTAAATGGCGCATCAAAGGGATCATTGGATACAGCATTTAAGGGGACGATATGGTATTCAGACGCGAGTGGAACATACGGTGGGGCTATTTTATCAAAAAATAATTCAGCTGTTTCCCTAGTAGTTGGTGAGGATATTGAAGGCGAGCAATCACATCTAAATCTATTGATGTTCTTCCACACTACTGAAATAGGGGTGGAGGGGATAAGGATGTACAGATTTTCACCTAACCTGCACCTTACTTCCTACGGAGAAGACCTTTAGATCGAGCACAAACTTGGAAATAAGCCAACAGATTTTGGGTGGTCATCTCCCTATTGTAGTGTCTTTCAGATTCGTTCCTCAATCTAATTACTGAAGTGCATTCTTGGTCCCACCATGGAGGTGACGGGATTTTGTTTCGGGCACTATTTTTTAGTGGGAAACATGAATCTGCACTAGAAGTAACTGCTACAACAAAACTTTCATAACAGCTCTTGGCATGGCGGTGATCAGAAGGATCGGATAAATTTGAATTTAAATTTGGAAGAGTATCAATTTTCTGCTCCAGTAATGAAGCGAACTTTGTCCAAACTGGTTTGGACAGTTTGTACTTCAAAAGTGGAGGTGGAGTTTTTTCTAAATAAGTCCTGTTAATCAAATAAATGACAATGGGGTAATGGTCACTACCATGCGACAAGGTTGTACATTCCCAATGAGTGGAAGCTGCTAACTCAGGAGAGCAAAATGTTAGGTCAACGCAACTCTTCTGCTGACCAGGGGGAGACCTACGTGTTGGGCAACCATTATTTAATATACAGAGGTCCATATCATCCAGTATCTCGACCAGAGCTGTACCAAACGCATCACAACGCTCAGACCCCCATCTATAATGATGACAGTTAAAGTCACCCATGACCAGAATAGGACCTTGAACGTTGGAAAGGATGTTTTTTAAGGTAACTAAAAAAATATGCTGAGGATGAGCAATATATACTGAGAGTACTGTTATACCTTCCATCTTTCCAGATACGATACTCATGTCGCCTGTAAGTGAAGGCAAAGATAAGGGCGAAAGTGGGACCCGATTGTTGACAGAAAGAGCCGATCCTCCGTATCCATCGGATCTGTCACATCGGAGGACGTTGTAATGTGGTATACGGAAGCTAAGACTTGGGGTGAGCCAAGTCTCAGCTATGGAGCAAGCAAGAGGTTTATATTTATTAAGGAGGAATATGAGGTCGTGTTTCTTAGACCACACGCTCCTCACATTTTTAATTTGTAAAAGGATTTGAATTAGTTGATCGGCAACGTTGGACGGTGATTGGAAGTTAGAAGGAGAAGAGATAAGGATAGGTAAAAGTTTTTGGAGAAGTTCAACAATGGAAATATTATTGTTAGGTGGTGCATTATTCGGATTCAAGGCGCAGCCATTGGGCTGTGTGGGTTGGGGAGAACTGACTATTTCATAGTGGATACTTTTATTATATGATGGGGAAAGTGGGGCATGGGTCTTGGGTTTGAGTGTGACAGTTTTGCGGTATGACTGAGATTTCGTGGCATTGGCATAGTTGCGGGAAGGTATAGGAACAATTTTACTAGCCTCTATATATATCTACCAAGCACGGGGCATAACCTGCTGTTGGCAAAGTGATTACCCGAGCAAAGTATACAGAAAGCCTCGCCTTCAGAAATGTTGCAACCATCACCGGGTGATCGTGGCCACATCTACTGCAGCGTAGTTTTGACCTGCACAGGTTGGCCACATGTCCAAATCTGCAACACTTGCGACACTGTATCGTAGGCTAGATGTACTGTTCGACTGGAAGTGATGTATAACAACAGAAGACCCTTGGTGGTTAGATTTGGCCATCAAAAGTGATGACACAAGTTTCTGTGGGTTTCCATTCATTCGCACCGTCTTTCTGTATTTTCCTATTAATGCGGCGGACTTTCAGAATTTTACCACATCCAGAAGGTACAGACAAAAAGGTTAAGGCTTCTTCCTCAGAAATATCAGTGGGTACACCAGAAATAACACCCATCCTTGTGATGTTGAATGTTGGGATAGATGCTGAGTAACTGTGTTTGGAAGGAGGTTATAATGAGGAACGCATTTGCATCCTGCGGAGATGTGAATCCACTGAGATACGGTTACGACCAACTGTATTGACTCCAACCCGACGAACATTAGCAATATTGTGGTGCCTGCGTTTGGTGAAGTTTCCAGCCGAGAGACATGTACAACATAAGGGCCTTTGTCTACAGCAGAGTATCTCACACGACCGGTTTGACTCTTCGGTTGTTTATTAGGTGGTGTGGGAATAGTGGACTGTTCGACACTGGGGCGTTTACGTCTATTTAGGTATACATCCATTTCCGTAATACTACAAAAAACGTCGGCAAATTGCGTAAGTGGGTTTTGGGATAAGGGATTTGGGGAAGTTGGAATATCAGGGGGAGCAGGGTCAGGGGGTTTATTTCTCTCCATCTTGGATAAACCGAGCAAAACACAAAACAATCACAGAACAAACCTGTTTACGAACACAAGGACGGCACAATTACATAAAAACAAGTCATAAAGGTAACAACGATCACTCAGAAACAGTTAAAACTTAAAACTCTCAAAACACACGTGCTAACCAAAGTACACTCGTGGCGACAAAAAACATATAAACAAAATCGATCATCCTGTATGCACTCGGGCAATTTCTGAGAATAGGTTTCGTACACAGCGCGCCAACAATACGTATGGCGAGCGAACTACCGGGAATATCGTACCGAGACTTATTAATAGTCTACCCTCAGAAAAAAAAAAATATTACACACAAAAATATCAAATGCAAACTTAAGCAATATTACTTAAATATTATTTATGTGTTTTACTTGTTTGCGGACCTAAAGATTTTATAAATTGTTATCGATATTAACGTACAAATATAAAAAACGCATATTGTATAGTTTCGATGTTGAGATGGTTTCATGATAGCACCTTAGTGGTTTTTTGTAGCTATTTAACTTAGACTATCCTGTATTCTTTTGCATTAATGATAAAAAAAAAATCTAAATATTTATAAAAAATACAAGTCAACAGAAATTAATTAATAAAAAACTGGGCAAGTGCGAGAAAATCGAAAAAATTTGGAACCGTGCACTAGCTTCAACCGTTTTATAAGTGTGAAAAAAAAAAAAATTTAAAATTTCAATTTGAACTCGCACACTGAGGGTTCCGTATAAACTTACATACGTAAACAGTTCTATTCCCAAATGGAGTCTCAAAGATTTTGCCGAATCGCAAAAAAAGTAATATTTTTTTTTGTGACGTAACCAAAAATTTTCTGTTTTCAGAATTATTCGTATATCTGTGCTATAAAACCTTGCTTTTGGCCAAATTTCAGAATTCTGAGTCAACGGGAAGTATGAATTTTTAATCCCTTGAGAGTATGAACTAGCTTCATGCTTGAGAGTGTCGAAATATACGTTTTTTGCGACATACTCGTAAATGGCCATATCTTGTATTTTCGTTAACTTAGAAATTTGATTTTTTCACAGTTTCAAGGAACCGCAGACTTGAGTATATGGTTTTAATTTCAACTCGATAGCTCCACGTGTTCCCGAGATAAAGGGTTCTGACAGACAGATGGACAACAAAGTGATCCTATAAGGGCTCCGTTTTTTTCCTTTTGAGACGCGGAACCCTAAAAAGAAGAAACTGACTGACATATCAACGCACAGCCGGAACTACTGGGACTAGGAGTGTGATATTTTGCACAAGGCTTCCTTTTATGATAAAGCCGAGCACTAAGAGAGGATTTTCCAAAACTCGGGGTGACTAAGGGGATAAAACAAAAGTCCAAAGTTTGTTTTGTTCATGGACAAACCTACTTTCACGCGGGCTTAGCCCCTGACAGAAGCTAGTGCTAAATATAGTGACAATATAACAATACATAATCCAAATTAACGCTCAACAAGATTAATTCACCTACCCATATTATATAATATCATTAAACATACAACGAAGTAAAATAGTGTAGGTACCCTAATGGCAATGTAAAATGCATTTAAAGGGTTACAGGTAAGACCCAAAAACTCCTTTAAACCATTCTGAATGGTCGCGTCAAATTGAATTTTAATGACTGTAGCGAAACCTTTTCAGGGAACCTCCTATGATGTATTAAGTTATAGCGGTCTAGAGCTGCCGAAACAGAAAGTAATTTCTTGAGTTCTATTAAAGTAATCATTTTGAATGGTACTCAGATAGTTTAAAATAAGGTTCAGAGCGAGCATCGTTGATCTAGTCACTAGATAGGTAGAGCTTATAGTCCCACTAGATTCTAGTTAGACTAGGCGCTACTGAGGAGCGCGATGTAGGAACTTACTAAGGTTCGGTTCCCAAGCTAGACGTGTTATGTGGGCTGCGGTATTTTTCGAAAGAGTTGCCTTGGCCCTAGAACGCAAAGGGTAACTGAAGGAACACAGACACTCCCTCCCAGAGCGGGAGAAGTTATTTGATAATTTTCTACTTAAAAAAACGTACTAGCTGCTAATAGCAGTTTCACCCGCGTGATAGTAAATAATTATCCCAAGGGATCATATTTCCGAAATAAAATTATCCTGTGTGTTATTCTAGGGCATGGTCCACCCGTGTACAAAATTTCATCGAAATTCATTTCGTTCGAGCGTGAAGAAATAACAAACATGCATACATACTCGGAAACTTTCGCCTTTATAATATTAGTACAGTCATGAATTCCGTTCAATTCAATTATTGTGTCTTCCTTTTTCTTTCTTATTTATTTAATGGCACACCAACAGCATTGCATGCATTAATGTTATTATTGGACATCACGATTTTTTTTTATAAATTAGTAATTAATTTTTATTTATTTTTTGTTTTTGCATTGGAATTTGGATTATTATTTTATGTGATTTTGTTGTTCTTTTTATATATAATTTTTTTTTATATTGTAAAATTTATTTTATACCTACTAAGTTTTTAAACATTTTTTTTTATTAAGTATATAATAATTATTCACAATATTTTTGTTTATTAGGAATACGTAGAATGTTGTATAAGTTTTCTTCTTACCATCACTGCAATTGTTTATTTTTTGTATTTTATTTTTGACTTATGACAGGATTATTGTAAAAATAATAATATAATCTAGACACTGGTATGCATGCCTATTATAGGTATGCACAGCTTAAACTATATTAGGTATGACATTAATAATATTATTAAGGTAGGAGATAAAAAGTCACTCACAATTATAAAAATAAAAAGTAGACTAAAATAGAAAATGTGAAAATATAGGTACTCCAAACTCTTTTTTTTTGTGTGATCTTTACATAAAAAAAAAGAGTTTGGAGTACCTATATAGGGGAAAGGTGTACGAGATGATCAGTGGAGGTGAGATGATCCTTTTTAATTGCAAGAGAACTACTAAAGCCATCTGTTTTTTTTCGACTGTACTACGTTTTCTCCGCTGCTGTCTTACTACAGTCAATCTCAATGGCGGCGGCGGCGTGAGTGACTACAATTTTTTTTGTGTTCAAAAACGAAAAATCCGTGCCAGTGATCTAGGGTAAGGTTGACTTTGAATTTATGTCAAATGTTTTCTAGGTGGTCTAATACTAAGCCTATTGTATTAGGACCTTCGTTAAATGTTCTATTTTGATTTTTAATAGCACGGTTACTGTTGATGTCATTATAGATTATTTTATCAAAAACAAAATAAAAAAGCTAGTGTTGGGGTAAGATGATCACGTACATAGTGTACAAGTTGATCCGTGCGGATCATCTTTAACCGTATTTTAACAGATTATACATTCATGTTTATAACTATTTAAGTATTATTCATAGGTAGCTTATTCAGATTTCATATTTATATCGCAAAACTAACTTTGGGATTTAATCACATTATGTATATGTCGGAGTTAAGACAGGACAGTTATTTTTAAAAAGCGCAGAACCGCTGACCTTACTCTGGTCATCGGTTCTGCTATAGCTATAGCGGACTATATTTTAGACCAAAGGCAAAGTTAAGGAATTTCAGCAAAATAAGAACACGTAAAACATTTCAAAATAATAATTTTTTAATCAAACAAACATAGATTCTACTTACAATGTTGTCTCTCCAAAAATCGGCATCAAAGTGAGCTCCGCGCTCAAGTTGCGCCTTTTATAAACTTGTTCGCCCCACTCGAGGTAAACGTCACTTACAAAACAGATTACGTTTGAATTTAAATACTAGGTTTTATTTTATTCTATTTACAAAACAATGTTCCAAAAATTCAATTTATTTAAAAATAATCACAATTTAATTTTAGCATCAGTTATCAGGTCTAATTAGTCACAGTCTTGACATTATTTAATGTCAAGACTATTACCAACCAAATCCGAGATTATTTACCTACCAACATAAAACTATTCTACACATTGGTACTGATCAAACATGTTTGTGATTTTTAATTACGTAATTGTTTTATAGTTAGTCAATTCAATCAGATTAATCAACCAGATAATCTTCGCGGCGACACGGCCATTCTGATGCGCGATGCGTGCTCTGCATTGCTCCATCTCTTCTGTAATAGAAATATAATCTTTGTGAGGCCAGGCACTTCCACAGTACACTCAAGCCTATATGTAAAAGTTACAGCAGAAATGTTCATATTCACTGTTCACACCATGTGACTACAGATCAATTAAAACATTTTTATAATAAAACATAAAGGGGACCTACTGCTCATCTCACATGAAAACAATAAGCTTAACTCTGTATATAACTGTAGGTTTAGCTATTTTTTTTTTTTTTTGTCAATGTTTCTGCTCATTCCACATGACAACAGTAACAATTTCATAGATATGTAAAGGGAAAGGATAGGTGTAAGAAAGGTCGATGCTGTTTAGAACAGAGGTCCTAAGGATAATGGGATAGGTCGATGCTGTGCTCTGGGCGGTCTCGTACGCCGTGGTACACAGGGGACATTTAATTCTTTCAGGACAGGCTTATTAAATGGCTTATTGGACGGCTCCACACGCCAATAGCATCTTTTTTTTTTTTTTTTAATAAATTAAATTGTTGGCTAATTGGACAGCTCCACGCGCCCATAGCATCTTTTGATAGGATAAATTAGTTGGCTTATTGGATGACTCACCATGCCAATAGCATCTTTTTGATATTTGTAATAGAACACAGACTACAATCAGAGTAATTAGTACTTGGAAGGTTCTCACCGTTCTTATTTTTCACTGTCGTCATCTGCGGGCGGCAACGCAGTTGACGTGGTTTGTGATTGTGAGGCTGACCCGGCGCTGGAAGGCCCGGCTTGCTGATCGTCTGGAGGCGACACGGCTGCCTGGGTGGTTCCTCCAGGTTGTGGCGCGCGCCGCAGTTGGTCATGTGCGACCTTGCGAGGCCGGCCATGGTGTCCCACTACCTTCTTCACGAGATAGCGGTCGTTTTCAAGAACCCTGTGAACTTCGTAAGGAGCGCTAAACTTTAGGTCAAGGGACGTCTGGTTTCGGGGGTTGTTTTTGATCAAAACAAAATCGCCTCTTTGAAATTGGTGGATTTTAGCTCGGCCTTTATCAAACATGTCTTTATCTTTACAAGCCGTCTGCGTCATTTGTTGCTGCACATGACGTTCGAGAGCTTCAATGTTTATTACTTCTTTGTCCAGGTCAACTAAACTTAGTAACTCTGGTGGAACACAATTTTGACGTCGAGTCAGTAGTGCAAGTGGAGCTACGCCTGTCGTTCTGTGGACAGTGCAGTTGAGGGCAAGTTGAAGGCTTTCTAGTGCTGTGTGCCAGTCTGGAGTCTCATAGTTTTTTATCATTACAAGACCATTCTTCAATGTTGCCATCACCCGCTCCACTTGTCCGTTTGCTCTGCTAACGCCCGGTGCTATAGAGTGTATTTCTATATTAAATGTGTCGCAGTAGTTTTTGTACTCTCCTAAAAACTCGCGGCCACCATCAACGATTATTTGCCTTGGAGCTCCAAAAAGGTGTATAGCTTGCTTTAAGGCTGCCAAAGTGCTGTGTTGACTCTTGTCATTAGTGTAACGCAGTAACACATACTTGGTGAAGGCGTCCACCGTAACCACAACGTACTCTTGCTCATTAGGAGTTCCCAATTTACCCGTGATGTCCATGTGTATGACTTCAAATGGAACTACTGGCTTAGCAATGGGATGTAATTGTACCTGTGTAGCTCCCGATGTTTGCTTTGAAGTTCTGCATACAATACAGTTGTCGACAAAGTCACGGACAGTGGTGCTCATTTTGTCAAAATAATAAGTTTCCCTTATTTTGTGAAGGGTCTTCTCCCAGCCTGGGTGTTTAAGCGCACAATGGAAGGTATTGATCAGGCTCCACTGGAACGACTTTGGCACGACAATAAGTTTTTGTAAACCTGAGATAGCATCTAGCCTCTCAAATTTAAGAACGTTACCTTCGAGGAGGTATCCGGGGACATTTTCACCGTTATGCAGAGTATCTATGATAGATCGCAAGTGGGTGTCACGTCTTTGTTCAATATTTACCCAATCCAGATTATTGGTCAAGACGTTGACAGTCAAAGGATCTGGATTTCTACTTAGGTAATCTGCATGTTGCATCCGCCCGCCCTTCCTGTATTCTATTTCGAATTCGAAATTTTGGAGATAGGCCCACCATCTATGAATGCGAGGTAGTAAGTCCTTTTTGTGCTTTGAGGCTTTGAGCGCGTTACAATCGGTAATCACCTTGAACTGGCGTCCATAAAGGAAGTGCCGGAAATGCTTGATTGCTCGGACTACAGCCAGTGTCTCAAGTTCATACGAGTGGTACCTACTTTCAATATCGGTCGTACGCATACTGAAGTACGCTACCACGTGCTGCCGTCCGTTAATAATCTGAACGAGTATCGCTCCAAAGCCAAGACTACTAGCGTCGGTAAATAATTCAATGGGTTCCCCCTCTTGGAATATTGTTAGGACCGGTGTAGAAGTTACATGACGGATTATATTTTGACGTGCCTCTTCATGAACATGAGTCCATTGCCACCTAGTGCCTTGTTTAGTCAATTCGTAAAGGGGTGCCATAGTTCGAGCGAAATCGGGTATAAAGCGGCGGAAATATCCTGCGAGCCCGTTAAATTGACGAACCTGTTTAACGTTCGTTGGTACCGGGGCCTTCAATAAGGCTTCGACCTTTTTAGGACTGGGACGAACTTGGCCATTTTCTATCACGTTACCAAGATATTCGATAGATCGTTTAAAGAATAGACACTTGTCAATATTAATTGAAAATCCTGCCTCACATAATGCTATGAAAACTTTTTCCAAGTATCTGAGACCAGATTTAAAATCACGACATTTACTGATGACGTCATCGATATATACCTGAGCTACGCTATCATTATGGGCCTTGTCTGCACTACCTGGACTCAGAAGCGAACCTAAGGCACGGTTGATGCATCTCTGATACACTGAAGGTGCGTTGCACAAACCGAATGGCATGGTTTTGTATTCAAACAGAGCATCTGGAGTGACAAAAGCTGTTTTCTCTATAGAGTCAGCAGCAACAGGGATCTGATAGAATCCAGATGCCATATCTAAGGTTGTATAATACTGACCACCAGCCAACTGATCAATCTGGTCTGCGATTAAAGGGAGGGGATAATGATCGCGAACAGTGTTTGAATTTAGCTCACGATAGTCTACACACATGCGGTCGTCACCGTTTTTCTTTTTGACTAAAATAATTGGACTCGAATATGGCGATTTGCTTTCTTGCACAATGTCATTATCTAATAACTCTTTAACAATTTCTTTAACTTTTTCGCGCTCAACCGGGCTTAACCTATAAGGTCTTTGTTCCACAAACTTGTTTGGATTTTTTAAACGAATCTCTAATTGCCCGGTATTCACCCGAGTTCTTGAGTAACCCCGCGTAAAAATAGCAGAATATTTATTGAGAAGAGTTATTAGTTGATCAATCTCCGACGTATTGCTCAAGTCGTGGTTTATGTCATCAAATAATCCGGCCGTCGATCGCATGTGCATGACGCGAGGTTGAGAGCACAAAGTCGCGCTATTTTGAGTAACGATCACCGTTAATCCCGTTTTGCTCAAAAGATTTGCACCTATCAACACGTCTGACGTCATTTCGTAATCGGACAAAATATGAAATTCGATCTCTACGTTAATGTTATCAATAACACACACTGTTGTTAATATGCTCGTGGAAACCACAGGAAAGGGGCCTATTCCTCGCAAATAATTAACTACTTGTAGTCGCTTCCCAGGTAACTTATTTGCAATAGATTCGCGCATCACAGAGCATTCCGCGCCGCTATCGAATACCGAATCAATAATTGTATCACCTACTCGCATACGCATAGTATTTAAGATCTGTTTATTTTTTATAAATGAATTCACATTAGAGGTTATCTGTTTTTCACGACGGTAGCAAGTGTCAAATGTATGACCAGATTTTGAACAAAACGAGCAAAACCTATTGTCATTCTGTTTAGGTACCGATGTAGTTGATGTACTAGGAGTCTTCTCGGTTGTATGTTTTTCTACGGCTACCGACATATTTTTATTACGACAATCACTAGAAGCGTGCCCAGACTTCTTACAAAAGCTACAATAAGGAACGTTTCGATTATCAATGGCGTATTTTAAACGTTTAGATGGTGGTTGATTGGAATTTTGATGATTAGGATTGGGACGCTTAGCACGAATAGACGAGGCAACGGAAATTAATTCTGGCACTGAGGTAGCTCTGGCATTCATGAGCTCAATCCGAAGGCGTTCGTCACCAATTGTTCCTATCACCGCTTCTACCGCGTCACTATCGTCAAGTTTATCTTTTGTAACCCGTCTCCACAAAATTCACGATCGCGATAAAAACTCGGCAATGTCTTTGGTAGGATCGTAATTGTGTTCCTTAAACCTTAGCACATCCTTTGAATAACGACTTTCGGGTTCAAAGGTAGTAATAATATTTTGACGCAGCTCGTCCCACGTGGACGTTGTGACGAGCCAGTTATCAGCCCACATTTTAGCCCGACCCTTTAGTAAACTAGTTACTTTCATGCGGAGATCATAGTCACTGAGCTCATAATTAGTCTTAGCCAAAGAAATATGATTACACCACTCGCGGACCCCAACGTTACCGTCTGGGTCAAATGAGGGCAAAAAGACATCAGTAATTTTAATTTTATCGCGCTGATTCGACAGCCTTTCACTCATATTCTGCATCACAGTTATCATGTGTAAGTAAAATTCAGGAGGTACGTTACCGCCCTGTGGTTGTAGCGGCGCCACGTTGGCAGATGTAGTTGGTCGACCATCGCCAGCGTCTGGTCCGGACACAGTGCACGTAGGTACGCTCGGCACCGTTGATTCGTTCTGGTCTGGTGCATCCATTGTTTCACGCAGGATAATTTATTCAATGCCGGTAGTCTGAAAAATAAAACAAATCGGACAGAAAGAGCGGATAAGTATCCCACTTCTGATGTCGGAGTTAAGACAGGACAGTTATTTTTAAAAAGCGCAGAACCGCTGACCTTACTCTGGTCATCGGTTCTGCTATAGCTATAGCGGACTATATTTTAGACCAAAGGCAAAGTTAAGGAATTTCAGCAAAATAAGAACACGTAAAACATTTCAAAATAATAATTTTTTAATCAAACAAACATAGATTCTACTTACAATGTTGTCTCTCCAAAAATCGGCATCAAAGTGAGCTCCGCGCTCAAGTTGCGCCTTTTATAAACTTGTTCGCCCCACTCGAGGTAAACGTCACTTACAAAACAGATTACGTTTGAATTTAAATACTAGGTTTTATTTTATTCTATTTACAAAACAATGTTCCAAAAATTCAATTTATTTAAAAATAATCACAATTTAATTTTAGCATCAGTTATCAGGTCTAATTAGTCACAGTCTTGACATTATTTAATGTCAAGACTATTACCAACCAAATCCGAGATTATTTACCTACCAACATAAAACTATTCTACACATTGGTACTGATCAAACATGTTTGTGATTTTTAATTACGTAATTGTTTTATAGTTAGTCAATTCAATCAGATTAATCAACCAGATAATCTTCGCGGCGACATATATTATTTTGTTTTAGACTATGCCTCGTAATTATAATAAAAAAACTAATCATGATGAGTGGTCAGAAGACTATATGACACTAAAAAGACGAGCTAAAGGCACAAATAAGGTGACCGTTGGGACAATGAAATAGTTAGGAGGAAAAAAAACAGTTTTTATGGCAGAACAGGAACTTGAGCTCGTGAAGCATATTATAGATATGGAGAGGAAGATCTACGGATTAACGCGGCAAGATGTTTTATCGTTGGCATATTAACCGCAATTCTAGTTTTTTATTTAATTTTATCAAAATCTAACTGTCGTTCCCAAAATAAGGGCAAGTTGATCCCCAGGATCATCTTGCCCCTTACGTAGGGATCATCTTGGATACCGGGGTGTACAAGATGATCCTTTGGTAGAGTTTAAAAAAAGTGGCACATAAATGAGCTAAAATAATAACAATTTGAATATGACAATATGTAGACTGATAAATTTACAAGATTCATATGCTCTTACATATCCACTAAGTTAAATATTGGTTGAACTACAAGAATATTCCCTTATGGGCATCACTCGTACACCTCGTACACCTCGTACACCTTTCCCCTAACATAGAAATATAATTACCATTTAATTAAAAGGTTTGTACAAGCTCATATCTCCGAGACTGCTCTCTCAGTGAAACAACGTGTAAATCGGTGTCTGGTCAACTCCGTAAGCTCTGAAGATGGTCACTGATGGATTTTCCATAGGATTATTAAGTTCATCTTATGTATTTAGGAAACTATCACACTTTTTATTAGCAACCCAAAAAAATTCCGGCCCAGTTTATTTATGCTCGAGAGTGTAAGTTGTACCTAGGTACCTTCCTACTATAATATTTTACTACCCAAGTTCCAAGGTTATTTCGTCATTACTAAATTGGACCCACTCTGGGGCCCTAAATTTTTAGGTAGAAAAAAAAAGAAGGTTCCTCATTTACAAACTGCGGGCGTCACCGTTTGATGGACCATGAAACGCGGAGATGTCGAGAGGCACTTGTTTCATTGCTTCATGGAGAAGGATTGCTTGCTTGTAAATGGGAAAAAGAATATAGAAGTAAGCTAATTCATTACTTTGTACGTGTATTTTTGTGGTGAAAGCACTAGTGTAGCCAACGAAATTCAATTAAAAGCCGGTTGCAGTCACAGAGTATTTTGTAGGTACTGGCCCGGGTCGAATAACGACTTCGCGGCCCCGCCCCGTAACAGTGATTTTATTTTTATAAAAAAAAACAGTAACTATTCAAGATTTTTTACAAGACCCTTTTAAAAAACAAACTTTATTATTTTATGTGACGTAATCTTGTAGAAGATATACCTACACGTATAAAATCGTAAGTTAGGGTTAGATTTGTGTTTTTTTTTTATCGAGCCAACTAATTTATATGTTTTGTTTTTTACCCAGCGGTTGATTAATTTTAATAAAATAATTGTTCATCGTGTTCCCTTTTATATTTGTGGATTTCCAGAGGTTCAAAAAGGTTTAAAATTAGTGCCACCTCGATTTAAATTTTAACTAGGAGTTATTGTCTTTAGTGTATATACATATAGTTTTAATTAGTTAAGTGTTTATATTTTTATTGATAAAAAATAAAATTAATATTCAAGTCAGTGTCAAGTTGTTTTTAGATTAAAATATGATTTGCAAACGTTACACGTATTAATTTACGGAATAATAAAAAATAAAAAGCTTTTTATTTTGTGCTAATTACTATTGCTTAGGTTAGGTTAGGGTTTTAGATTCACTGTTTTGAGAGCAGTGGTGATGAAATAAATTACACAGAAGTAATGCGCCTGGCTTGGTTTGAACACGCGACCTACAATTCGTAAGTCTGGGCCGTTACCACTCGGCCACCACTGCTCTCTGCTAGCTAATCTTAGCTGTCCTGCAAAATGCAAAAAACGTATGAAAAAATTTCGCGGGTTACCGCGGACGCTTCCCCCTGCGCTTTGCTCGCATGCAAATGGAAAAAAATTCCAAGATAACATACTCCCGGGATAAAAACTATGTGCTGTTCCAGGACATGATCTACCTGCAGTCCAAGATACGTCGAAATCCGTTCAACCGTTCACTTACATATATGTATATAATACACACACACACACATTCACAAGTGCAAGTTGGACTCGCGCCTTGAGGGTTCCGTATTAACTCGGGAGTTTTTTCTAAATCGCAAAAAAAAGCATTGTGACGTAACAACAAATTTTCTGTTTTCAGATTTATTCCTATACTTGTTACTTGCTTTATGCAAAATTTCAGGATTCTGGTTCCCTTGAGTGTCAAAATATACGTTTTTTGCAACATATTGTAATGCTCAGGGTTCCAGACAAACCGAATGATAGACGAACAAGGCAGGTACAATGATTTATGCACGTATTTCTAAACAAACTACATTAGAAAGTGAATCCACATTAAATAGAATTTGAAGAAACACAATCCTTTAACAGAAGGAATACAAAAGGTTACAGGTCGGGACCGAACTCGAAGCGAATACATGTAAGTCCGCAAACTCTGTCTCCAAGCTAATCGTTCCTTGTCAACTGTGGCGAATATGATGATTGGTAGCGTTGCAGCAAATCAACGAGTTCGTTGCAATTTGAATAAGGTCGAAACTAGTGTTGCCTTACTATCGATATCCTATCGATAGGTTGTCAATACTATCGTGACCTCGAAAAATAGTCAGAATATCGATAGCCCTATCGATACTATTGAAATTTTACAATACTATCGATACTATCGATAGTATCTATGCAAGAAATTGAGCAATACTATTGATAAAGTGCAATACTATCGATAGTATCGATACTATTGGGTATAGATACTATCGATAGTATCGATACTGTCACTATTATGGTGTATTATACTGCAATCACTGTCGATACTATCGATACTATCGGTACTATCGATAGTTATACTACATCGATATTAACCCAAAGTTCAATAGTATTGCACCGGAATTTTAGTCAACATTATTAGTTCATGATTATTAATAAGTAAATTATATATCAACAATATAGTCGGCAATTATTACTTTATGAACTTACAACTTAAAACAGCCTTGTAATATGAAAAAAAACGTACAAAATGCCGCCTTTCTTCTTAAGTGTAATAATTGTATTAATTATAAGTAAACATACAATGTTGCAAGGATTATTACTACTTACCCATTTAAAAAAACAGTCAGTGACAAAGATAATATTATTAATTAGTAAATTCGATGGTTTACTTTACTTTTTGTGCATAAAACGCTAATAAAGGTTTGAATCCAACACGATACTATTGAATTTTGGTAAAATATCGATGTAGTAAAACTATCGATAGTACCGATAGTATCGACAGTATCGACAGTGATTGCAGTAAAATACACCATAATAGTGATAGTATCGATACTATCGATAGTATCTATACCCAATAGTATCGATACTATCGATAGTATTGCACTTTATCAATAGTATTGCTCAATTTCTTGGATAGATACTATCGGTAGTATCGATAGTATTGTAAAATTTCAATAGTATCGATAGGGCTATCGATATTAAGACTATTTTTCGAGGTCAACTATCGATACATCAACTATCGATAGTTAGGCAAGCCTAGTCGAAACCCTTGGTCAATGTCCGGGTAACAGGGGCGTTTCCGCAAGCTGAAAACAATATTAAGGAATGTGTCAGCATTGTGGAACCGTGCCCGATCATAAAATAACCATTTATAAAATAGTCGCAAACACTTACCCCGTTTCCTCCACAACTGGCACTCAAAGGTACATCCACTCAGTACACCACTAATATAGCACGTATATTTCAATAAAATGGCTTGAATTAGCAAAAGTAAAATAATAAAACTGGTTCAGCTTAACACGATCGTTCGAATCTCCTTGTTCTATTTTTTTCTTTTTATGTTACTGACCGCGGTATCGCTAATTTTCCGCCACCGTCACTTGTCAAATAATAAGTGATGTCGCTATCTATTTTAAAATTATCGAGCTCGATTCTTGATCATTACAATCTTTTTTTCCGTTAACTTGAAGTTTGATTTTTTCTTCAAGCTCAAGATCAAGCTTCAAGGGACTGCAGTATATAGTTTTAATTTTAACTCGATACGTCCACGCATTCTCGAGATAAAGGGTCTTAACAGACGGACCGACAGACACACAGACAGACGGACCGACAACGCAGTGATCTAATAAGGGTTCCGTTTTTTCCTTTTGAGGTACCTTATTTTAAAAATGGGAGGTTGGGGTAGGAAGGTAAAAAATTACCTATGATCTTTTCTCAGACCTATCAAATATACACAAAACATGTCATAAAAATCGGTCGAACCTCGAACCGTTTCAGAGGAGTTCAATAATAAATACAGTGACAAGAGATTTTTATATATTAGATAAGTATGATTTCTCAAAACTGTAACATTCGCAATAAGAATTAAAAACCCACAACGAAATGGCGCATAAGTTATTAAATTACCCAATCCCGTCTTCAACCCTTCACGGTAGAGCCCAAATATTTTTTGAGCACAGCGTCCGTGCCAAGCAATCTCACTTGCGTACATTTTTAAATTTAATATCTCTTTGTAGCGAAGTCCCCTGAGCATATAACGTCGTACGGAATTACAGAAACGTCGAATGATATAAAATTCTATGTTGCCGTACCTGATGGCTTATTCCTTCGCAGACCCATACAATTTGAAACGTCTTACTCTACTCGTAGAAGAGTTACTAGGGATTTTTTGAGTATGTAGATACTTAGGTGATGTGATTTTTGTAAGTTTATTAATAATTTAACCTTTCGAATACCGTAATTAGACACAATGAGACAGCGAACGCCGGCGTTCGCGTGGGGGGGGGGGGGGGTTAATGAATACTCCTTGTTTTACGAGGCAAATCATCAAACCACTTCCCGGAGCAGGAGGAAATGACAGACTTATACTGATTAAAACCCAAAGTGTTTCTTCACTTGCCCTTTATTCCGAAGGCTGCAGTAACTCTGTCGAATAATCCGCAGCCCTGGCTGGTAATTTTAATATAGGTACGTACTCACTACGTTGGTTTAATTGTTATTGATATGCTCGCGTTTGACCACTATTTCACCAGATGGTGATGAGTGCTGTGATGTGATTGACATTGGAACACTCTGGGTGGAGCGAGAGGCAGTATCAGACTTTTATAAATATAAATCACCTGTATTCCTTCAGATGCCCTTTGTGTTCCAGGACCGCAGTAATACTTTGAACCATCCTGCAGCCCTCAGTTTTTGGAACACGCTTGCCTGGAAGTAACCTATTTACTCTCGACTTAAATCTCCTAAGGTTGATCGGCTTAGCGGGATTAAATTGTGCCATTCCGACGCACACTCCCCCCGAAAAGTAATTGATACATCTGAATTAATTGATTTTTAAAACTATATAGAGCAGTGGCGGATTAAGTCAGCGCTGGGCCTGTAGCAAATTGGATCAAGGGGGCCTGTAGGAAATTGGCTGTGTAGACCTATTATTCTCATTCTTATTCTCAATCACCAACCCCGTGGATTTTAAGATTGGGCTAGAAAGTACGGTCATGAGGGAAATCTAAGAGATTGACAATCATATTCAATGAAATAATCAACTGTATTCCGATTTCAATAAATTATATACTTTAACTACACTATTTGGATTATATACTTTGACTATTTTTTTTTTGCGCTCTAGTGCAGGATCCCTGAAAGCGCGGGACTATAGCTTTTGCTACTCTTTCTACATGGCTAATCCGCCACTGATATAGAGTAAGCTCGAATATACCTAAGTGTCTAAACGGCTAAACAGATTTGCTGGTTGACCATGTCCTGGAATAGAAAAAGGATACTTTTGTTGTCGCAATTATTTTGACGCTTTTGGTTGTGAACTTGAACAGAAACGTCATCGGATGTTAGGAGGGGCGCGCCATGACGACTCTTTTTTTAACAAGACTCGACAGCGCCACTTGACCACGCGCCGTCGCCGAAGCAACACCTCTTCCATTGGTAAATAGGTAGGTTTCTTGACATTTTGATTATTTTCTTATAGATTATTTTAAAAAAAACAGTTATTGTAAAAAAAAACTGTAACGGTTGATTCTGATTTACCATAAATATAGTTTACGTGATGTTGTACAAATTTGTATCATAATTCAATAAACGTTTTTTATGATTGGCTGACGCTTGTTTTTCTGTTACTTGTTAACCTATCCCAAAGGAAAATACCGTGACTATGTTTCCTTGAAATAATTTTCGACTTCACTGCGGGCGAAGTCGCTGGCACAATCTAGTTTGTCATAAATTGTAGGTAACTGCAACAACAAAATTAAGTAGGTACTAGCTGGCAACATCACTCTCCGAACTTGACCCATAAAATATCTGGAACACCTCGCTTTAACTCCCCAACAGACATCACTCACAAATTAATGTTTGTGAAATTAGTTCAGTTTGATGTTCCTCAGTAACCGGTTCGGGAGACTACCCTTGCTTAGCGAGGAAGAGGGATAGAACAACGTGAATGTTTTGATTGAATTACGAATTGAAGAGTGACATTTTTACTTAGTTTCTGCTAACGGCTTCGCCCGCGTGAATATAGTTTTCTCCTCACAAACTTTGTATCCCCGTTTCATCCCTTTAGGGGGTGAATTTTGGAAAATCCTTTCTTATTACTCGCCATAAAAGCACGCCACGTCATAAAAGGAAACCTTGTGCAAAATTTCACGCTTCTAGTCCCAGTAGTTTCGGCTGTGCGTTGATATGTCAGTCAGTCCGTTTCTCCTTTTATATATATATTTAAATTATCAAATATCTTCTCCCGCTTTGTGTGAAACAAAAGTGTTAGACTTTTACTGATTAAAATGCTCCTGTTGTCCTTCAGTTGCCCTTTGCGTTCCAGAGCCACGGTACCTCTTTCGATCAATATCATAGCCCTAGTAAGCATCGGTTGTTTTGGGCCTCATCAGAGTGACAGTGATGCGCAAATCAGTATTCCTTTAGCTTCAGAGTTGAACTGTGTAGAGAAGTAACATTCAGGAATCTTTCTAGCTGTGCTATCACAAACTAATATTTTGAAAGATTTCAGATTTTTTAATAGCTTACATATTATGTAAGCTATTATAATTACCTAACCGGTACCTAGAAATCAGAAACGTTTATTTCAAATATACCAATTACAGGCACTTTTGAATTGTCAAAATGTCGGTCCGTAAAAAAAAAAGTGAAGCTAAATTGCACGTTCCAAAGCGTCGATCTCTGTGGAGAACAACGTGCAAGAAACTCCATGAAACAGTAATTATTAAAAAAATATTGAATATTAAAAAAAAACCTCCTTAATGGTATTTCAATATTAAAAGTTTTTAGTTTTCCTAATGACTGAACGCCATTTTTTATATCAGTTAAAAATTAGTTTTTATATGTATTATAGGACTAGCTGACTCAGCAAACTTAATACCACCTAATAGACAAGGGGAGGTCTATGTCCAACAGTGGACGGCTGTTATGATGACAGTCAACAAAATATAATATAAATATACTAATAAACTACTAAACTAATGAATAACTTAATAGAATACATATGAAAATGATAATATGTACAAACGAGAAATAATAATAATAATAAAATTATTCAGGACACTTGCAGCATTTTCACGTAATATTAATTTAACTTATGCAAAGACTATCGGCTGTAATACTCTTTACGTCTGCATTTCTAACTAAATAATGCATGCTGCATACAGCAGCATAACAAGATGAATCCACAGTGTAACATGACCTTAACGCTTTAACAGTCAGTTAATGCTATATACGGGACTATCGTTACCTGCATACTAATGCGCCTGATGAGTTATGGAACAGTGTGGAAGGTAAATCATGATGTCTTATTTCAATTATCTAGGCTAAACGTCTCATCTCAGTGATTTATGAACTGTTCGTTTTATTATGGCCTTTAATAACACTGATCTACAAAAATATTACTTTTATTCTGGGGTAATCGGGTAACAAAGAACTTTTCAATACATAGCATAGCATAGTCGGCCTTATAATGTTCCCACTGTTGGGACTCAGGCCTCCTCTCTAGGAGAGGGAATGGGCCGTAATCCACCACGCCGGCCCAGTGCGGGTTGGTGGATGTCACATGTCTTCGAATTTTTGGTTCTAGGACATGCCGGTTTCCTCACGATGTTTTCCTTCACCGTTTTGAGAGCAGTGATGATGAAATAAATTACACAAAGTAATGCGCCTGGCTGGGTTTGAACCCGCGACCTACAACTTGTAAGTCGGGGCCGTTACCACTCGGCCACCACTGCTCAATACACTTACTCGAAAACCTGCTATATGGGCAGGTTTTCGAGTAAGTGTATTGAAAAGTTACCCTACCGCTTTTAAGCACTCAATTTACTGTTTTCCGCACTAGTGCGGAAAAGTGCGCGAGCTCGCCCTTACCATTATCGATTGTATTTATCGTATCAGACCGGGCGCCATGCAACCCCCACGAGTCACCGGTCGGCCCCCGTTTATTTATTTCTCGTAGGTGATTTGAAAAACTTCGCTTGATACACGTGACTCGGCTTCTTATCGCCCTTAACTGCGGCTCTCCTGTCGCAATTATCAACTTTCTCCACTTGTATCAAAACAATTATTTGGTTCCATTTCACCACCCACCTGCATCAGAAGTGATCAAAACTCAAACATCATATATAAAATAAAAATAGAGTAATAAAACCTGCATTATTGTTTTATAAACAAATAAATAAATAACTTTAATTCTGCAACCTGCATTATTGTTTTATAAACAAATAAATAATTAACTTTAATTATGCCAAACGATTTTAATTGAAAAATGTGTTTTATTGAAAGTAGATTACATTATTATAATATAATAACAACACCTTTTGATTTTTAAGTACATGTTTTTCACAAGGGGTTAAAGCAAAGGCGCAGCTGACTAATGGGATCGTTTACTTATATTATGCACCATAATACAAAGACATAAACAAAAGAGATTTATGTTTATGGATTCATTAGTATAGACGGTAGATAGTATAGGATCAGTCTGTATGTAGTATAAGTTTTTATTTGAGGTGGGAAATCACCCAATGATTAAAAGGGTGACCAGACGGTTGAAAACCAAACGTCCCAACCAAGGTGACCTTGCTAGTTTCAATCCATGTAGACAGCAGTTGTAATCCATGACCTTTAGAGCCCTTAGTTAGGAGATGCGTTTTACCAACCACCGAACGTGTTGGCGCGTGGTTTACATCCATGTAGCCGCAACACAAACAAAAACCAAACCACCTTGGTCGCAAACCAACGTCCACGTTTAATTTAAATTGATTGATTGAAAGTGCTTTGTAAAAGAACCACTGTTTTTTCTTTAAGACGCTTCTTGAACCTACACTTATATGCAAAATCTACGTTACTCAATTCAGACGTGTGCTCTTACAGACATTATTGCCATGGGAGTTCCCGAGACAACAATGTCTGTAAGAACAACGAGACGTTTCCAAAATATTCAAATCTTCTAGACCGATTACTTCGATATATATTAGTATCGAAGTTGGTACCATAGTTAAACAAGGGGTTTCGGAGGTCTAACTTTAATACCATAGATAGTTCTGAAACTAGTGATAAACTTCATTTTTTAATAACGTTTCATGGTCTTAAACCTAGTAATAATCCCAGAACTACACTACATTTAGATCGCGTTTTGGAATAAGGTGGTATGTGACTAAAACTCTCAGTAAGCTGTTATTGTTTGCGCTCCAGAGCCGTGGTAACTCTCGAACGATTCCGTAGCACTGGATAACCCGAGGTACTTACCTACAGTTAAGTCCATAAAACTCTAACCAAATATTAACAACGGAAATTCCAATCGGTAGAAATGAGGATCTTATATACAGGTTCTCATTAACTTTGATAATTTTCTACTTTGAAACGTTTATTCGAAGTCATGTAACAGCCACCAATCCGCACTGGGCCCACGTGGTGGATTACCTCCCATTCCCTCTTCTAGAGAGGAGGCCTAAGCCCCAACAGTGGAACATTATAAGGCCGACTATGCTTTGCTAGTTTTTTACTAAGTAATATAACGGATAAAAAAAAAAAACATCGTTTGGCAGATAATTATTATTTTTTCTTTTGATTTCACGCTCTTTGTGTAGCAATAAGTGTCAAGTTTTCCTCATGGAGGCAATCGACAGCGCTGGTTCAGGTCATAGTCCATAACGAGGAGTAATGGGAAGCAGTCTGCTGTATGTGGCAGTGGCAAAAAGCGAGAGGGAGAAGACATCCTCATGAACATTATTTAAGCGAGTATCAAGTTTCATCTAAATCCATTCACCCGTTTGAGCATGAAGAAATATCAAACAAACAAATATACACGCTCAAAAACTTTTGCCTTTACAATACTCATACACAAGGTGATAAATTGATTCTGTCGAAATCTAAACATATTTTTATGATAGAATTTATGGTTAATTTTTTTATTGATTTTGATTTATTTATAATTATGAGTGAATAAAAATGACCTACCAACCCATGTACAGTCAGGGATCAAAAGTGCAGTTGCACTCTACCAATACTAGTGTCTGAAATTTCTTTGTTGTAGAAGTTCAATAGTCCGCAACTAGTTTATTTAATATTTTTGATTCTATGCTACCTATTAAATCAGTTATGAACCATTGACCTTCTTCTACAAAGGAATTTTAGACATTTTAGCATTGGTAAGGTGGAACTGCAGTTTTGACCCCTGACTGTACAAAATTAATGCTTCTAGATCCAACGATTTACACTGTACCATTACCTGTTAATGAATACAAATACATACAGATTTTGGAATATTACTTGACAATCTGGATACATAGGTAACGTTACTATGTTTTTGGTAACACTATTACTTTCAAGCCATAATATCTTGTCTTTGACTCAAAAATCTAGAGGAGATATTTCCTAAAAATATACCAAAAAAGGTTCTTAAATTACAAAAGGCTATGTTTACTTTATCTTAATGATACGAACTGACCCAAAAGTAGCTCTTGGGCACACAGGGATACAAAAGCTACCGGACATACCTTTGAAATCTCAGGCAACGCCTAAAAGCCCCACGAGCTTTCATTATCAACCCTTTTAAAGCTAAAAGCCTTTTCGTATGTCCTGTTTACCTAGCAGTTTCCAAGAAGGTTTACCAACTGGTTATATTGAACACATTTTGTAAATAATACTTATGTATTTGTCTTGTGAAAAATTAAACAAGAACAAAATTAGTTAATTAAGTGGAAGTCTGAAACCCATTCAACCCATGCAGTGGTGGCCGAGTGGTAACGGCCCCGACTTACGAGTTGTAGGTCGCGGGTTCAAACACAGCCAGGCGCATTACTTTGTATAATTTATTTCATCACCACTGCTCTCAAAACATCGTGAGGAAACCGACATGTCCTAGAACCAAAAATTCGAAGACATGTGACATCCACCAACCCGCACTGGGCCCACATGGTGAATTACGACCCATTTCCTCTCCTAGAGAGGAGGCCTGAGTCCCAGCAGTGAGAACATTGAAAGGTTATGCTTATGCTGAAACCTATTGAGCAGTGGTGGCTCAGTGGTAACAATCGTCCATAGGGGCCCAGAAGGGCCAATGCCCACTAGCTAGGACCCCAAGGGAATTTCTGAAAAGGAAACCCGTAGTCCTAGAACGCAAAAGGTTATTGAAGGACACAGGTGTGGTTTTAATCAGTAAAAGTCTGACACGCCCTCCCGATCCACCCAGAGCGCGAGAAGTCATTGGATGACTTCCAGCCTTAAAAAAAAGTACTTCATCGCCACTGCTCTCGAAACTGCGAAGGAAAACAGCAGACATATGTGATTTCGACCAACCTGCAACACAGGCCCAATGCCCGTGTTGTAGATTATGGCCTATTCCCTCTCCCAGAGAGGAAGCCTGAGTCCCAGAAATAGGAAAATTATAAAGCTGATTATTGTTATACACAGTTAGATTTAGTATAAGCAAAATCCGAAACACATGTCTGGTATTTTCATGTAAAGAATCTATGCACAAAATTTCATAACTGTATCATTAAAAATCATAAAGTTACAAGCTTGTTATGTTACCTGGTTTTCCGCACAAATATATGGTCACCGGGCCATCCGGGCGACTGAGGGGTTGTTTCGCTCCCGCAGCGCAGACACATTCATATAGTGATGGTGACAGATAAACAGACAGTAGAGTCTTAGTAATAGGGTCCCGTTTTTACTCTTTGGGTACGAAACCCTAAAAATTGTCTGTCAAATTGTAAACATAAAATCAATAATAAACATGAATTATCTTGAATAATAATTATTTCATTTACCTGTAAGCTACATTGATTTTTAAGTTACACTACATGGCACGAAAAGAAATAGCTTAGAGGCATTTATGGGATATTGGACAGAGAAAACACCGGGCAAAGATAGACGAGACAACAGCCTATCTGCTTCTAAGCTGCCCAGTGATCACTAGGCAAAGTATTTCGAGAATCCAGGCACCCTCCGTGAAATGGTCAGTAATATCAAGGCGTTATTGGCCTTCTTTGAAGAATTTCTATTTCGAAGAAATTCCGAAAGATACATTTGTGGCAAAATATCTTATGAACCGTGACAGCTAGACAGTTGAAATTTTCATAAATGATGTTTTTATGTTTTTATGTTGCCGCTATGACAACAAATAGAAAAAACAGAATAAAATAAGTGGTGTAAAAAAAAGTTCTATTGATAATAGTACGGAACCCTTCGGCCGCGAGTCCGACTCACACTTGACCGGCTTTTTTAATATACGTCTCTATTACATACTTCAAACTCTTGCGACACCAACGTTAGAAGATTCCCTCCCACACATTTAATATTGTATTTTTAAATGAGTAATAAGTAATATCATTATAAGTTAGAACGTAGGTTTATTTCTTATTGTATCTAAAATTGGGATTCGTTAAAAAATTTAATTAATATTCATTATGACTCGATGAAAATAACTTTCACAGACGAAACAAACACAGTAGAAACAGAAATAGAATTCACTTCCAAAATAAATGTAGATAGTAAGAACTAAGAAGAAGATAATTCAAGGAAAATGGAATGATTGTCTATTCTAAAATTAGTCACGTGGGCAATTCTTAATATTTAAGTTTCGTGGTAATAAATCTTTTTAGTCCCATTTTCACTCTCAAAAATATGTTTACGTAAAATGGTTATGTAATTTCCAGTGGACCTACTACGTAGAAAACGCATAATTTCATCCGCTTATAAGTTGGAAAAACCTGGCCAAATATTTACATGATGAATAAAGTTCTTTGCTTAAACATCAAAACCATTCTGAAATTAGTAGTAACGTAAAAAAATATAAGACCGCCCATTGTGACACCAATTTAAGCTCCTACTTTAATTTTACGACGGGTGCCTTAGCCACTGGTTCTTTACGACACTGTTTGCCGATTATATAATCTCAATTAAAAACAGTGCATCATTTCCATTAAACTGCCAAATTAAAAGGATAAAACGACCCAGTCAATTAATATATAATCATTGAACTGGATTATATATTAATTGAGCATTTTTATTTAGCAAAACAATTTTAGGCCAGTTACAGACTGCTGTAATGTAACATGAAAGGAGCATTACATGTGTGTGGACGCACCGCGCGCATGAACCGAGCATGTACAGTCAGGGGTCAAAATGACAGTGGCACCCTGCCAATGCTAGTGTCTAAAATTTATTTGTAATAGAAGTTCATTGGTCCGCTACTAGTTGATTCCATACTTTAGATTGTAAACTACAAACTGAACATTCAGTCATGAACCTTTGACCTATTTCTACAATGAAATTTTAGACAATAACATTAGTAGAATGCAACTGCATTTTTAACCCCTGATTGTACCTATTCACAGTAGTGTGCAAGGTTCGCGCGCGCAAGGCGTCCATACCGCGGGAATTCTTTTACATTGCATGATACATTGCGACAATATGGAGGGTATATTCTTTCATTGCATGTTACATTGCATGTTACGTTACAGCAGTCTGAACTCAGCTTTATATTCAACGAAAATAAAAAAGCATACATGCGTTGTTAACATTTGCTTACAAAGGTAATGATGCGGCCTGTTATTTTATTTTACGAATAAACAGTAGGTACAAATAAATTTTTATTGAATAATCGTGCAAATGTTTGCTCGACTTTTAATTATTTTATCGAATTTGTTCAACTGTTTTACAGAATGTTTTTTTAATTGTTTAAAACCTTTTCAATAGATAGTGAATAATAATGTTTGCTTAACGAAGATAATATATATACTATGGCAGTTGTGAAAAGTGCAGACAGTGTTCACTTGTAATGTTGATGTACGTTAGTTTTATTATTTTGATTTTTGCGGGAAGTGTTTTGGCAGGTAACAAGCCACCAGAACATCCAGGTACGATTTATTTAAGCATATTAAGAAGTTGTGTAAAGTAACTTTTTATTAAAGATTTTTTTTATATTATGACTCGGTTGGCGCTGTGGTTAGTCTTTTAGCTGCTGTGCTTCGTGTCGTGGATTCGAATCCCGCACGGTAGAAATATTTGTATGGCCTATAGATAGATGTTCCTGGTCTGGGTGTCTTTTGTATGTAATAATAATAATAATATTCCACAACTATCACACAACGCCGTCTAGTCCCAAGCTAAGCAGAGCTTGTGTTATGGGTACTAGACAACTGATAAACATACTTATATATTCCTAAATACATACATATATAGATAAATTACACCTAGACACAGAACAAATGATCGTGCTCATCACACAAACATTTGTTCTGGGTGGGAATCGAACCCACGACCTCCGGCATAGTAGACAGGGTCACTAGCTACTAGACCAACAGGCCAGTCATGTGAGTTTATATATTAGTGAACGCATCCACGATACCTAGTAATACCTAGTTTGGGGCAATGTTTTTTTTTAAATAAACTAATAAATGCATGAGAAATTTCTACTCTATTTAGAGCAGTCGGGTAAAAGCAGTGTACATTTTTCCCGATTCACGAGTAATAGATACCTACTCGAAAAGGCAATGCGCTGCATTCACTTAGCTTTGGTGGCCTGTATTTTTAGAAAACAATAATCATAAAATATATTTCAGCACGCACAAGCTTCACCACGGTTATGCCTGCGTAGGCCGAGTTTGTACATGAAACCTCGTGCGTGTGGTTAGTAAAATTCATAAAGCTTTACACGGTGTTTCGTGTAATTGTGTACAAACCGGCCAGCACAGGGAAAAATGACATGGACCTTGTGCGTGTGGTAGGCCCATAAGATTCTCTCATTAATTTCATCTTTTGCTATTACAGAGCATTCATGCCACAAAAATGAACACTTCACGCGAAATAATCGACGATGTATAAGGACCTGCGCTAACAAGTGGGTGCCTATATCCGATGACTGTAAACCTTTTACTGGATGTGTCTGCAATGATGGCTTCGTAAGACAGAACGATGACGGCAGTGGTCCTTGTATTCCTGAACGTAAATGTCGTAAGTAGACATTTTTTTTTGTTATGCATAGGGTCGCGTTTGACCATTATCTCACCTGATGGTAAGCGATGTTTTGGCCGACGATGGAGCACGATTGTCTAGAAGTAACCTATTCAGTCTAGATTTAAAGACTCCTAAGTTATAGCTATCAGGAAGCACAGACTCCAGCAGGAAATTCTACTCCCTAGTTGCATGCATGATGAGTGTGTTCCCAAAACGTTTTCTGATGACTTCCAACCTAAAAAAAGGGCTTTAAAAATCAGATTTTTAAGTTATAGGAAAGATAGAAAAACTCCTTCCATCTTTTTTTCAACTTTTTTAAATAATATTTTTGGTTCATTTACAAATCGAGTCGTCGACGGCGCATAGTGTTCCATGCCTCAAAGAGATGTCAGCAAACCGTAGGGGCCCATCAGGGTCGAAGCCTACTGGGGCTATAGGTTGACGAAAGAGAATCCGGGGGCTCTAGAACGTAGTTCGATTGAACCATTTATTCTACTTAGATCTTATTATTATCTTAGATAGAATTTACGTAAAATTCTGTTTATGAGGTGCAGTCTCTTATCAATACTATTTAATTGTACATTTGTCTACGATTATTCTTTAGTTTTATTAATTGTGTTGATAACGTAACAAAATTTAATTCGGACGATTATATCTGTGCAAAATATGTGGATTGCATTCTGTGCATAGTTTTTATCTTAAAAAAGCATGTAGATTGTGATTTTGGATGATGCCAGGAGGTTTATTGGTTCATTTTTTTTTTGGGACATGGTTTGTGTGTAAAAAGTACTGAACAAATACTTTGTACTCATTTTAATGATTATTATACTGGCTATATCCAATCGTTTATTATATGGTTAGTTATTCAGTAGCATGATTGTTTTGTAGCTGTTTACTAAACGGCTTATTTTTACTCAACCATGAACATGGCCCATATTTGAATATGTGAGCTATTCACGATTATTAGGTTCCTTCATATATCACACATTAGCTAAAGATTGGAATCCCTTACTCCCGGAGTCTGTAACTTCTAGGCAAACGTGTTCTACCATCGACCACATCATCGCTTTGGTACAACCAGCCCCCTAGCCAAGTTACAACCGTTTCGTTTCGATTATCTTTTCGTTGACCGCCTCGAGTCGGCCACGTCTCCTATTCTTTTACAATAGAAGTAAAGCGTGAGCTTATTAATAATAGAAAAAAATAAAGAGATGGGTTTGTAAGTCCTTTTTCTTTTTCTATTTTGATCATATTCACCGCCAATCCACACCACCAATTTATTTGGGGTCACTTCAACAGAATTTTGTCTTTCATATATTTATTTTAGGCGTTATTTCAGTATTTGCATGTTTTCTAATTATATTATTTCATGCGTCCATTTATTAAACAATAATAATAATAATTTTCACCACAGCAGCTCAAACAAGTAGGATTTGCTGCTTGAAAACAGTGAGCAAAATTCGATTTTGCTCACTGCGTGAGACAAAGTAACTTTTTGAATTATTATTTTATTTAGCCATGCAATTCGGAACATTCGAACTGCACTGTACTCTGTCTCTATCTCGCCCTTATAAAAAAGCGAGTGAGAAACATGCCATTTCGAAATTCATTCCGATTTTGAAATTCCACCACAAAGAAAACGCGTTTGGAAATGCGTAATAAATAGAAAATATTTGTAAAATATAAAATTGTTTTTTTTTTTATAAATTAATTATTGAATTTTAAATGTATTATTATATTTGAACAAAAATAAGAGTACCTGAGTACTTATAGCAGCAGATGAAACTGGCATTTAACCTTAAAATAATTATTTCGAGTTTCAACATTGACTGTTTTAGAACGTGCTTTAAAAAAACAGCGGAAATAAGATTATGAATGTTAAAATAATTGTAAAATATGAGCAAAACTAGCGACAGAGATAGTATTTATTTTAATTGAAATCATTATTAAATCTATTACTGTTAATTATTTTATTTCCCAAGTAATATGTGTTCTCGCTGCTGAAGTGAAAAATTATGTGTGTCACACGAGAGCAAAACTTTTGCATCTCGTGCCTTTGAATCCCTCCCCTCGCTCACGATTCTACTTTAGAATCACTCGCTGACGCTCGTGATTCAATCAATGAATCCTTCGCTTGCTCGGGACTCAAAATTAGCACTCGCAGCAAAAAACAACTTTGCTCTCTTGTTGCACAAATAATTATTGTGGCATTTAGTATTAAAAAAAAAATGTATACTGCGATTTTGAACATAAATAAAAAAAAATAAAAAAAATAAAACGGCAATAATTGTCCTCAAATCAAAATGGCAAATAAAACTTTGTATGAAAAAAAAATATAGATCACATTTGCATTATTGCAAATTGCACAGTTAAATAAAAGTATACATAAACTGTTTACCACAATTGTTTATTAAAATAAAAAACAATAAATTATACAAAGGTGAAAGAATACACAGGTGTTTTTAATTAATTGTGAAGGTTAATGAATAAGGTTTATTTATCTGATCAACAATAGTTATTGCATCTATACATTATATATTAGTTTAACCACCTCGTGCGTCCTTGTTGCCTTTGAAACTGATAACAATTATTGAAGGTTGAAAAGGGGTAGTTGCTTGCCCTACTCTGATAGTTGACTAACATTTTGTAATTTTTTGAATATTCATGCTAAAATAAAATAAAAAAAAACATTTACAAATATAATAAATCTATAAACGAATAAATCTTTATCAATTGATAGATAAACTTGATAATCTTTATTTAAATATTGCATCGACGGCGGTAGAATTTTCTTCTGCTGTCAAAAGGGTTTTATTCTCAAGTAGCAGTTCGTACCCACATTCTATATCTAGGATAACAGGCTTTGTGAAAGTAGTATCCTGTTGACTTGGTTAGTGGTGGGTTGATTATCTATGAGTTTTCATGAACTAGTGAGAGAAATAAAACCATACCAATTTAACCATATTTAACAAAATACCCGAAAGGATAAAAAATGACACACTTCCACTTTTCAAAACGATATTGACTGAATTACTAATGAATAAATCTTATTACTCAATTAGCGAGTTTTTGACCGATAATAATTTAAATTAATCTGACATTTTCTTATTATTATTTGTATTGTTGACTCATCATTAATTTATTTCATTTTGACATACTAAACTTATATTGGTTTGATGACTGTATTATATAAACTTGACTGTGTCTGTTATTAGTTTGTGTTTTAGTCCTAAGCATATTATGGTAACAGATTATGTAACAGTATTTTGCATGCCTTAGTTAAGGTAGATAGTATGGATCATCAAACTTGACAAAGACCTGTAACCTGTACCTACCTTTAGTGCAAATAAAGATCTATTCTATTCTAATTATTACCTACTAGCTTTTTTTTTCTGTGGGAAAATCATCTTATGACATCCCCCGTTCTTGGGCGGAGCGCAAGATAGTGTCAGACTTTTACTGACTAAAAACCCACTCCCGTTCCTTCGTTGCCTTTCGTACCAGGGCCGAGTCTTCCTTTCAGAATCAGAACTTTGGCCCCAGTAGGCTTCGACCCTGCTGGGCCCCTATAGTTGCTGACATCTCCTTGAGGCACAGTACGCGCCGTAGACGATTTGAGCTCGGTGCGGACGGTTAACAGACGGGCGGACTAGTTATTACCCACTAGCTGACCCGACGAACTTCGTACTGCCTAATAGTAAGGATAACGCCATCTACAGGCTTTACCGAACAGCATAATTAATTTTACAATGAAATTTGAATTAGAGATGGCGTTGTATTTGTATATTTTTATTCGTAAGTTTTTTAAACCTTCCCTGGACTATCACAAATATTTCAAGACCAGAATTAGCTAAAAAGGTCCAGCCGTTCTCGAGTTGTAGCGAGACTAACGAACAGCTATTCATTTTTATATATACATAGATAGATAGATTTCATTTTATTCAAAAAAGTGAAACAAATGTCAAGCATTTACCAGCGTATCTGCTCGACGTAGGTAGATATATTTCTTCTGTAAGTATATTCTAATTGTGTTGTTTAGTTAGTTTCATGCATGTTAATTATGTAAATTTAAGTATTATATCTTTTACTAGCGTCGCGTCGTGACCAATTAAACTTCATATTATGTTTTAAATTCATAAACATAATTTTATGACATTCCGTGAGCCATGTTTTCCATTATTTGTTTTTCAGCTGGTAGAGGGAATCCCAAAAATCCAAGGGACCAAGTTTATATAGTTGATGCAAAAGCACTAGTTTTCGCAGAAGTTACTCAAGAAAAGTTTCTTATTTACTTACACTTTGTTGTCCGTCTGTCTGTCTGTCGGTCTGTCTGTTTGTCAAGACCCTTTATCTTTTTACCCTATATACTCATGTTACTCATGTATGTGGTCCCTTGAAGCTGTGAAAAAATCAAACTTCTAAGTTAACAAATAAAAAAAATAGGGCCGTTTATGTCGCAAGAACGTATATTTTGATACTCTCAAAGGAATCAAAATTCATAGGGTACTTCCCGTTGACCCAGAATCCTGAAATTTGTCATAAAGCAAACTCTTATAGCACAGGTATAGGAATAAATCTGAAAAGAGTTAATTTGATGTTTATTCGTATCTTTTGTTTCGTTTGAAATTTGATTTTTTCACAGTTTCAAGAAACGGCAAATTTGAGTATATGGTTTTTAATTTCAACTCAATCTTGACAAGCAGACAGACAGAAATACGGACGGACAACAAAGTAATCCTATAAGGGTTCCGTTTTTTCCTTTTGAGGTACAGAACCCTAAAAAATCAGTAACTTTTAGTTGAATTTATCTTTTTTTTTTGCATTCATTATAACATATCGACGGTTGAAAGGCTAATTGATATAAGCGACATTTTTTCAAAAAAAATTGAAACCTGACTTAAACGACGTAGAAAAATTTGCTGATACCGAATATGTAGATAACTCAATATTGGAAAAAATGACGTTTAGATCAATTAGCCTTTCAACTGTCGATATTTTATAAAACCTACATCTATCCTTCTTTCGTTCTATCGTTCCTTCTTTCTTTCGTTGCCAATTTACATGCCCGGCTTGGACAGAACAACACCATGTCCTCATTGAGGCGATCGGTGGCGGCGATTTCTCGCGCGAGGCCTTTGTTCAGGCCATGATCCGGAGTGATAAGGAATGGGTAGCGGTCGCCTCCTTTTGCATATCAGTAATGCTAGCGAAGGAGACGGCCGCACGCATCAGGGAACGGACTTCCTCACGGCCCAGTCACCGTGTTGGGAGTCGCAGGGAGATCCCCGGCTATCGGCTCGGGTTTGCGGACTATGGGTAATTCGTCGTCCGGCCGTTGGGTACAAGCCCGAGTCGACGGCGCTTAGTGCTTTACGCGCGCCTCAAAGTTATTTTTATATTAGCATAGCATAGCATAATTGGCCTTGTAATTTTCCCAGTTGACTCAGGCCTCCTCTCTAGGATAGTTTTCATATCATCGAAGTTTATTTGCCATTATTTCTGTTTCAGCAAACAAATGCAAAGACCCAAATGCAATATACAAAAAATGCCCCAATCCATGTCCTTTATCATGTGATGATCCATTTCCAAAGAATTGTACTAAGGCGTGCAAAGAAAGTGGTTGCGAGTGTGCTCCAGGATTTATTCTAGACTGCAATGGGAAATGTATTAGACCTAAGGATTGTCCGAGTATGTATACCTTAAACAATTTTTTTTTGTTACTACATTTTCCTATTCTAAAGAGAAGGCCTCTTTCTACTTCTCTCATATACACATTGTACGTTATCTTTTTCCAGTCTGATAGTTTCAAATTTCTTACAGAACCAATACATTGTCCAAAGCATTCACATTACGTTATAAATGATAATCAATGTCCAAAGACTTGTGGAAATCGATTGCTGCCTGATAGTGATGTAGCTGGTGCTTGCACCCCATTCACTGGCTGTGCATGCAAACCCGGCTATGTCAGAAAGTATGATAACGCTACTGGACCTTGCATCAAAGAAGAAGATTGCCGTAAGTATATACCTTTTTATGGACAAACTAGAAAACGCGTAAATGAACCCGTCAATTCATTGAACACTTTAAATTTTTATACACTTTTAAGATCAGACTGGCAGCTCGAAGGGAATACCATTATACTTGGCAGAATATTTAACCTTGTGGACGCAAGAGGTTTTTTCATTTGGAAGAATAACCTTCTTGGTAAATAGCTCTTTTCCTGGACTTATGCCCGGTAGATAGCAATAGCATGAACTTAAACTTAACTAGCAAATTGTGTGACCATAAACGGTATGCACCGAAAATAAAATTCCTCTTGGGCTGACCAATATTATACACTTAAATTTTATTCAATTTACGTATAAACAAAAGAGTGACACCTTTTTTTATTCGGAAATCATCAAATATCTTCTCCCGCTCAGGATGCAGTGAGAGGGATCACCAGATTTTTACTAATTTTCGTTGGTGGGATTTAACCCACCTGTGTCCTTGATGGTCACGCAATAATCACGGTGGTAAGTTAGCACACCACAATCAAGGCAGTAAGTCTCTTCTTTGAGGAGTGGCTAGAGAGGTGCCACGGCATCCTGACCTTTCGCATGACACAGGTCCTTACCGGACATAGTAAGTTCGGGAGGTTCCTGTTCTGGAATCAGGCAGAAGAAATGCCCATGTGACGCCGTTGTGAAAATCGCCCACAGCATACGGTAGAGGTGTGCACCGCTTGGGCGGAGCACCAACCTCTCGCGCTAAGCCTTGGTTCAGGACATGATCCAAACAGAGAGGGAATGGGCGGCGGTTGCCTCCTTCTACAAAACAGTAATTTTAGCGAAGGAGACGGCCACACGCGTGAGGAAATGGACAAACGTGGTAGCCGGGTGATCCACGGTACCGTTTGCGAACGAGGAGCAATGGATCGCTCGCCATCTGGCCGTCCGGTTCAAACCCGAGTCGACGACGCGTAGTTTTTCACACTATTTTTATACTTTAAGTTATTTTTGCATTACCGAGGTTTATTTGTTATTATCTCTGTTTCAGCAAATAAATGCAAAGATCCAAATGCAATATATAAAAAATGCCCCAATCCATGTCCCTTGTCATGTGATCATCCATTTCCAAAGAATTGTACTAAGGCGTGCAAAGAAAGTGGTTGCGAGTGTGCTCCAGGATTTATCCGGGACTGCAATGGAAAATGTATTAGACCTAAGGATTGTCATAGTATGTATAACTTAATCTATTTTATTTTATTTTTTTGTTACCGTCCTACACTTTCCTATTCTATGGAGAAGGCCTTTTTCTACTCTTTTTATATACACATTGTACGTTATCTTTTTCCAGTCTGATAGTTTTCAAATTTCTTACAGAACCAATACATTGTCCAAAGCATTCACATTACGTTATAAATGATAAACAATGTCCAAAGACTTGTGGAAATAGATTGTTGCCTAATAATGATGAAACGTGCGATTGCCCCCCATTCACTGGCTGTGCCTGCAAACCTGGCTATGTCAGAAAGTATGATAACGCTACTGGACCTTGCATCAAAGAAGAAGACTGCCGTAAGTATATACCTTTTTATGAATAAAATAGAAAACGTGTAAATGAAACCACCTTTTAATTGACTGCTTTAAATTTTCCAGCTCCAATACCAACTTGTTGTGGAGTTAATGAAGTACCAACTAGCTGCGCAATCGTCTGTCCACCGCAAACATGTAATAGCATCTTCTCTAAATACTACTGTCTCCCAACCGAATGTGTGCCAGGGTGTGACTGTCTGAACGGCTATCTGAGAAATGACGAAGGCGTTTGCATCCGGTCTGAAGATTGTTTTAAAACTCATCGTATGTATCTTGTCTTGTGTGTCCTTAATATTTTTAAACTTTCTAGATCTGCAGCTTGTGTGTGTTTTTGTTTTCAGCAATTGAATGCAATGGACCAAATGAAATATACTCTGACTGTGCTATTACATGCCCTCCTCAGACTTGTGAAAGCTTATTCGTGACATACCAGTGCGCAGCGGAAGCAGTTTGTGCAGCGGGATGTAATTGTCTTGACGGATATCTTAGAAACAGTCTTGGAATATGTGTAACTATTGAAGAATGTTATAACGGTCAGTGCTGTCCTCAACTATATATATTCATGATAATAATGTTTAAGTTTTTTTGTTTGTAACCATAAGGGAGTCGCTTACAAATTGAAGAGGTGAGGTCGGTGCCAAGGTGCGTGCCGTCGTCTTTTTGACTTTAGAAAGCATACATGGTAATGTTTTATTTTTACTCACCGTCCTCACCTCGGCACCAACTCCAGTCTTTTGTGTGTGATCACCCTTAGTTTTCTTTGTTTTGAATTGTACTGATAAGTTTATAAGCTACTACACTGTTCATAGAACCAATTTTTTAAGGAGTATTAATGAACCGCTCCTTTACATTACAAAACAATTCGCAAACTTCCTTTTGTAAAGATGTTTTATGTCTCAATAAAGTAAAAAAAATATGTTTTTGAGATGACCCACAAGGTTCAACCCTAGGAGTGGTTCTAAATTTATTTTTACGTATCATATTATAGATCCGGGAGGATGCAATGGAGATCTCAATGCGACACGTGTGCATGGATGCGGTAAAGTAAATCCTCCGACCTGCAAAAACCCGGAACCTAAAGAAAATGATGTTGAAGTTTGCGTAATAAACGGATGTCAATGTAAAGAGGGATACATTGTGTGTGACGATGGGAATTGTATTGCAACAAAAGATTGTCCCGGTAAGTGATACTGATTATATTTATTTTGTTATGTTATGGTTTTTTTTTTTAGGTGGGAAAATCATCTAATGACAAATCTCGCTCTTGGGCGGAGCGACATAGTGTCAGACTTTTACTGACTAAAAACCCACTCCTGTTCCTTCGTTGCCTTCGTCTCAGGGCCCCGGGTTTCGTTTTCATACTACCCATGGCCCCAGTAAGCTTCGACCCTGCTGGGCTCCTACAATTTGCTGACATCTCCAATAACAAACGCGCCGTCGACGACTTGCCACCCATTGCTCGCCGTCCGCAAGCCCGCGCCTTCGATGGCCGGAAATCGGGATCGGAATCCAGGCGGTGGTTAGGGCGTGAGGACCGTTGCCTCACGCGATCGGCCGCCTCCTTTGCTAGCATTACTGCTTCGCAGAAGGAGGCGACGACCAGCTACTCTTCGCTCCGGACCATGGCCTGTACCAAGGCCCGGCGAGGACAAGGCGTTGCTCTGCCAATTATTTTACATGGCAGACATCCCACCTATACTCACAAAGCGTTTTGGGATCACATTCATTGTGCGTTCAGCTAAAGAGTGGAATTTCCTGCCGGAGTCTGTGTTTCCTGATGGCTAAAACCCGGGAATATTTAAGTCAAGAGTGAATAGGTTACTTCTAGGTAAACGCGCCATCGTCGACCGTATCGTCGCTTTCCATGAGCGGTCAAGCGCTAACTTATCAACACTAAAAAAACACATTTGGAACCGATTTTTTCAGTCGTACCAATTTTTCTCGTCAAGTCGTTGACCCAACGCGAAGATTATTTAGCAAGTGTTCTTTAATGAGCCATTAAAATATGCACCATCTACTCTATTGACATCATAACTAGCTTTGAACTGTTTACCTTCCAATAAACTCTATAAATCCATGTATAAAGTATCTGTCTCTCATCAACGTCATCATCATATAAGAAAAATAATTGACCAGGCCCTCCAACGTTAAAGCCGCAGAAAGGTCTGCGCCCCTAGCCGAGTTACAATTGTTTCGTTTCTATTATCTTTTCGTTGATCGTCTCGAGTCGGCCACGCCTCATCGAACAAAGGAATAGGAGGCGTGGCCAACACGAGGCGATCGACAAAAAAAGAATCGAAACGAAACGGTTGTAACTTGGCTAGGGGTGCTGGTTAGTTATATTTTTCTCGTTTGTGCATTGGCTTATTTCTTATCTCCACTTTTACAGTCTTTTGAATCTTATCCTATGAGTATCTGCCACTAAATCCTAATAATTTCACTTAAATAACGTCTTAATTATTTCTTTAGGTGGATCACCAAACTGTGGAGCAAATAAAACATACGTTGACTGCAAATTTAATTGCCCAACTAACTACTGTCCAGTTGATGATAGCCGAGCTCAGGTAGCATGTTCCTTGCCATATCCTTGTCAAGGTGGCTGCGCTTGTAAAGCGGGCTATTTGGTAGTGAGTTCTGAAGACCCGCGATGCGTCTTAGCTTCAGATTGTCGTAAGTAAACACTGAGTATTATTTTTTAGGGTTCCGTACCTCAAAAGGAACCTTTATCTCGGGAACGCGTGAAAGTATCGAATTGAAATTAAAACCATATACCGCGTCCCTTGAAGCTGTAAAAAAATCAAACTTCTAAGTTAACAAAAAAAAAAAATAAAAATACGGTCGTTTATGTCGCAGAAAACGTATATTTTGACACTCTTAAGGAAATCAAAATTCATAGGGTACTTACCGTTGATCTAGAATCCTGAAATTTGGCACGAAGCAAGGGTATCATAGCTCAGGTATAGGAAAAAAAACTGAAAACTGTAAATTTTTAGTTACGTTACAAAAAAAAACTTTTTTGCGATTCGGAAAAATCTTCATTACTCAATTCGGGAATTGAACTGTTTATTTATTTATTTATTTTATAATTCATATACACACAAATACAAAGAAGAAGATAGGTATCTTATTATTATTTATTAGGTATTATTTTGTACTGTTTTCATAGGTAAGTTTGTACGGAACCCTCAGTGCGCGATTCTAACTCGCATTTGCCCTGTTTTTTTATAAATTCTAAACCTGAGATGATTACAACTAATGTGTACATAATTATAATGTAAGGCAAATATGTTAAATACTGCTTTTGTCCATAGAAATAATCCATTTTCTTCAAGGAGTCTAATGCAATTTAATTTAATGTTAATAATTTAAATTTTATGTAATCTATATATATATAAAAGGAGAAACTGACTAACTGACATATCAACGCACAGCCGAAACTACTTGGACTAGGAGCGTAAAATTTTGCATAAAGTTTCATTTTATGACGTAAGTGAGCACTAAGAAAGGATTTTACAAAATTCACCCCCTAAGGGAATGAAATGGGGGTCCAAAGTTTGTATGGAGAAACCTACTTTCACGCGAGCGAAGCCGCGGACAGGAGCTAGTTTTATATATTTGTGTTGTAATTTAATTTATCTGGTGTAATTTAATTGCAATTGAATAGTATGGTTTTGATATACTTATATCTACTACTACTATTTTCACAGACTCATTTCAGGTACTTACCTAAAATGAGTCTATAAAATCGAATAGTCAATTTAAAAAAAAAAGTATCAGCCGCTGATAACTTGGTGTGGAAAGTCCAAAATTATTTTTTGGTAATTGACTATAACTTCCTTCAAGAAAGTTGTTTACTTACAAGAAGCAGTACCCAAAGCGTGACCATCCATCTCCTTGCGCTCATATCATCCTGAAGTACAGTTTTACAATATTATGCGAAATTCATATCTGTGTCTAAATACTCACCTAAATAATTTTGTTTGTTTTCAGCTGAAGTTAAATGTACAAGACCAAATGAAGTGTGGGATCCCCATCCCTCTGGTTGTTTCTTTGAAAAATGTGAAGAGAGAGGCAATGAATGCGATTATCCATATTCGTCTGGGCCAAGATGTGTCTGCAAGGAAGGTTACTATAGAAATGACGATGATGTTTGTATTCCGGCTTCAAAATGCCGTAAGTAATTATGACTTAAAATTAATTTTATATTGTAAAACGTTAACAGAAAAATACTGGTAAATTGTCAGTCATAGTAATTTATTGGTAAGGGATTCTTACAAGTCATTCCCAGAATATTACATTATAGTCAACCAATTATTACAAAATGACAAATTAGTTACATTATTAAACAATCATCATCATCATCATCATCATTTCAGCCGAGGGACGTCCACTCTCGGACATAGGCCTCCCCCATTAAACAATGTCAAATAATAAAAGATGTCAAACCAAAGAAAATACAAGAAACAAATAAATAGAAGTCAAAATTACATATAAAAATAAAACAAATAAAAATTACATATAAAAATAAAACAAATAAAAATTACAATAAATTACAATAATTACAAAACGTCCGTGGAGTTCCTTACTCTGCCATACTTCCCTGCGATCGTTAGTGTCAAGCACTACAGGTTTGCGCCAGCTCTCGTTAGCCAAGGAGAGCGGGGTGAGTCCTGAGTAATAATAATTATTATTATTTATGGCCATGAACATGCGTCGTCTTGGAAGATTTTGGAATAAAACAGAATAACCTTTATTGTACATCAAAATAGTAACAAAACTTTTACAAAAAACCTCCATCGTAAAAACATGTAACTAATTAAAACTGGTCAATTATTTTTTACCCGCTTTTTTCAAAATTAAAAATTTGAAATTGATTTTTCGCCAAACTTTACTTTAGCCAAAACAACCTGTGAAACTTTGAAATTCAAGTAAATTTCGATACATATTTATTTTCTGTTAAAAAGAAAGGAGACAACAGAATTTTTTCATTGGTGTTACATTTTTTTTTTGATGTCAATATTTTTTTTATTATATTTTAGCACCACTTTCATGTAATGGCGACTACAATGCAACGCTGACGATCTGTCCAAACCCTTGTCCTAAGACCTGTGATGATCCAGATGCTGGAGATGGCGGGTGCATTAAAATATGTCTAAAGACAAACTGTCAGTGCAATGAAGGATATTTCTTGACAAAAAAGGTTGGAGGAATATGTATCAAGCCCGAAGATTGTGAAAGTAAGACTTATTTATCCTCACAGGGATTTTTGATGGGGATTTGCAAAATACTGTTAGTAGGGACACAAGCAAGATAATGTTCGTGTCTTCAGTAGAAAGTCTGTGTCTTAGTTTTGATATTTTTTGAGCAATTTTAAAACTTTTTCTGTAATCGATGTTGTTAAAAGGTGGAAGGGAGAATCTAAATTAATATTACAGGAAATAAAAAATCAGCTATTTCCTAAATTTTGTCGACTTCTGTGCACAATAATTTATTAAGTTTATTTCTCAATAGCAAACGCTGATTTTTATTCTCTTTTATTTAGGTTTTGATTTTTGGATAATTCTAATGATTGCTGCAAAATCTGGAAAAAAATTTGAATGGTGGAAATATAATTTTGCTGTTCCAATAGGTTGTAAAGGAGATCCGAACGCAGTCTACAGCTACTGTCCCAGTGCTTGTGAACCAACTTGTGAAAAACCGGACCGTAATCAAGGATGCACCAAACAATGCATGCCACCAGGCTGCGTTTGCAGGGACGGTTTTGTCCTAAATAAAGAAACTGGAAAATGTATCAAGCTCGAACAATGTCCAAGTAATAGTTCCTTCAGTTTATTTTAGAACGGAAGTAATGATATGCATATCAGATGAGCTGTGGTCTAAAAGATCCACTTATTGGGTTCCATTAAACGCAAGGTGACATTGCGGTAGACCGAACCGACGGTGGAGAGATTTTTTTTCTTTACAAATTCTTTATTTAATTAAACTTTCAAATACAGACTTATAACTACTAATAGAATTTGAAAGACATGTATGCAGCTCGCAACGGGTGAGAGAACGAATCCCAATTCTATACTAGGATGAGTTTGACTCTCACCAGAGGCCCGCAATGGCCGTGGTCAGATATGTGTGGATAAGGGAGAAGAAGGCCTTCGCTCAGCAGCGGGATATAATAAGTTAATTATTTAGATAAAAAGCCGAGTTCCAGTGTGCACTTATTTTGATAATGGTTTTTTTGGATCACTATTTACGATTTTCGATATTGTCGTGTTCATTGTAATTGATTCCATAGTGATATCGCCCTTTTTGGGAGGGTTTAATTTATCTAATAACTTCTCTCGTTCTAGCGTTGAACGAGAGGACGTATCAGCCTTTTACTGAGTAAAAGACTAATAAAAAGCTAAAGCACCTTCACTTACAGTCAACCCTTTTTTTTCTATCAGAAAAAGGTTGCGGAGGGGACCCCAATGCAGTATACAGCCACTGTCGGTCTGCTTGTGAACCAACTTGTGACAACCCGGAACCAAAAATATGCACCCATCAGTGCTTAAAACCTGGTTGTGTTTGCAAACCAGGCTATGTTAGATCCACTTGTGGAAAATGCATTAAACTTGAGGCCTGTCCGGGTAATATGATATAATAATACTCCACAACTTTCACACAACGCCATTTAGTCACAAATTAAGCAGAACTTATGGTATGAGTACTAGACAATTGATAAACATACTTATCTGCACATTCCTGAATACATACATATTATAGATTAGCTGTTCCCCGTGGTTTCACCCGCGTTTTTAGTTACTGCTCCGCTCCCGTGGGTTGTTGCATAATGTTATGTACCATATAGCCTTTATCGATAAATGTGCTATCCAACACTAAAATATTTGTTAATTCGAACCAGTATTTTCTGAGATTAGCGCGTTCAAACAAATAAACTCTTGAGCTTTATAATTTATCAGTACTGTCTTCAGTGAACACCCACGTGTCGGTCACTGCAACCGGACATAACCAGTGAAGAACATTTAATTTTAGTGATGAAGAATAAGCTTTACTTTTAGTACCTTACATGAGACTCCCAAGTTAAGAACAGACTTTGGGACCATGATATAAATAGAGATGACGAAATTCATGGTATAAAGTTTACACCTTAACCGTTTCAAGGATCAGTTTTTTAGTAAAATTAGTTCAGATTGACGACTTTTTTTTGACGAAATGGCTCGACTTTTGTTCGTACAGCTGCGGCAATTGCGTATTTAATTCGCTTAGAGTTCTAGACGAAGCGTTCGGTGCTAAATCCCCGTGTGCTTATAATTTTCGTATTATCTCTTTAACCATTCGTCCAATTGATATGCAGTAAAAAGCAAAAAAACAAATGTGTTTAGTAATTGTGCTGAAAAAGCTGCTTATTTTCATGAGGATTAATAGATAGTTTATAATATGACCGGTTAAACTTTCGACGATTTTATTTATTTCTAAAGCATTTTTAAAATAATGGTATCTCTTGAAATGTCCAAATTGAATTATTCAAAAAGTAATATACAGGCACTGAACCAGGCTTAAATATGAAATAATTTATTTTGATAAGGATTAATACAAATCTATAAAAAAAAAAACGGCCTTTTCTGCTGCGGTGGTAAAATTCAGTTTTTAAACTAAAAAATCAGTTATTGTGACATAACTATAATAGTTAGACATATAGTGTTTAACATTTTTTCTAGATAATGATGTGTTCTGCAAAATCGTAGTACATTATTTTGTTCTGTCATCAATAGTTTTCGTAGCGCATGCGATTCAAGGAAATTAATAGGCCATTTATTTACACTTTGGTTTACCAGGGAACCCTATTGTTTTTTAAAATAAAATATAACCTATGTCACTTCGTGATGAAATATCTTTTTATTGGTGAAAGAATTTTCAAAATTAGTTTAGTTGTTATTGAGTTTAATCGTTACAAATAAAAACACAAACACATAAAAATCCAAAAATTTCCTCTTTATAATATTAGTGCAGATAAATTACACCCACAGCCCACACTCAGAACAAATGATCATGCTCGTCACAAAAACATTTGTCCTGGGTGGGAATCGAATCCACGGCTTATCAGTCAGGGCCACTAAGCCTGTCAATATACATACACGACTTTACAAGAGAAGGCTGAAATACTTTAAACGGATAAACTAACGATTTTTTTTTCATCAGGTTTTGAATGCAACGGTGATCGCAACGCAACATACAAAGAATGTCCCAGCCATTGCCCCCTGACTTGCGATGATCAGGATCCAAACAGAGTTTGCATAGACAAGTGTGCACCCAGTGGCTGTGAATGTAACCCAGGATATGTACGGACGGTTAAAGGAGTCGGCGGAAAATGTATCTTGCCTAAAGACTGTCCAGGTGAATATAAACACAATTCGTATTTTTATTGCGTGCAGGAATCGAACACTCGACATGCACATTTTTTTTAGAGGAGCATAGGCTCTTATTGGCTTAGTTTAGGGTGCAATAGTTTGCCCTTGAATTCGTCTCACATTTTGCTTGGATAATAATAAAGCCCTTTATTCCAAATTTTGATAGATTTTTAATTAAACACTGAAATTACAGTTACGGAAAGTCCCTTAATTCGGTGTGCCTAATGGCAAAGACTTTTGCCATTAAGCACACCGATTTTTATACCTCCAATACTTTCCACTGTTGCCTGTCATGAGCAACCCTTTTCCAATTTGGTCCAGTAGTAATTTTATTTTCATCTTTCCACTTTGTGTGTTGTCTTTCTTATCTCCTTTTATCACATAATAGCAAACGGTAAAAGTCTCCTCCAATACTTTTCTCTGTTGCCTGTAATGAGCCATGCTTCCCCAATTTGGTCCTGTTGTCAATTTTTTTTCATCTTTCCACTTTGTGTGTTGTCTTTCTTGTCTCCTTTTACCATATAATGGCAAACGGCAAAAGTCTTCACCAATGCTTTCCACTGTTGCCTGGCATGAGCAACCCTTCCAAAATTTGGTCCTGCAGTAAATTTTTTTTTCATCTTTCCACCTTCCACCTTGTGTGGTGTCTTCCTGGTCTCCTTTTATCATTCTTGGGTGCCATTCAGAGATCCGCTTGCTTTATTTTCCTACTTTATCTTGCATCATATGGCCTGCCCACCTCCACTTCTGTTGGCCAATTTGCAAAAGTATGTCGGGGAGTTTTGTTAGTGACCTTAGATCAGTGGTCCGAATTTTATCCAGGCGCCTATAACCAGTCATACTTTTCTCCATTGCTCTCTGTGTTACGGTAAGCTTTTCTCTCAATGCTTGTTTGAGGGTCCAGGTCTCGCATCCATACGGTATGCAGTTATTTAATGTTTCCCTTTTTATTTTTGCTTATATATACAAGTAAAAATAATGTTATACGAGTGAATAAAATATGTGCTGTGTGTTTTCTATACTTCTTAAATATTGATTTGCTTTATATTTCTGTTAATGACAAAGGGTGCAACGGTGATCTTAATGCAACACACAGTGAATGCCCAAGCTTTTGCCCAGTTACTTGTGAAAATCTACATAGCAAAGAAAAAGTATTTTGTCCCGCTGTGTGTGGTCCTAGTGGCTGTGTATGCAAAAAAGGATACGTTTTAACCAAAGGTGGAAAATGTGTTAAGCCTGAAGACTGTCCAGGTATGTTATAGGTACACTTTATATTTTCGGCACGGTCAGCGAAATGGGTGAACGATCGGCTGCTACGCTGCGCTCCGTATCGCAGGTGTCGATTCCCTACCGCAGGGAACAAATATTTGTATAATAATAATATTCCACAACTATCACACAACGCCATCTAGTCCCAAACTAAGCAGAGCTTTATTAGTTGTGTGTTACATTTATTAGTTGTCTAGTACCTACAGCACGTAGGTACTAGACAACTAATAAATCTATTTATATATTTCTAAATACGTACATATCTACACTAATATTATAAAGAGGTAGTTTGTTTTTTGTTTGTAGGAGATAATCTCTGGAACGAGCAATTTAGTTTCACTTTTTTTTTTCACTGACCGTTTTTTTAACAATTCAAAAGGGCCTGTAATTGGTCTATTTGAAATAAACGTTTCTGATTTTATGTATGTTTTATTTTATGTACGCGGGCGAAGCCGCGGGCAAAAGTTAGTTATTGATAAGTTACACCCAGACACAGAACGTATGATCGTGCTCAACACACGAACATTTCTCTTAGGTGGGAATCGTGCCGAACGACCTCCGGCATAGCAGTCAGGGCCACTAACCACTAGAACAACAGGCCAGTCTAAATGTTTATGAATGTATGGCCTACAGATACTTGTTCCGGGTGTGGGTATCTTGTGTACGTGAGTGTACATATTAGTGTCTAAGTCCTAATGTACAGTAAAAAGATCATAATCGGACACTCAATCACTCACTTTTCTTCATATTGTATCTGTTTTCGCATCAATATCAACCTTGGGTGTTAAGTATTATCAGTTTTGGCGTTACTAATGTTGCGTTAAGGAGGTTTTATTAATCCATGTCTTTACTTTTATAGGACCATGTTGCGAAGATCCCAACGCAGAGTACAAAGAATGTCCCAGTGATTGTGAACCAACTTGTAAAAATCCGGATCCTAAAATCTGCACCAGACAATGCATGCCACCCGGTTGTGTTTGTAAAAAAGGATTTGTTCTAAATGAAAAAACTGGAAAATGTGTGGAACAAGAAAACTGTCCAGGTACCTAACAGGTTTTGCAATTAATTTTAGAACAAGGAAGGATATACGTAAGATTATATAAGTAAGATTTTTAAGAAGACGTACTTTATAATTATAGTAGTATAAATCCAATTATTTACTTCCACAGTACCACGTTGCAAAGATCCCAACGCAGAGTACAAAGAATGTCGGAGTGCTTGTGAACCAAATTGTACAAATCCGGATCCTGAATTTTGCACCGAGCAGTGCATGCCACCCGGCTGTGTTTGTAAAAAAGGATTTGTTCTGAATGAAGTAACTGGTTTATGTGTCGAACGAAAAAAATGTCCAGGTACCTAACAGTTTCTATAATTAATTTTAGAACAAGGAAGGATATACTAGTAGTAAGATTTTTAAGAAGACGTACTTTATAATTATGATAGTATAATTCCAATTATTTACTTCTACAATGCTAGGTTGCAAAGGAGATCCCAACGCAGAGTACAGCGAATGTCCCAGTTCTTGTGAACCAACTTGTTCAAATCCGGATCCTAAAATCTGTACCTTGCAGTGCATGCCACCCGGCTGTGTCTGTAAGATTGGATTTGTCCTAAATGAAGCAACTGGAAAATGTGTGAAACGAGAGGACTGTCCAGGTACCTAACAATTTTTACAATTAATTTTAGAATGATAGCATTTATTTCAAATAAACCATTTTCAGGCACTTTTGAATTGTCAAAAAGTCAGTCAGTCAGAAAAATGATGCTAGTCAAGTAGGCATGTTTCATGTAAAATATTGATATTCAGCTGCATTTTGTTAGACTGGAAACCAATCCTATCGAAGTACGCAAAAGATTAAGCAGAGTATCGTCACAGTTTCAATTCGATTACTTTATTTTGTTTAGTATGAACTTGCGCCACATGTGATTTTGTTTACTGTACTAGCTACTACTACTATTTCAACTACTACTGAATTACCATTACATTGCAGTAGAGATTCATATAGAGTTTACATAGAATGTCCTTGTGAACGGAAGGAGTCACCTATCTGTTTGCAAACTAGAATTTGTCTGGGCACGTGGAAAATGTATCAGGCCTGAAGACTGTCCTGGTACTTTGAAAAAGATTATAATATAATATCTAAGGTCCAACGACTGCTACGCCATTTTGGTGAAATATATGACTATTAAAATTATATAAAACATCAGATTTTTTAATAAATCTTGTTCAGGTTAACTTTCGAAATATTGTGAATTATTTCAAACACAACAAATTATATCTCTTATACAATATATATATATATATATATAGATAGTTTTCTTTTTCCCTCAAATTTTTTTAACCCTGTAGGTTACCACGTATATAACGGCGTCAGTAGCGTTTTCAGGTTCTCTAAAGTGCAGATGTAGGGACACTTTGGGCACTCTAATAATTGGTCCATCGTCTACCATATGAGACTAATTAATGATCTTATTTCTCACTTTACAGACCAATGTGATGGGGATCGCAATGCAACTTACGTAAAGAGTCCAAGTTACTGTCAAGCAACCTGTAAGAATCCTGACCCCGAAGGACAATGTATGGATATGCCAATGCCACCGGGCTGTGTGTGCAAAGACGGATTTCTTAGGAGAAATAAATGTGGCAAGTGTATCAAGCCCGAAGACTGTCCTGGTGAGAAACAGTAGCATTGATTTTGAAACCCACATATATAGGGTGACTGGTAATTAGTGACCGATACTTAAACACGTGATTGTCCTCATGATTACAAACAACTTTCCCAAAGAAACTTTTTTATATACTCGTTAGTTTTATGACAATAACAAAACAGCTGTTTGAAATTCGCGTGCGCGCGCCTGCGACCACACAGCTGTTAGCCGCTTAACGCCCTTGTCTCATGTACTTTTTGTACCTTACCTAGTTTGTGATCATGAGTACAATCACGTGTTTAAGTATCGGTCACTAATTACCAGTCACCCTATATAAAATAACATGTTTTAAAATATAATAAATTGCTCATTTTAATCTCTGTCTGTCTGTGGTATCTAACCAATCAATCTCCTATATCTAACCAATCAATTGGTTTTAATTGGGTTAATTGGGTGTTATGATAAGTAGTTTTTGATTAAAATTCCGTAAGACCGGTTGAGTCCCCAGTCATAAATCAACGGGTAGCGTTTGAAATTGTGCCTTCTAGCTTACAAAAAAATGCTCCTTTGATTAAAGGGGTTACTCCTTAAACATTTTTTGTTATGGGAAACTAATAGATGGTAATTGCAGTACCACTATTAAGGTCTAAAACTGGAGTAATATTTACACTAAGGATTCTTTCTGTCAAGTTGTCTATGTAGCCATCACACAGCACATCACTTTTACCACGCAAGAAACACGCAGTCATTGCACTCCAAGGTCGCCACGTGCGATCTTGGAGTGCAATGACTGCGGTACATAAATTACGAGAATCTATTATTCATATTTAGTTTTTCATAGGTGGCTGGCCAACTTGTAGACAAAATGAAACCTACGTCTACTGTAAGGTAGGCTGCCCAAATAACTACTGTCCGGATGACGACAGCCTTGCCATTATCGCTTGTGATCCAATGTTCCCATGCCCTGGAGGTTGTGTTTGCCAAGGAGGTTATTTGATGGTCAGTGTAGATGATGATAGATGCATCCTGTCTTCAGAATGTCGTAAGTACAATTGATTTTTTTTTCAACCTACCAAGTAAACGAAATTGGCTAATTATAAATGATGTGAATGTGTAATGAAAATCGATTGCATAAACTACAAGTTTCGAATATGGAAATGATGGTCTATTTATGGAAAAAACGCTCATTATCTTACTGCTCTTGTCCCATTTTATTTATAGTAGGTGCACCACGTTTTTTCCTTTCATTCAGTCCTGTCAACCGTCACGCTATCACTGACTACCTTTTCTTCCATATCACTCCTTACACAATCCATTCATCTTTCTTTGACCTCTCCATTTCTATCAATTGACGCAATGAACACTGAAGCCTGAAGCTGAAGAAAATACCCTAACTAAGAATAAAATTTTTGCCTTTTTAGCACCAGTAAATTGCACTAGACCGAACGAGGTATGGGATCCCTATGCTCCAGGTTGCTTGCATGAAAGATGTGACGACAAAGACATACCTTGCGACTTCCCATACCCCGGTCCACCAAGATGTAGGTGTATTAAGGGCTACTACAGAAACCAGGACGGTATCTGCGTACCAGAATGCGAATGTCGTGAGTATTCAGTGCTTAGATTAAAGATTCTAATTAGGAAAAAACCATGAAATCTGTTGATATATTAACAGATTTATTTATAAATCAAAGAGACGATTATTCATTGCAAAGAAAACAAATCACTTTTTCAAAATTTAAATAATAGTGACAGATATAAGATAATTACAATAACATAGTAAAAACCAAAAAAATCGTCAGAACAAATAACAGTATTTTTATTCTACGAATATTACGGCTTTTGCTGATGAATTTATACATCACAGACCAGTAACAAATACCAAATACATATTGCAGCTAAACCAGGATGTAATGGTGATTTGAACGCAACATTCTCGAAGTGCCCAAGCAAATGTCCTGCAACCTGCTGCAATCCTGACTCTGATAGAATCTGCACAACTGATTGTGCTAAACCCGGCTGTGTATGCAATGAGGGATTCATCCAGTCTAAGCCTGGTGGCCCCTGCATAAGTCCCTACGACTGTGATGGTAAACTATTTTTTTTAAACACATAAGTGTTTTCTAAATAGTTAATGCTGCCCTGATTTTTCTGTACTATTACAGAAAAGTCAGGACACTTTAACTTTAATTCTGTGAAAGTTAACAGAAATTTGTTCAGATAACAATGGCACTTCTTTGTATAAAACAACAACTCTAAAAAATAAGAAAGATATTGTGCCCAATTAGGTAGCATATAAAAATGATATTGAACTTTGAATGACAACTACATATAGTATAACTTTTCCTACAGCCATCGTCTATTGCTGAACACACCATTTTCTTTTTTGTAATAATAGCCTTACAGTTTGTACATAATAATGGTTATACTTTTTAGGCGGATCACCACACTGTAGTGAAAATATGACCTACACCAGTTGCAAGATAGATTGTCCAACGAAGCACTGTCCACAAGACGAAAATGAAGTAATGGTAATTTGTGATCCGATATGGCCCTGTCCTGGCGGCTGCGAGTGCAAAGAAGGCTATTTGATGACGAATACAGGGAATAAAACTTGCATCTTGGCTAAAGACTGTCGTAAGTATTTATTTTGATTTGTTGTACGTATGTAAAAATAAAACTTGAACTGATAGAAGCAATAATTTTCGAGCCTCGCTGAACGAAAGTTTTTTTTTATTGACTCTTTTGACTGGCCTGTTAGTCTAGTGGTTAGTGGGCCTGATTGACATGCCGGAGGTTCTGAGTTCTTTTCCCACCCAAGACAAATGTTTGTGTGATGAACACGATCATTTGTTCTGAGTCTGGGTAAAATTTATATATAATGTATGTATTATGCCTTAGCTCTGTTTAATTGTATTTTTTTTTAACCAACTTCAATCGTCGCATCGATCTGTAGCCCATTTTGGTCTGAGAATTCTTTCATTTTAATGGGGATCGAGGAACTTTTAGCCCTGTTTCTTAAACCTGTAAAAGATTCAAACGTAATGACGGAAACAAGAAGGCTCAAGTTTCAAACTTATTTAAGTAGAACAAAAAGATAAAATATATATATTTTTTAAAGAGTTTAACAATAAAATAAAAAAATACGGTTAGGTTTTGGGTCGGTTTTTCAGAGCGAACTTAACCATAATAATTATAGGGATTATTTTATCTAAAACAGGATTTGATAAGTTAATATTGTGTGCACCATTTTGTGTTCGGAGCGATTGATTTCGGACACATCTCATTAAAATATGATATGTGTCCTCGTCTTCGTTACATGTACTACAAACAGGTTATGTTAACTTTTTCATCATAAAACCGAATTTACTAAAATGCATATGACATGAACGAAGCCTTAATAATAATGGTTAAGTCCTCCCTGGTAATAAAAAACTTTTCAATCCACGATAAATATGAAGGTTGCGAATAGATTGTTCTATACCAAATGCCTTTTTCCTTTGAACGAAGAAGAAAGAAGAAGACTTTTTTTTCCAATTTTGAAGACATATCTTTTAAAGGATGGCGACGTAGTCTAAGTAATGTGGAACAGCTATAAAATCAGTGCTATCCGAACATGTAAGGAAATTTTGAGCAGTGGTGACCGAGTGTTAGGTTGAGTTTTAGGTCGCGGGTTCAAACCCAGCCAGGCACATTACTTTGTGTAATTTATTTCATCACCACTGCTCTCAAAATCGTGAGGAAACTGGCATGTCCCGCGCACGCACCACGCACTGGGCCCGCGTGGTTGATTACGGCCCATTCCTTGACTCCTAGAGAGGAGGCCTGAGTCCCAGCAGTGGGAACATTACAAGGCCGAATATGCTATGCTAAGAAAATTTTAAGCACACTTTTTTATTTGCAGCTCCCGTAAATTGCACTCATTGTAACGAAATATGGGATCCTAGTCCATCAATTTGCCACTCTGATAGATGCATCGACATGTATTATGAATGCAGTGATCCAACCCCTGGACGGCCCAAATGTGTTTGTAAGCCAGGATACTACAGGGACAAGCATGGTGTTTGTATTCCTGCCAAAGAATGTCGTAAGTAAACGTATATTTTTCTGGTTTAATAGTCGTAGAAAACCTTTAAAGATAGATTCTGAGAAACCTATAAAATGATCATCGCTTTTGAAACTGTACTAAGTTGTCTACGAAGTGTCGCAATTTTATTTTGTAATTATAAGACACACAATGAAAAGAGATTGATTATACCAAGAAAACGAGCAGCACATCTTTTCTCAGTACTTACCTGAGATGTTGTCTGAAGTAGCTGCACGGTGTAGTTGCGGTAGAAGGTCTGAGTTTTCGCTTCATGCCGCCACACCCGTCCGCTCAGTGCAGCCACGAGTACCTTAGGCACCGCACACACATTTTTATTTTATCTTTGTTATGTGATTCTGGTGATTGCCGCCAAATAAGTTTTTTTATCTTTCACCTTAATACTTACAAAAAAAACTTTTTATAAAAAAAATACAACCGAATTTAATGTAAAAAAAAAACACTGAAAAGTGCAAAATAACTGTAATTTCGAAATTCGGTGTTTCTATAATAGTTTTGTCTCTTCGTTACTTAACATTCGGTTGTATTTTTTTTTATAAAAAGTTTTTTATTTTACACTTTTTAGTTATTGTACCACCGCTAAAAAGTACCCCTCAGCCAAACTTAAATACCTTATAGCCAGAGTGTCATCATCATCATCATCATTTCAGCCGAAAGACGTCCTCTGAAGGACATAGGCCTCCCCCAAGCGTCGCCACAACGACCGATTCTGTGCTTTTCGCATCCACCGCACTCCCGCGAGCCAGAGTGTATCTCATGAAAATTCTAATAATCTCAAACACGGTTAGATTACATTAATTTATTACAGAGTTCCAGTGCCTAACTTCAGGCTGCATCATCAGATCAGTTCGATATATTCCCCACTTCTTGCAGTCAGTCATCGACTACACGTATAAACCAAGCAATTTTACTTGTTAAGACGGTTCTGCTGTGATTCTATGAGGAGTTCTGTTCGTTATCTTCGAAGTTCATGATCGGATCATAACAATATTTCAATCGAACAAACTCGAAAGCATAAATACCTTTCAATAAAAAAAAAATCAGATATTTGATATATGAGATTTCGGTGAACATTATATAAAAAAAAATATATATTCAGCCGAACATAAAACCTCCTCCTTTTTGAAGTCGGTTAAAAAGATGCCAAATTCCCACCTTGGCACAAAATTACCACTATTCTAAGCAAAAAAGTCCACAGAATTCAGTTCTATATAAGAGGAGTTGAGAAGGATTTATTGTCGCTTGCATTTCAAAGATGCAATAGAATACCGCGACGGTTGGACACTGAATCTTATTACCATATTTTTCATTTGAATTTTGTCAGGACTCAAGGAGATCTTGAGCATAAATCTGTTCTAACAAAAAGGGAGAGATTTTTAGGATTCCATTGTAGTATGAAGAATGCTTGTATGCCATTTGGAAACTGTTCTCATCTAGGTTCAGAGTAACTTTCATAAATCATTGAAATATTAGTTTTTAGCAAGACGAGATTGAAAGAAGATTTATTTTAAAGCTGACAAATCGTTTTCAATTTCATTAATTATATCGTAACAAATGTACGAAGGTTTGGATCAAAATTATTTTAATTAAACTTCTAAGACAAATTGATTATTTGTCTTGAAACAATTCCGTTGCTGCTACGTCCAAGGGTTTAAATGAGAAATGCGTTTACTCTGACATCGTTTGGACAATTTAGAATTCCAACAGGTACCTATGTTTATTGAATCACTTTGTTCTGATTCCTTTGAGCGACTAACACGTAACTGAAAAGTGGAAATAAATCCCGGCTTTTTGAAAGGAAAGTCGATGGCTTACGTGAAAACTAAAGTGAAACAGGTTTCTTCGATTTAAGTAAATGTAATAGAACATATTTCGAAGTTGGATTACGCGTTATCACCATCTTTCTTTTATGGATGACGTTCTTTTAACCGTAAAATCAAGGGATTTTACTTGTTTTGTAATGTATACGGAGTTTTATTAAACGGGTCTTAATCGAAATGCAGTAAAATGTACTAATTGAAAATTGTGAAATTAATTTATTGTAAAGAGTGCTTGCTGTATCGACAGTCAATTTATTCCTTGATAAGTTAATTATAGATGCGTTAATTAAACGAAAAGTTCTTCCAATTATTTTTATGTAACTTGGAGTTACTTTATGTTTTTAGTGATCGGGTAGGAGGCATATTATTAACGTCAACTTATTTATTTTTCAAAGTGAGAAATCATCAAAATGACTTCTCGCGCTCTGGGTGGAGCGGGAGGGCGTATCAGACTTTCACTGAGTAAAACCACACCTGTATCCTTCAATTACCCTTTGCGTTCTAGGACTACGGGTTTCCCTTTCAAAAATTCTCCGCGGTCCTAGCTCACGTCAACGTCACCTTAGGACCTTAGGAGGTAGTAACGTCAACTTAGGATTTTCACTTTTTATTTTGTACACTTTTTACATAAAAAATGAATAATGCCAGTTATAGATGTGTACCAATGACATGAAGGTGGGATACCAAATTAAGCTCCAAACACTCTTTGATGTAACGTGACCCATTTAATGACGCTAAGCTAGGTTCAGATAGAAAAGCTAGTTCAATTTTTCCATCGGTGCTTATCTTCTTGGACGGTTTGGGGACCTCCCCAAACCGTCCAAAAATCACCACCATAACTTACTCTTTCTTTGATGCAGCACTGTGCAAAATGCTCTCCCTCTCTTTGATATACCTTTTTTATTACGATGTTACCATGCAGCATGATTTTGCTCTCAGCAGAAAAGAGAACTTTGCTCCATTGAAGGTATGACCAATTTAAGTAGTCATGTGCAAAGTTTAAGCGTGCTTTTCGGTGGTATACTGCCATTTTTGGGTCAGCAACTAGTTTATGAGGCACGTGAATTCTTTTTTCAATTGTTTGCCTTCGTGAGATAGAACAACTATTAAAAATTATTGGATAGGATAGGATAGGATAAGTCTTTATTTGCCTTAAACATGGTATAAAGTTGTTACAGTCAGGTATTAATCTATAGTCCACATGTTTAGCTAATTGTATCAATTGCATGCAAAATTATAATTATTAGTTAATGAGTATTCAATGTCATAATATAAAGTCAATACAATAATATAATAGTTTTATCTCAGCATTATCCGTAATCACATAAGTCCAGAAATATAAAATATGTGGTTAAAAAAGATCTTTAAGGTCATAAAACATATGTTTTTTCAGCCATTTCAATAGTCTGTTTTTAAATGAGTTTACATTATATAACAATTTTATTTCTATTGGAATTTTGTTATAAATTCGAATACACATGACCAGGAAACTTTTCGCATACTTGGCTGATTTAGGAGTATCCTGCAGTGCAAGTCTGCATGGGTCTCTATTTCGTGAGTTCATTCTTCTCCATTTCGAGGGTCTCTATTTCGTTTTAAATATCTAATACAAGCATGTAAGTTATTTTGAAAAAACACTAAATCTTAGTACTTAGAATAGAATAGAATAAATTTTATTGTACACCAAACAAAGTAACACAACTTATACATAAACTTAAATCTATGGGTACAATGGCGGTCTTATCGCTGACAGCGATATCTACCAGACAACCTGAGTATGGATAGAAAGGACTAGAATAATACAGGGGGTAGTCTGCGGTGCACTGCTAACAAATTAATCAAACACTAGATAAGCATATATATAAAATAATTACACACGTATTACACTACATACACATTACAATTACACTACATTATTTTTACATTATTTAATTATATTTACTTAGGGAGATATGTGCAAACGAATATCAAGTGGAGCGAACGTTATCCAACAAAGTAACTTTATATGCACATTATTGCACATTTCTCCTCTCCCAACATAATGGACTGTCAGTTGATGTTACTAAGTTACAATCATAGACCATCAATACGCCACAGCGGTCACTGCCAGAGCCGGCATTGTCAAAACCAAGGCAAGGCAAGCGTGTTTTGTCTGCTAGGGTTGCGGGATTGCAAAGGGCAACTGAAGGAACTCAGGTGGGTTTTAGTCAGTAAAAGATTGACTCTCCCTCTTGCTCTACCTAGAGCGGGTAAAGTCATTTGAAAATTTCACACCAAAAAAAAGGCAAGTGTGTTACATCGTGGACTATATAATTGTTTACCAATAGGTGAGATAGCAGTCAAGCCATATTCCGTAAGATATTAAAGATGATCAAGATTTTAATCAATTTTTTTATTTTCTTCTTAACTTGGATAGAATTTATAGTGTTTGAAATGATCTGTTCACACTATGTATATCGAAACTTTATTATCTTATCGAGATTTAGATAATAACGTACGCGCTATACATCGCCGACACAAAAAACAAACAAATTGATTTTGATGTTATGTTTTTTTCAATATTATGTTCTTTTCAATATTATGATCGTTATTTAATGTGTTATTTTATTTTTTGTGTTAAGTTGTGCTTTAATTTTTTTTTCTATGGATCATAATTGCTTGTTAATAAAGATTATTATTACTGTGTACAAACCAAGTGTACCAGTATTAGTGAGTGTCATGGCTGACTCGCAAACAATTTTTGGCCAGTGACATATGTCATAGGCTAATTTACTATGGTTTTAACCATTTACACCTTTCAACTCTAAGGTACTTCATTTTGATTTGTCATGACGTCTAATAAAGAATACCTAGATAGATATTCTTCAAAATTTAATTGTCATAGATGCTATCCGTTATAACCTATCTATGACAATCGAATTTTGATAATTTGCTCAGCGCATATAATGCAGCTACAAATGTCGCTGTCGGCTCGACTATTTCTTACTCTGTGGTCATTCAGTTCGTCTGTCTTTTGTTTACTTGTTCTTCTTTCGAAGTGTTGTGAACTGTATTGTTATGTATCGTGTTTTGTTTCTCCCTCTATTGTCTGTATTGGTTTTGGAAAGAAACAATGCATACATTGCGCTTTGGTACCCTGATAAGTTAAGATTATGTCTATACGTATGTTTGTCAAATCATTTTGATATATTGATCAAATCAACATATTTATCTACTCTTAAATTTTGGTAAGATTTTTTCAATACACTTACTCGAAAACTCGCTATTATCCCTACCGCTTATAGGCACGGAATTTACTGTTTTCTGCACTTTTGCGAAAAAGTACATTCGGCTCCTTATCACCCTCGCCTGTGGCTCAGGTAAATTCTGACTCAGTTGCAAGGACAAACTTTCTTCTTTTTGTATCAAAATGTACTGTTAGTACCTAGGAAGCAAAGGGCAAATTTTTGTTTGTTTTTCAGTGTTTTGCTTTAAGACGGTTGTCTATATTATGGCATTTCACTACACTCTTGTCACTGGCAAAATCAGTTATTACATATTATTTATCATATGTACCGATCAATATACTATTAACATCACTTCGACGGTGACGTAAACTAAAAATACCAACGTTGCTAGGAAATACTCGTACTAAATTGGTACTTTTAAGCAAAAAAATCCCCGTGTTTACTTACTTACGTCACTCGGTTCATAGTACCATTTAACGTCCTCTGACTCATATCCCCGTTGAGTTCAGTGTTTTTATATTCTCATACTATGTTATATACTACACTATGTTTTGACGAGTTCATAATATAAGTGGTATTTTATTGAGAGGAATAGTGTTGAACAATGTTGTTCACGTATCTTTCTGTTTGTGTGGTTTGTTTATTTCGTAGTGGTGTTGCAAAATATGTGGACGGCAAAGGTATTTTTTTTCAGTGTTCTGTACTATTTTGGTTACAGACGTTAACATATGAGTATAAGATATTTGTAGAGTTTGATTTCTTGGCTTGATTCATTAACTTGTTTTATTAACTAATAATTATCATCAATTTTAATATTGTTAGTCGTGTTTATTGAATTTCGGAGTCTGCGGTTGGTGGCAGATTGATATACAAAATTATATGTATATGTTAAAAAAAAAATTAAGGTAAAGCTTTAGACTGTTGGGAAATGTATATCTACATATATTAAAAGATTATTTTCGTTGTTGTTACTGTTCTTATGTTCGTTTTTCACTTCTGTCAAAAAATATTACTTAATAGAATTGTTTTATTCATGACAGATTGTTAATTAACGGTAGAAAGTTCAAGCATGCTTTTGAAATAAAAGTAATTAACTCCTGATCATTGGATGTTTTCTTGTGGAAAATAATATTGCATTTCTGTGGCTTCTCAGTATCTAAAAATACTTTATCAGTTCAGCCAGAAGATGTCCACTTCTGGACATAGAGCTCTCCAAAGAGTCCCCACAATGACTGGTCTTACGTGTTACTCATTTTTCTGATTTCCACGACCCTCACCAGGCCATTGCATCGCCTTGTGGAATCTATTCCAAGCTATATCTTCCTTACAAGTCCTCTGACTAGTTGGACTGATGACTTGGCGAAGGCTCAGCTGGGTAAGCTGGACCAGCTATTTTGGTGCCAATTAGGGCCCATGTGCAGCAGTAGACGTCCTTTGTCTAAAATGATGGTGACATGATCACAATAAACAACAGTGTCATCATCATAATTTCAGCCAGTTCTCCCAATGATGCCTTGGTTTGAACTTGGAAATATGCCAGATGAATTAGCGTGGCTAAATTTGCTATCATCTGACATGTTTTGTTATCAGTGAACTGGAAGTGTGCGATAGTGCACTTAACTATTTAACTGAATCGAACTTGGATTTATTTAGGCTGTGAAATTTATTTCTGTCAGGGAGAAAAAGTTTAATAGGAACTTGGAATTCATTCGCCGCACTTTTCAGTTCGATGAAATAAAATAAAAAAATATTCTTGCGTGCATTTTGTTAATAAAAACCTATTCGGTTTGATTTTTTTCTGTTATGGATTTTCCATTTACAGGAATGTGTACTAACCTGGTTGTTAGGTACAACCAGGTCGGTACTAATTTCTGTATGTGAAAAATCGATCGTATTTAGTGGTGATAGAAAACAGTTGTCAAAGCACTTTTTTTTTTTTTTCTTCTTTGGCAACTGAGCCGGTGTCGACTATTCTGCCAGTGTCATGTGGTGACGGCAGCGCCGTAAGGTGAGCCGTCGAACTTTGCACTTTTCCACTTTTCTTTTATTGATCGAGTTTTTATTCTTGTCATTTCTATAGTTCAATTTTCGTCATGTTCATTAACATTGTCATAGAATTATGTCAACCAAGTTTTGAGTCTTTATTGACGGTATTATCTTTTTGGACTTGTCATGTGTAGATTTTATATTACATTGGCGTTTTATATATTTATAATGGCAATCGATAAAAAATGATGCCTTCTTCCAAACTTCTGATGAATTGACTTTTCTTTTAGCGTTCTCGTCAAACGCTAAGTAAAAAATGTATCGTAGCTTACAGCATAGTCGGTCTTATAATGTTCCGATTGCTGGGACTCAGGCCTCCTTTCTGAGAGAGGGAATGGGCCGTAATCCACCACGCGGGCCCAGTGCGGGTTGGTGGATGTCACATGTCTTCGAATTTTTGGTTCTAGAACATGCCCATTTCCTCACGATGTTTTCCTTCACTGTTTTGAGAGCAGTATTGATAAAATAAATTACACAAAGTAATGCCGCCCGGCTGAGTTTGAACCCGCGACCTACAACTCGTAAGTCGGGGCGATTACCACTCGGACACCACTGCTATTTGCAAAAATGTATCGCCAAAGACCTTACAGCCACTAGATGTATACAGGTGACGCATGTCTGTTAACACATATGATTATAGATCTGATGTCTCGACCAATCAGAACGCAGTACCCCGCTCTCCCGTACCAATCAGAACGTAGTACCCCGCTCCCCCTACCTTGATAGTTGACAGAATTATTTTGGAGCGCTAGTTCAAGCATGAGGCGTCTAGTGGATGTATGGTCGTTGTGTATCGCAATGACATTACTTGTCACGTCACTTGTTACGTGACTTCTGCGCAAGTAAAAGTAGTAAATTCATTTGTCTAAGTCTACAGGTACTTTATCTCCTAAGGTAAATAATCCATTGTTACATTGAAAGTCCGTAAATCACAAAATAGAAAGTACTAAGTACATTTTATTCAAAATTCAAACTCAAAATATTTTAGCAAAGCCACAGCAGCCCATCAACGTCAAAATCGTATCAGTGCCAACTGAAATCTGGCCTTCTATTATTTCGGTCGTTATCAGGGGCTTTATAGGCCTCCAAATGCCTTAATGACAGCCTCTGAAGATGATAGTCGGGTACAGAGGGCTTAACGGCCTTCTCGAGTAGATATATTTTAACATCTTTGGAATTGATTTTAAGCTTGTCTAAACGTCTGTAAAGTATTGTTGTTTGTAGTCCAGGGCATTATTTTCTCCACGATACTCTGAGATAAAAGAAAATTGATCTGGGATCCAGACTTCTTTTATTGCTAACTTTTGTTCAAGGATATTTGATCTCTAGAGAGCCCCACTTACGTATCACTTGACAACAAAACCACTTAAAACAAGTTTTTCTACTTAAGAATTAAGTTTATTGTTTGAGTGTTAAATGATGTTTCAATATCTAGTACAATTCGATGTACTTTATTGAAGTTATTTATATCTAAGGGCTCTTAAAAACTAAAAGAGATTTTTTTTGTGTGATTGTTACTAGGCGTACTGGGCTATATATAGGTTAAAGCCATATTTAAAAAAATGTATCAAATGAATGTCGTCCTTGTTTCATAGCCAAATCTGAACCACCAATCTGTGGTTACAATGAAGTAGCAGTACCCTGTAGACAGATATGTCCACCACAAAACTGTGAGATTGCATACACCGACTACGCGTGCACTGAAGAATCAAAAATATGTGAACCAGGGTGCAACTGTCTCCCCGATCACCTTAGGAATGGAAGCGGAATATGTATACCAAATGAGCAGTGTCCTTGTAAGCATTCTTTTTCTAAAAATCTTTATCTGTTGCTATTTATGGAAAAAAAATGCACATGTGAAAAATGAGAATCTTTTGTTCGTCTATTTGAGGGCTGAATCTTCATGGCTCTTACTTAGTTTGATGCAGTTTCAGTTATCTTATATCACCGTCAAGCTTCATCGTTCCATAAATGGTGTGATCTTTAAGCTTTACAAAATATTGCTTCTAATGATCACAACGACATCAATTCTGAAACTAGTATCATTTTTAGATCCATCGACTCCCGTTTGTGGGATAAACGAAATAGCCAGAGACTGCAGACGGATTTGTCCACCACAAACTTGCCTGAGCAAGTACGCGCTATTCAAATGTGTTGCGGACTTACCCTGCGAGCCAGGATGTGACTGTGTTCCTAATTATCTGAGGGACGAAAGAGGAATATGTATACCGAGTGAAAACTGCCCTGCGCGTAAGATTTTTCAAGTTGACTGTCTTTGCTTTCTACTTCTTCTTTATCTTCTTCTTTGTTTTTATGTTCTTCTTCTTCAGTAGTATTAAGTCAATAAGGGATATTAATTCACACTATTACTATAATTGTGAAAGTAACTCTGTCTGTCTGTTACCTCATGATGTTTTAAAGGCAGAACAGATACAAATGAAACATGGCATACGGGTACACTATGTCCTGAAATATAGGAAACTTTTTATACTGAGAGTAGGTGCAAGCGAAACCCTTGCTAGTGTGAAACAAAGAAAAATAGTTGTCTTAGCTCTTATATATTTTTTTCAATTGTTCTTCTGGCATCTCAAACGTAATGACGAACCATTCCTTCTGTCATTATCAGGAATGTGTATTTATAAGTATAATTAAGTTTAATTTAAAACATTGGGTTAAATTCATAGTAATAACCAGTAGAGTATCGAGACTAGTTCATAACAAGGCTTTGGCCTTGGTAGACTCATAAATTTTATTTGTTGATATAAGGTTAATTTATTTGGTTATATAATTTTGATGGTACAAGGTTCCTAAGAAACAACAGGTTTCAGGAAAACCGTTCGCAATATATTTTTATCAGGCATATGTAAGCAAAACAAGTTTGAATATCTCGTTTTACTGAATCGATTTGAACAACGGTACGATCGTCATAGTTTTACGGTCCCAAGTTTTTGTTTTATATTATCCATCAACCTTTAAGCCGATTGATAGAGATCAGTGGGTACATTGGATCTTATATTTATTAACATGTGAAGTTCCTTACTACATGGTTCATCTGTTGGATTGGCGACACCGCACCGCCGTCCAGGTAGCATTTTGGTTTTGACGGTATTCCAGTCGTTAAGCCGCTAAGGAAACCATAGTACTCTCGACTCTCCTTGACACAAATGTAGAAATCCAAAAAATACTACCTGCTGGGTGTAACGTTTGAAAAGGAAGTACACACACTAGTACACCCTTTCAAATAAACGTATGTTTAATCAATGGAAACCACTTTTTTGCTTTTGTTACAGCCTGTGAAATTCCCGATGAGTGCAAGAGAACCTGCGCAAAACCGAATCCACCAAACTGTGTTTATAATCCACCAAAACAGAATTTAGACGGTTGTGATTGTAAAGAAGGACATGTTCTAGAAAAAATAGGAGGGAAATGCATTCCTATTGACCAATGTCCACGTAAGTATTTTAGTCTGGTATAGTATTACTTTTGAGTTTATTTTGTGATGTTTAGGTTTCTGCAGAACTATGCAAGACGACTTAGTCAGACCGGGTACTCCGATGAGCCACATTGCGATTGTGGAGCTACGTCAGTAATAATATCTCACTTCTTGTCTGTCTTGTTCACTGTTCAACAACGCCAATAACTCCTGTACTTCAAATGACCTTTCCACCTACTGTACGTAACTACTAATGAAAGACAGTAATACTTTTAAGTATTCTGTCATCTTCAAGCTAATAATCTAGAAGTAGAAGTTAAATAGTTAAAATATTGTGATGATGTATTGATCAACCCGCATTTGGCCCGCGTGGTGAATTCACTCTCCTAAAAATGAAGCCCATATTCCAGCAATGAGAAAATTATAAAACTGATTACGCTTCATGCTATTGAACCGAAATTTAGAAGATATATAATAGTCCAGTGTCATTGGGTGATTCTTTAAAATCGAGAAAATATCTCATTCATCTGGCCTAGTTTTCGTACCTATCTATTTTGTATCGTAAGCCACTGGACGCAAATGAGTGCCTTTGATACATTTAGTGATCGGGGAAAACTAATATGCAAATAAAAATATCAAATTTGTAAAGAAAAACCTAGGCCAGGTGAATGAGACAAACTCTCGGTTTCAAAAAATCACCTCATTCCCCTTTCGACTATCTCACTATCAAGTCGAGGTAATGCTACACAATGTAGGCTCAATTTAGCAGTATCGTTCAAAATAGTCTCTGTAAAACATCTATTTTGTTTATTTTCAGCTGATATAGCCTGCCACGGTGATCCCAACGCGAGACCCAAAAATTGTCCAAAGCCGTGTCCATCTACATGCGAGTCACCAGACGAATTTCCCTGCAAGAGAAAGTGTGAAGCCATCGGATGTGAATGCAAATCTGGCTACATATTGTCTAATAACACTGAATCTGCACGTTGCATCTTACCTGATAAGTGTAAAGGTACTGTCAAACATTGTTTATTTCTGAAAAATACTTTGCATGTATCACAGGTTTTTATTAGAACCTATGATGTGTTAGTTTATTTATTATTTATTTATTTAATTACGGTTCACCAACAGTTGTTACAGATATTTTAAAGACAGGAACTTATAAGTAATCGTTTCTTAAACCTAACTGTACAACCAATTACAGGCAAACACCACATGCAAAATGCTCCTTTCAATTAAAATTATTTAAACTAGATGATACTTATACTTAAATTAAATTCTAGAGACTAAATAACAGATACAGTAACAATAATAAACAAAATTCTAATTACGTCTGACAAACACCGATAATGAAACCGCGTGGACGTCAACCAGGTCGCTGCGCTCGTTTATAAGCTTGCACATACGGGGTATAGGCGAATTAGCACCAAACACTGTACGGCGAAGAGGTGGAGCTAAGGGTGTTATAGGTTTGCGAGGCGGTCTACGGGGTACTCTGAAACTGAATTTAGATACCAATTGTGGGCAGTCAATGGTGTTATTAAGCAGTTTATATGCGAATCTCAAATCCAAGAGTTTTCTACGAGCTTCCAGTGTAGTCATTTTGTACCAGCCTAGCTTATCAAGGTAGGAGAGATATTTAAATCGCCTTCCCTTTGAGTACCCTAGGTATCGGACAAACCTTTTTTGAACTCGTTCTATGCGCAGAGTTAGTAATTATATCTTTGGCTTTCTTCCTTCATAAGAGTGTGTCTTAAATCTAGATTCAATATAGCGGTCATATCGCCTGTTTCAAGTGGGAAAATTTTTCTATCTTCTTCGTTTCGTGTCGATGTACTCTAACAAATTTTTTTCTGACCAGTATTTGGCAACCTTTACGGCTCTGTTATTGGCCTCGTATAGATCCTGAATTTTTTTTTATTTCATTCGGGTATTGACAGCTTTCTGACTTATGAGATTCAAAAATAATATCGACATATAAGCCTATTTTCTAACATTTATAGGTGGAAATCCATGCGGAAAGAATGGTCATTTCGTTGACTGCAAGACTGATTGCAAACACGATTATTGCCCAGTGGATGACAGTCGGGACTTAGTATTTTGTGATCCTCCAGCAGGACATTGCCTGTCTGGCTGCATTTGTAATATAAATTACAAATGGAAAAGCCATACCGATCGCAGATGTATCAAGTCGTCCAAATGTCGTAAGTGATTTTTAATGTTAATTGCATTTTCCTTTAGCAATAGCAACACACGCAGTTGAAATGGAAAATCAATTGGTTTTATTGTTTCCTATGTAGATGCAATTTTGCTTTGTAATATTTGCCAATAAAGTGATTTTACATATGTTCTCTCTGATAGTGACTATAATTTTAGAGCAAAATAAATGTTAGACAAAACACATCGGTGTTAAGTAACAGAATGTTGCAGTTGAAGATTAAATTGTTTTTATAAAATTACAAAATATTATTTTTAATAAAGAAAATTACGTATAAATTTTAAAAAGTAGGAGCAAGTAAACATTTATCTATATCTTATATTTTTCATCAAGATATATTATTTCAACCTTATAGCTCCAGTAAATTGCACAAGACCTGACGAAGAATGGTGTTCCTGCCCATCAGCATGCCTTGCTGAAAATTGTGAAGACAAAGACAACCAACCCTCAGTTTGCAATACTTTGGTTTTGAACTGTGAACCTAGATGTGTTTGTAAGAAGCATTATTTCAGGAATTCAAGTGGAATTTGCGTTTGTGCTGAAGATTGTCGTAAGTTGAACTTTACTATAACAGTTTTTTCAATTAAACTCAGTGAATTGATTGCGTAGGGCAATTGAGCAGTCCATGTATTTGTCATATATTCAGCAGTTCCAGGTTGGATTAGGAACCAACCAACCTTAAATTGAGATGAGTTTGGATTGATTCTAATGACGATTTTGCTTTTTTTTTCGAGTGCGAAACCATCAAATGTCTTCTCCTGCACTGAGTGCTGTGAGAGGGAGTCCCGGGATTTTTAGAGTTCTGATTAAAACCGATTCAGTCTATGTAAAATACTGGCATTCAGCAGCATCAGGTTGGATTGGGAACCAGCCAACCTTAGGTTGGTTTGGGATTGGATTTGACGACGATTTCGCTGCGGCGTGGCCTAGGCGATCAACGAAAAGAGCATCGAAACGAAACGGTTGTAACTTGGCTAGGGGGGCAGGGCTGCGGTAACGCTTTCGAACAATCCCGCTGCCCATGGACTCCATTCTTATGTTTAACTAGCCTGTCTGTCTAGTGGTTAGTAGCCCTGGCTGCTATGCCAGAGGTCGTAGGTTCGATTCCAGATCATTTGTTCTGTGTCTGGGTGTAATTTATCTGTAGTATGAATGTACTTTGAAAATATATATAAGTAATGTTTATCAATTGTCTAGTACTGACAGCACAAACTCTGCTTTATCTGCTTTATTATTGTAAAAATAATAATAATAAGTCATGTTTTTTTTTTTACTTTAATAGCACCTGGTTGTGGAGGAGATCCAAACGCAAAGCAGAGCGATTGTCCAAGTGCTTGTCCGGCGACATGTACCAACCCGGACCCTCAAATATGTACAGCACAGTGCATGCCACCCGGCTGTGTTTGTAAGGACGGATTTGTCCTAAACGAGGATACTGGAAAATGTATCGAACGAGAGAAATGTCCAGGTAATAGTCCCTACGAATATTATTGTGAAAATATATAGTATAGTCGGCCTTATGATGATCCCACTGTTGGGTGTCAGGCCTCCTCTCTAGGAGAGGGAATGGGGCGTAATCCACCACGCGGGCCTAGTGCGGGTTGGTGGATGTCACATGTCTTCGAATTTTTGGTTCTAGGACATGCCGGTTTCCTAACGATGTTTTCCTTCACCGTTTTGAGAGCAGTGGTGATGAAATAAATTACACAAAGAAATGCGCCTGATTAGGTTTGAACCCGCTACCAGCTCGTAAGTCTAGGCCGTTACCACTGGGCCACCACTGCTCTAATCGTGAAAATAGATGATCTTATCGTGACATTTTGGTTTTGTTATTGTTTTTCCACACAACAATAAAAACTTTTTTTTTAATTTGGACTTTCTTTATACCAACAGTGCCAGTATGTAAAGATCCCCACGCAGTCTACAAAGAGTGTACAAGTGCTTGTGAACCAACGTGTGCTAATCCAGAACCCGAAATGTGTACAGATCAGTGCATGCCACCCAGATGTGTATGCAAGAAAGGATTTGTACTTAATGAAAAAAATGGAAAATGTGTCGAAAAATGTGACTGTCCAGGTAAATAAAAGAGTAAAAGAGATGTGTTGTTATAAATTTATGGCATTAAGATTTATGACACAAGCCTAATGAATGAATGGTGTTTTTTTCAGATCACTGAGGAGGAATTAATGTTATAATCAATGCTCAAGACCATAATTCTACAATTAATTGTCCAAAGAAAATTACCTATTTTTATTATTATTAATCTCCATTATAATTGAGCTCTAGTTCGAAACTAATAAAAATAATCATATTTCTGTTTTGTTCAAAATCTAATTTTAGGCTTCATAAATAAATTATTATCTGAAGAACTAAAGATACTTTTATTATTGGCGTATTATTCTAGTATTCCAACAAAAAGGGAGTATTAGCCTCGTAAATAAACACTAATTAGTTCTTCGTAAAGTTTTGCTTTGGAAGACTAATCGGCCCATCGATCTTACGCAGGTTCGCTTCGAAAATTGACTATTATGGTATATAGGAGACTAAACTATGTTCTTATGTGAGTATGAGTATTTTACGCCATGTAAAGAAACTTTAACTACACTTATACCTAATTACAAAGAAGATTACAATGAGTCAGGATAGATCTCCTCTTCCTTTTTATTACATAAAAATAGAAATATATACAAACTCATTAGTATTTTTATCATTCTTTTATAATATATATGTCGGCTGAGGATACCGATCATCATTGAACCTCTGTCCAGTGTCAAACAGAAGACTCTGTTTTGTGGACCATGTCGGGGTATCGAGCAATAAATAAATTATTCCAGATCACACAACTGATTTATTATGATGCAAGCTTTAGGTATTCATTTTAAAAAACGAGCTGTGAGACAGTCGCCGAGACTAGACGTTGTTCGCATGGCTGCCGACAGAGAAAAAAGCTCCGGACCTCTGCGGTCGGCACTTTTATCTGCTCGGTTCGTGCAAACGTCAGCGCGGATTCTGTCAAAGTGACATAATATGTCACTTTTCACTTAGCTCGTTCATTCGTTCTCAAGCTTCAATTTCTATTGACTTCACGGACATATATATTTGTATATATGCATACCAATTTTTTTTTTTGTTACTAAGTTTTTGTTTTTAATAGGATTATGATCAATAACATAGCGTAACTTTACAACAAAAAATAAACAATCTTCTCATCGATCATTAATTTATAAAGAACTAGTGATTGATGAATCTTCTATTTAAAACATTTAGTATCATATAAATCTAGTGTTGCCAGGTCCGATTGGATTAATCGGGACAGATGTGAAAACAAATCGGGATTTAGGGTTTTAGATAGGGACAAAATAAAAAAAAAACAACTTTTTTTGAGGTGAAAAATCATTCAATGACTTCTCTCGCTTTAGGGTGGAACTGTGTTCCTCAGTTGCCCTTTGCGTTCCAGGGCTACAGTCAGTCTTTTAAACGTTCTCGCGTAGCCCTAGCAAGCATCGGCATTACTGGGCCCCTTCAGTTTTGCTGACCTTACTTTTTCTTTTTTTTTACTTTGACTGGCTCCCGACGCAGACCTACTTATAATTATGTGGATTGAGTGAAGCAGAAGATATTATGGTCGCGCGTGACAGACGAAGACGATGCTGCTCCGAGCGAGAGAGACAAGATAGTGATGTGCCGTGTGTCATTTTGAACGCACTTAGGTAACATGTGTGACAATGTTGCGAATGCGACTGATATATGTTACTTTATATGTATGTATGTAATTATAATGGCTTTTAATAAATTTGTTGATTTATCAAGACATTTTGCGTCCCAATCATACGCAAATCGGGACGCGTCCCCAGACCTCTTGAAATCGAGATATCCCGCGCAAATCGAGACACCTGGCAACACTATATGAATCTCATTTCAGGCAATGATACTCAAGGTTACATAAACAAAGGCACAAAACAAACTCAGGCTTTAATATCCCAATGATTTTAAAAATGTATCAGTAACTGCAGTTACTCAATGCCAACGGGCATTTATATTTCCTCAGAACGGCTGTAAAGTGCAGAGTTATTGCCTTTTGGCTGATTGCTTAAAAGCATCGTTATTGTACTCCATGTTTCACACTTCCATTGATGAAAATTTAAGTCATATTTTGTCATAATTTTGAACAATTAAAAAATTGACCTTAAGCGACTACAAAAGGAGGTTTTTCAATATGAAATTTGTTTTGTGTCTTTTTCAGTTATGTCTTTGCCACTTGTTAACTGATTTTGATGAATTTTATTTATTTGGTTTTATAGATAATAATAATAAATTACAATAATAATAGTAATATTCCACAACTATCGCACAACGCCGTCTAGTCCCAAGCTAAGCAGAGCTTGTGTTATGGGTACTAGTCAACTGATAAACAGACTTATATATTCCTAAATACATACATATATAGATAAATTACACCCAGACACAGAACAATTGATCGTGCTCATCACACAAACATTTGTCCTGGGTGGGAATCGAACCCACGGCCTCCGGCATAGGAGTCAGGGTCACTAACCACTAGACCAACAGGCCAGTCAAGTGATGGAGAAATTCGTAGATAGTCAATGAAACTCTTCAATAAATGGCCGCGAATCTGCCGGGATCGCTGTAATCGCTTACTAGCGTTTACACAATTTCATAACATAATATCAGGCTTGTATGCAGATGTGGACAGTTAGTTTATCTTGATACACCCTCGTTTCACCAGTAATGTTTCAATTCCATATCATTTAGGTTATCTATTCGGATATAACTTTTTAGGGTTCCGTACCTCAAAAGGAAAAACGAAACCCTTATACGATCACTTTTATGTCTGTCTATCTGTCTGTCAAGACTCTTTATCTTATGAAAGCGTGGAGGTAACGAGTTGAAATTAAAAAAAAAACCGTATACTGAGGTCTGCGGTCCCTTGAAGTTAAATAAAAATCAAACTTCTAAGTTAACGGGAAAAAAGATACGGCTGTTTATGTCGCAAACAATGTATATTTCGACAGTCTCAAGGGTATCAAAATATATAGGGTACTCCCCGTTGTGTCAGACCCCTGAAATTTGGCTATAAAGCACGGGTATAAGAATAAATCTGAAAACAGTAAATTTATTGTTACGCCACAAAAATAACTTTTTTTGTGATTCGGAAAAATCTTCTAGATTCCATTCGGGAATTTAAATAGGTTTTTTTTTTCGGTTGGAAAATCATCTTATGACATCCCCCGCCTTTGGGCGGGGCGGGAGATAGTGTCAGACTTTTACTGACTAAAAACCCACTCTTGTTCCTTCGTTGCCTTTCGTACCAGGGCCGAGTCTTCCTTTCAGAATCAGACCCTTGGCCCCAGTAGGCTTCGACCCTGCTAGGCCCCAACGGTGGCTGACATCTCCTTGAGGCGCGCGTGGAACAGCACCCGCCGTTGACAACTTGGGCTCGGTCCGGACGGTTACAGGACGGTCGGACGGCGAGCCACCCATTGCTCGCCGTCCGCAAGCCTGCGCCTACGATGGCCGGAAATCGGGATCGAAATCCCGGCGATTGGGGCGTGAGGACCGTTGCCTCACGCGATCGGCCGCCTCCTTTGCTAGCATAACTGCTTCGCAGAAGGAGGCGACCGCCTGCCACTCCTCCTTGCTCCGGACCATGGCCTGTACCAAGGCCCGGCGCGAAAGATCGCCGCCGCGAATTTGCGTGCGCGAGTACGACTCGCACTTGTTTAGTTGTTTATGGACCGATCTAGTTGTACCTCCGTGGTAGTTCCATTACCACTCATAATACTTCATTTGGATTTGATTTTGAACTTCAAAGATACAGCCATGTACTCCTCAAATAGGTACATTAAATTGTAATAGGAAATGAGTTATTGTGATATTGTTAGGTTTATGCCAATTACGACTTTTTATCACACGCACACTCATTATCTTTTGCTTGAAGCAATTCTTAAGTATTTCTTCCAGAAACTTATTCAAACCAAGAAACTCATTCTGTATTATTTTAAAAATGTCTTATAAAATAATACAGAAGTAGAGATTACATTGCTCCTAGAACGGATGGTCGATGGGGCCGAAAGGTTCTAGAGTGGCGACCGCGCACCGGAAAATGCAGCGTTGGAAGGCCGGCGACCTGGTGAGAGTCGCGGGAATGCGGTGGATGCGAGACGCATAGAGGATCGGTCGTGTGGCGACGCTTTGGGGAGGCTTATGTCCAACAGTGGACGTCTTCCGGCTGAAATGATGATAATGATGATGATGAGAGATTAGAGAATAACATTCCTTAATTCTATGCTGCTTTCATCTAGCACAGTTTACTTTAAAATTGATAGTGAACCAGTCTTATATTAAGTTATTAGATGACACCGCTGTTCTTGAACAAAATACCTCTCAAATTTTCAAAGTTATAAAAGTTTTAGTACCAAGAGAATAAACTTCGGCGAACGTTAAGGCGTCAAATTGATATTTTAATATTCCCTTGTTGTCTGTTTGAATCAAATTTTAAAGTAATCTCCGTATTATTTAAGTTATGTACTTGAGTATACAGTTATTTAGCATCCCCTGTTGTGTTCACAAAAGTTTTTAAGAGGTTGTTTGTCAAGCCATTAAACATATATATTAAATGTTTTAAATTGCCTTGGTAAAATGTGAAGATTTATAAGAAAAGACGATGGATCTTAGCTTCTCTCGTTCAAGCATAGCATAGTCGGCCATATAATGTTCCCACTGCTGGGATTCAGGCCTCCTCTTTAGGAAAGGGAATGGGCTGTAATCCACCACGCGGGCCCAGTGCGGGTTGGTATATGTCACATGTCTTCGAATTGTCTAGTACATGCCGGTTTTCTCACGATGTTTTCCTTCACCGTTTTGAAAGCAGTCGCTCGGCTCGTCGGCTCGTTCAAGCGTGATGAATAAATTAGCAAAGCATTAAGTCTTAATTGATCTTGTAAAGCAGTGGTGGCCGAGTGGTAACGGCCCCGACTTACGAGTTGTAGGTTACGGGTTCAAACCTAGCCAGGCACATTACTTTGTGTAATTTACTAAAACATCACTGCTCTCAAAATGGTGAAGGAAAACATCGTGAGGAAACCGGTATGTCCTAGAACCAAAAAAATCGAAGACATGATTATGACATTCACCAACCCGCACTAGCGAAGAGGGGCGGGCGCCGCTCGTGCCCGGCTATCGTCTACGGCACACTCCGCGACCGACAGCTGTTCGCGGCGGGAGAGGTGGGGGAATCGGTTTTTATTTGCGCCGTGGTTTGAGCGCGCATATCGTCACTGGTACGGTTGATCCCAGGTTCGAATCCATTGAACAAATGTGGCTAACAATTACACTAAGCGGTACAGCATATCGACCGCCGTGGTACGACCTCGATCTGTTCCTTGATGGCATCACAAACACTTTTGCATCATTGGGAAATTGTGATCATCACATATTACTTGGTGATTTTAACGTTAATATGCTCAACATGAGCGAGGCTAAAACTAAAAAAGTACTTGAGTTTTTAAACTACACAAGCCTCGCACAGCTAGTTACAGAGCCGACTCATTTCACGGATACGAGCGAGACTCTGATCGACCTATTGTGCACTGACCTTAAGGCAAGATACACGGCAGTGGAAGCCTTCGGTTCGATTACTGGCCACTCCACAACTCGCTTACTATAATAAGCGAGTTTAATATACAGCGGGACAAAATTACACCATTTACAGTAAAATTTAGGCCTATAAAAGATATTTGTAGGGACAGTTTTTATATGGATTTGTTGCAGTTAAATATAGAACAGGCTTCTGAATTTGACAATGTTACCGACATGGTCGAATATTTTAATAATTGTTTAACCAGCTTGTTTGATGTTCACGCACCACTAAAAACTTGTACTATTAAGGAACAATCTTATCCCTGGATTACGGACACTTTAAAGCTCATGATGACCCTACGAGATAAGGCATTAGCTGTATATAGGAAAACCAAAAACGAGCAAAAAAAGAAATACTATAAACAGTTAAAGTCTCTGGTAGAAAGTTCCCTCTATAATGAAAAGGTAGCGTATTTCCGGCACAATATTAATAATAAAATAAAAAATCCCAAATTACTATGGAAGAACATTAAGTCCACCCTTGTGCCTTCAAAACAAAGGCAAGACCTTCCGCCACATTTTAGAAACCCTGACCTAATAAATAACACATTCTTGAATGTCCCAGGCAACTCGGTAGCTAGCCCGTCTCTTATATCTTTCTATGAGTCCAACAGACATAGCGACGCAATATTCTCACTTGCCCCGGTGGACCAAAGTGATGTCTCATGTATCATCACTGACCTTAAGTCACATGCTGAAGGTTACGACCAGATAACCCTGAGTATGCTTACCCTTACCTTACCTCATACTTTATCTACTATTACGGACATTATTAATTGCTCCATATGGACATCTGAGTTTCCTTACCAATGGAAAATTGCTGTAGTCAGACCCCTACCCAAGAGTCCTAACCCTATAGAAGTCAAAGACTTAAGGCCAATTAGTATCCTACCATGTCTTTCAAAGGTAATGGAGAAGGTAGTGTGCCGTCAATTGACTCGGTTTTTGGAAGAAAACGAGTTGTTACCTGACCTACAATCTGGTTTCAGGAAACAGCGGAGTACTTCTACGGCGTTGCTGGACGTTACCGACAACATACTGTCAGCTCAAGATAAGGGCATGTGTTCACTGGTGGTGTTACTTGATTTTTCACGCGCATTTGACTGTATCAATGTTTCATTGCTAATTTCAAAGTTAAGATATTACGGGTTTGACGATAATGCCATCCAGTGGTTCCAAAGCTATCTCGGTAACAGAAAGCAACTCGTAGAATTACGCCTGGCGGACGGTACTACTCTGACTTCAGCCCTTTCTGCAATAGAGAGAGGGGTTCCCCAGGGATCAATTTTGGGTCCGATTATTTTCATTATTACTGCGCAGACATAATAAAGTGCCTTCAGAAATGCAACTACCATATTTATGCGGATGATGTCCAATTGTATGTATCTTTTAAACCAGAGGATTACGAAGCAGCGATTGGGGATCTAAACGATGATCTAGAAAGAATCTCCACCTGGGCGAATGATAACTGTTTGACGTTAAACCCAGTGAAAACAAAGTATATGTTGTTTGGTACAAAGCAGCAGTTGAAGAAGCTGCCCGCAAGTCTAAGTTTAACTCTTATGGGTGAGCCTATTGAGCGAGTTGATGAGGCGCGAAATCTCGGGTTGCGTATGGACAGCAGCCTTAGATTTGAGAAGCACGTTGCTGATTCCGTTAAAAATTGCTTTTATCGCCTTAAATTGCTGTACAAGATGAGACCTTTCTTGTCGGAGAAGCTTCGCGAGCAGTTAGTCGAAACCCTTGTTTTATCTAAACTCAATTATGCTGATACGGTTTACGGCCCACGCTTACTAGCTCGTACCGATAGACTTATACAGAGAGTCCAAAATGCATGCGCTCGTTTCTGTTATTCGGTTCCCCCTAGAACTCATGTCACCCCCTTTCTTAACAAACACTTTATTCTAAAAATGAAGTCAAGACGAAAGTTACATTTAGCCTGTCTTCTTTTTGGCGTCGTCAAAACTAAGGAGCCGAGGTACTTGTACGACAAGCTCAGCTGGATAACTAGTAGACGCGAATGCGCTCCCAGGCTTTGTGCACAACAACTCGCAACACAGCCACATAGGACAGCGGCGTTCAGAGGCAGTTTTCGATATTCTGCATCCAAGGTGTGGAATAACATTCCACCTCCATTAAGAGTACTGGGCACCATCCATACTTTCAGAACGCGTTTACGGCAGTACCTGATAGATGCGCAAAGGAAACTGGATATGGTCAGTCTTAACGTCTCAGTCATATAAACTGCCTACATTGGACTTTAACTAAAATTATTCATTTGTAAGACATTTGTGTTAACTGTGTTGCATGAAAATACAAAAAATAGCTTATACAAAAATAGCTTAAACATATCTACGGCATGTGGGTGATGAAGGTTCCTTGGGCACTGCTGTCTACTCATCTCGTTGTCTGCGGCCCGAAGGTGCACATTTTCATCCGTGACACCTGATCTACGTTCCCGCGTACTTGGGAGACCTGTGGGAAACGTGGGACACTTTACTAGGAATTTTAATAATAATAACAATATTGCTTTGTTTATTTATTTGTTTTTATGTTAACTTACCCTAAGTGTCTGGCCTACATGCGTACTTGCATTCGGTGTCGCCGTCGCCACCCATTCTGGTGACATGGCAGTCATTGTGAGCCGCAGCTAAAAACATAGATATATATATATACATATACACTTTGATTCATGTAAATAGCTAGTTATTATTATAAACAAGCGACACTCACCTTCTGTCTATATACAAAATCTTTTTCCACTTCCTTCTTCTATAACACTAAAATTCACATACTGATAACGTTAAAAGATGCATTATTTCATCGTGATATTATTTTTTTTCCAAAGTACCCGAAGTTAATAGAAACTTTCAATATTTTGCACTATTTGAAATTCGTCCGTTGCGCTTAGCTGCCCCGGGCATAGTAAATCGGTGTATCGTTGCATTGCGTGCGCTGATGGCGGTGTGTTGAGATTGAGTCGGTTCAAAACCGGTTTTTCTTGTGCGCATGGAATGATGCACGATTAGATTTAGATTATTTTTATTTTCGTAGTTTTGTGTTTTTTGTACACTGAACAACTATCTACTATAATACTAAATATATAATACTAAACAACTATTATAAATAAACTACTTTTTTTCCGTACACTCTAAATAAGGTTCAGTTGAAAACCAGCGTCAGGCAACTACAATGAAGTTGTCTGGCATTTTTGCTGAACTGGACCTATTTGGTGCAGGCGCGAGACACACAGTCTTAGTTATTTAAAAAATAAGAAAATATCAAAGTATATAAAATAAAATATCAAAAATATCTTAAGTATTTACATGTTGTTTCTGCATTGTGTGTATCTGTGTACGTGTGCCAAATAAATATTTTTCTTTCTTTCTTTCTTTTCTTTCACTAGGCCCGCATGGTGGATTACTGCGCATTCCTTCTCCTAGAGAGGAGGCCTGAGTCCCACCGGTGGGAACAATAAAAGACTGATTATGCTATATGCTATCCTATGATCTTACAAGAATAGCGTAAGGAGTTCCTGTTATCTCCTTGAGATCAAATGAAATCATCGATGCAGTAGTCTCTATATATTTCCACCATTTTTGTGCCATCAATAACTAAATTTTTTCAGTTTATAGTTTTTTGTGTCGATTTTTAAGTATTCTAACATATTACAGTGAAGTGGGTTACTCGATCCGGCGGCAGCCATTAAATATTTTATGGCCTTTAATGGATTTTCGCCGATTTTATAGATACACACACTGCCTTTAATAACGCTTACCAAACACATTTTTGTTCGTTAAAACTGACGATGAGAGCTTCCGCTGTTGGTTTAAAATTTGCAGTAAATGTACGATTACATATACAAAGGAAAATATTCTCGTAAAAGATTAATGGACTGACTGATACTGCAGTCTTTGAGACTGCAGTAGTCAAAATCGAGACGTGAAAATCATAGAATAGGATAGGATAGGATAGGATAGGATAGGATAGGATAGGATAGGATAGGATAGGATAGAATAGAATAAAACTTTATTGTACACCAAAATAGTAACATAGGTACTGAATTATGTCACACCTGTTTAATGTATGCAGACAGAGGCGTATTTATAGTACACATACCTACATTATAGCATGATATGTTTCAGTCATAATATAGAAGCTGCGAGCCTTTATTTACCGCGGTTTTGTTTTTTAAGTTGGAAAATCATTTAATGACTTCTCCAGCTCTAAGGCGGAGTAGGAGCGCATATCAGACTTCGATCAACTAAAACCACACTTGTGTTCCTTCAGTTGCCCTTTGCGTTCTAGGACCACTGCCCAGGTGTCACTTTTATGCGAATCGCCCGGACGACAGTGGGGCATATGGTGGATTTCTGCCCTGTTTGAGCGTAGCACCGTCGTCGACCGCGTAGAGGCTATCGGCGGCGGTGACCTTTCATGTCCGGCCCGAGTTTAGGTAATGGTATGAAGTGAGAGGGAATGGGAAGCGGTCACATCGAGGACATCCTCACGCCCTAGCCGCCGCTGCTAGAGATGCTTCAGACATCAGCAGTCGTAGGGCGATTCCCGGTCACCATAGACGAGGGTTTGCGGACGTCGAGCACTGGGTAGCTCGCCGTTCCATAAGCACCAAGCACGATTCGACAGCACGTTGTGATCCGTGCGCACTTCAAAGAGTTAATTATCTGCAAAATGGACGGGACCCGCTAAGGCGGATATCTGCTACAACTGCGAGATTGTTCCAATAGGTGGTGGTCCTGCAACGCGATGAGCAACTAAAAAAACACGTGTGGATTTTAGTCACTCGAAGTCCGACATCCCCTTCCGCTCAACCTAGAGCGAGAGAACTCATTTGTTGATTTCTCACCTCAAAAAGTTTAGCTATTGAGATAAATAAAATAATTCTTTAGACGGAGATTTTTTAAACTTTATACAAAGCAGATTAAACTAAAGTTGAAACTTGAAAGTTTATAAGAACAAGGTCGTAACAACTAGTTCCACTATATTTAATTACAAACTCGTAACTTTTAAGGCTAAAGTAGTCTAGATTGCCCTTGACAGGGTATTCCCCAAGTCCCTAAACATTGCCTTGTTACTCATACTGATAGTGAAGCCTTCCAGTCTAACTCGTTGCGGCTGAATATTTTACACGAAACGGCTACGGTCTGACCTCCACAATGTAATCTTAAAAGAGACCTTAAAGTTTGGGTTTTTTCTGTTTTTTTTTGTGAGATAGGATACACGGGGCTGGCCTTATTTAGGTTTCAAATGAATTCGACGATAAAAGTCATTAGCACAGAAAAATATTTTATTCGGTATATATGTCGTGGCCAGATCTTAGAATTGATCACTTCATGATGTGACCGGCTATATCATGGTTGCATTTCATGATATTGCCAACTAAAACTGGCTAGATCGTTTAAACGTCAACGTTTGATGATATTTCGATCCACGTTTGGCCATATCATTAATGTAGGATTAATAGACTTTTTAGAATTATTGAGGGAGTTAGGGTACCCGACTCGGACAGGCTAGAAGGAATTTCGTGTTTTTTTTTTTGAACCATCGAGAAAGGTATAAAATGTTGTAGTGCACAATTAGTATTTTTTATGGAACAGAGGCACATTTTGTAGTAGTAAAAAAATTAACCACGTATCTCCTAACCTAACCTAGGTTCGGGCTTGCGGACGTCGAGCAATGGGTAGCCGGCAATTAACCGGAACGAGCCCAGTCGTCAACAGCACGTAGTGATCCACACGCTCCTCAAAGAAATGTCAGCAAACCGTAGGGGCCCAGCAGGGTCGATGCCCGCTAGATAGGACCGCGAGGAATTTCTGAAAAGGAAACCCGTAGTCCTAGAACGCAAAGGGTAATTGAAGGACACAGGTGTGGTTTTAGTCAGTAAAAGTCAGACACGCCCTCTCGCTCCACCCAGAGCGCAAAAATTCATTGGATGATTTCCCACCTTAAAAAAAAACCTAACATAGCTTAGAAGGATTCGCGGTTGATTTTTTTAAACCACCCAGAAAAGCATAAAATATTTTAGTGCACAATTAGTATTTTTTTAAGGAACAGAGGCATATTTTGTAGTAGAAAACAAATAAATTGAGGAACAGTTAAATACTACCCTAATAAAAATCGTATATTAATCTCGTTGACAAAACTGTACCATACTGCATTCGAACTGCTGTTTTACTGCAGGCTCGTATTAGATAATCAAATAACGCAGCTTTGTATCGTGATTATATTTCTTTACACTTTTATCTTCCATTTGAAAATTTTTATTCTCTTTTAGTATAAAATGTCTGTCGCCATATTATGTCATGAAAACTAAGCGTAATCAGCAACTCTACCAGTGGACAAATTATTTTACGATATGATCAGTCAAGTTTGACTTTAACATAAAATAATCATGCGTTTAGTTGTTCATATCGTTAAACGCAGAGTGTTCATTATCCCATAGGCCCATATCATGTTGATTGTGGCCAGCGGACAAGGTTCATCATAACATGAAATGTTTCATGATATGGGCGATCATATCATGCAGTGATCAATTTTACGATCTGGCCAAGATATAAAACACTAAAGCAACAACACAAAATAAACGGAGTTTTTACAATACGATTGCGCTGAGCTTGCCCGGACCAAAAGGGTTGCCATCTCAGCAATTGATAGTAAATCTCATTGTTGACATATTTATATCAGTTACGGAAGCATAGCTGGGTGAGTCAATTTTTTGGGTATTTTTATATCCTAATTCTTATGAAATCTGGAAACAGAGTTAATAGTCGATAGACTTTACGTTTCTTCCGAGTGATCTCAAACAAAAATGGGGCGCAAGACGCTTCACAGATCGCAAGATTGAGGAAACATACAACCTCACGTCCCAGCCGGCGCAACAGGAGACTCTCTGGCGTCGGGAATCGCAGAGCGATAACCGGCCACCGAAGGTGCTTGCTTACGGACGACAAGCAATGGTTAGCTCATCGTCCGCTCGTCTTATAAGGACCAACCTCGAGTCGTCGACTGCACGCGCGCCTTAAAGAGATGTCAGCAAAACCGCAGGGGCCCTTTAAGGCCGATGACTGCTAGGGCTATGGGAAAACTTTTGAAAATGAAATTCTAAGGAACTTACCCAGGTTTCCTTTACAGATAGACCAACTCGTTGACCTTGTATGAGCATCTCAGTAAATAGTTTTAGTGATAGAATTCCAAACAAAGTTACTTACTCAATCTTACTTTACCTAATTTGAGAAGTCTGTTCTGTCCTCCAGAGAACATTGTTTGGTGAGACAATATTAATATTCCCAAAAAAAAAATTTAAATAAAATAGAACATTTATTGCTACCACATAAAATATATTCCTCCTACTTTCTAAAGCAAAAACTACATTTACTTACGTCACCAGGTATCAAAATAGAAGAAGAAAAATTGCACGGTGTCTACGTCTCGTTTATAAGCGAACAATCTCTGCATTGTGAAAGGAAGTTTTTGTTAGAGTCATAAATCAATCCGCGGCGAAAAGATTCCCCTAAAGTTTTTGCTACTGTCCATGTACAGATATAGAAAGCCAGATTTTTTTAATGGGAATATATGGCCTACTGATTTGTGAACATCACTCTAAATTTTGATATTCCTTGTAAAGATTTCGGAAATTTGGTAATTTACGGAGAGACTTAAAACATTTTCACGATTAGAGCAGTGGTGGCCCAGTGGTAACGCCCCCGACTTACGAGTTGTAGGTTACGGGTTCAAACCCAGCCAGGCGCATTACTTTGTGTAATTTATTTTATCACCAGTGCTCTCAAAACGTTGAAGGAAAACATCGTCAGGAAACTGGCATGTCCTAGAACCAAAAAATTTCAAGACATGTGACATTCACCAACCCGCACTGGGCTTTCTCCTAGAGAGGAGGCCTGAGTCCCAGCAGTGGGAACATTAAAAGGCTGAGAGTGCCCACAAATTGTTTAAAGACCTTTCCAAACGCGTTATTGACACTTCGTGTGACTCAAAGGCTGGCTTTTATATTACCAGTCGACAGCAATGCGGAGGAGATTTTTGATGTCATACTTTAAATTACGTTAGATAGATAGATATATTATTATTGTATTTAGGAACTCAAAATTAATAGTGTGTCACAATGGGTGGTATCGCTAAAAGGGATTTTTTACAGACAACCTTTGGATGAATATGACAGAGAAGGAGAAAAAAGATACGCAGGTAATTCGTGGTGTACTATTTACATATATAGAATAAATAAACTAATAAATTGCATTTATTACAATATACTTTAGTAAGTTCTTATAAGGTACAGATATTGTTACACTATGTTTTTGTAAAATAGTGAAAACATTGCATCCCAAGCGTTAAAATTAAAACTGTACATGTGGAAAAAAATAACTTGCTTAGATATCATCTTCAATCATATTTCACATTAAACTGAGAAAAGAGGTTTTAGAAATCTGTGTCTATTAAGGCCATAGCTGTCTAAAAAATGGACCTGTGATATTTGCGAATCACAGTATTTTATTTTATGCACAATATTTTAGCAGAGTAGGCCTCACGGCAAGTTACATTGTTCAATAAAATAACCTCGGTTTTTCCAAGCATATTTTTTCTAGGTATTTTTTTGAATAAATCTAGTAGCATGTCAACTTTGCATATCCATACAAACCGTAAAAATGTTCTGCCAAGGTACAATGGGCAACAGTAGCTCATAAAAGAAGGTCTCATCTGAGTCTGCTTTGTCTGTACCCGTACGAGGCTGGCCGTCAACCAAGTAACATTCGATTAATCAGTCTTATTAGTTCCTCCTGAAACTCTAACTAAATAATTGGTTACGATAAATGTTATTCTGCGAAGTGTAATTGGTTTTCGTCCTATTTGTTTGTTCCCCGTTGATTTTTCTTTTATTTCTTTGTTTGATTATTTCTGTGTGGCCAGTATTTTTGTTTGTTGCTTTTGTGATTTATAGAGCGTCGATGGCCGGAGAAATTGTCTGACGTCTTAATTTGATTTTCAGACTCTCATTCTGAGTTTTTCATTGGGTTATTTTTTTGGGAATAATATTTGTGATTTGGTATTGTAAAATCTATTACAATAACCTTCATTCTTGAGTGAAAAGAGTAAGTAGATTTTACATATTATTATTGCATCTTTAAATATGTCTATATATACGAGTATATTCACTTTACCTGAAATATTATTAATTGTAGATTAATAATATAGGTACCTATTAGATGTAGTTCATTAAAGGAGAATTGGATCTGATTACACAATAATCTTGGCTAATAAATGTTAACATACGATTATTTGGTAAATACCTACCTTATATTAATTTATTAGACTACAATAAACTTCATGAGAATTGTAATTACGCTCTTGTTATTAGAAATATCATTATCAAGGTTTTCGTGAAAGTCATTTCGGATATAGTTCTTCTTTCAGAAATAGCTTTCTGATTACAAAAGCCTGAATCGAATATCAATATTGTTTTCCATTACTTCTGTCCTAGTTTTATACAGAGTGACAAGTGAACCTAGATCTTTCTGTATATAAGAGAAACTAGATTTTGAGGTTAAAATATTCGTAGAAGCTGGGGATTTTTCCCAAGGTTATTTAAAATATTAGGTAATAAAAGAAACTTCAAACTTGCCACTATCGAGATCTTTTTGTCGTTTTCCTAGATACTGTCGCACTTTGCGACGGTTTATTTGAAGTACCGGACTTTCTATCAATCAAATGCTTGATATCATATAATAGAACATTTTGATACAAGTGCAGAAAGTTTGTAATTGTGACCGAGGTGGAATTCACACGAGCCGTAGGCGAGTGTGTTATGGAGCCGAGGGCTACAGTGACAAATTTGCACGTGTCTCAAACGACTTTTGTCAATACACTTACGAAGAAATGAATAAACGGGGGTTGACCGGCGACTTGCGGGGGTCGACGCGTGCCCAGTCTGATACGATAAATGTAATAACATTGTGGTGGAGGAGAGCACGCGCTATTTCTGCACTAGTGCGGAAAGCAGTCTATTGTGTACCTAAAAGCGGTGGGATAAGAGCGGGTTTTCGAGTAAGTGTATTGAAAAAATCTTTTTACACCACCTGCTCGATAATGCCCTTTTATATGTCATACAACCATCACCTAAAGCAAGTCATTCTGTCCCTAGGGAGATAATGCAGTAAGGGCGATCCCTAGGGAATAATGAGATTTGAATTTGGAATGTCAAAAACTGTCAACATTAAGTGAATAAAAGTACGTGCATCAAACAACTTTATTCAAAATTCAAACGGGCCACTAACGAAAAAAAAGTAATTAAAAAGCAGGAGCATTATAGAAAATTTAAACCATAGAATCTTAGAATCGTGAATTTTGTTTGTTTCAAATCTCAAAACATTGAGTACGCAAACGTTGAGTGATAGTTAAGATCAACTTGTAAATAATACTTATATTTCTTTAATGTATTATTTGTTATCTCACAGATGGTGTAAAAATTAGAGTATCCTACACAGGGTTAAAGCTGTCTTTGTCTTGGGCGGCTTGAATTCCTCACTTCACTCAGGTTTCTTTATTAAATCCCTCGCGATGCTCGGGAGTTAATTATAATTTGCATAATTCTCCCTCACTGACGTTCGGGATTAAAATTAGCAACCTTCGTTTTGTTCGGAATTCAACATGCCACCCGCGACTTAAAGACACTGCTTTATCCCCTAGTCGCATAATCTACTATTATATACTTTTCTTCAAGATTCAATATTAGCACATCGCGCTAGAATGGTTATGTCCGAACTGAAAAAACTAGACATTTCTTTCTTCTACCTACTCAATTTTCAAACCTATTCTAGAACAAAAAAAAATTTAAAAGTATATTTTACATGCCAGTTCGTTAAGCTAACTCATGTGATCTCCTTTCGATATCACAGTACTCATATTTGAATTTATTCTTTTGTTTATTGCTGTGTTTGTTTTGTGACAAGTCCATATTCAAATTGAAAAAAAAAATCATAAAATATGCTAACTATAATGTAATTGTGTGTAAGAACTACAACGTAATTTTCCTTAAAATATTTTGTATTATAAAAGCAAGTTACACAAAAAGCCAGGTTTTCTCAAACAAAGATATCTCAGACTGGGTTTTGCTAGCGATTACCTCAACAAGGATGTTTTGTACGGAACCAAGTCGTTAGGGAGGCATGATGGTAATATATTTTTCTTTTACTTAGCTCTTGAAACTCAGGCTTTTCTGATATTATTTTCTCCGCAGCAAGTATGTTACATAAATAGGGAATAATCTAAAAAGGAATATGTTGTTTATGAAATCGTTTAGTTTTTACAAAACAAGGAAAAAAGACTATTTAAATTACCTTATTTAGAATAGTAATGTTGTTCACGGATGTATGTGATTAAAACAGCTTAAAAAATCACACAGAAAAAAAACTAGAAATATTTTAGGATTTATTTTCCTCAATGGTTCGTCTAAATTATTGTTACCTATGATTATTTATACAATGCTTAGTTAGCTGGTCAGTCTTGTATAACCCTCGTAATTATCTCAGAGGGTAAGCTTTTTCAAATTTTTCTCTTGAAAACTTCACGTTCCTTGAATTCCTCTTTCCGAGTTCGCAACAACAATTTTCCTGTAAATTAAATAAAAGGTTTCGTCATGAGAAAATTCCTCGATTAAGTTTTTAAGGTTCTGTTGATAAAAGGTTATCGAAGAGTGAGTACCTATTTGTATTTATTTATTGATCACAGTCTGAAAATTAATCAAACGCAAACTGAATATTAAAATTTATAACTATAGTTTAATATTACTAATTTGAATGCGCTTTCTAAACATACTTGCAGCTCATTTGGTGATAATTCAGGATTTTTATTTACAAAAAAATATCAAAAAGATGTATAATAATAACTTAGTAGAAATTCCAAGCCTAGAGCCAAGTTCCCACATAGCCACAGTTATAACTTAACGATTAAACTTTGACGCTAATTTGGAATGAAAATTATTTTGACTTTTATTTTGACATTTTTTATTATTTGACATTGTTATGTACCTTATCATTTGTTGACATATTTTATGTAACATTCTATAATGACTTGTAAGAATCCCTTACCAATAAACTACTATGACTATGTCTATAATTGTTGCTTCAACAATACTAATTACAAAGGTCGTATCTCATAATATTACCTGACACTTCCAGAACGAGGCCAATTATACAATTCCCCATCATTACCAGGAAGCGAAGCTATCAAAACAATTTTCAAGCAAAAATCCTTTAAAACATTTTTGGGAAAATAATATTTTGTACTTAGTGGTAATAAAAATTCTTTCGAATAATTAAATTAAGGGGTGTAATAAAAATAGCGGTCATCCTGTGTTTCACGTTGAAGTTGAAATGGAATTTCTGAATGCTCTAGGTAACATATTTGGTATGTTGAATGATAACATACTTATATAGCTAAGGGCTTATTTAAATAGTATGGGTAGGATGACAGAAACAGCCTAAATTCATATTGAAAATAAATGATTTTCATTAAATTAAATAGCTTTGATTTCATACAACCAAAATAAACAATATACTATCTACACAATAATATCTCTTGCACTTGGAAATCGCAGCGCAACGCTTGCAACATTTTTTCTCTAGCACACATGTGCAAATCTACGATGTCATACACCAAGTTACGCACACAAAGCCAAAACTAGTACTCACTCCTCTTACCCTCGGTACCTCACTTATTTCGTCGCTTTTGTTTACGACTGCTCCGTCTATACTTTTCTATTCGTCTGAGATGATGACATATCTACATAGTCTTAACTAACCATTTCAACTCAACAAAGGATCAAATTTAAATTAATTGATGAAACTCTGCAGACTTGATGAGTATCAAAATATAATGAAGATATAATGCGAAAATGCCAGTAAATTACCAGACTATGGAAGCCAAAATTAACAGTAAAGATTTAATTATACATTTCATTATATAAAAAAAAAATATACATATATCTGCAGAGTTGTTTTAGTAAAAACTTGCCCTGTGTATGACATACTTGAACATAACATAGGATATGAATATCAACTAATGTTGAGGTTAATCCGATTTTCATTTGACTTTAATAATATAATAATAATAATATTCCACAACCAATACACAACGCCGTCTAGTCCCAAGCTAAGCAGAGCTTGTGTTATGAGTACTAGACAACTGATAAACATACTTATATATTTCTAAATCTATACATATTATAGATAAATTAAACCCAGACACATGACAAATAATCGTGCTCATCACACAAATATTTGTTCTGGGTGGGAATCGAACCTACGACCTCCGGCACAGCAGTCAGGGCAAAAAATTTACTAAAAAAATGTAATACTTACAACAATCAACAGGCAAGACGCATAAACTCAATCCTTCATGGAACACATAACCAGACTTGCAGTCACAGCTGTTATACCGACAACCGCTGAAGCAAGTTTTGTTGACATCTTGGAAGTCGGAGCAAGAGTTCCCGCAGTGGTTACCACAGCCAGATGTGGCATTGTAGTCCCCATTGCAGCTAGCTGTAACAGTGAAGATGTAATAAGGGCTTTTTTAAATGAGGCGATGAAAGAAGGTGAAAGTTGGATTGGAAAAAAAGGGATATATGAGTTATACTCATTTGTTAGAATGAGCGAGTGTAAATTGTTGTGATTAGCTGAAAGAATTGCATTAATGTTCCCACTGCTGGGACTCAGGCCTCCTCTCTCTAGGAGAAGAAATGGGCCGTAATCCACCACGCGGGCCCAGTGCGGATTGGTGGATGTCACAAGTCTTCGAATTTTTGGTTCTAGGACATGCCGGTTTCCTCACGATGTTTTCCCTCACCGTTTTTGAGAGCAGTGGTGATGAAATAAATTACACAAAGTAGTAAGGGGCCGTTACCACTCGGCCACCACTGCTCTATTATTGTTTTATTATATATATATTATTAATAAATAATTATAACCGTTGACGTGTCTACTAGGCTTCCAGCCTGTTCTTTGTGAAAGTCAGTGAAGAGTCGTCTTCACTGACTTTTGAAATTATTTGTTCGAAAATATATGCCTGTGTCACTCAGTGTTTTTGATATTTTATTAGTGCAAGAACTTAAAATTGGTTTAGTAGTTTTTGAGTTTCCTCAAGCTGTACTCCATGGTTTCGTCCACTCTTATTGGTCATATCAGACTGGCCTGTTGGTCTAGTGGTTAGTGGCCCTGACTGCTATGCCGGAGGTCGTGGGTTCGATTCCCACCGAGGACAAATGTTTGTGTGATGAGCACGATCATTTGTTCTGTTTCTGGGTGTAATTTATCTATATATGTATGTATTTAGAAATATATAAGTATGTTTATCACTTGTCTAGTACCCATAACACAAGCTCTGCTTAGCTTGGGACTAGACGGCGTTGTGTGATAGTTGTGGAATGTTATATTATATATATTATATTATATACTCTTATTGAATATTGGGCATGATAATATATAACGTCTAGCCTTCATCGATTAATGGGTTAACTAACACTAAAACATTTTTTCAAATCGAACCGGTAGTTACTGAGATTATACGCGTTGAAACAAATTCTTCAGCATAATAATATTGAATTATAGTATATAGTAATCCATACTCCATACTAATATTATAAATGTGAAAGTAAGTCTGTCTGTCTGTCTGTAAGTCTGTTACACTATCACGGATAAACTGCTGAACTGATTTTGATGAAATTTGGTATGGAGTAAGCTTCAACCCTAAGGAAGACTTCGACTTCGAGTCCATAATAACCGTATTCACGCGAATGAAGCCGCTGGCATAAGCTAGTAGTATATAAGATATCAAACAATAGGTAATGAATTTAATATCATGACATGAGTATACATATGACATGTCTTAGCGCCTACGTGAGGTTTATGAACTAATGATGACGTTTAATGAGTATTACTAATGCACGTGGTTGGGTTTATAGTAAACGTTATAATAGAATTAGTTAATCCTTGCCTTTATTGTGGTTTCAATTATGAATATAGTACCTTTTCCTTCTGTTTTTCATGTGGTGAACAGAGACGGTTATTTGGTTTAACGTTTATCGTGTGTAAACTAATATTTTATATAAATATAATATAATATAAATACTCTACTACTTTCCTACAGCGCCATCAAGGCCCAAACTAAGCAGAGTTTGTGGTATGACAACTGATAAATTTATTTATATTTTTTCTAAATACATTAGATAAATTACACCCAGACACAGAACAAATGATCGTGCTTATCACACAAACACTTGCCCTGGGTTATAATCGAACTGACGACCATCGGCATAGCAGTCAGGGCCACTGACCACTAGACCAAAAGGCCTGTCAAACTATTTAAAAAGCAGACGACAGGTATTTCTTTTATTCTCGTGATCTGTTCCAGCTATTATTTATTACTTTTGGTCAATTTATCGGTCATAGTTTTGTTCTATTACTGCGTGTATCTAGTGGTTCTGTTAGTTAACTTTTGAACTGGCCCTCAGTTTTATTCTTCTTCTTTTCGTGTCAATATACTCAAACCAGGGGCGTAGCTACCGCCGTATCAACCGTATTTATGATACGGGGCCCACGAGCTATAGGGCCCCGACTTGTGCCATAATTCGTAATAAGTTCATTCATCAAAAATCTTAAATTCTCTTATTGATAGGAGGCCAGTAGTGAATGAATAATATCTATAAGATAGGCTGTCCTAATAGTTTTTAGCTCGCTCCGTTCGTTCCAGCTTTTTCTACGTAAGGCGATAATAAAAACTCAACCTAATTAAGTACCTTCAGATGATCCAATAAACGAGCTCATTTTTAACCGACTTCAAAAAGGATTATATGTTCGGTTGAATGTATGTTTTTTTTTAATGTATATTCACCAATTTCTCGGTCAATTGAAGACCGATTTTGAATTTTTTTTTTTTATTGAGATTTTATGCTTCCGAATTGGTCCCATAGAAATATTGTTATGATCTGGTCATGAACTTCGAAGATATGGAAAAGAACTCCTCATAGGATCACAGCAGAACCGTCGTAATAAGTAAAATTGCTTTGTTTATACGTGTATTCGATGACTAACTGAAATTAGAGGGGGTATATCTAACTGATCTGATGATGAAGCCTGAAGTTAGGCACCGGAACTCTGTAATAAATTAATGTAATCTAACCGTGTTTGGGATTATTAGAATTGTCATGAGATGCACTCTGGCTATAAGGTATTTAAGTTTGGCTGAGGGGTATTTTTAGTGGTGGTACCATAACTAAAAAGTGCAAAATAAAAAGCTTTTTACAAAAAAAAAAAAAACACAACCGACTTCAATGCAAAAAAAAAAACTGAAAAGTGCAAAATAACTTTAATTTCCGAAGTCGGTGTTAAATAACGAAGAGACAAAACTATTATCGAAACACCGACAATTTATGGGATTTCGTTTTTTTACTTTCGACTAAGTACACAAATATGATCAATAACGGTTACGGCTAGACACCCATTTTTTCGTACTAATTAAGAAATAGGGGTGGGGTGTATAATAATTTTTTCTCATTTAGTTTTTCAAGAAATATGCAAAAATATAAAATTTATCGCAAAACAAACGACATAATAACAAATTTTAACATATTAGTCAATATCAGTCTATCTTACAAAAATACCGTTTCCTTTTCTTTTTTTAAATTTATATAAACTCGTGCTTGACTGCGATCCCACCAGATGGTAAGTATGGCGGTTGTATGGGTAATGACTTTGACATCAGAGTCCATATCGAACTTTATTCTGTTTATGTTATTATCAATCGTGAAGCTAGATATGTATTTTTAAAATTTTTCCACATTAGTTTATCCGAGGTAAGAATGGTATTATTTAGCAAATAAATAAATACAAATCTCTATTGAAAAGTAGGCCAAGTAGGTTGTATGAACTCTGGGTACTCTACAATCATGGCGATCAGTCTCCCCTTTCAGGAGTGGCTAGTGAGGCGCCACGGCCTCCTCACTTTCCACTGGACGCAGGTTTTCACCAACATGGCCAGATCGGGAGATTCTTGTTTCAGATTCAGGTGAAAAAAACGCCTGGGTATCCACATTGTGCGGATTGCCCGAAAGACACGGTGGATCATATGGTGGAAATCTGGGCAGAGCACCGCCATGTCCTCGTGGAGGCGATTGGCGGCGGTCATGGTCCGGAGTGAGAGGGAATGGGAAGCGGTCGCCACCTTCTGTGAAGTGGTTATGCAGGCGAAGGAAGTGGCCGCAACTATGAGGAAACGGTAAGTCCGTTATTCCACACGCCCCAGCCACTGCCGAAGGAGACGCTTCGGACATTAGGAGTCGCTGGTCGACATCCAGCCACCATAGGTGCGGAAGGGAATTGACTGCTCGTAGTGTTCCACGCGTGTCATAAAGAGTTGTCTTTGACAAAACTGAAGGGGCCCAGTAGGGCCTAAGCCTGTTAGAGCTACAGGAACTTTTGAAAGAGTGAGCGTGCCCTTAGAACTAGATTGTGGTACGTAATGTATCTCGGCCGGTTTTCTTAGACGTGAGTTACTCCCCAATATCCCAGACCAGAGGACTTCTATGAGGATTTGAGGATTTCCACTCTGAAAAAAGGCCCATCTGAGATAGGTAGGTACACTAAAGAAGCAAAAGTCCATAGTAAGTACAGAAATAAAATCGTGTGAAGCGAGAAATGACGCCATCTAGCGTAAAACCAGATTGAAATGTTGCTATTGATAACATTACATTGTACTGTTAATAGATGGCGTCGCTGTGCTTAATTAATGCTTATTATTGTAGTACTTTCTTTTTGTTTCTTTAAATATTGAAATAATTTATAATTTATTTTAAATAGATGAAGATATTAAAATTGAATATCAATTTATAAATATTTGATTATCTATGTGTTAGTTTTCAAACTTGAGAGGGTAGGTTGAGTAAGGATTTATAAATAATAACTAGTAGGTAGTATGGAGTATAAATGATACTTAGACCAAAAAATTATGACTAAGCTCAATTGTTTGTTTGCCAAGTTAATTTCGATTATCTCGTCCCAGCGCCTTTCGTTAATTTTTTTTTTTTATCCAGGTGTATTGTCTACTTATTTTACCAAAATGAGTAAATATGCATTGTTATATAGATTTAGTAAAAAGAGCTCCAATAATTGCTAAGCATAATCAAGGTAAAAACTTGTCAGAAGACGCCAGAGAGACCAGTTTAAATGTAAGTAGTTTTTTTAACTCTTTTATATAACAAAAAACTCCTATATAATAATCATTATTGGGTATTATATATTTATGTTTTATTGTTGCAGAGAAAAAAAGTTGTTCTATGGATATGACGATTTGAAGAAGAGGGTTCTTTAAAACACCATCAAAAAGCTGGCAGACTAAAACTAATAAACATAATTTGCAGTGTCAAACCATGATAAGGGAGTATACGAAGAAAACGGACATCTGTCGACGAACCACTATGCTAGTTTATTTGACACAAGCGTTGGCACTGTCCGTCGGAGGCTTGCTTACAGAAAACCATAAAAGGGCAAGATTGCAGTTTGCTTTGGATCACATAAACTTTGATTAGAGTAATATCATGTTTACTCATGAAAAAACTTTTAAGTCCAGTGAACACGGACGGTTTTGTTTGTGGCTACAAGATAATAAATAATTATAATACTGATTTAATATTATTCACTCAGTACTTATTCTCTGTATTAACTGGAGACCTTGTTATGTGTGTTTAACTTAATATCCGTAATTAATACATTAAAAAAGTTATGAACACTTGATATGTTGTTGTGCAATTTTATAGTTTTTAGCCTACATTTAATCTTTTTGATCTTTGTGATAAAATTATCTGGTCTTTTGTTTGTTTTTGTTAAGGTTACATAAGCTTCAATCCTCTTTCCAATATTGGAAACGAATACTTAAGCTATGGCCTCAATAAGAAATTATATATAATATTATAATCTTATTCGGTGATTAATAAGCGGTGATTGTTAAATTTGAATAAGAGATTGTAAGAAATAAACATATTATTTTTTTAATAGTGCTTTTTTGTTTGATGAGCCTGTTTACCAGCATTTTTGACGTCTTGCTGAGTAACTACCCACTTGAATATTATATTAGAAATAAATATCCACTTGTTAACTTTGATATAATATTCCTACCGATTTCTTTAGTTTGTCATTCATAACTTACAAAAACAGTGAGTACTACGTGAGATTTGAACTCACGGCTCATTGATTTACGCATCTATCTGCACATGCTAAATCACTAGGTCAACATGACTCTAGTTTGAATGATGAAATTATGAACTACAATCAGTTGTTGACGACAATGATGACGCAAGTGTCTATTATTTGTTGAACTAAAAGTCAAGTTTATACTTTGTGAGATTGCCTTTGGTCGCTACTTAGCTGTGAAGAAACCAACGCCATCTAGTTTAATTTTGTAAAACTTAAACTTTAACGTGCAAGGGAAAATAGGCGTTAAGGTACCCAACCACTTCTAAAGGTTCACTGTACATAATGCGTAGTTACATACGTGTTTTTGTGCTTTGTTTCCTTGGAATTGTCTATTAAAACTTGAAGTAACGTTATGTAAGGAAAAGTTGTGTTTGTTAATGACGTCATATACGAGTTGCAAAATTCGCTCAACTAAGGAAATATTTAGTTAAAACTTTATGTACAATATTGCTACCTACATTAATGCCACATAATATTTTCTGTCATTCGTATAGCATTGTTGTAAGCCTACCACCATTAATTTACTCTATTCTGAGTAAACGTATACGGTTAACATCTACCTTACAAACATCTGTACAGGATACACGATCCTGAGTGCACACTTTCCGGTCCACACCGGTAAGTGGCTTTCCTACCACCTCTGAGGAGACCCAAAATTGATATATTATTATTGGACTATCTATTGAAACTATCATTGAAGACCATAAATTATTTATGATGCCACGTTGCCGAACGGTTCTGCGACGTAGGTATGGCAACTATTTCGCGAATACTAGTCGCACTCAACACTTTCTTGAATGTCTGTTGATTTGCGAGTAGACTGAGTGAAAAGCTTATTTATAAAATAAATGTATTGCGATTTTTGTATTATATTATCTTTAAACTCCTTTAGTCTGTCTTATAGTCAGTGTAGCGACATCTATGGCATCTCACAAGAACTACGAAATTCTGCATCGGGAAATTAAAGTTCTCCATGCGATTTGAACAGATATGACAGCCCGAAATTATCTATGTGGCAGTTGCCCACACCAGACATAACACCCGTCTGGTCGGAGGATCCTCCCTTTTCAATGAAGGTTTACGGGACATTACTCTCTGTTCCACATACCTCCAAACCAGTAAAAGTCTGACATGTTATCTCACTGCACCTAGAGAGGGAAAATTTATTTGATGATTTCCACCCCAAAAAAAACCCTACTGATTCACACTGATACCCAAACAATCTGCTTTTCAGACTGCCACAATAACATTCCCTGGGTTTAAAACACATAACTACTACATGGATTCTCTCAGATCTATCTCGAAGTTACCGTGGACTACAAACTATCGTTTAAAATATTTTGTGCATTTTTCAGTATTTTTCATAGTAATGGTTGATTTTAGCTTTCTATGTATTTTATTCGTGTACGTTTTGACGATTATTAATTTTAATATTATATATTTGATGCTTTTTGATGCTTAAAAGATTGCACGTAGCGGAGATGAGAATGTTAAGATGGATGTATGGTGTGGCGAGAATGGATAAAGTGAGAAATGAGTATATTAGGGGAAGTGTGAATGTGGCGCCAGTGACTGAAAAGTTGAAAGGGAATCGTTTGTCTTGGTATGGTCATGTGAAGAGGAGGAATGAAACGCATGTTACTAAAAGAGTTATGAGTTTACATGTGGATGGATGGAGAGGGAGAGGGAGACCAAAGAAAAGATGGATAGATCGTGTGAAGAGTGATATGAAAGAAAACGAAGTTAGTGATAGCATGACGAGTGACAGGGCAGAATGGAAGAAAGAAACGTGTTGCGCCGACCCCAAATAACACGGCACAAGGGCAGGAAGATGATGATATTTGATGCTTTATATCTACAAGTATTAGTTTTTTTATAACCTAAAGCTTCACTGGGATATAATGTCTCGTAGTATTTATTTCGCTTCTGTACCATATAAAATATAAAATATTTTCTACATAAATAAGCAATCCAAAAGATTCAACTTACGGCAGTCCGTCTTCGGTATGCAAGTTCCATTGGCATCGCGAACCATGCCGTCTATGCATACACATTCCGGTTTGCAGAGGGAAGTGGCCCCCCCACAGCGGATCGGGTGGCCCAGGTCATCACATGTTTTTGGCCCACAGTGAGAACACTCAATATTCACTTCATTTTCTTTGCATACTTCCCGTTTCACGACTGGAAAAATAAGGAGATTATGTTATTATGTGAATTCCACAATTCACATAATATGGCAGATTTATTTTTATAAAAATTTCAAATATTAAATACTTGTTCGTGGTGTGGCTGTTTATTATTTCATGTTAGAAAAACCACTTTTGAGGCCAACGTCTTAAATACCCTACAGAAAAATTTAGGAGTCGAATCAATTGACCCCGACATTTGATTCATTAGGTAGGTACAAAAAATGTTCTTGAAAAACTTTTATCCGCTTGGGTGGAGCACTGCTATGTTGTGTTGTGTGTTCGACGGCGGCGTTGGCGACTTCTCGCGCCATGCCATAGTTCAGCCCATGGCCCGGAGCGAGGAGGAATGGCAGGTGATCTTCTACGAAATAGTAATTCTTTTTCTTTTTCTTTTCGTGTCGATGTACTCTAACTAAATTTTATCTGACCAGTATTTGGCAGTTTCTACGGCTCTGTTATTGGAAATAGTAATGCTCGACTACCAGTCACGGTAGGCGGGAGCTTGCGGACGACGAGCAATGGGTAGCTCGCCGTCCGGCCGGCCGGTAATCGTCCGGGCTCAAGTCGTCGACAGCACGTAGTGTTTCACGCGCTCTTCAAAGATATGTCAATAAACCGTAGGGGGCCAGCAAAGCCGACGTCCGCTAGGTCTGCGGGGATTTTCTGAAAAGGAAACTCGTGATCCTAGAACGTAAAGGGCAACTGAAGGAACACACGTGGGTTTTGGGGACAGTAAAAGTTTAACACTCCCTCTTGGTCCAACCACAGCGAAAGAATTCATAAGGTATAGTAGGTTATGACCATGTTATGACAATCAAAATATTTCGGACTTGACAATCTAACTTTATCAAAAACCTCAGATCAAAAATATATCGGAAATATACGTGTTATGAACGATAAACACTCGATCGTAGAAAAAAAAGTTTGGATGCCATTCTTCCGAATAGGAATATCGGAATTCCTGCATTAAAAATGTACCTACGTCAGCGAAATTAAATGATTGGTGGCAAGGGGATGCTGTTCTGCATTTTGTTCAACTCTAGGAAATAGAATTTAATTTTCAACGAACTATACAGAAAGATTAGCTTTATCATTTTCATTCTATTTGCTTTTTAAAAGTAGGTCACTAAATGAAGTGCTTTTAGAACTGTAAAACAAAATGTGTTGTACCTGACGATATTAAACAGCACGTCTTTGTACCACGCGTACACTGCAACTAGTTTTTTATTACTAGGTACGTAGAATATGAACAAGCAAAGTGTTCACTTTGGGGAATAAAAAACTTGGAAATTCATGTACAACTTTCAAGAACATATAAATGTAAAAAGTTTAGGAACTAAGCACGTTTATTATGTACATGGTACATACTATCTTGTGCTAGTAGCTTCGCACGCGTAAAACTCGAAGAGTATCCCATGAGAATGTACTACCGGAAGAAAAAATCTTACATCTCGTTTCAGGCCATGTACCAAGTTTTACCCAAAATTCAGCCATTGATGAGCGATTGATCAATAAACATCCAAATACAAAGATTGCGCATCCGTAAGTGTACATATTATAAAACAAAGTTCCTCACTACGTCTTTTTTTTTTTTCTTTGGGAAAATCATCCAATGACATCTCCGCTCTTAGGCGGAGCGTGAGATAGTGTCAGACTTTTACTGACTAAAACCCACTCCTGTTCTTTCTTTGCCTTCGTTCCTGCGCGCCGGGGTTCTCCTTCGCATTACCCATGGCCCCAGTAGGCTTCGACTCTGTCGGGCCCCTACGGTTTTGCTGACATCTCCTTGAGGCTCGCACTATGCGCCGTCGACAACTTGGGCTCAGTCTGGATGGTTACCGGACGGTCACGAGCAATAGGTAGCACGCCATCCGCAAGCCAGCGCCTACGGTGTCTGGAAATCTGGATCGAGATCCCGGCGGCTGGGGCGTGAGGGCCGTTTTCTCGCTTGTGCGGCCGCCTCCTTTGCTAGCATTACTGCTTCGCAGAAGGAGGCGACCGCCTGCCACTCCTCCTCGCTCTGGACCATGACCTGTACCAAGGCCCAGTGCGAGAGATTACTGCCACCGATCACGAGGGCACGGCGGTTCTCTACCCAGGCGGGGCACACCTCTACCGTATGCTCCACCGTGTCCTCCGGGCGGTCCACACAATGGTGGCACCCAGGCAGGAATCTCCCGAACTTACCATGTCTGGTGAGGACCAGCGTCATGTGAAAGGTAAGGATGCATCCATGCAGGCATGTTGTCTCTTCAACCACTCCTCAAAGAGAGGACTTACTGCTATAATTGTGGTGTGCCCAAGTTCCTCACTACGTCTGTCTGTATGTATGAATACGATAAACAAAGAATATGCCGAACAGATTTTCATATTGTTTTTACCAATAGACAGCGTGGATCATGAGAAAGGTCTAGATTTATAATACATTTATATTACAGCAGAAAATAGCCGATAATTTCAGAGATTTGAAACATCAGTGCAAAGCTAGGACAGGCAAGTTTCTAATATTAGTAAGAACGTACATAAAAAAGCTGAAATTAAATGGAAGACTGCGTTTACACGGTACGAGTTCAATCGATTTACATATGAACGGATAGATTCTTCGCTGGCATTGTGGGAACCACTGATCCGAGAGGTTTTGGAAGTTTGCTTTTCGATTGCACTACATTTTCGCTTCAGATGTGGCAAAATATATTTAAAAATAAAGGCCGTAGACTACCACCTGTATTATGTTGTTCTTACGATCCATCCTAAGGTTGCCTGGCAAATATCGCTGTTAGCAATAAGACCGCCATTGTACCCATAGATTTAAGTTTATGTATAAGTTGTGTTAACTTTTTTGGTGTACAATAAAGGTTATTCTTTCTATTACTCTCAAAACGGTGAAGGAAAACATCGTGAAGAAACCGGCATGTCCTAGAACCAAAAATTCAAGACATGTGACATCCACCAACCCGCACTGGGCCTGCGTGGTGGATTACGGCCCATTCCCTCTCCTAGAGAGGAGGCCTGAGTCCCAACAGTGGGAACATTAAAAGGCCGACTATGCTATATATAAAGGTTATTCTATTCTATTCTAATAGAACACTGTACAATAAGACTTACAAAGTGAGTTTTTGAGTAAAAATTGAATATCTGAACTACTTTTTAGCAGTAAAATTCTTAAATTCATTTGATGATAGACAACGCACAGCATGAAATTGCTGTATGCATAGAATTTTGCACAAGATTTTTTAATAAATATATTTACCATGTATAATCGGGCACATGGCATGTTGTGACATAATTAACATTACAATTGTAGGTGAAACGTTAATGTTGTATAAACAAATGAACTCTAATTCTTAACTGAATATAATAAGTAGGTTATTAGCATCTGCCACCGTTACACCGGCTTCGTCCGCGTGAGACTAGAAAATTATCCCACGGATACCTACTCCCAGGATATTTTTATTTCCAGAAAAATGTCTACCCGTTTGCTAAATTTCATCCAAATCTGTTCAGCTGTTTGAGCGTGAAAGAGTCAGAAACATAAATACACACATACAAACTTACACTTTTAGGTGGGTTTTCCAGGGACCCGCATATTTCGATATTTGGATGGTCAAATTTCCATATCTATAGTACGTATCTCAACTATTTAATTCAGAATGCGTGCATACCGGCAAACTACGTGTTTCTTGCTCTTCCTCATAAAAATGCAACGGGAAAGATTTGCAGTAGGATGTTATAGGTATCTTGCATTCCTTTAGTAGATATATTTTACAGTATACAATAATATACGATGAGTATCTTAGTAAGTGTCAATATTTAGAAAGTATTCTCAGGGAATTTATATAGGGTAATAAAAAATCGGTCAAGTGCGAATCGGAATCGCTCACCGAGGGTTCCGTCCAGTACGTTCTAACCTTACATAAATTAATAGTTTTTCCCCGGATCACTTCACCAAGATTTTTCCGAATCGCAAAAGAGTAATTATTTTCTGATGTAATAACAAAATTAAGGTTTCAAGAATTGCCCGTTTATTTGTGCTTTTTTTTTTAATTGTTGTAAACCAGTGCTTGACTGCGATCCCACCTGATGGTAAGCAGTGATGCAAACATTGATGGTGAGGCTCACTAGTTTATTAAATGCCTATTCACTCTAGCCTTGAAGACACCTAAATTATAGTTGGACGGGAAGACCGCAGCAGGAAAATTGTTCCAGTCTTTCGATGTACGCTATGACAGCTTGCTTTTTGGTAAATTTCGGGATTTTAGGTCAACAGAAAGTACCTTATAGAATTCCTTGCGAGAGTCAAAATATACGCCATTAACGAAAAATAAACGGCCCTATCTTTAGATTTGCTTAGAAGTTTGAATTTTTCACTGCTCCAAAGGGTAAAAGACCTGAGTATTTGATATTAATTTCAGTTTTATCCCAGACGTTATTGAGAGTTAAGGACATACGGACAACAATGTCCTGTAAGGGTTCTGTTTTTGCCGATTGAGGTACAGATCCCTAAAAATCACCACGTGCTAAAAAAAATCCGATAGTGATTAGAGCACAGATTTTTTCCAGCGTGAGCATTTTCATATAGGACACGACAGCGCAAAAATTGCTGACAAAATGAATGTCAAAGTCAAAGTCAAAAGTTTTTATTTCACATAGGCTTACATAGGCACTTAAAACGTCAGAAGTTAGTGCACGGTTTCAAATTGGTCGTTTTCTATGGAGAAGAACCGGCAAGAAACTCCATGGTTACACTTTAAAAAAAAAGTGGTTGTTTACAATATTTTCATATAACAGTATTAATAGGTGATCCGAAAACATTTATTGTTGCGCCTAAAAACTACCAGTTTGTAATTTGGACTGCTTATATCTGATTAAGTTCCCAATACTTAAAAGTAAGTAAAAACATAAACAGAACAACGCAAACTTACCTTCACTATGTATAAAATAAACCCAATAGGTGGTCACAAGAACTATCACAAACAACTTAGACATCGTTAAAAACAAACGTCCACTACAACCGTCGAATACAACTAGAATGACAATAACATTTCCAAACAACTATAATATATTTTAATTCAACTCCAGACTCTTGACATTCAACTTTTTCCTTTTGAATGAGTAATTCACAACATTACAAAATCTGACATGACGTTTTCCTTTTATTTCTTGACGTAGTCCAAGTTCGATTGCAATCTTAGTAATTAATTTGTTTGTTAATATTTGAATGAAATCGCGTTTAATTTGACATGGTCATTGTCTAGTTAAAAGGAAAAATCCGCTTAAATCACGTGAAATTTTGCTCGTCTTTTGTTTTTGCTCGCATTTTTCCTTGTGATGTAGGGTAATGTCCTTTCCTATGGCTGTGGTGATAAGAATGCGGTATATGTGGGGTTATCTTATGAGTATGAGCACGTCATTCAAGTATTTATGTTTGTGCTGATAGTTCGGAATTTACAGAATAATAGTTGGATACTACTACTATTTAATTTTCCTCTTAGCTTAGTTTTTAATAACAAAACACTCCTTTTAAAATTGATAAATTTCATCTCTAACAAGGATCACTTTTGCCTGGGAATAAGATTTTGAATAAGAGGCAAATTCAAATAAAGAACAAATAAAGCTGTCACGACTTCACGACGCCATTAGTGATTTTTGAAAATCGAATAACAATATGTGCAAAATATGCTGTTCAAAATGCGAACACGAAAATTCGGCAAAAGCCAAATATGAAATTCTAAGAAATGGTACAGTGACAAAATATCTCCGAGCAAAGACAGTTTCCCCTCAATTCCCTCTATTTGTCTCAATATACTCTCGGCGTCTATCGGATTTCTTTTCAAAAGCCTCTTATCCCGTTTCCTCTGTGTTTATAGTTTTTGGCCGAATAGTGAAGTGATTGAATGCTCAGGTATAGCTATACGTTTTTATATCCTTGATAGTTTTTGATCTTAATATAATATCGGAATTTGAAGAGGTCTAGACGTTTTCATCAGATCTAATTTTATCTAAACTTTAGAAATAAAAATATAATTAAGATATCTAAGTAGGTATAATGATAAATTTGCTTTTTTAGCAAGTTCGACGATATAGTTTGTGAAAAATATGGTCAGAGGCCCTTTTTTAAGGGTGGAAATCATCCAATGGGTTCTCTCGCTCTAGGCGGAGCGAGAGGGCGTGACAGACTTTTACTGACTAAAACCACACCTGTGTCTTTCAGTTGCCCTTTGCGTTCTAGGACTACGGGTTTCCGTTTCAGAAATTCTCCACGATCGTCAGACTACAAGCTCATAACGACATCCATGATTTTATGACCTAAACTAAATTATTGAAATTTTAACAGGTCATGGTAAGGCCCCTCGCACTCCGCCCAAGAGCGAGGGATGTCATTGGATGATTTTCCCGCCGAAAAAAAAAATGTTAAGGCCCCTGACATATCATCTTTGTAAAAATCTTTTTTTGTATTTATATGTAACGAAAGATATTATGTATTTCACTGTTATGTATTCGCAAATTCTTTATTGCTTATAAATGTTATACAACTGTAGTATTAGATTCGGTTTTACCCTATAATATATTAGTTCGCTGTTGTGAGTAAATTGTAAACAATTTCAATGAACAGGGGAGTTCATTAACTGAAATGTCAATATAGCTCGCATTTGTAAATAAATTCTCTTGACAAATACACTCAGGGAAACACTTTTGTTCCCTATATTACAGTTTTCTGAAGAGACTCACAGGAGGGCAATTATAGCATACGTCATTGGGTTTTTTAGGGGCTACCCATAAATTACGGCACATGTTAAGGGGAGAGGAAGGCCGACTAAGTGTGACTTTGTGTGACACGAGGTAGGTGTCTATAACTAGACACGATATTTTATGTTACAAAAAACTTGAAAATATTTAATACTTTTTCTGTGCCGAGATGTTGTTGTTGTGTTGATTTTATTATTATTATTTATAGTTTATTTCAACGAAATATTATTTAACTAAATTAAGTTAAATTGTTAAATCATAATAGATAAATTTAATAAATTAGATTAGATACATTATTAAAATTAACCGACATCTAAGCAGGTACACACAGTAAAATAATTCTGACACTATCAGATTATTACATAGGGTCAGTCGAGTCAGAAAAGATGCCTTGAGTCTCCTCAAGAGTTCGATGATTTTATATGTAAAATTGCAAAACACTTGTTGTTACTCTAGAAACGGTCTCATAAAATGTGATCAACTGTGACAAGGACGAAGAAGGGGTCAAAAAATTATGAAATTTGCTTGACATGATTTATGGTTGGCCCCGTACTGGTAATTGGCACTGCAACATACGACACGACAAATTGATGTAGGTATACGGAATCGTCGTGAAAATAAATTGGCAACTCTTGAATGTTGACTTAGAAAGACAATTCACAATTTATATTGTCATCGAACATTCATCTATAAGTGTGTTGATCAAAGGAAGGAGATGAAAATGTTCAGATGGAAATGTGGTGTGACGAGAATAGATATAGTGAGAAATGAGTTTATTACAGAAAATTTGAAAGTGGCGCCAGTGACTGAAAAGTTAAAGGGGAATCGTTTGTCTTGGTATGGTCATGTAAAGAGGAGGGATGAAACGCATATTACAAAAAGAGTTATGAGTATAAATGTGGATGGAGTAGAAGGAGAGGGAGGCAAAAGAAAACATGGATGGATTGTGTGAAGAGTGATATGAAAGAAAAGGAAATTAGTGATCGCATAACGGGTGACAGGACAGAATGGAAGAAAAAACCGACTCCAAATAACACGGGACAAGTGCAGGAAGATGATGATGATCAAAGGAAGGAATGAAAGGTAGTCTTTGTCCAGCAGTGGGACGTACAGGCTAGATATAATAAATATAGTAAGAATAATGTTCATTATTACAAAACAGGGCAAGTGCGAATCGGACTCGCGCACTGAGGGTTCCTTACAAACTTACCTATGAAAACAGTTCGATTCCCGAATTAAGTTACAAAGATTTTTCCGAATCGAAAATGTTTTCAGATTTTCCCTATATTTGTGCTATGAGGCCTTGCTTCATGCTAAATTTAAGGATTCTAGGTCAACGGGAAGTACCCTATGAATTTTGATTCCCTTGAGAGTCTCGAAATACACGTTTTTTGCGACATAAACGGCCGTATCTTTTTTTTTCAGTAACTCAAAAATTTGTTTTTTTTACAGCTTCACGAGATCACAGACCTGAGTATATGGTTTTAATTTCAACTCGATACCTCCACGCGATCCTGAGATAAAAGGTCTAAAGGGACAACAAAGTGATTTTTTATGGGTTCTGTTTTTTTCTTTTGAGGTACGGAACCCTAAAAAATTACCTTAGAACTAGTATACAATAACTAGGTATAATATATCTGTAGGTAACTGAAAATCATATTTTTTCATTACTGGATGGTGGATTATATTACAATTCCTTCCTGTCAGGTGGATATGTATTAAATTGGTAACAGAAAAATATTATTAAATATATCATCAATTTTGATTTTTTAACCGATATTCTGGGTGTTTTTGGTTGGTCCCGGTAGTCATGCGAAGATCATTGATAGCCTTTACAGATATTCAGATACTTGAAAGTCTGACTATCAGTCTATTCAAGGAGTATCGTATTGCCTAGTAACTGGACTGTGGGGTCTGATAGGCAGTCGCTCCATGTACACGGGTATTTAGAAGCATCCGGTTAGACTAAAAACAGACCTCAAGATAGTTGCGAAAAGACTAGTGAGATGATACGGGGTGTTTTTGAAAACTACAATAAATTTGCAGAAAACACTGAAAGGAGCATCCAACATAAAGCCCTCCCTACAAATACTGACGCGAATCTGACTAAAGAGGTTAGATAGAAAACAACCATTCACAAGTTACAAGAATATAAATAACGCTAGCGAAAGCCGAAGCTGTTGCAAACTACTTAACTTTTTACGTCAGTGTAATCTATTTTAGTCGTATGAAGGAGCTAAGTGTAGTCAGAAAACTTCTAGGAAAATAAATATCGTCGAATAAGAGCAGTTCGAGTAACTCAGAAGTTGTGTGCGGAAGTAGTTTGAGTTTCAAACGTACCAGTGTGTTCGTTTAGTGAAAACAGGTACAGTACTCCCATGTGTAAAGAGCTTTTCGAACCAGTTTTGTGTATGTTTAAAACGTTTGTGAAGTTGTTTGAAAGTTCACTATTTGAGTGAGCGATGCGTTGCTAATATTGAAACTTTGATCAACTTTTCGCTGAATGACTGTTTATTGCTTGAATTATTTATAAACGTGATTCCGTTTGTAGCGAGTAGTGTTGTTTGCTTGTAATTTAAGGCAGGCGTTATCCAAATTAATATCGTTCAGAGATGAAATTGTGTTAATATGTTTGTTTAAGTTATCTATCTATATATATAAAAGGAGAAACTGACTGACTGACATATCAACGCACAGCCGAAACTACTGGGACTAGGAGCGTGAAATTTTGCACAAGGCTTCCTTTTATAACGTAGGCGAGCACTAAGAAAGGATTTTCCAAAATTCAGCCCCTAAGGGGGTAAAAAGGGGGGATTTTGTATGTATGCAATTTTTTTTTTCGTGGGCCAATGAACTCAAAACTTAGTACAAATATTAACCTAAATTAGTTATAAAGTTTACGATATTTTTTTTTTCAGTTAACCCTCCAGTGCAAGATTTAGGGGGTGTTAAAGTTTGTATGGAAGAATCTTATTTCTTGGGTTAATAAACTTGAAACTTTGCACGAATACACTTAAATAAATAATAAAGATACGCATTAGTCGATTTCCAAAACTACTCTCAAATTACGGTTTAGGGTCAAGTCAAGTGTTCTTTATCGTGTTCAGGATTTTTGAAGTCTTACTGCGCATCCTAATTTACTCGCGACTCGGTGTTAGAAATTAGAAAAACAAGCTCTAACAGAGCAAATAGCGATTATTTATTTTACGGAAAGATTTTACATAGTGGTTTATTTTACTCAAAAATGAGGGTAAAAAAATAATTTAATATAATACTTTCTCAAACAATAATACAATATTCATCCCTGTATTGGTGAAATGTTATCATCCATGTTTGTATAAAATATTTTATTCTTTTTCCATTGTGATAATCTAATCCTATAATAACGTATCAGTTATGTGATTTATATACGTACAATGACATCTACTGACACAAATTGGTACAAACGAAAACATAAAGTTAATTACAAAACAATATTTTTTAAACAGTCTTACGTAACATTTTGAATAATAATAAAATTAAGATAAGTAACTGGATGTAAGATTTAGTTGGTATGGTATTTTCGAAGTTTATCGTAACGGTGAATTGTATGTAAATGCAGGTACTCCAGGTTACCTGATAAAACGTCTTCGCTTTACACAAAATCTTTCAAATGATCATTTCGATGCTTGCTTTTCATATGAAGAACTTAATCCTACAGGCGTTGTTAATTCTGACAAGGAAAGTATAAATGTGAAGAAAACGAAATATGATGAAGTACCTACGATATTGTGCCACTAAATTCCTTAGATTCATATTCAGTAATTTCTACGGACATTCCTTCACAGTCCATGACGGCATCACAAAAAAGAGGACCAGATATAGAAACAAAACAAGGAAGATTCAAGTTAGACGAGCTCAGAAAATATACTCAGAAAATAATTCTTTGGCACACCGGAAAGCTGTAGGCAATTATCAAAAAAAACACACCGAAATGCCAAATGAAAAATAGCCGCTGAAAATTACCAGCAAGCACATCCTGAAGTACACAGAGCAGCGCAGTCCCGCTTCAATATACGTGTTGTTACACGGTCATGGAAGATCAAGTATCTTTTAGGAAAATATAAACCTGAATTAAATTACGAATTTGATGATGTAGTTTCAATTGATGATATGAATCATAAATGTTGTTGGTGTAATGCGTTTAAATGGAAAGACGAAACTCCTGAGATGTGTTGCAGCAGCGGTAAAGTTTAACTCAAATTATTGAGTACACCTCCCGAACCCCTTTACAGTTTGATAATGGATCTCCATCCTGATCACAAACATTTTACTTCGACATTCGTAAATACAACAATTGTTTCCAAATGACGTCGTTTGGTGGGAAACCAGTTGGTGGAGATGGATATATGCCAACCTTCAAAGTACAGGGACAAGTTTATCAAGTTTAATTGGCAGTTTATTGTCAGAACCCGGTCAAACAGCTCAGTTTTTACAAATTTATCGTGGGTGAAGATGAAAGAGAAGCAAATTTAAGATGCTGTAATTTCCCGCAATTAAAACCAAATTTAATAAAACAACTGCAAAAAATGTTGCACGAAGTCAATCCTTATATCAGGGACATGAAGAGTACCATTGACAGAATTCCTTCCTCCTGTAAAACTTTCAAGTTAGTTATACATGCCGAAAAACAACCACCACACAAATGAATTAAGTTGCTTTGGTGTTATTAGATCAACAGTTCGAGCGTCGCGATATAATTAGTAAAATACATCGCTCATACGATGCTTTGCAATATCCTGTAATGTTCAGCCACGGAGAAGACGGTTATTCAATTGCTATTCCACAGCGAGACCCGGAAACAAAATTACTTCAGAAAAAGACAGTATCAGCATCGAGCTTTTATTCATACTACATCATGGTCAGGGAAAATTAGGAAAATTACCATCTTCACTTTGATGCTCATTTTAGCTAATATTTGGTAGATTAGTACGAAAAACTGAGAGACTAAATTTCATTAGAAATAATCAGGCAAAGTTACGCTCCGATAGCTATATCCACCTTAAGGACGCCATCGGTAGACAAGATGTTGACGCTCATCAGCTGGGTCAAATAGTGGTATTACCGTCCTTTTTCACCGGTGGGCCGAGATACATGCACGAGCGAACTCAGGTCACTATGACTTATGTACGTCATTATGTCTAAGCAACCCTCGGTGGAAAAAATTAAAGAAAAATTGTTTCCAGTTCAAATGTTCTTTTTAGATGCACCAGGTGGGACTGGTAAAACATACCTTATCAATTTAATTTTAGCAAAAGTAAGAAGTACTTGCGGAATCGCTTTGGCGGTCGCGTCTTTTGGGATCGCCGCACATTATTAGTTAGGTGGTCGAACTGCACACTCTGCTTTGAAATTGCCTCTTAATTTATCAAATGTAGTGACGCCAATGTGCAACATTTCCAAGCAAAGTAATCTTGCCCAATTGTTACGTAAAGCAAAAATAATAGTCTGGGACGAAAGCACAATGGCGCACAAAAGAGCTATTTAAGCATTAAATAGAAGTCTACAGGACATACGAAGCAACGACAACTTAATGGGTGGTATGACAGTATTGCTGGCAGGAGTTTTTTTTTTTTCGCCAACCTTTACCAGTTTAAAACGATACCAAAAGGGACACAAGTAGATGAAATGAAAGCATGCATTAAAAGATCTCACTTATGGCCCTATACTAAAATACTTAAATTAACGAAAAATATGAGAGTACATCTCAGAGGAGACGTCTCTGCAGGAGAATTTTCAGACCTTTTACTCCAATTAGGAAACGGCAAGTACCAAGAATTAGATGGGGTTATAGTCATACCAGAAAAATTATGCGCGGTAAGTACAGTCGAAAAGATGATTGAAAAAAATTATCCTGGTGTGGCTCAAATAAAAGACAAACCAATGGAATGGCTAAGAGAAAGAGCTATATTGACGCCTATAGTGTATAGTTCAATAGACACGGTGGTAAATGCAGACGAAGCAGTCCACTATCCGGTTGAGTTTCTGAACACTATTAATCAAGCCGGCCTTCCATACCATAAAATTGCACTGCGTGTGGGCACACCCGTGATGTTGCTTAGGAACTTGAAGCCTACGAAGTTATGTAATGGTGCTAGGATGCAAGTAAAAAAATTTTAACCGGGTCTGCCCAGGGAGAAACAGTGTTCATACCGCGTATTCCATTAATCCCGAACGACCTTCCTTTCGAATTCAAAAGACTACAGCTTCCTTTGAAAGTTTGCTTTGCGATGACAACAAATAAATCACAGGGCCAAACCCTTAAATTTGTTGGAGTCGACCTGCACCAACCCTGTTTCTCGCACGGGCAGTTCTACGTGGCATGCTCGCGCGTGAGCTCACCTTGCAGTCTGGTGATTCTGGCAGCGCCCTCTAGAACTATGAGGAATGTTGTTTATAAAGAAAGCTTATAAAAACCTTATCTCATTGAATTGTGATAAACTTTTCCAATCTACTCTTTAAGTTTGGAAGTGTTTTAAGGGTTGAAGTCCAAACGCGATGTGCGCGGACGTAGTCGCGGGCAAAGTGCTAGTCTATATATAAAAGGAGAAACTGACTGACTGACATATCAACACACAACCGAAACTACTGGGACTAGGAGCGTGAAATTTTGCACAAGGTTTCCTTTTATGTCATAGGCGAGCACTAAGAGAGGATTTTTCAGAATTCACCCCCTAAGTGGATGAAATGGGGGTCCAAAGTTTGTATGGAGAAACCTACGCGAGCGAAGCCGCTGGCAGAAGCTAGTTTATTTATATAATTAAACTTCATGTACAGTAGAAGTGGTAACAAGGCATTCTCTACCAGTCAACCGTTGGGTTAAAAAAGATAACACTGTAATAGATGTGCACTGTTAATAAATAATTAATATTTCAAATAGAATGTAGTATCATTAAATTAAGTTACTTATAATAATAAAATACATGTATATAAATGCCAATATTATAAACTAATAAAATTTTTGATAAATATCAAGTCATTATAATCAAGAGAATTAAAATATAACAATAATGACGAAGACCGAACTAAGGCAGTGGTCCGACCGCCGGCGAGAAAACGACTAACTATCAGCGATTTTCTCTCAAGAAACGCACAATAAATGTACATTCCGTGTAAACGAAAGAGATGCATATATTAAAAGTTGCTCTCTGACTGTTCATATTGCCGGCGACGACTCGCTTTACTAGTTTTGTCGCTGAGCGGCGAGCTTTAAAAAAAAAACTCTCAGGCTTTAAAAAAAAAAACTGTCTCAGCGATACTCGTTCAGCGATGCTCGCTCGCTTGATCATTTCTAAATGGTGACAAATCGCTTACGTTGGCTACATTGTGAGCGACCGTGGGCGAGTGGCGCGAGTAATCGCTTGTCGCACTTAAACACTCGCTTATAGCCTGGCGACAAAACTATCGAAACTACACACTCGCTTCCCGCTGATCGCCAAATCATTTATAGTTTCTAGTTCTACTCGTTTCTCGTTTATTCTCGGCGGTCGGACCACTGCCTAAGGTTGAAAGGACTTCTAGTAGTAGTTCTGAATTTTATGATTGAAGGAATATTTACTTTCAGCTTATTCTTTGGAAGTAAGTACTGTAACGATTATGAAAAATCTTTCTATACTTAGTAAAAAGTTGAACTATTGTGCCATTGCCGACCTCCTTCTCGTGCTCTATCCAACAAATAAAGTACTATTTCCGGTATTATCAGTAAGCCTAAAGTATACTCAGCGACTCTCTTTGTGTCTGGTCTTCTTTGGCCAAGATGTCAGGAATGAGTTTTAAACGTTTTTGGGCCTGCCTCGGTGTTGCCATCCATCTTCAGGTAAATCCCACTGCGTAACAAACTTTGCCCATTTGCCATGTGTGACCCACCTAGTCCCTGAACCCACTGGGAGACATTACCAACTAAAATCAAAAATATCAATTTTACCTTTTTAAAGACTGGCCTCTTGGTCTAGTAGTTAGTGACCCTGACTCCCTACCCAGGACAAATGTTAGTGCGATGAGCACGATCATTTGTTCTGTATCTGGGTGTAATTTATCTATAATATGTATGTATTTAGAAATATATAAGTATGTTTATCAGTTGTCTAGTACTTATAACACAAGCTCTGCTTAGGACTTGAATTGACTTTAGACTAGACGGCGTTGTGTGATAGCTGTGAATTATTATATTGTTATTATACCTCATTATAATACGTATTGATAAAGAATTATACTTAAAAATTGAAGATTACAATGACCTATTCTGAGTAAAGGTACTGTCAGCGTTGTTATCAACGGGTACAGCCCAAAACCTACCGAGGACATTTTACTCGTATATTTTTATATTCTACCTTTCCTGTTGTCTCGTTATTCCACTAAATTTACTTCCAATTAGTGAAATACTTGGAACGAATGGCGTAGTTTCCTTGTCTTAATTGAAGTGCGCCATGCAATTACTAAAACTTAGAATAGAGTTGTATGCAAATTATATGCGTCATAGTTTTCGTTTTAATTCCTTCTACATTGTTGCCTTTTGAGGTAATTATTTCGTATATTACGTTCGTACCTAGCCTTACTTTGTAATTAGTTAGGAACTTACTTTATTAGGTAAGGTTAAACTTTTGTCTTTATTATACAGCTGTTAGCTGCTGCCAGCGGCTTTGTTTATTTATTATATACTTCATTTTACACCATTACACATACAAAAGGAAACTAAAACACATACATGCAATGGGCGGCCTTCTCACATTCCACGATCTCTTCCAGGCAACCTGGAATGGACAGTTATTGCCCGGACATGAAAATGGGGCTGTCGTCGGCCTGATAGTAAAAAAAATATCCCAAAGGAACATAACTCCTGGAATAAAATGTACCCTATGTACTATTTCAGTACATGATCTACCCGTGTTTCATTGAAATCCATTCAGCCGTTCGAACGTGAATAATTACAAACATACATTACTCACTCACAAACTGTTGCCTTTATAATAATAGTGTGATAGCTATCGCTGAGTGTACTTTTTTGGAGGTATGCGGAACAGAGAGTAAAGTCCCGTAAACCTCCATCACTACAATTAGTCTTACTACTGAAATATAACTTTGTAATAGTTACCTTAATAACATATCAAAAAATCAGACATGTAAAAATAAGTAAAGTTCATTTTTTTTGAGCTTTGAAGTGTCTGACAGAAGTTTTCGTCCATGGAAAGTGTCTGACACTTATGATACTACTTTAGAATAATATTCTTCAAAATATCTATAAAAATTTAAGTTAAGTTACTCTTATTTTTAGTTCCCTTTCTCACCTGGTACTTGTCCAGGGGATCCAAGGAGGAGCTCCACAAGCACACAGGTATTCAAAGCACATGAGACGCTACTGAGAACCTAAGGTTTCATCCATGTGAAAATAAGTTATGTCAGACAGCTCTGGGATCTTGGTCTATAATATTAGTGTGTTAGTGTGGTTGACTGGTAGAGAATGCCTCAGACATTATTATTGTACTTTATGTTGCATGAAGAATAAATAGATAAATAGTGTGATGTTTTAAGTTTGACAGGGCGGTGCTTTGCTATCGCGGATTCTATTCCCGAACGGAACGAATATTTGCATAACCTACAAATAGTGCTTCCGGGTCTAAACCAGACCCGGAGGCACTATTGTTTCATTTGTGTATTTTATGTGTTTTGCTCTTGCGTTTGTGAGTTTACATGTTTCTGAAAGCACCCACGATGAAGGTGTAATTATTTTCATAGTGTTGGGCTATGTTTAAAAAAAATAGAGTAGAATATTTTGTAGAATATTGCGAAACATTAACACTGAGGACCATCACAGTGTTATGGATTCGGAAGATGTAAAAAAGATAAACTGCCTGTGATGCTCCCGCGGCTGGGTCGTACCGTACGCACAGGTTCGATTCTATGAGTATAGCGGGTACAGGGACCTTAATCCATCACTGCTGATGACCTGATGAGGGATGCGGGAATCACGCAACGCACAGGACCGTCGTTATGACGACACTTGGGGGAGGCCTATGTAAAACAGACAAAGTCTTTCGGTGCTGAAATGATACCTAATAATGATGATGATGACATAATACTCATAATACTCCTTGTCATCGATTTTTTGGTTTTCAGATTTGCCGATTTTATCAAAAAATTTCCCCTTTTAGCGCCTTGAAGTTTTATCGTTGCACAAAAGTTACTGCTGGTAAAATACAGTCATCATAAATTTTATACCTATAATAATAATAATTATTATATTATATTTAAGATTGCCTTAATCTCTTAAAGATGTACTCTGAAGATTTATAAAAAGAGTATAGTAATAGGTACCTATGATTACTACATAGTTAACACATAAAGCTTATAGTTGTCAAGATACTTGTATTTATTTTTGACATTATTAATAAGTAAGTCAACTATAATACTGTTACTCAAGTTCTTCTCATCGGGAATAGACGCATTGCCATCATTATATATTACAAAACAAAGTCATCTACCGCGTCTGTCTATCTGCTCAAGATAAACACAAAAGCTACTAAATGCGTGTCATGCGGTTTTTACCAGTAGACAGAGTGATTCATGAGAACGGTAAGTAGAAAAAAACCGAGAATTTCAAATATATGAAAAAACCCGTGCGAAGCTGGGGTAGGTGGCTAGTATAATATAGATAATATTTACCTAATTATTGTTACGGTGTATCAACGCATATGTAGCTTAGTTAGGTACCTACATCAGCACGCACGCAATAACAGTTAATCCAATGCAGTAACGAGCAATAAGATAGGTACATACATTGTCACATTTCCTATCTATCTTTACTACTGCCACTTAGGAAATATGTGTACGACAATAAGTTCCAAATTACCGATTTGATATAAGAACCATTTGTCCTACACTTATTTCATGAATATAAGAATTTAAGATAGATTGAAAATATGACAATCTGCATTCTTATTGGTCGAACTGTACATTACAAATGGATACAACCATTATATTTTGGAGTATAGGGGTTTATTTAGGATATAAAGTTTTGCAAACCTACATTGAAAAGGGAGGATCCTCCGACCAGATGGGTGTTATGTCTGGTATGGGCAACTGCCCGATAGATGATTTCGGTTTGTTGCATATGCTCAAATTGCGCGGAGAACTTTAATTACACGATGCAGGATTTCGTATTTCGCCATAGATGTCGCTACAATATGTTTGCTGTATGGAGTTAAAATACGCTTTGACCTCTAAGTTTGCTTCAACGTTCTTTCCAGGGTAGTCAGCTAGGAAACACCGGCTTCATCTAGTCTAAATTGATGAAAAAATTGTCGTGTATAGTGTATAAGTATTTTTTAAAATCTATTTTTGCAAAATAGATATTATTTATCATAACATTTCCGTAAATAAGTACCTAATACTATACCAAAAATATTGTATCGTCATATAATATTAGAATTCTTAACATTGCCTTAAATTAAATTATAAGTAAAAAAAGACAAGCTTTCTTACTTAGGGAATCCACGTAAATGGTGAAGGTTAATAAGAGTTTCAAAGAAATAAGACATTTGAAGGAATGTTTTAAAGACAGTCTTTTTCGTAGACAAAGCAAAAGAAAAAGTTCGCGAATGATATTCTCGTTACGCACACAATTAAAAACAGCAAAGAGAAAAATCCTGCCAAGTGCGAGTCGGACTTGCGCACGTAGCGTTCCGTACTTTCCGTAGCAAAAACGGCAAAAAACACGTTTGTTGTATGGGAGCCCCACTTAAATATTTTTCTTATTTTTTTTTTTTGTATTTGCCATGTTATTATAATGGCAACAGAAATACATTATCTGTGAAAATTTCAACTGTCTGACTCTGTCTTATTGGTGTACAATAAAGAGTATATCTAATTATCACTGTTGAGATATATCCTGGTGACAGATAGACGGACAGTAGAGTGATAGCAATAGGGTCCTATTTTTACCCTTTGGGTACGAAATCCTAAAAACTTGACTAGTGCGTTTAGGGCTACGCACAATGCAGGGTTCCGTAGTTGTACGTCCTGAAAACCATGAAAATGACAACCATGACAAAAAGGAATCGGGTTGAAAGACAAATTGAAAAATGGTTTTCCAATACATCGTTGTACCATACATTATAATCAATTCTTTAACTGCAAAAGACATGGCCGGATTATGCCCTAGAATCAATTCAGAATTTAAAATATTATTATATGAAAAGTACTTCTAAAATAAAAAAAATATAAATCGCAACAATTGCTTTTTAAGTACGTAAACGTAAAAATAAATGATTTTTGTATTTTAAATTGACGGTTTTCGGGCACTTTTTCTTTATAAATGATCTATTTTTATATATTTTTTTTTCAATAGATATATCTATTGAAAAAAGCAAGGTCTCAAGCACAATAAGACCTTGCTTTTTTAAAATTTTCATAATTTTTGACTGGGTTGGAATGGGAAGTACTCTGTCTTTTTTTTAATATACGTTTTTGCAATGTAAACGGCCGTATTTTTTTTATTCATTAATTTAGAAGTTTGATTTTTTTACAGTTTCAAGGGACCGCTGATTTGAATATATGGTTTTAATTTCAACTCGATATCTCTCTAGGAACTCGTTAGTTCCCGAGATAAAGGGTCTTGACAGACAGACGAACAGACGGACAACAAAGTGATCATATAAGGGTTCCGTTTTTTCCTTTTGAGGTACGAAACCCTAAAAAACACTATTCAATAAAATCAGAACCATCCAACATAATTTAATAAGCCGATCTAACTTCCGAGTTTCCATTCAAAATTGTGCGCCGGTTACAAAATTGCATAACTTGATGCAATTAAAGATGACTTGCTTTAAAAAATCCGACTCAGCTCTTTCAATATAAAACTTTATTATGAAGGATGGAAAGTTTTAATAATCCCAAGCGGCAAGCGGCGGCAACACAGAATAGGTAGGTCCTACAGAAGGTCTGTTTCGTACAACGAGCGAGAATACAGACACACGCATGCAGCCAACCAGAGTTGTAGGATTATTCGAAATAGTTATGGCGGCTTTGGAAAGTCGAAAGCGCAAAGGACAACTGAAGAATCATAGGTCGATTTCAATTAGTAAAAGTCTGACACTCCCACTATTTAGCTGCACTTGCACTAGTTGAACGTGAAGCATGTCATTGTGTGCGTGCGTTTTATTTCATTGCATAGAGCCGACCACAGAGCAATATTGCTATTCTATTAGGGACGATATAAGGTTTAAAAAAAAATCAATCGACGGTCAATAACAATTTTCAACTAAGCTTAAGACAGCAGAAAATGCTCAGCGCAGTGTTCTCAGTGATTGCATGGCCACAAATATTATTAGCAAAGGCGGTCACTGACAGCACGACGGCGACGTTCCGTGCTCTATGGATCCGACCTTTTGTACATATCTACTCTATGGTTAGCGAATCGAGACTCTGTAACCTCATTTCACACCGGGTGGGTCCTACTCATTCATTTTTAAGGTGATAAGTAAGTTTATTATTAATGAGGTCATTTATTTTGCACCCAACGAGATTATAAGGGGGTCGAAAATTTTAGTTACGTCTTGTTTTAATGTAAGTTGGTTTTCAGCCGCCGAAAAATAATTTAGTTTAGGCACTTTCTTTTCAGTCTGTGTATCCGGTGGAAATGTCGAAGTGATCGTGACCTTAAGAGTCCTTTTTCACTCGGCTATCGTCAACATCGAGCATGGTTTAAAAGTTTTTTGCTTCATGTAACGCAATCCAACGCGATGTTTGACGAAAATGGCAACGCAAAAAAAGAGAAACCTCCTTTAGCATTCGGTAATTCCGTGATTTACTCGAATATTTTACAAAACTTGTTCCAGGCAATACATGTTTTTTTTAAACCCTTAAAAGTTTTTGAAAAAAATTCTGTTGTTATATTTTGTTGACTTTTTTAAATTTTTCAGTGAATTATAAAGTATCAAAGTTCATGCAAAATAGCAGATTTTCATAAGTTCACTGGATTAGTTTTACACAAATTTATAAATTGATTTAAATAGAAACCTAGATAATATCCACAAGATACTGTGTTTTCAAAGTATCTAATGAAAAATGTGTAACAACGTCATAATCAGTATGAAAAACAGTGAAATGTAGGTCGAGTTGCATCCCCTTAAACGATGCTAAACATAGGATCGTTTGAAGATGAAGTTAAATACATTGGCTCTATAACAATAGAGCCAATGTATTTAATTTCATCTTCTTTTTACTTTACCTTATTATTAGTTGACAGAAAGCTTCTGATATAAACTAAAAAATTTATCTATAATATGTATGTATTTAGAAATATATAAGTATCTTTATCAGTTGTCTAGTACTCAAAACACAAGCTCCGCTTAGCTTGGGACTAGACGGCGTTGTGTGAAATTTGTGGAATATATTATATATATTATAAACGGTCGTCACATTGGTGTTGCTATGTCGCATTCCACCATTCTTCAGGATCCTTTACATGGTTAGTCAAGAAGCGGACTGTTTGAAACTTAAAGGTTGAAAAATCCACTGCTAGGACTCAGGCCTTCTCTATGAGAGTATAATGTGCCGTAATTCACCATGCGGGCTCAGAGCGTTGGTGGATGTCACATGTCCCCAAATTTTTGGTTCTACGACATGTCAATCCATGTTCATTTTAAGTCTCACTCTTTATAAAAGGGTCTGGTGTGGCGGTTACCGTACTGGAAGACGCAGCGTTAGAAGGGCTCCCACAAGATGTGCCAATGACCTAGTGAGGGTCGTGTGGTAATCTGACGGATGCGAGACGCACAGCTCCGGTCGGTATGGCGACACTTGTGGGAGCCCTATGTCCAAAAGTGGACGTCTTTCGGCTGAAATGATGATGATGATTAAGACATGCCAGTTTCCTCACGATGTTTTCCTTTACCGTTTTGGGAGCAGAGACAATGAAATAAATTACACTAACAAAGAGCCTGCCTATTTGAGCTCACGATGTACAACTCGTAAATCGAGGCCGTTATTTCTTAAAAGAATTTATGTCACAAAATCGCAGCAAAATCTGTGTATACTTACACAGATACAAGACTTATTTTATAATCTTGTTAGCCTCACAACTTGTTATCAATGAAGTTCTCTGTCCCACAAAGTTAGTAACCGTGATGGACCTACAGCGGCGGACTGTTAATAACACTAACTAGCCTCGCTGCCACCGACTTTCGCTGAAGTAGGAAACGATATTACGTTCGTTCGTCGCCATTTTTTAAACTTTTCACAGCAACTTGTTTCTAAGTTTTTTTTTTTTCTTTTTCTAAACAGCCAGTGATTGCCTTGTCACGAGATTGCTTGATTTAATTGAGAAGACGGCCAGTTCCTTTTTTGAAAGTTTTTATTTTTATTTTAACAATGTTGTGGTTATTTTTTGCTTGAGGTTAGGTATATGGTTATTAGGTAGGTAGCGGATAAGTCTGAAAAAGCGGTCATTGACCCTGCTCCTACATTGACATTCTTAATTTGAAAAAAGGAAACAAAGACACAAAACTGTCTTAAATCATCTATCGTGAATTCGTGATCCTTTATATTTTCTAGTAATGAAAAACAGTTCATTGTTTATTTTACGGGTACCTATGCGGAGATATAAGGGAAAAGGTCAATGTAGGTACTTTATCTGGCGCCTACCATAGTCAAGTCTTGTTATTACGACGAATAAAATAATGTCAAGGTTATGGAAATCGGGTTGCGGGGATTATTCAAAAGAGTGACTGACGAGTGAGTGACGGCCCTGCCCCACCTAGCCAAGTTACGACCGTTTTGTTTCGATTCTTTTGCGTCGAACGCCTCGAGTAGGCCACGCCTCCTATTCCTTTGTTCTGACGTCATCTCAACGCTCAGTCACGTGGTCAGAACAAAGGAATCGGACGCGTCGCTTACTCGAGGCGTTCGACGCAAGAGAATCGAAACGAAACTGTCGTATTTTGGCTAGGGGAGCTCGAACGCAAAGGGCAATACTGAAGGAACACAGTTGGGTTCCTTCAGTTGCCCTTTAGGGTAATCAGTAAATAAGTGGCATTTCCTCTCCTTCACCCAGAGCGGGAGAAGTATAATTATATGATTCTTTAATTGACTTGTTATTTTACACCATAACAAATTATAATATAAGTGGATAACAGAAGAGTTTATGTACCTACATAAGCGAGCTGAACCCGAGACGAAAATCAATTTTTTAAGTCTTGGAAAATCTAGAAATCTAATCTAGATTAGTATTGGTCAACTCCATCTGGAAGAAATTGGATAATTACCACCATTACTCTTCGACCACAATTAAACTTAGGCTCGAGGTCTTGAAACAACCGTAAATTTTGACAATTAGATTTTTAATCAACATAATAATTTAGAAATGTAGTCGCTTACGACGGGCCTCATCAGAAGGCTTAAAGTCACTCAAATGGCAAAGAAAAGGGCTACGGTCGGAGTTTTCTTCCGTGATCGCATCAACCCCCCTAGCCAAGTTACGATCGTTTCATTTGCGTCGAACGCCTCGAGTAGGTCACGGTTCCGGTTCCTTTGTTCTGACGTCATCTCAACACTCAGTCACATGATCAGAACAAAGGAACAGGAGGCGTGGCCTACTTGAGGCGTTCGACGCAGACGAAACGATCTTAACTTGGCTAGGAGGGCAAGAATGAAGATATCTACAAGAGAACCAAGGTCATCGACATAGCACGAAGAAACGCCAAACTTAAGTGGCAGTGGGCAGGGTAAATTCTACGTAGAACATATGGTTGGATTCTGGAGTGGCAACCACGTACCGGATGACGCAGCGTTGGAAGGCTTTCCACAAGGTGGACCAATAACCTGGTGAGAGTCGAACAGAACAAGTGTCTGTAGCGACACATTTTGTTTTCCTCAACTATCACACAACGCCGTCTAGCCCCAAGCTAAACAGAGCTTGTGTTATGAATACTAGACAACTGATAGACATACTTAAATATTTCTGAATACATACATATTATAGATTAAATACACCCAGACACAGAAAAAACGATCGTGCTCATCACACAAACATTTGTCCTGGGTGGGAATCGAACCCACGACCTCCGGCTTAGCAGTCAAGGACACTAACCACTAACCAACGGGCCAGTCGAGGAGAAGGCTTATGTTTAACAGTGGACTGCTTTCGGCTAAAATGATAATGATGAATAATAATTTGAAATAGTAAGTTAGCCTTTGGTCATTGGCAAAGATAACGTCTCGCTTATTTCCTTTTAAGTCAACTTACTAAAATAACTACCGAACATTCATTTCCGCTCTAGGTCTGGCCCTCTTCAAATAAATCTCCCTAATCTGTTGACCGACATCTTGAACTGTTAGCGTAATACTATTATTTGTTTGCTTAACTGAATGAATTACTGAAAGGCTCAATCAAATCATTGGTGCGAAATCTGTCAAATAATTCTGAAGGCGGAAATGTAATTTAACGGTTTAAGTTATTATTTAATTAATATTTTTTTTAAATAATAATATATTATTTAAAAAATTGTTTACTTCAAGCGGCTTGACAGCCGACCTGACTTCACTGACATAAAAAAAAACGATCTCCTTTTCTTCCAATTAAATACGAACTAGGTGGTCGTATTTAATTATTTTATATAAAGCATAAACTTTAAAAAGTATAATTATCTTACCAGTTTGCTAGTTAATACAAGTAATTACTATTATTCGCGAAAACAGCCCCCCTAGCCGAGTTAAAATCGTATATAATATAAACTTGGCTAGGAGGGCAGGTCGTACCAGCGACCTCTTTCGATATAACAATATTAACAAAGTGACAATTAGGGTGAATGATAGATTAAAAGCGACAAGAAATATGTTATCAAGATTTATGTAAATCAAAATATGATTAAAAAGAGCATTGAAGTTTCTTGCAAGTTCTTCTCCATAGAGATCTACGCTTTGGAACGTGCAATTTAGCTTCACTTGTTTTTTTTTTTTGACTGACCGACATTTTGACAATTCAAAAGTGCCTGCAATTGGTCTATTTGAAATAAACGTTTCTGATTTCTGATAAAAAAGGGTAAGCTGCGAAATTCAGTATTTTGGAGGTCTGTATGAGGTTCTATGTTCATTAAAATATGATATTCGGCCGTAAAAAATATAGTTTTCATCATTTTAGCCGAAAGACGTCCACTGTTGGATATAGGCCTCCCCCAAGCGCCGCCACAACGACCGATCCTGTGCGTCTCGCATCCACCGCACTCCCACGACTCTCACCAGGTCGTCGGTCCACTTTGTGGGAGGCCTTCCAACGCTGCGTTTTCCCGTGCGCGGTCGCCACTCTAGAACCTTTCCGCCCCATCGACCATCCGTTCTACGAGCAATGTGCCTTGCCTACTGCCACTTTAGTTTGGCGATTCTTCGGGCTATGATGGCGGCCTTGGTTCTCCTGCGGATATCTTCATTCTTTATGCGATCACGCAAGGGAATTCCGAGCATAGCCCTTTCCATTCCCTTTGGGTGACTGTAAGCCTTCTGATGAGGCCCATTGTAAGCGAACTTGTTTCAGTGCCATAGTATGGTTTTACGGTATGATAAATCTTTAAATCCTCATACAACACTTTCAGTTTTTCTTAACCTACTGAATTAACATTTCATTTAAAAGTCATTCAATAGGCTACGACGAACTGAGAGGGTTGTATTGATGAATTTAATGATTCAAAAGCACAGGTACAATTGTGTGTGGAGTACTGCAGTCACATATCGGCTGGCGCTGCAAAATGCCATCTAGCAGCTTTGGATTCAGTGTAAAGGCGTGCGAAGAGGCTAATTGAGGATCCAGATTTGGTTAAGTCTAATCTACAAAGCCTCGAGCACAGGCGCAGGGTAGCCAGTCTTTCGGTATTTTGCAGGTTGCATTTTGGAGAGTGTGCGCGGGAATTGCTTGACTTGATTCAGGCATCTTTGTTCTACCATCGGACAACCCGACGTAAGGACTCGCTTTACGTTGTTGAAACTTCAACGCTCCGGACCAATCATTTCGCTTTGTCGTTTTTACAGCGTACATCGAAGGACTGAAACAATTTGCCTTCTGTGGTCTTCCCGTCCAACTATAATTTAGGTGCCTTCATGGCTAGAGTGAAATAGGCTCTTAATAAACTAGTGCGCCTCACCATCAATGATTCCAGCACTGTTATTATATCAATTATAAAAAAAGATTGTTACTCCGTAAATAAATACATCCCCGCCAATTATGTTTTAATCAACATATGATATAGAAAATTTAAATTTCTCAGACTACCTATGAGCATCCTCCTTAAGTTCTATTTTTTGAAGGACTCGTTAACTATTGAGTTAAAAAATAAAAATTACACTATGTAGTTAATAAGTAAGCTCACACTATAACCCTTGAAAAATACTCAATGAATAAATAGTGTGAAAGCATTATTCGGAGGTAAATATATTTACGACCGAATAATAAAATTAATTAACAACAGAATTTTATAGTTACTACGAATTATGTGAATTCAACTTTAATAATGTTTCTCATAAAGCTGATTAATTATTTCTTTTTGTGTAAAATATTCACAACTTTTGCATTTAATTGTTTCTTTTTTTAACCGAACGTAATTGTTTAGTATGGTATGAATGATAATAAAAATATATATTTCTTTATTGGTTTTGGTTTTCCTTTTTAGTTTTGAGTGGGATATCATCAAATAACGTAAACCTGGTAAATAACTCGGGGCTCTGGAATGAAGGCAAAGAAGGAACAGGAGTGGGTTTTTAGTCAGTAAAAGTCTAATACTATCTCCCGCTCCGCCCAAGAGCGTGATTTGTCATAAGATGAATTTCGCACCTAAAAAAAAAATCAGTATCAGACTTACTGACTAAAACCCACAGGTGCCATGTTTGGGAAAAGCAACGCCGTGTCCTCGTGGGGGCGATCGGCGGCGGCGATCTCTCGCGCCGGGCCTTGGTACAGGCCATGGTCCGGAGCGAGGAGGAGTGGCAGGCAGTCGCCTCCTTCTGCGAAGCAGTGATGCTAGCAAAGGAGGCGGCCGATCGCGTGAGGCAACGGCAACGGTCCTCACGCCCCAACCGCCGCCGGGATTCCGATCCATATTTCCGGCCACCGTAGGCGTGGGCTTGCGGACGGCGGGCAATGGTTGGCCCGCCGTTCGACCGTCCGGTAACCGTCCGGACCAAGCCCAAGTCGTCGAAGGCGCGTATTGTTCCACGCGCGCCTCAGGGAGATGTCAACAATTGTAGGGGCCCAGCAGGGTCGAAGCCTACTGGGGCCATGGGTAGTGTGAAAACGAAACCCGGACTCTGGGACGAAGGCAACGAAGGAACAGGAGTGGGTTTTTAGTCAGTAAAAGTCTGACACTATCTCTCGCTCCGCCCAAGAGCGAGATTTGTCATAAGATGATTTTCCCACCTAAAAAAAAAAAAAACAGGTGCCATGTTTCTTCAGTGCCTTTCCAGGGTTGTGGTGACTCTTTTGATCAGTCCCGCAACCTTGGTTTGCTTAAGCGGGCCCCGTCTGTCGTTAGCCTTGAAAGATAAAATATAAACGGCCTACTAGGAACTTTGTGGATTGAATTTTTAGTGGCAACTCTACTAGTATAGGCAAAAGCAGTGTGTAGTTTTGATTTTCTTTATCTATTTGATCGCTCTTTAACTGATCTTCTTTTTCGGAGTATCAGGATTAACAGATCTCATTTACACGGCTTTACCAATCATACCTAAACACGAGGAATAGTACAAATATTTTCATTCTAAGATAATCCAAAACAAGATAATGTTATAAATAATTTTTAAAAACTTGTCTGCCATATTGTATTTATTATGACGTCGCCATATTGGATTTTAGTTTTTTCGTATTCTTTTCATTTTTAGTAGTTCACTATCATCAGCTGTCTATCATATTGGATTTAGAATTACGTCACTTAGCTAAGCATGCATTGTCATCTAAACTAATCATGTCTGCAGCTCAATCGGTGAGGGGTTTTAAAATTCATTTCCAAGATTTGAGCTAAACAAACATACATAGAAACTTTGCAAGTTAATAAAACGCTTGTAAAAAAAATTATATCAACTTAATTTAATTGCAAAACTACATCTGCAGTAACACACAGCCTACCAACCTACACATGAGATACAATATAATAACGTTACAACGTAATAAAGTGAAACACACGACGTCCGCTGTCCCGACTTTATATTTATGAACACTTGTGTGACCAGCACTAAGCAGGCTTAGGACGCTATTATGATACTGCTGGCCCGCAAGAAAATGTTAGAAAAGTGTGCGGTGAACGAAATATTGTTTGAACAATTGAATGTAGGTAATCGTATTGTACGACATAAGTTAGACGTTCCATTGGAAAAATGGTCATACAATCAATCTGACTTGTCTTTTCCTGGCGATTGGCTTCCAGTCTAACTGGATGCAGCTGGATAACTGTTATTATATAGAGCGACTACCTATCTGAACTCCACAACCCAAACATTGGGTAACATAATACCTCTTGGTAAGGACGAACTCGCCAGAAGGGGTCCGAGTATAATTGCGATAGGACTTAAATTCATTGTGCCGCTCCCTTTTGCAATCTGATAACAAAATGCACCAAAGATCTACCCCACAAACTATGGGTAGATCATAATGAATGCAGGCAGGCCAAGAAGGACACACACACACAGCACCGCACAAGCCCACACACACACGCACACGACCGGTCATTGTGGCGAAATTTGGGGGAGGCCTATGTCTAACAGTGAACGTCTTTCGGCTAAAATGATAATGATGATGAGACCAAGGAGGCACTACCCTCTAATGATGGCCGCTTCACGAAACAGGCCCTGCGACTGATTAAACCTCAGTTGCTCAAAGTCACGACCGTTAAGGCTCCGTGCACAAAATCAACACATTTTGAACTTTTTTGATCATGGTTTGTGAGAAAAGCAAGAAGAATTTAAACCTTCTTTTATTAGATTATGAAAGTCAAGTTCTTATTCTCTCAGTTGGCTTGATTACTTTTTTAAAATAATGTGTGTATTAATAGCAATTACCCATATTCAAAACCCTTTTCTCGCAAAAGTAACGAGCGAGTGACGTTTGGCTACGTTTAACACCAAACTACAACTGATTTATAACATTAAAAAAATATCAGTAACATCATTATATGGTTTACTGGCAGATGGGTTGAAAACATTATTGACTTTAATAGAAAATATAGCAGAAAAAAAATGTTGAAGAAACACAATTCTTGGAAAACATCTGGACAAATAAGTATTTTTTTCTATACCTTAGCAACACATTTAAGAAAATTTAAAAATTGCACAATAATCTTAAGAAATCCCTTTAATAGAATCTAAAATTTATTTTATAAATAAACAATATCTTCATTTCGTAAATTACAAGCAAATTGAACTATATTATCGACCGCGCAAACTCGATCGCGTCAGTAACGACCGGGCTCTCCCAGCGTGAGCACACGTTACTTTGCTTCGCAGCTGCTCGCGAATATTACATGAAAATATTCCCAAGATTGCACGCCGACTACCACTTTTTGATCCATTAAGTATTATAGTTTATTTTAAGTACTTTTTTTGTTTATGAAAACTGTTAAAATTTCTTTCGACTTCAATATTAATTAGAGGTAACGGTTGTATGTTTGTTTGTAAAGGTTATCTGCGGAATTACTTTACTACTACCCAAATACAAAAATTATTTCACTAATGAAATCTACAATGTTTAATGGCAGCTATATTATCATCCAGTGTTATACACTATGTACAGGATGTTGATATTTTTTATGATTACTTAAGGTCGAAATTCAAGGTCTAGTTTTCGAAATCATTTTTTTTGTAGATAATGGGTCGAAAAAAAGGGACGCATTATCAATTATCAATGCGTCACTAAAAGAAAAAGGCGACGTGTAGGGCTTTTTTTTTATTGGGTGGGAAAATCATCCTATGACAAATCCCGCTCTTGGGCGGAGCGAGAGATAGATGTCAGACTTTTACCTGTTCCTTGTTTGCCTTCGTCCCACTCACTTTTCACTTTCACACTACCCGTGGCCCCCGTAGGCTTTGACCCTGCTGGGCCCCTACGTTGTGTTGACATCTCCCAGAGGTGCGCGTGGAACAGTATGCGCCGTCAACGACTTGGCCTCGGTCCGGACGGTTACCGGACGGTCAGACGGTTAGCCACCCATTGCTCGCCGTCCGCAAGCCCGCGCCTACGGTGGCCGGAAATCGGAGGACCGTTGCCTCATGCGATCGGCCGCCTCCTTTGCTAGCATTACTGCTTCACAGAAGGAGGTGACTGCCTGTCACTCCACCTTGCTCCGGAGTATGGCCTGTACCAAAGCCCGGCGCGAGAGATCGCCGCCACCGATCGCCCCCACGAGGACTCGGCGTTGCTTTGCCCAAGCGGGGCACACCTCCACTGTGTGCTCCACCGTGTCCTCCGGGCGGTCCACACAGTGGCGACACCCGGGCATCGCTTCCGCACGAATCCGGTGTAGGAACTTTCCGAACTTAGCGTGTTCGGTGAGAAAAACGACATGTGGGGCTGATACGAGCGGGACAAATGTTCCTATTTTTTAGTAAATTGATAATGAAAATTTTGAAATGACTATGAATACTACAAATGTTGACAACATGTGTGAACTTGATCTAAACATGGTAATTATAACCTTTGTGTTACGCACAGGGTGTAAATTAATATCAAACCTACTTTTAGAAATTCATAACTTTTTTAGTTCTACATGGTAGTCAGCTCGCGACTGTTTATATAGAAAGTTTAAAGTAAAAATATTTACCATTTTTTCAATGATAAAAATAAAGGCTAAATAGCCGGCCAGCAACAGAAAAAAAAATTGGCGTGAAAGCGGCAATCGGCTCTGTATTTATTTTTTCGAGTTGTAGAGTTCTGTTGAATCTCTGCTATATGAGATTTGTATTAACACGATAAGTTCATCAGAATCAGATATGGATTTAACGCCTGATTCTTAAGAGAAGAGGCTAAAGCAGTAGTGGAAAACCTTTTACCGCCTAAATCAAAAGAAATATATCTAAAGTCATACGACAAATTTTGAGGACGACTTAGATTTTTATTTTTACTTTATTTATATTCGTAATGAAAAGCACAGTGCTTTACTTCGGGTTAAAGATCTCTTCGAACTATTGGCGTCCAAGCGTATTTTCGGGACTAAATAAGTTGATCTCACCCCTTGGGTAACAATGTATTATATGATTTATGGTGACATTGCACTATTAAAATATTTGCTAGTTATAATATAATTTTTGATAAAACAGACAAAGATGACGATTTGTGTTTCAGAAAAGGGTTAATTTATTTATTTAATAACCAACTTTTGCCTGCGGCTTCGTTAATTTCGATTTCCATTAAGATTTGAAAGATACGTGGCAGTATCTAGGGATCATAAGTACGTTATTGTTATTTTCCTCGGGACAGTACTTTTCTTCGGGAGGAAAGTTACCCTGTAACCGTTTTTGTTCTGTAACTTTGTTTGAAAAGCTAACAAACAAAAATAAACTTATTTTCGCATTTATAATAATTAAAACTATAGAATCTTGAGAGTAGTTAATTTTATTTGTTTCAAATCTTAAAACTTGTCGAGTAATAGTTAAGATTAACTTGTAAATAATATTTATATATCTTTAATATATATGTTGGTTTAAGTAATTTGTCTCTTAATTATCTCACAGATAACTAAGAAACTGGGTAAGTGTGAGTCGAACTCGTGCCCTGAGGGTTCCGTACAAATTACAATTCCCGAACGAAGTCTCGAAGATTTTTCCGAATTGCAAAAATGTATTTTTTTAGTTATAAGGTGGAAACACCGAACAGTGACGTTAGGTAACAACAAATTTATGGTTTTCAGATTTATTCCTATACCTGTGCTATGAAACCTTGCTTTATGTCAAATTTCAAGATTCTGGGTCAACGGGAAGTACCTTGCGAATTTTAATTACTTTGGGAGTATCAAAATTTACGTTTTTTTTTGCGACATAAACGGCCGTTTCTGTTTTATTCGTTACCTTAGAAGTTTGATTTTTTCACAACTTCAAGGGACTGCAGACTTAAGTATATTGTTTAATTTCAACTCGATACCTCCACGTATTCTCAAGATAAACAGTCTTGACAGACAGACAGACGGACGAACCACAAAGTGATCCTATGAGGGTTTCGTTTTTTCCTTTTGAGGTCCGCAACCCTAAAAAGAAGAGTATCCAACACGGATAAAGCTGTTTGTCTTGGGCACCTTGAATCCCATACTTCACTCAGGTTTCTATATGAACTCCTTAGCAATGTTTGGGAGTTAATTATATAAATCCCTGACGATCGGTATTATAACTTCGTTTCGTTCGGAATTCAACATGCCCGCGATTTAAAGACACTGCACGCAACATAATCTACTATTACATATTTTTGACGTATCGAAAGTGTTTTTTTTTTTACAACCATTTATATAAATAAATATAATTTTATCACCTGTTTTGGATTTATCGTTCTGTTAAATGTCTAAATTTGTCAACATCTATCTAACACAAAATTAAATAATTTTGGTGTACAGTGTGATAAATATAAAGACACACGTCTCAGACGTTTATTTACAAACCTTACTTAATATAAAATTTTGTAATTTAGAATAATATCTTCTAAAGGATCAGAATTGTTTAAGCGGTCACGAAGCTTGATTTTTACGCGTGTGTGCGTGTAGTTGTATGAATGATGCACACAAACATATCATAGCAACGAATTTGCCTAAACTCTAGCGAGTGAATTTTATGCACGGCCTCTTAAACAATGCACAAATTAGTGTTTGCTTGCTATTTCAATATGATAGGTGCCAGATAAGCCATAGCAATCATTGACACTTACATTTATAGACATTCTGGATTTCAGACATGGAAATAAAGAGACAAAATTAAAAACTGTTCATTATTTGTGTTTTGCAGGGATATTAAAAAAAGGTCAATGTATTTTATAGCAATTTTATCTGACGCTTACCGTCTTTATTCGTATTTTTTTTTTCGTATTTTGCAGGCCCACAGTAGCACAATTAGGGAAGACTATGTCTAGCTGAGGAAGCGAGAAGCAAAATTAATTGATAGTTTCATTTAATTTGGTACATCAATGGAACCTTTAACTCGTGTCTTTCTCGAACTGTAGTAATGCCTGATTTTTACAGACAGCGTTCAAAGTACAATAGTTTAAGACTCTGGTATTTCTACCGTTGAGAGCAACTATTTTCTTAAATACAAACCCTTTCAGCTTCAAAGACTTTATTCACAAGTGAGGATCACCGACACGGTTTTTTACAGGATTAGTTTTACAAAGGCTGCTTGGTTGAACTAGGATTCGTTTTTAGATTTCTTTGTGAATTTTGCTTATAGTTTGGACACTAATATCTAATATAGATTTTATAATATTCTTTGATAAAACTATAGTGCGAGCAATGTAACAATCGGCTGCTTTGCGATATATGCAGAAATCGTATTCTTTCAAGATTTTTATTTTATCTAGCTAGGCAAACAACTGATTTTGAAAGAGATTCCATCTGTCTGTTTATTTGTTAAAATGATAAATTATATTTATTTTGTAATTATGGGCTTAAAAAAAAAAACACTTTTACACGTAATATTTTTTTGTCAGTTTAAACTAAATGAGACTGCTGTTCAGTGTTTCTTCTAAGGGTAGTCAGCTAGGTGAAACGGACGCAGGGGTCAAAGTCTCTTTTAAAGCCCATACTGCAAACATATGTAATGGTCAGATCATTACTTACTTACTCTTTCACACATCATCATCTTTATCATTTCAGCCGATAGACGTCCACTGTTGGACAATGGCCTCTCCCAAGTGTCGCCATAATGAACGGTCCTGTGCGTCTCGTATCCATCGGATTCCCGCAACCTTTACCAGGTCATCGGTCCACCTTGTAGGAGGCCTTCCAACGCTACGTCTTCTGGTACGCGGTCGCCACTCCAGAACCATCTGCCATCTGCCGTTGGGGCCGAAAAGTTTTGCGAGCAATATGCCCTGCCCATTGCCACTTAAGTTTAGCAATTCTTTTTCACACCTGTTATTTTTTCACTTCCGAAAACTGAACGGATTTCCATTAAACTTGCCGCATAGTTACACCCTGTCCTGGAATAGGACATAAGATACGTTTTTATACTTTTTACTACGGGAGTACGTTCAAATTGGATAATTTCCGAACATAACGCGGGCAAAATTTCTGGCAGAAGCTACCTAGAATTATAAAGGCGAAAGTTTGTGTCTGTGTTTGTTACTTCTTCACGACCGAACGGGTGAACGAAATTTCTTTTTTATTATTCATAGGCTCGCGTTTGACCACCACCTCACCTGATGGTTAGCGATGATGTGGCCGACGATGGAGCACGCTTGTCTTTTTTTTTTTTTTTTCTTGGATTCACTTTTGACTTAAAGAGTTATACCTATCAGGAAATACAGACTCCGGCAGGAAATTATACTCCGTTGCTGTACGCACAATAAATGTGTTCTTAAAACGCTTTGTACGCTTTGAATTTGGATAAAAATGAGCACACGGATAGACCATGTCATGGGATAGCATAGGATAATTTTTTTTATCAAGGGAGTATATTCTCTTGGGAAAATTTTGTGGTTTGTTGCGGGTAAAGCCGGAGGTAGCAGCTAGTTAGTTATTCGTAAACCAAAATTGTAACATGCAAATGCAAATTCAACGAAAATTACATAGGTACTGTCTCATTAGATAATTTCCTTGTCTAAACAAAACTACGACGCAAAAAAGAGCAAAAAAAAAGAAGTAAAAGCGAGGAAATCTCTTGCATTTTAAACTACACATTACCTGAAATAATGAGGGAACAAAACGAGTGGTTCATAATAACTCTGTACTGCCGTCCAAGAAAAAAGGGCATATCTACCATTTATGCAATATTGTGTTACTAGCTTCTCGCCGCTTCATCACCTTAGGGATTGAATATTGGAAAATTCTTTCTGAATTTTTTTGCATTATAAAAGGAACCTGCAAAATTTCAGCATGGATTTGGGCTGGGAGTTGGTGAGTCAGTAAGTGAGTCAGGATATTGCCCTCTATATATTTGCTTCTTCAGTAATCTGTATAATGCAAGTATTCTATAAAATACCTAAGCAATGTGTAGAATACCTGGGGCGTCTAAGCGATGTATGAAATATTATTATCCATTACATACTTTTTCTAGGGATTGTATAGAGTTGAAAAGAATACCAGATTATACAGATTGCCGGTAACATATACACTAGTGGTCTTGATAGACGTTGTGCTGCCCGAAAGCTGGCTTTTCTTAAAAAATAAAAATAAAAACCCGATTGCAGCGCCACTTACCGGGTTTAATTGTATTTTTTAACTTTCCAGGGACCTACTCAAATATACACATATTTCATCCAAATCGGTCAAGCCGTTTAGGAGGAGTTAGGTGACAAACACACGTACAGAAGAATTACATATATCAAGATTTACATAATTATTCTGTATCATGTGAACAAACCACGTAAAATATGAAATAATTTTAAAAGATTTCTATTGGCTTCTATGCTCGAGTTACACTAGTGAAAAGTTTATTAGTTTCACTGAAGTTCAGATAATTTATATTTTTTTCTTTGTTTTATATTTCTCTCAGATGCGTCCTTTTTCTTTATGGGGCGGTAGTATACGGGTCCCCGGAATACTACAGTCGGTCGGTAAATTGCCTCATTACACTTAAAAACTTAATTTCTTCATTGTTGGATGAAATTTTGAATTGTGAGATTTATTCTTTTGAATATTTGGGTGTATAATTTTGAGGTGGAAATAAACTGATTGTTAACCAAGAACCATGTTTGGCTTCACGGTTGGGGCAGTGGTTAATCGATTGACTGCTGCGCTGCTTGTAGCGGGTTGGAATGCCGCTCGGAGCAAATATTTATTTGACCTATAGAATTATGTATATGATTCCTATGTATCTGAGTTCTCATGTTTGTGAACGCACCCACGATACAGAAATAATTCCTAGTATGAAATAAAGTTTTAAACAAAAATGTTATGTTTAATCTTTGTGATAAATCTGAAGGCAACATTACTAAGTAAGCAAGCAAAACGCTCAAGTAATGGTCATCCCTAACTTAAAGGACTATAAAATCACAATACTTCATGTCCATCTTCTTTCACAAAGTTAAATCCAACTTTATTTTTAATCAAACGACTTTGTCACTGAGATCATAAAAAATCCAGTCCTCAATTTCATGGTAAACAGTTTCTTATTTACTTCCAATATTGTGGGACGGTAAATTGAGATTTATGGCTTTAGAGACAAGGATGGGAATTGCGTGGGCTGAATTAATTCTGGAGGTATTGTTTTATTTTGATGAAGTGGGAGGGATAAATAAACAGCGGAGTACCGTGGTTGATTTGATGCAAGATATACAGAATATATGGTGGAGGAGATAGTGAAATGCTGTTCAGTTAGTGGTTACCGTATTTTTATTGTCCTGAAGAAAGTTATTATCGTAGCACTTCGAAGAGGAATGCTAGTGTTGTGAACAAATTATTTTGGGAAATAACAGAAAACTTTGGAGTACTACATAAGGGTAGAGTGAGGCATGTGTAAACACATGCCTCACTCTACCCTTATATACATATATATATATATATATATATACCCTTATATACTCTACCCGTAGTCGATGTCTATCGGCTGAAATGATGATGATGGTGATGATGAAATATGAATCCTCTTATTCTAATATAGTATATTTGATAGGTCAATTCTGCTAACGAAAAGTCCAATCTACAAAGCCTTGAGCACAGGCGTAGGGTAACCAGCCTTTCGGTATTTTACAGGATGCATTTCGGATAATGTGCGCGGGAATTGCATGACTTGATTCCGCCATCTAATTTCTACCATCGTAAAAACCGACGTAAAGCGAGTAAACCTCTACAGTCCGAACTAAGCGTATCGCCTCTTCGTTTATACCGTGTATACCTATCGAAGGACTGGAACAATTTGCCTGCCTGTCTTCCCGCCCGATTATAATTTAGGTGCCTTCAAGGCTAGAGTGAATAGGTTCTTAATAAACTAGTGCACCTCACCATCAACGATTGCATCACTGCTTACCATCAGATGGGATCGCAATTAAGCACTAGTTTATATTATCATTTTAAAAAATTGACGCTCACAATAAGGTTTGCTTAATTTTTTAGATAAAACATAGCATTTTTCATAAATCTCTTCAAAAAATATAGTACTTTTGAAAAATTCAGATAAAAAGACGTATTCATTTTAGAGATTTTGTAGCCCTGAGAAAAATAAGTATAAAAGCCAGTGGAGCGACCTCTAAAATCTATCTCTAGCCTCAACACGGTAGTATTTTGAAACTGTCAAATAAAAATTGGAGCCAAATTACTCATGACTCATGCGGAAAAGTTTGAGAAAAATGTTACAGAGTGAGCTTAGGATTCCTCTAACCTGTAGTTATCAATATATTTTGGCCATCACTACTATTACAAACGCAGAAGTTTGTGAGACTGTGTGTATGTCTGTTACTTATTCACACTCGAACGGCTGGACGGATTTCGATGAAACTCATGTCCTGGAATAGCAAAAGCTAGAGCGAGCGTAGCGAGTTCAAACGCTTAGGACTCCAGTCTAAACTGTAGTTTATTGACGTATTTTGACCTTCACTAATGTTATAAAGGTGGTTTGTGAGTGTGTTTGTATATTTGTTACTTACTCACACTTAAAAGGCTGGATGGATTTCGATGAAACTTGGTATGGGTATACCAAGAAATATACTTTTTATCTCATGAATATGTTCCCTTAGAATAATATTCTACTATCACGTGGGCGAAGCCGCTGACAGCAGCTTGTAAATAAAGAAATGAATAACCTGACGTAGACGACGTCGACGTCGTACATGCAAGTATCGTCACAACAACCACCTCTATTTCGAAAAAAAAATAAATATATTATTATTATGATGCAATAGTAGACTCTATCTTTTAAACTAAGATATCTTAAAAGATAGGGTTCAACCAAATGGATTATGTTATTTTACACAACCAAAAACAAGTGCAGAAAGTGTCAATGATTTATACTAACAATTAAATAAAATTATACCGAAAAAATAAATAAAATAATAACAAAAACCTATCCCAAGTTACACAAAGAGTGTGAAACCAGCAGATATGCATTTGTATGTAAGTATGTTTATAGGTGTGTTTGTTTGTTTGTCCGGTAAACGGTCGACGGCGCGTAGTGGAAGAGATGTCAGCAAAACCGTATTGCCCCAGCAGAGTCGAAGCATACTGGGGCCATCGGTGATATAAAAGAAAACCCCGGGACCCTGGAACGAAGACAAAGAAGGAACAGGAGTGGCTTTAGTCAGTAAAAGTTTGACACGCCCCCTCCTACCCCGCCCAAGGGCTTGATATCTAATTAGATGATTTCCCACCTAAAAAAAAATCATGCAAGTATCGTCAAAATAACCGTCTGTACTTCGAAAATTTATCAGAAAAGACATTCGTTTTAGATTTTTCCGCCACCTTTGACTTCTCTTTATAGCAAGATAAAGAGACTTTGCAAACTCCATCAATAATTATATCATCTATCTTTTACATAAAATACGAGCCAAGAGCTTCACTGAAATACATTTAGTCCTATTATCAAAATTATAAATCATCTTTATCTTGCTATCCGTCGATTTCCTCGTCCCATTGTTTGTTAAGATCAACGTTTTGTCGACTATGAAATGGTTGGGATTTCCTGAAACAGCAAAAGCCAAAGAAAATTCAACCCTAGGTACATAAATATTGAGTTTAATTTATGTTTTGATTGTTCAACATGTTCGTGGTAACTTCCGTGCCTAAACGATTGATTTCGGAGAAAAGTGTTTTTTATGACGTATGCCAATAGATTGATAACTGGACGCTGTCGGTCACAACTCACCCTTGCGGGATGGACCCTTTGGAGGGTTTTATTAGTTTTTTATTGAATGTGAAATCGAAAAATCGCATTGAATAAAAGCTTGCCTAGAAAAATATCCTCTCAAGAACGCTCTCAAAAACGGAAAAAAGTCACGTTTGCTGTATGTGTCACAAATACATAATTTGTGAAAATTTTAACTGTCTAGCCGTCACGGGTCATGAGATACAATCTGGTGATAGACAGAAGACAGCGAAGTGATAGCAACTGGGTCCCGTTTTTGCCCTTTGGGTACGGAACACTGAAAAACATATATATTTTTTTTTTTGACGTTTGTGATGGATTTTTTTTGCATAAATCATATCTATGATTGATAACAAATGCTGAAAAAAATCTATACATTTTTTTTGCATAAATCATATCTATGATTGATAACAAATGCTGAAAAAAATCTATACATTTTTTTTGCATAAATCATATCTATGATTGATAACAAATGCTGAAAAAAATCTATACATTTTTTTTGCATAAATCATATCTATGATTGATAACAAATGCTGAAAAAAATCTATACTACATGTTTTATTAGTAGTAATACAATTTGAAGTGTGCATGCAACTATAAATAGAGGTGCCACGTGTGGTCAGACTGGAAGCTGACCCTAGGCTAGTTGGGAAGTACAGGCCATGTTCCGGATCGAGAAGGAGTTGCAGACGATTGCCTCCGTCTGCGAAGCAGTAATGCTAGCAAAGGAGGCGGCCGCACGCTCGCGGACGGCGAGCATTGGGTAGCTCGCCGTCCGACCGTCCTATAACCGTCCGGACCAAGTCCAAGTTGTCGACGGCGCATAGTGTTCCACGCGCGCTTCAAGGAAATGTCAACAAAACCGTAGGGTCCCAGCAGGGTCGAAGCCTACTGGGGCCATGGGTCATGCGAAAAGAACCCCGGGGCCCTGGAACTAAGGCAAAGAAGGAACAGGAGCGGGTTTTTAGTCAGTAAAAGTCTGACACTATCTCACGCTCCGCACAAGCGCGGGGGATGTCATTGGATGACATTCCCACCGAAAAAAAAAGCTAGTTGGGAAAAGTCTAAGGAGATAATGAAGATGCAACAAAATAGTAGGTATTTACTTGAAGGATCGATCAAGTAAGTACATGACTCTAAAACCCGGATGCCCACACCATTATGACGTGTATAAGATCCTGTGATATTTATCTATCCTCAGTAATTACAAAGTTGTGGTTTATAAAAATCATCCGGAAGATTACATTCTAATTACCATTTATCTTTATCTTGTTTGAACATGGTCATTATCGTCAATCATGGGAATTCCGACTGACGCGTACGTATGTGACGTGCCCGCTGTCAGTAATTATTAGAGACAAGATTTTGCCCGCGGCTTGGCCCGCGTACATAAAATATAGCATATGTCACTCAGGAATAAAGCAGCTTTCTATCAATGAAAAAATTTTAGCAATCGGACCAGCACTTTCAGAGGTTACCTCTTAAAAACAAAAAATATAAAAACAAACTTGACCTCTTTATAATATTAGCGTAAAGAATAGACGAAATTAAAATACGTGTTTTCATCGTATATTTGAAATTAGTAAGTTTATGTCGATTTAAGTAGAACAGGTCATATTTGTTTTAATGTAAACGTTTTTTATAATAATATAGATGGAAGATTATTTGTAGATGGTAACCTCAGAAAAAAAAAATCGTATCCGGTAGCGAAAATTGCTTTAGTGGTAGAAAGCAACACTATATTTGAGGCATGTTATAGTGGAATAGGTTACGGAAGGCTTGGAAAAAGACCAATAAAAAAAAAAATTACATTTTATGTTAGTAATTTCTTTTGAAATTTTATTTGGCATTTTATATTAGTATTTTTTATTGAAAATTTTAATTGTATTTGACATTTTACATTTGTAGTTTTTAATTTTAATCGTTACTTTAATATTTACATTTGTATGTCAGTTATTACTTAAGATACTTAATATACTATACTATGTTTAACACATAATGATTGTAATTCTATCCACATTTGTTTAAAGTAGAATACAATAATAATAATAAGAATTTATTTCACGCACGTTTTTATTTTTCCCGTTTTTTTTTTAATTTTATTAATTGGATATAAAGTATAAGATGTGATGTTTGGGTATATATATTATATTAAGAGATGTAAGTTTCGCATTTCTTTAAAGTAGAATATATGATAATTATATATTACATAATGAACTAACTTATCATTAACAGATTGTTAGCTGATCCTTCATCACGGTGCAGCGGTGTCACTAGCTAACTCGCTGATCGTTCGTGCGTTGTCTCTGTTCATGCGAAATTCTACACCATTGTGTTGCTTGTTTAAGGTTTTCTGAGAAAATGGATTATGATTTCAATTTTTGTTTACATTACTCATACTCTGAAAGTAGGTCTGAAGTTGCCTAAAGAGCGGGTTGAAAGTAATACTTTTCATCCCTAGGGAGAATCGCTTTCAATTGACAGATGTCAAATAAAAAAAAATAACTAATTCTATCTTCACATTTCTATTGAACCATCTTATCTTCTCTTGTGTGGGGCTGGCCTTATAAACCAGAGCACTTCGACCCTTCTGGATCTTTTGTGCTAGTCCCCCTCCCTTCTACTCAAACCCCAGCCTTCCTTGCACCTTCATCATGAGTCCCAGTATGGCCTTGATGGGGCTGAGCCTATAGTCCTCTGGCCTAGGAAATGGTTGGCCCAGATACTCTAGTCTTTTGGAGCCTAGTGCTGCACAGTCGCACAGTAAGTGTAGCATATTCTCCTCTGCCTCTCCACAGATCCTGCAAGTCGGGTCGCTTGCTAGTCCCATGTTGTAGAGCTGTTTGTTGGTGGCATAATGCCCCGTGAAGGCTCCTGTGATTATTCGGAGCTGTGTTCTGCTGTACCTCCATAATTTTTGGGTCCAGGCCTTATCTATGTCATTAAGAAATAGCTTTGCATGCTTCTGGCCTGTTGTGTTGCGCCAGTGTGTGCTGTGTATTTCTAACGCAGCCCTTTTCAATGCTTGGTTGATGACCCTTGGTGAGAGTCCTATGAAAGGTTCCGGTCCTTGTAGGGGTGTCTCGGATCCTTTTCTCGCTAGAGTGTCGGCTCTTTCATTGCCTTCTACTCCTGTGTGACCTGGCACCCAGATCAATCTGACCTTGTTGCGCCTTCCTAGCCGATTAAGTATTTTAATACAGTTTAGTACGAGCCCAGAGTCCACTCTATTGCACGTGAGTGCCTTAAGTGTTGCTTGGCTGTCGCTTAAAATGTAGACAGTGTCCCCTTCGGTGCCTCTGTCTAGTATTTCCTGCGCACATGCGATTATAGCATAGGTTTCTGCTTGGAATACCGTCGCCAGTTTGCCCAAACTTAGGCTGAGATTACAGTTGTCACTATGTACCCCCGCTCCTGTACCGGTGTTCAATTTAGAACCATCCGTGTACCATACCTGGTTCTTCCCTTTGTGGGGTTTCATCCCACCTTTCCATTCCTCCCTACTCGGAATGTATGTCTTAAACTCCTTTTTGAGATTTTGAATGGTATGTATTTTGTCACATTCCATGTCCATCATCCAGTCAAGTTCCCTGTTTGGTCTTGTGTTTGTATGGTTGGTTTTGCATCCGGAGTTCGTCCAGTGCCCCATACTTTTAAGCCTATGAATGGCCCTCCTCACCTCTAGTTCCACTTCAATGTGTAAAGGGGTGAGATTGAGCATCGTTTCCATCGCCGCAGTTGGCGTGGTTCTAAATGCTCCTGTAATGGCCATGCAGGCAGTCCGCTGTACTTTGCTTAGGGCCTGTCTGCAAGTTGCCAGCTTGGTTCTGGTCCACCATACGATGCTCCCGTATGTGATCAGCGGTTTCACCATCATGGTGTATATCCATTTGATAACCTGGGGTCTAAGGCCCCATGTCTTCCCATAAGCAGAGCGACACATGCCAAATACTCTTAGAGCCTGGTTTGCTGTCGCTTCGGCATGGCTTTTCCACGTGAGTTTGCTGTCTAGAATTACTCCTAGATATTTTACTTCTGTGGACAACTCTAGTACGGTGTCGTAGAGCTTTATGGCACCCATTGTTGTTAGGTCCCTCCTTCTGGTAAACGGGATGATCATCGTTTTGCTTGGGTTGATGGATAGGTGGTTGAGTTTACACCACCTTTCAACCATGTTTAATCTCTCCTGTATGATCCCCGACACAGTGTTGGGAAATTTTCCATTTACAAGTATCACGAGATCATCTGCATATCCAACCGTGTACGTTGGTCCTTTGTTCAAAGCTCGTCTATCACCAAACACCAGAGCGTTGGCGAGAGTACGCCTCCTTGCGGGCATCCTCTTGTGACATGCGCCCTTTTGGTCTCACCTAGCAGTGTTGATTCTATAACTCTGCCCTTCAACATATTGTCCATCCAGTCACAAATGGTAGGGTCTATGCCATGTTTCTCTGCAGCTGTTCGTATCGTTCTAAAAGTAGTGCGATCGAACGCGCCTTCTACGTCGAGAAAGGCTGCTAGGCATATCTCTTTGCATTCTAGCGCCTTTCCGGCACGGCTTACGACCTGGTGTAGCGCAGTTTCTGTTGACTTACCAGGCTGATATGCGTTTTGCATCCTGTGAAGCGGTTGTTTTTTCAGCGCTCCCTCCCTGACATGCTTATCTACAAGCTTTTCCAGAGTTTTTAGGAAGAATGATGTCAGGCTTATAGGTCTGTATGACTTAGCGTCCTCATAGTCCGCTCTTCCTGGCTTGGGAAGAAAGATTACTTTCGCCTGTCTCCACGCCTTTGGTATGTAGCTAAAGGCGATGCATGCTCTGTATAGTCTACCCAGATGCGGTTCTAGTATGTTCCCCGCTCTTTGTAATAGGGCTGGGTACGCTCCGTCTGGTCCCGGGGCCTTGTATGGCTTGAAGCTTTCCAGGGCCCACTTTATGCCATTCTGCCCTACTACCTTTTTCGCGGCGTCCCAGTCGGCTTTCGTTGTTTTTGACTTAATGTCGTCTAAGCTTAACGAGTCCGCCGTGTCGGTAGCTGCGAATGAGCCGGGAAAGTGCGTTCTGAACATTATCTCAAGGGTATCACCTCCAGACTCTGTCGGTTTGCCATTCCCATCCTTGATGGATGTCAGTGGATTCACCTTTGCAGTGGCCATAGCCTTCGACAGCCTCATGCTATCTGGAATGCTGCCAATGCTGTCGCAGTGGTCCCTCCATGCCTTCCTTCTGGCCCTGCGTACAGCCTTATTGTATTCCGTTAGCTTTATAGCATACATCTCAAAATTTTTGAGAGCCTTAGCACGATTGAAGGCGGCCCTAGTTTCCCTCCGTAGCCTAGCTAGGTCAGAGTTCCACCATGGTTCCTTTCTTGTTTGTACTACCTTTTCGGGGCAATTATTTGTCCAAGCGCTCAGAACGGCTTCGGATATTCGCCCCGCCTCAAATTCTACGTCAATTGCTGAATTCAGCTTTCCCTTGGGGTCCCCAAGTTCCACTTTCAGGTCTTTCGTGTACGAGTTCCAATTGGTGTGTCTTGGGTTCCTCCTTGTTACCAGTTCCCTTTTCCATCGGGTACTGTACTTGAAGCAAATATACCTATGGTCTGAGAGTGAGATCTCGTTTGGTACGTGCCATTCGCTTATGCGGTTACTAGCCCTATTAGTAGCTACTGTTAGGTCAATCACCTCCGCTCGTCTAGCATGGACGAACGTGGGCCTGTTGCCATTATTTATAATTTGTAAAGGTGAGCTTACCAGGAAGTCCAGCAGTCTTTCACCTCTCCTGTTATTGCCGGTGCTCCCCCAAGTGACGTGGTGTGCGTTGGCGTCGCAGCCTATGATCAGGTCTAGGCCCTCCCGGCTGCAGTGTTCCACGAGTTCCCTCAGGTTCGTTGAGAACCATGGTCCAACTTTTCTATACAGTCAATAACAGTGCGATGTAAAATTGAAATAACTTAAGGATAAGTATTAATTAAAGAATATATTTTTTAAATTACTTATTTTATTCAACAATTTAAAAAAATACTTTATTTAAAAAAAATATTTAGGAAAAATATTTACAATTTTTTTTTTTTAATAATGAAAATAAAAAATAACGCCTGCATAACTGTGGCTGGCCAGTTACTGGCCAGCCACAGAAAAAAAAAACAAAATAGGCGGGGAAGTGGCAATCCGATCTTAATTTGTTTTTTCGAGTTGGAGAGTTTTGTTTACATTTCTGTATCAGATTCAAATATGAATTTAACGCCTGATTTCATAATAGAAGAGGCCGAAGCAGTAGTGGAAAACCTTTTACCGCCTGAATCAGAAGAAAGTTACCTAAAATCATACGACGACTCAGGTTTTACGAGGTTTTTATTTTATTTTTACTTGTATTCGTAATAAAAAGTACTGTGTTTACCTCGGGCTAAATACTTATTTAGTCCCTCGAACTATTGGCGACCGCACTACGCTCGGACGCCAAACTTCTTCTTGGGACTAAATAAGTTACTTTTACCCCTAGGGTAAAAGTGTATTATTGTATCTTTTTATTAATAAGTGTTGAACTGATGTTTTATTTTTTGTTTCAATGAAAGTTTACAATTCTTTTATTTTTAAATTCTATTTTAGATAGGTATTTTATTTATTTATTGCTTTCAATAATATTTTTATCATATTTATGTTAATAGTCTTAGTTTAGGTACTGTTATATTTAATGTACATTTTTACTTTGTAAGATCGTGCTGTACAACGCTCTGGATTTTTAATTTGAAATGTTATTCATCTCTCTCTTTCTCTCTCTCTCTCTTCCTGCCCTTGTCCCGTTTTATTTGGGGTCGACACAACATGTTTTTTTCTTCCATTCTGTCCGGTCACTCGTCACGCTATCACTAACTCCCTTAATTAAATTAGTTCTAAGTATAAGGGGTCTAGTCTTTATGGCGGTAAGTCCCCTCTTTGAGGAGTGGCTGGAGCGGCAACACGGCGTCCTCACCTTCCGCATGACGCAGGTCCTCACCGGACATGGCAAGTTCGGGAGGTTCCTGCATCGGATTCAGGCGGAAGCAACGCCCGAGTGCCATCATTGTGCGGACAATCCAGAGGACACGGTGGAGCATAGCAGAGGACCACGGAGAATTTCTGAAAGGGAAACCCGTAGTCTTAGAACACAAAGGGTAATTGAAGGATACAGGTGTGGTTTTAGTCAGTAAAAGTCTGACACGCCCTCCCGCTCCACCCAGAGCGTGATAAGTCATTTGGATGATTTCCCACCTTAAAAAGAAAAGGTGTCTAGTCTATTGCATTCTATTATGAACTTCAACATACAATTTCCATTAATGAGATCGAAATTGCACGCTGATAATACGTTGTTGAAACACCAACGGTCCGAACTAAGCGATTTGCTTCGTCGTTTATACCGCGTACATCGAGGGACTGGAACAATTTGCCTGCTGCTGTCTTCCCGTCCAACTATAATTTAGGTGCCTTCAAGGCTAGAGTGAATAGGCTCTTAATAAACTAGTGCGCCTCACGATCAATGATTGCATCACTGCTTACCATCAGGTGGGATCGCAGTCAAGCACTGGTTTATAGCGAATTAAAAAAAAAAAAAAAATGAGAGAAAAAGCTGTATAATTTCTATAGAGTTGTGTATTGTTGCCAAGGTCATAGAATTGTTATTTCATTATCATCGTGTGCTAACTCTCGTGCAATCAATAATTATTAGCAGGCGGCTTACATTAGTAAGATTTTGTTTATTATCAAAACAATCGTGACTTGTTCTTAGACCATCAACTATAAACTGGATTTGCTTAGCAACGGGCTCTTAGATATTTATATTGACGTTAATTACACCTTGTGGGTATTGTTGTGATAATATTTAACCAGAAATACTTTTGACATAATACCACGTATTGTACACGTGCATACATCTTTGTAGGTCAAAATTAATCCCTGGTTAAAAAGAAGGGAACGCATCTCTATAAATTTATTCTGGGGCTGACCGGACAGGGCGATCTCTTTGATCTTGTTCAAGATACTAAATACAAAAAGTACCTACTGCTCGAGTACTGCAGTGCAAATCTAAAAACAGCGCCTATTAAAATAGCTGCACTATCTATCGACAACCGCAACGTTGGCAAAAGTTTTATGTATGAAAAATGCAAAATAGAAACACGTTCTCTATTTTAAATTGTTTGTGCGTTTTATTTATGAATACTAAAAGGGTTATAGTCAGAACAGTTTTGCAGATAGAGCATTTAACTTTAATTGAAATAAAATTGGCTCGTTATACAATTTTTCAAACATAAATATTGATTTTATCAAAGATCCAATATTTATTTTATCATTGATCTGCTCCATTACATTGCTGAATATATTTATATTTTACATCAAATCTAAATTCGATATTGCAATCCGAAACTCGAAAATTATGAATAGGTACTATACGGGTGGTAAATTTTAATAAATGGAAACAATGATGGACTCTGTTTGTCAGGAAAAGCAGACTTTTAAATATACTAATAAGTTTAAATAGTATGGAAATTTGTTAGAGAGACTTAAATAACTGTCAGGGATTAAGGCAGTACAATGTTTGAAGGAGTGTCATTAAACTTTCTTAAAATCAAACTCACAGATATCAGTCAAGCCATAAACGGACCAGATTATGATGTTTTCAGGAAAGTTTTATGGTTTTCCTTTACGAGAGTGTAATAAAATGACTCCCATATTTCAGTAGAAAAAGTTGCAATCTTGTTAAGAGATGACCCAGTAAAGTAATGCCGAAGTCTTTGAGTATCACTTTGCAATTTCTTCAGCAAAATCCATTAGTGTTATGATGTGTTAAAGTTGTTGTGGCTGGAATGGACAAAAATAATAATGATTTGTAACAAAGCTGACGCCTTTTTCTAATAGGTAATACATAGGCTAAAAACACAGTAAGAAGTTTTTTATAGGTCGTATATTGTTTAGAGTGTAAGCAAAAAATAGCGTGTTTTCCTACATTTGACGAGAAACCAATACATCAATAGCACCTTATAAGAAAAATGAGGTAGTATTAACCGTATTCCAAACGAAAACATGGCATGTAATAAATAAAAATATATTGACATTTATTTTCCTCTTTGCTCACCAATCTTGGCAAGAACAAATGCTTACGAAAAGATTACATCATAATTTCCGGTGGATGTTGTTACATCGAACTAAGATCAGTAATGTTCCTGTCTCTTATGTTATGATATTTTTTCAGAGATATTATTTTTGGTAATTGCTTGGTAGCCCGTTTGCTAAGTATGTTCCTTTAAATGTATTCTAAGTGTTTTATTTATCTGTTTGTGCTCAACTACTTGGTTGTTTTACTACAAATTTATAATATCAACACTAATAACATACTGTCAGTAGAATAACAGTATTCTACTGACAGTATGTAACTGTCAGTACAATTATAGTAATGATAATAATAAATGGTAATGGTGGAGGTGGTGGTGGTGATGGTAATATGTGGTAATTGTTTTATTTTTACTTTTTTGGTAAAAAGGGCCCTACGGTATTCTTGTGTTCTGTGTATGACAAATCAACAAATTTTGCTTCTTCCTTCTTTATGGCTTTATCTATTTCTTTAACATAGACATGGTCCCTTCTAGACATTTAACACAGCTACGTTTCATATGCTACGATTTGTCGCCTCATGGACACATTAAGAGGAATATCATTTCACTAATGGACCGTTGTTTATACGTATGTAGGTGTTAAAAGTTGGCACAAAAACATCGCTAGCGCTCATTAAATATACGGAGGTAGTGGCGTGCAAAATATCGTCATTACTATATGATTGTCGACGGTACTATGTTAAAGAAAATGTTTACATCTTAGTTTTGCTCTTTTAACACGTTGATGTAGTTTTTGGGAACAATTTTTTACAGAACTAGTAGTTGAGTTGCTATTTTGGAAATACCGCTTTACGACTCTATTCGTAAACATACTCAATATCAATACGGATTAGTTTGCTTTCCAAACAACTTCAGGTTATATAAAAAGGTAGACGCTCCGTTAAATTATTTTGTATCCTTCTTGTCTTTGTTTTCGATTGACATACTAGCCATGGCTTCTTACATATTGCCTATTATATTTTTGTTTGTTTTAGCTATTGTTACTGCGATTCCACCACATGATGTACCACTGCGTAAGATCTTATTGTATCATTTAATTTATCTGTTGCTTACTTATTATTTGTGTTTACCATAATTTGTTCGTTTGTGCGTAGACGACTTAATGTATTACGTAATACAATTTCTTTGAATCCTTATCTATTTTTACAATCTTAGTATAATGATGGGTGATTAGTATTGAAATCAACCATCATGTTTCCTAAAAAAAGGCCATCGCTTTGCTTTTCTGACTAATATTTCAGCTTCTCATTCTTCCATTATGCCACTTACCATTTTCCAAAATCTTTATTTAATTTCTTTTGACTTGATTTTTGACTTCTCATCTAATCGCGTCACTAAGCGTGGTTAATGCATAGCCGATACCTTTTCTTTTCATGATCTAATTTTTCTTACATGAAAAACCCGTCTACTCATTATTTGCGCCAAAATTCTCATGCAACACAATTTTGGTCGCATGAACGTTGACAATCTTTGCAAGGATATTTAATATACATTGGTCTCATCTGTTGGCCTCTACGTTAGTTGACGATCAAATTAATATTTTCTGTGCTAAACTTGTTGAACTATATAATCTTAATATTAAACCTAAACCAGCAGTTAAATTAGACATTTACTGGAACTATAGGTGAAAGGTGATATTATGATATTACATGATGAAAAACAAAAAAAGCTATATTTTTGATTTGATAACTTTGTGTTCATCCATTCATCCATTTTTTTTTTTTAGAAATTCACTATGTCAAAAATATTCATTTCCATAATCACATAATCAGAAGCATTTCTAATAATATGACTACACCTTGCCATTGCAACCTGTATAAAAGTTTTCCTCATAAATTAAGAAGGATTCCTCATTGTAAAAGGAGTCTGTCAAAAATTAAATAACTATTTTTGTACTGCTTACGGCCGAATACTGAAACGCCACTCAAATATTTAAGGGCTGCTTAAGCGTTTGAGCAGCTCCTAAACTTTAATTTCGTATACACAAACGTCTTAATATGAGCATCTGTTAAATATAAGTGCTTCTTAAATTAAGTGGTGCTCAAACACCACTCAGTTTAAAAATCGTATACAGGAACGCTACTCAACGTTATTTAGTATGGATGTTATTAATAATGTCTTTAATGGTTTAGAGTGCCAGAAAAATGAAGAATACTACTCCTGCTATCTGTATCGATGCCAACGGACCTGTAAACAGTTCAAAGAAAAGGCGCCTTGCTTGCCTTTAGCTCCTGGCTGTGATGTGCCCGGCTGTGAATGTGTCGATGGATACTACAAGAATTCAAGTGGAACTTGTATTCCTGAGAGTGAATGTTGTAAGTAGGCATCGACTTATATTCTAGAGGGGTTTTAGAGAATATATAGCCAACAATAGTCTGATCAAAACTTGCATATCGTGAGTAAAATCAGAGTTGAATTTTCGTTGTGCTCTAAGTAACTTTAAATAGTAAAATTTTACTTTTGAATATTTACATAACTCATTGATTTGTCTTCTTTTTCAGAAACATGACTACGTACGACTAGAACGGACATGAAACCAATCCGGATTTATTTTCCTATCCAAAATGTTTCCCCTCCCTAATTCAAATTTACCGCCATATATATGATCTGTATGGAAAAGTTATAACCGTTTAGTTAACTTAATAAATAAAAAATCCTAAACTTGCTATGGCTTATTACTTTTTGTTTATTTTTTTGTTTGATCACTACAATTTGTCTGACTAATGAAATATAACTTTGTAATAGTTATCTTAATGACATATTTAAAAATTAGACATGTAAAAATATTTAAGGTTTATTTACTTTTTGTGGTGCTTCTGACAGAAGTTTTGGTCCATGGAACCACACACTTATGATACTACTTTAGAATAATATTCTACAAAACACATATAAAAATCAGCCATAAAAAAATAAGTTAAGTAACTCGTTAATTCTAGTTCCCTTTCTCACCTGGTACCTGCTCAGGGGCCCCAAGGGGGAGCTCCACAAGTACACAGGTATTCAAAGCACATGAGACGCTACTGAGAACCTGAATTTTCACCCATGTGAAAATAAGCTATGTCTGACAGCTCTGTGATCTTAGTATATTTGTAGATACAGAGGATATTATAATTCATAACAATACGATCCCTTAGTTTAAATAAAGTCATTGTTATTGAAAAACTTCTTATAATTACACAATTCAGTAAGTATTACTATAAAAGGCGAATGTCTATCTAGATCATTATCTTTGTTGGAAACACCTTCATCGAACGGTTCTGTAGTAATGGCGTTCTGTGTGTTCTCTATTACACTGTTGATTGCAGTTTTAATTATTACTTATGATGCAGCACCACCAAACGAAAAACCTTTTGGTAAGTTTTTCTTATTTGTATATTTTTGCTACTACGAATGTTTGCAGTTACGTCTAAACCCAAAGTTTAGACGTACTTACAACTGCAAGCGGGGTTGGTACTGCAATTTTTGTCCATGCGTTGAAACAAGGGCTCAACTGAATGCAAAAAAGAGCCCAATCCTAGCAAATGTGAGAAGGTATGTTACACTGGAACTCAACCTTTATCAAGTGCATGTTTGATCGATGCACACAGCTAGGGAATAGAATTCCCTGCCACACTTTTTTTCTGTGGGAAATCAATATATGACTTCCCCCGCTCTTGGTGGAGTGAGATGGAGTGTCAGGACCTTAACTCATTAAAACTCACCTGTGTTTGGCCGCGGTAATGCTTTCGAACAATACTGCATACCCTAGAAGTTATCCGCTCTTCAATGTCGCTGACAGCTTTTTCACTTATTTGCTGGTTTGTTTCAGTTTTAAGCATTCCTTCTAATAGAACACGACCAACTGAGGTACCCTTTGGTAAGATTACTGAATCTTTTATTAATAATAATTCATATAATTTGGTTGAGTTTGATTGAGTGGTCAACTAAAAAATTGCTTAACTTTGAGATTTATTATCATCGTCAAAACGTTCTAATTTCAGCTTCTCGATTCTCAAATAGCAGTAAAAAAAAAAAAATCTCGAAAATTTATTGTATTTTTTACTGTAAAAGTGGTGATTTTTTTAACTGTTTACAAATAAAATTCGTTATTTCTTCACAATTACTTAATTTTCATAAATCAAGATATTATTTCTCTTCTCCACTCTTTACAATTTCAGAATGCCCTGAAAACGAGAAATATCACAAATGTGACATGGAGTTGTGTTACAAGACTTGTGAACATCTCATACGCCCGCCGACTTGTCCCTCCCTTGATAAGGATTGTTATAAACCTGCTTGTCTGTGTGAGAAAGATACTCTGAGGGATGCTCACGGTAAATGTGTTCCAGTGGATCAGTGTCGTAAGTAATTTTGCTGTTGTTTATGTTTCTATTAATGACATCATCAAAAACAAAACAAAAGAACAACTAAAAAGTTCCAAACCGGTCACTTTTCAAGCAGTCTGATGTATTTTGTGCCATTTATTTTTATTTATTCACAATGCCATCAACTGCATGAGACTGCTAACATCCACAAGATTAAAATAAATCGAATGACGTAAGACTCATCAAAATCTACTTACGCTTTTGATCTCTAAAGTCCTTTAAAGGAATAAATATATAGGCAAATAGCAGGCTGATAAACACATTACCCTCCTTTTCGTCGTGCAGTCGAGTAAAAAACAAGTCAGTCCTCATCTGTGGTTGTTATTTTAACCATTGTGATGGAATCTTTTACGTGATTGATTTTATAATTATTTAAATTATCATTAGAGGATAATTAATAATTAACTTGTGCTGTGTAGGCGATATTTGTAATTCACTTAATTTGTCTCCAAATAGGCCAAGACTAAGATATCGAAATAATTTTTGAAGTGGGTATTTCAGTGTTTTTTTTTGTTTCAGCGTAAGAAACAACAACTATATCCGGAATCTATTAAACAAATCAATGTATTGATTTGATTTCTTTCATCTTAATAAAAAACAGTTACTATTGTTTGAATGTGTTTTACTACTTTTATTATGAGTACAAAACGGAACAGTTATCAATAACACTAGGATGACTCAATTAGACGTGTACTATTCTATTTAAACAATTCCACAGTATAAAAGGCGGACACTCAACTGAATTAGAATCTCTCCTAATTTTATATTAGTCGTGATAGAACCGGTCATGTCTTTACTATCAATAAGTTTGTCAGTTGCTGTTTTAAGTGTTGCTGCTACTAAACTGCAATCTGATATCAAACCATTGGGTAAGATTGTATTACTTACATCTAAATTTTCTAACGCTTAATTAAATTCCAAATCACATAGAACAAGTTTATAATTTGATTACAATGTCACCTTTATCGTTTTAATTTTTTTTTCATCTCTTTGTTTAGTTTCATTTTTAGTGCTTCCTTTTTAAATTAATTTTTATTATAAATTCTCTTTTAAACATTCCAGGTTGCCCGAAAAATGAGGTATACTACTCTTGTGCTCTGTATCGTTGTCAGCGGACCTGTCATTACCATAATAAAAACGTTCCTTGTCCCTCTCTACCCTTAGCTATCAGTTGCTATTTGCCATCCTGTGAATGTATTGATGGCTTCTACAGGAATTCTGCAGGGACTTGCGTGGCTGAAAGAGAGTGCATTGATGAGAATGGTAATGACAATAAGTAGGTATAGGTAACGGCTGAATAGCCACGACCCTCAACCAACGCTTCAAGAGGCTCGGAATGTATGCGAAGCAAGGAAGCAATAGTCGCTCCTCCACTTTTTCTTAATTCGTTTATAATAATAATTTTTAATTACAATACCTAATTTAATTTTTGTAATTGTAAATTCTAGTCAATGTATATAAAGAAATTTTTAATAAAATTTTAGCTTTATTCACCGAATTTTTGGGATAAGACACTGATCCCTGTAACACATAAGCTCCTCACTTAGCACGGGAGTCAGAGCCTCACTCCATTTGTACATAATTATATTTTATAATAAATTGATTTTACTAACTTTATTTTATATCTTAAATAATGAACTCATATCATTGTAACTAGAAATACCTTGTTTTTGAGGGTGGGAAATCAATAAATTATTTTTCTGGCTCTGGGTGGAGCGAAAGGATCAGATTTTGATTAACTAAAATCCACCCGTGTTATTATTGCTCTAGTCACCGTGGCGCTGAAACCTCACGGGACCGCGGTGACTCTTTTACACAATCTTGCAGCTTTAGTATGTATCGGCCCTTGCAGGCTCCGTCAATCGACATCTCTTGTGTGCATAGAACAAAACATATCGTCGACTATAATTACTAACCGTAAGCTACAACTTCTCTAAATACGAATCAACCACACTGGCTCTCCTTGTAGATTCGTGAATCTTTGTGATTCAGTAGTACAATGTTTGATTTGGTTTAGTTTTGCTTTGAGGCCGTGTTTTGGGGTGTATGACATCCTACGCGATTGTTTACGAAAAAAAAAATACGCAGTAAGTTACGCAACAAAAAAAAAATGGGTCAGCCTTCATGCAAAATATACCATTTGTGGCCAAGAACCAAGGATAGGACTTCGTGCTCTACATGACAATTATTTGATGATCTGAGTATGAGATTTTGGGATCAAATTATTTGTTGGGTAAAGTGATATTGGGTCTGTGGTACCCAAGGAAGGATATCAAAAGTTCCTACTTGTAAATATAACATTATGATTGAAATATTTTTTATAATTTACCATTTAATGAATATGTTGGTTCATACCTACTCATTAATAAAGTGAATTGTTTCGTGCTTATGAAATTTTATTTATGTACTTATACTAACGAAAATGGACAAATCTACCTGATTCCCAATAACGTTATGATATATCCATTAGATAAATCGCTTTAATAAAACATGTCATATTATGACGGTTTCTCTGGATTCTCAATAATTGAGGAGCTGAAGAGATCCGAATGTGAGTCATGAAATCTATGGAAAAATAGAAATGAGATGGCTGTCACCACCAGTTTGAGCACCAAACTACACGATTAAAGAGCGGTAAAAGTGTAATGAGTTTATAACCTTTTCGAAACACATTGCAAAGGACGAGATATGAGTGTGGAGACAGAAACTCTCAACTCTTTCACACCTCATTATTCCGCTTAGAACACCTACCCTTGAACTCGAACTGCATTGGCCAATATGAAAATCTCTAAACTGACTGCGGACTGAGGATGGCCGTTGCACGAAAAATCTGGTCAAATGAGGCTTCGTCGATCTATCACAAACACTATGCTAGTGTGGAGCCCATTCATAGGACCACCTGCACATTCTAGGATGTACGCGAGGTCAATGATGATTGTAAGTACTGATCAGATAAGATTTGGTATATCTATTAAGTATTTGTGTATCATTTTGATTAATTAGCAAATATATTAATTAACTTGTTTTTTCATTGCACTGTCTTCTTTGGTACCTATAGTTATTCATCTCTGGGCGTCAATGGAATAACTGCAATACAACATAATCATGGCTTAGAACCCAAAACATAATATTGTACCAATGACAATAATAAGTATATTTCTATCAATCTGCAGCAAATGATTCACATAATTGGTTAGTAAGCAATATTGTATAAACTGGTTTTAAATTAATATTCAAATCATCTGTTGATATTACTAAATTAGTTATTATTTACTTGTTTACACTTTACTAGGTAACAAAATAACAAGCCAAACAACTTATTGCTATATAAATAGAAGATGATCGTCTTGCTAGCTCATATTATTTATTCACATTATCCTCGACTAACGTTACTATATCAATGGCGTCCTTTATATTACCTATTTGTTTGTTTATTGCATTTTTGACTATGGTTTCTGCAGCACCAGCAGATGAGAAACCTCTTGGTAAGTTTATATTATTTGTATCTTTTTTTATTACTATAATAAACTGAAAATATTATTTTTTTCTTGGCTTTAGGTGTCTAATGAACTATATTCATTCAAGAAATGCCTTCATATTTTATTATTATAAATTTTCCAACAATAGAATTGCAGCACAACTGCTTCCAACTTAAACTTGAACCCTTTATCTTTAAAGACACTATAATGTGTGATACTTTGAATATAACTTAATGGAGGTTAGCATTTAGCATTAGAACTCTTTGTTTTTTTTTGTCGTCTGACAGTGAGGATATAGGTTTTTAGTTTCTTGTTTCCTTTCCACATTTTGATTCTGTTAGCGTTAAATTTGTATGATCTGTTTGCATATTTTATAAGGTCATTGCATCAATATTACAGTAGATTGAAGATTATTATAATTCCAAACACTTTATATTTTTTTATTACCTATGATTACGTGTTAAAGATGATCTCATGCTTAGTTCGATTGATATGAGTACCTTTGATTAGAATACCAAAACATACGTTCTTGTACGAAATAATAAATGGGAAATAAGTTCTTCATTATGTTAGAACATGTCTTATGCATATGCATACTTAGCCTATAATCTTTAAGCTTCTGACACAAGCTTTTTGTCTGTGAGAGAGAGAGTGGTCAGTAACTTTGGTATACCTTAAAAAAAAGCAAATTTCATTGGTTTTCAGATTGTCCTGCCAATGAAAAGTATTACAAATGTGAACTGGAGGTATGTTTCAAGACCTGTGATCATTTGAAACGCCCACCGGCCTGTCCCTCCATTGCTCCTGGTTGCTACAAACCTGCTTGTCTTTGTGAAAAAGATACCCTGAGGAATGCCGAAGGCAAATGTGTGCCTATTGATCAGTGTTGTAAGTGATTTTTACTTCATATTGTAAATCAGCTTTCGGGCACAGAACAACTGGCAGCAGCGTCAGCGACAGAACATTTTGTACCATCGCCATTACCCGGATGGTCAGCAATTCTCACCCGCTTATAGACATTTCCAGTAGAATGACCGTTACAGAAATATGTAATAACGCTGCCTCTATTGTAGCTGTAGCTAAATGTAGTGACTTGTATCACTACATTTAGCTACACATTGCTCGCCGTCCGCAAGCCCACGCCTGCGGTGGCTAGAAATCGGGGTCGGGATCCCGGTGGCTGGGGCGTGAGGAAGGCCTTCCTTCACGCACCTCCTTCGCTAGCATTACTGCTTCGCCGAAGGCGACTGCCTGCCTCACTCCGGACCATGGCCTGTACCAGGGCGTGGCGCGAAGTTTACTGCCGCCGATCGCACCCGTGAGGACACGGCAGTGCTCCGCCCAAGCGGGGCACACCTCCACTGTATGCTCCACTGTAACCTTCGTTTCTTCCGCACGAATGCAGTGCAGGAACCTTCTGAACTTATCATGTCCAGTGAGGACGCGGTGACGTCTTTACAGCCACTCTTCAAAGAGGGGTCTTACTGCCATAATTATTGCACGCCCAGTCCATGTGGGGTGCCCTACAATTACTTCAATTCCTTCCCTGCCCTCGTCTTTTTTACACATTTACCCGTCATTTTATTGGTAGGTCGGTTAACATTGATATTTATAGACCAAAATCTATTTATTTTACACATTGCCCGTGGACCAGCAGGTACTCTATACAATCCCTAGGAATTTTATACATACTTATGTTTACCTACTTACCCAGGCTACCTACCTAGGTTTTTAGAATGTAATGAACCTTAATATTTCACAGTATATTTAAACAAATTAAAAGAATGCTATTTAACTACAGATATTTCAAATTTTTCCTAAACCAAGGAATGTAAAGCAGTTTTATTTTTTAATCTAATTATTTCAAAACATTAATATTTTAAATCTCCATTGCATGGGTTTTTTAAACAAGCCTACTTTAAGAACCAGATATCAAACTACAAATTATTTTTTTGTTTCAGGACCTGAAACACTGCACATATGAAATGTTTTTGCAAGTAAAATAAAAGAAATAAATTTTTGAATAAAAGAACGATTATGTTTGCTAGATTTGTGTTTTTTTCCCTATGAAATAAAGAAAGACAATCCATTTATATACATAAATCACCGTAAAATTGTAAATATCGTTAGATTATAATCTATCTCGCGAGAATGTAAACTGTCGAAAAATTGTTAACCGTAACATACTCCTCAGAATTTAGCACAATAGTTTTCGGTGGATGGATTATAATTAATCTATCATCAATAATTCTTGCACATTCTCCTCCATACAAGTCCACGCTTTGGAACGTTAATGGCATTAAATGCCATTAACTTGCTCCTAGACTTCACATGTGTCACTGAAATACGCACACGAACCTTAGGATCCCCTAATTCCCTTATTGATGCCCTGAAAAACCTAAGAGACCTAATATGTTTTTCGAGAGAGGTGGGCTGCTTGGAATGAGCCCACATAAATATGGTTATGGCCGCCATGGCTCACGTACAATGGTACTCATAGGATTAAGTGCGGAAACCATACCTAAATGAAAAAAAAAGATAGATAGATGCCTTTAACTTAGATTGGTTCCCCATAATTTCCAAGCTAAGCGGCATTGCTCGCCTGAAAGTAGAAAACAATCCCAAAAAGTATTCTTTGTCTTATTCCTGAACATGGTCTACTCGAGTTCTAATTTTTCATCCTAATCCACTCGGCCTTATAAACGTGAAGGAGTCACAAATATATGTACATACTAGCTGCTGCCAGTGGCATCGCCCGCATCATTGTAGAAAATTGTCCTAAGGGAACATTCTCTTGAGTTAAAAAGTATCAGGTATATACTCGGCCCTGGTATGAAATGTAACGAAGGAACAGGAGTGGGTTTTGTCTGACACTATCTCCCGCTCCGTCCAAGGGCGGGGGATGTCATTGGATGATTTTCCCATCGAAAAAAAAAATACTCTCACAAACTTTCACCTTAATAATATTAGTATAATAATAATAATAATATTCCACAACTATCACACAACGCCGTCTAGTCCCAAGCTAATGATAGTGTGATTATCAATTACGGTAGTCAACTTATGGATAAAGGTTTCTTCAACTCCACACTATTCAGTTTGATCCTCAGCCTTTTTCATTCAGCTGTTGTTAGCCACCATGCTTCTTTTTTTAATAGATATAAACTAGTGCTTGACTGCAATTCCACCTGATGGTAAGCTATAATGCAACCGTTGATAGTGAAGCGCACTAGTTTATTAAAATATATTAAATTATAATCGGACGGGAAGAGCACATCAGGCAAATTGTTTTAGTCCTAGTACCGATGGAGGAGAAACGTCAGTTCTAATCTACAGACATCCAACACCAGCTTATCTTTACTTAAAAAGTCTACCGCACAATTCATAGTACGGATGGTAGGCCCATTAACGCTACAGTTTCCACATTCTGATGGCTAATAAATAAGCGTGGAATCTCGTATACTGAAGAAATAAAATACCAACTGACTATTATCTACAACTTCGCTATACGAAAAAAAGGAAACAGCACTATAAAATAAAAAGACACACGAATTCTTAGATCATTGTCTGTGTTGGAATCATCTTTATTTAACGTTGCCAAAGCAATGGCGTCGTATGTGTTACATATTTGTTTGTTAGTTGCTGTTCTAACTGTAGTCTTTACTGCACCAGCTGAAGAGGAATCAATTCGTAAGTTTTTATTCTATTGTTTTCTAGACTCGAAATGCAATTTATTAGCAATCTGTTTTATCCCTAAAAAAGTAAAGAATATTCTACATATATAAAAGATGTCAAATAATTAAATTACGAATAACGTTCGGTTTTTTTACTAGTCCTATGAAAAAATCTGCTTCTAGTAAAGAAGACAGGCTTTATCAGTTTAGCTTCAATAATAATTCTGTCTGATAACAATATTATGTTTATAAACTTGTCCACGTCGTAAAGTTGATGACTGTCTCAGCTGATAAAAAGTAACCTATCCACTCTTGGCTTAAAGACCCCTAGATTGTAGCTATCAGAAAACACAGACTTCGGCAGAGAATTGCACTCCTTAGCTGTACCTACGCACAATGAATGTTTTATACGAGTATCTTGCCTGTTTTAGAATGCCCACCAAATGAGCTGTACTACAAATGTCAACTTGAGATGTGCTTTAAGACTTGTGCTCATCTGAAGGAACCACCACCCTGTCCTTCGATTCACCCAGATTGCTATGATCCAGCATGTCTTTGTAATTATGGTGACCTTAGAAATTCTACCGGACAATGTGTCCCTGAAGACAAGTGCTGTAAGTGATAACATTTAAATTCATACCTCTGATCCATTTGAATTGCTATTGTAGTTGCTTGTGTTCACAATCGTGATTGCTGAGTGTGAGGTTCTGGGTTAAGGAAAAGGAAAAGAATTTCTCAGTAGCTGCCCGGAGTTTTGAAATTGGTGGTGTAACACCACCGTGCTTAGGAAAGCAAGTAAAACCGTTGATACTGCACTTGATTTTTCCCCGATCGTGTTGGTTTGCTGTCCCATCGGATTCTAAAAGTAAAGAAAAAGAAATGCATTATGTGTTTGAGCACACAATTGTGAATTATAATAATATCTCCTTCGTATTTGATTTTCTCAATTTAGATTAAAAATCAAGTCAGAACATCTCTTTAATGAGTATTTGGTATTTCTTCAAGAATAATATTTTTTTCTATCATATTACTTTGCATCATAGCCTTGTGTGATCATGACCTCAGTAATTATCAACTTAAGTATTAATGTTGGGTTCATTATTTTTTGTTTCAGCGTAATTGGCATCGAAAACTGATCCAACTAAAAACTAAAACTAGTAAAATATTGTAGTATCTTTGTATTAAAAATGTAATAATGACTGTGTTTGCTTCCTTAATTTAGTTTTAAGAATCGCAAAACAATGAGCGGAATGCATGATTGTAACTTACAATGTTACTTCTTCATTGTTACCATCGCTCAGCCGAAAGACTAGAACAAGACACTGCTGGAATGTAAATACAATTATCTTTAATTTAATAATTTGTTTGATTGTAATTGGTTTGTATTCTTGGAAATTATACAGTGCAACATTGCCATCAGTTCGTTTTGACGGTACGATCGTCCCATTTAGCACCGATATAAAGGATCTGGGGCTTGCGCATCGATAGTACTATGAACTGGCATACTCAAGTGGCTAGTGTTAGTCAGAGGGTTACAGGAACGTTGCGGGCTCTGTTTCGGCTGAAAAACCTGCTACCATCGAGTACGAAGACAATGCTTGTGTAGACCTTGATTTGTTCTATCATCGATTATGATGACGTGTGCTACTATGACCTGAATGCAGATCTCCTCAACAAGCTTGACGGTCTTCTAAATTACTGCATTCGATTCGTTTACAATCTATGTAAATATGATCATGTTTGCATCGGTCGCTTCTAAAATGGTTACCCATACATCAGCGCAGAGAGCAAATCATTTCTTGATTGTCCTAATTCCCGATATAATACCTCAATGATACGAAGAGATAGTTCATACCTACTTACCTCCTACTGGTGCAAATTAAAATGAATGTTTATTTTTTTAAATTGTCGATTTGAACCAATTGTTTCACTTTATTAGTGTAGATATATGTACACGTACGCGTACACGTGTACACGTGTACACGTACACGTGTATGTATTAGTGTAGGTACATATATAGTTTATTAGTTTGTGTATGTATTGTACTCGTATAATTGTATGATATTTATAGTTTATTAGTATATCTTTTCTAGTACCTATTCGCCTTTTCTTTCTCTTTTATTACACCTACTACTATTTATCTCTGCTAAGGTTGACTGGTAGAAAATGCCTAAGGCATTAAGTCCGCCGCTAGACGTTTGTGCATAAAGTATTTAATTAATAAATAAAATACATTCTGGAATTCTAAAAATAAATAATGATCATTGTTTGGTTGAGATTTAATTTCGTACCTAGCTACCTTTGTATGTTTTTCATAATGACTAATAAGAAGGGGAAGCAGGGTGAAAACCTCTTTTTTTGTACAAAATTGGAAAAATAATTTAAATTAGAAGAAAACTTAAAAACATAAAAGTTTAAATTATGATAGCTGATGTACATACGCAGGTGAGTTTAACCCACAATTGGATTTTCTTACACTAAACCTTTGATTCTGAACCTGAACCTGATTTTGAAACTTTTTTGTGATACGAATTTTACACATCCCAACCCCTTTGTTCCACATCTCTAGTTTGAGCTTCTTAGTTATTACCGTCTGATCCCGACCCCAGTTTCCAGCTACCTTAGGCGTTGGCTTGCGGACGGCCAGCAATGGGTAGCTCGCCGTCTGGCCCTCCGGCAATCGTCCGGACCGAGCTCCAGTCGTCGACGGCGCGTAGTATGTAGCTGACAGCATAACCGTAGGGACCCAGCAGGGTTGATGTTTACTGGGGCCATGGTTTGTGCGAAAGAGAATCCTGGGGCCCCTGGAACGAAGGCAAAGAAGGAACATAGGAGTGGGATTTAGTCAGTAAAATTCTCTACTTATGGAAATGCCATTGGATAGTGATTATTGTTTTTGATAACATTGTTTTCTTTCCCTTACATTGTAACATACACATCTCCAGAAAAAGCTGGCTTACTGTAAAATACATTCTGTAGACTGAACCTAACTCGTTAAGATTAAAAATTAATACATCATTAGCTTAATCTAGTCCACGGTTGGGCATAGGTCTTTCCTAGTAAAAGATATCATTTAGCGCAATTCTTTTCGCCCAATTTTAGCCATTTTATCCGGATCCAGGTGGTGGCAGATGTGAACATCCTCAATCTATTTAGCCTAAGGGCCAACTCTACTTCAAACACATATTAGAAGCAACAAGAAATATATAACCAAGATATATGTGACTCATAATATGATTTAAAAGAGTGTCCATGGAGTTTCTTGCACGTTCTTCTCCATAGAGATCTACGCTTTGGAACGTGCAATTTAGCTTCACTTGTTTTTTTGTTGTCTGACCGTTATTTTGACAATTCAAAAGTGCCTGTAATTGCTCTATTTGAAATAAACGTTTCTGATTTCTGGTTTCAAAAGACTTGCACGAGTAATCATTTCTACAGTTAATTTAGTGAGACCATTTAATCACTGCACAGCACAGCTTCCTAATTCAGTCTAGTAACAAAGTAGTGTATATTTATCCCTATTATAAAACTAGTTTTATATATTATGTCGTGGCCAGATCATAGAAATTTATCACTTCATGATATGGCTAAGTAAAACTGGCCAGATCGTTTTAAATTTTAAGGTTTGATGATATTTCAATCCTCGTTAGGCCTACTTTCTTTGGACCTTTTATTATTATAAAAATCCTACATCAATGATATGGCTAAACGAGGATTGACATATCATCAAATGTTAGAGTTTAGACGATCTGGCCAGTTTTACTTGGCCATTTCATGAAGTGATCATGATCTGGCCACGACATAAAGATAACTCGTACTTTGCCAAACAACATAATATTATAAATAAGACGGACGCCTCACTTAATCATTATCTGACTGGCCTGTTGGTCTAGTGGTCAGTGGCCCTGACTGCTATGCCAGAGGTCGTGGGTTCAATTTCCACCCAGGACAAATGTTTGTGTGATGAGCACGATCATTTGTTCTGTGTCTGGGTGTAATTTATCTATCTATATATTTAGAAATATATAAGTAAGTTTATCAGTTAACTAGTACCCATAACATAAGCTCTGCTTAGTTTGGGACTAGACAGCGTTGTACAATAGTGTGGAATATTATTATATATTATTATTATATTTGTCGGCATCATCTTTGAATACCGTTACTACAGCTATGGCGTCGTATGGACTACTTATTTGTTTGTCCGTTGCAGTTTTAACTATAGTTTCTGCTGCACCATCTGAGGAGAAACCTTTTGGTGAGCCTTTGTGATTTGCATTTATTTCAAAACCTTCTTCTGACTTAATATCGATAATACGCTCTGGTTTTGAATGACCAAAGTGCGATACAATGTCGGTTTTTAAAGTATTTACTATCTGTTTTTCCTCAAAAAATATTTACCGTAAAGTGTTTTGCATCTGAATTCTACGTATACTACTCGCGCTTCGATTCTGGTGTTCATATTTTAAAATACAATTTATACATATGATTTTTCGTCCATTGTCCGAATTCTATCATAGGCCACATCATTGCTCACCATCAGGTGAGGTAGTAGTGGAGCAATAGAGAGCGTCTCGGACTTGTACTGACTAAAATCCACCTATCTTATTTTAGTGACTCTTTTTGTTCCACCATCACGGTATTTTCTTTTTAAATTTTTAATTAATCGATTTATACTAGTGCTTGACTGCGATCCCACCTAATGGTAAGTAGTAATGCAATCGTTGATGGTGAGGCGCACTAATTTATTGAGAGTCTATTCGCTCTAGCCTTGAAAAGACCCAAATTATAATCGGACGGGAAAACCGCAGCAGGCAAATTATCCCAGTCCAATCTATTAGCTTTTTGACTTTGTGATTGATGTATATCATATTTAATATAGAGATATGCCTTTAAAAAGAACAATATGAATATTAGATAGGTACTTTATTAACAACAGTACTATTTCAATTCCAGATTGCCCTGCAAATGAGATTTACTACAAATGTCAATATATACGATGCGGTAAAACATGTGATGACTTGAAAAACAACCCGCCTTGTCCTTCAATTATGGCTAGTTGCTATGCTCCCGCCTGTCTTTGTGATGTTGGTTACTTTAGAAATTCCAAGGGCAAATGTGTCCCAGAATATGAGTGCAGTAAGTTGTAGTGATTATATGTATATTGAAAATTACCACATTTAGTTTTGTTTTAGTAGTTTTTATCATTTAGTTTTTTGATTTACGTTACGTTACGTATACCTTTAGTAGAAGCGACAGTAATCAATTTCTGGCTTTGAGTTTTTTTTTTAATTTTCGTTCAAAATCGCAGTAAGTATAGATTACATTTTATTATAAAAACTACAAAAGCCTTTATTGGCTTATATAAGTATATGGCTAGTGAGTTCGGAATCAATAGTAACATAAATAGATTACATAAATTTGTATGTACTGCATTTAAAGATGGTAGCAAATTAGTATAACAATCTGCGTGCCGGAAAAATTATTAGCTCGTCAAATTTTGCAAAATAATCAAAACTTTAGAAAGTTGGCACAGAAATCTCATCATCATCACATAGTGAGCCTTTGTGATTTGCATTTATTTTAAAACCTTCTTCTGACTTAATATCGATAATACGCTCTGGTTTTGAATGACCAAAGTGCGATACAATGTCGGTTTTTAAAGTATTTACTATCTGTTTTTCCTCAAAAAATATTTACCGTAAAGTGTTTTGCATCTAAATTCTACGTATCCTACTCGCGCTTCGATTCTGGTGTTTATATTTTAAAATACAATTTATACATATGATTTTTCGTCCATTGTCCGAACTCTATCATAGGCCACATCATTGCTCACCATCAGGTGAGATAGCGGTGGAGCAAGAGAGCGTCTCGGACTTGTACTGACTAAAATCCACCTATCTTATTTTAGTGACCCTTTTTTTCCACTATCACGGTATCTTTTTTTTAAATTTTAATTAATCGATTTATACTAGTGCTTGAATGCGATTCCACCTAATGGTAAGTAGTGTGAACCATTTCGGGGCCATCGTAATGGCAGTCCAGTTGTCGGGCGCTAGTGGCGCCGTCCTTATCGGAGATAATAATCAACTGCACTATCTGGACAGGGAAAGTCTTTTCCCCATTAGCTACGCCCGTCCGGACTTAGTGGTGACCATCAGCCACGAGCTGTCCTGCACACACCGGAATCCGATGGATGTCGCGTATGCCCTGGGGGAGGTGTACCCCGGCATATACTCGTCAAGGAACCGGGTCCACTCACTACAGCTGAGGAGGTTCACGGGCGCGCATATTTCCAGCACACACACGCACGCAGGAGGAGAAGAAGTCCCTCATTGACCAGGGATATGGAGCTGGCGCTGGATCATGCGTCCTAACTATACACGAAGCCCAGGGTCTTAGCAGCGAGTCGGTCATCATCTTGAAGACAAAATTTGTGAGGAGGGCACAGGAAGCGTCGACCAGGGACATCATCAACACCAACATGAAGAACGCCATGCGGCATCGGGACAGAACAGTCGTCGAGGCACTGATCCGCTTACTAACGCAATGACGAGTTGATGGCGCCTTGGACGACGCGGGTATTGCTCGGGGCCGTTTGGGTAAAACGGGGGAATAGCGAGGTGGATAATCCGCGACTGAGGAGAGAGTACTAATAAGTAAATTTTTATCATAGTATCACTTAAATTTAAGGACGTAACATGTATCATCAGGTCCAAAATATATAGAAAAAAAAAATTATAAAAAAAATAATAATAATAAAATGGGGGCAATTACCTTCAGCCCCCAAGATGTAGCCCGTGCAGTCCGTCCGTTGCCTAACTGGAAATCTCCTGGGCCGGACGGGCTGCACAATTTCTTGCCAACAAACCTGATATAGTGGTGATAGATCGACTAGAGCGTCTTACAATGATTGTTGATATAGCTGTCCCTCATGACGAGAATCTCGTGAAAGCTGAGAAAGATAAGCAAATTAAGTATCTTGACTTAGCTCGCGAGGTTGTCGACATTTGGGAAGTGGATAGAGCAATCATTGTGCCGATAGTCGTAACGGCCAATGGCTTAATAGCCAAGAGCCTCGAACAACATCTAAGGAGGCTCTCGTTAGGCAGCTGGATCAAGGGCCTGATCCAGAAAGCAGTACTCCTGGACACGGCGCGCATCGTTAGGAGATTCCTCTCTCAGGAGCCCTGACCGCCGGCAGCTTGGACTCTGTTCCCGATGCCGGTGGGCTACTATTTTTTATATTTTTAAATGTTTTTTTTTTGTGTTTTTTTTTAAGGAAATATTTAAAAATATAATAATTTATTGTCTGACAAGTTCCTAGTACGGTCTTGGTAGGTATGATCATGATGTTGTCGGTAGACTCCTTTACACTGAAGATTACAGTCTATTATACGACATTAACTACAAAGTAAATACATACGTATGAGATCATTGAAGAGACATAATTATTAAAAATGCAAGGTAGGTAGCTTACAAACATGCTACGGGAATGTTCGAAAGAGTAACCGTGACCCTGGAGCGCATAAGTATGTAAAATAATAAATGAATGGAACATAATAATAATAATAAAAAAAAAGTGTCAAACATTGTATTTACAGCATAATATAGTAGTTATAGTTATCGATAATATGTATTATAAACTAGATGGTATTTATTGTTATATTATATAATTATATATTATTTATTGTACCTATTAAGTATTAGTATTAAGTATAGTTATTGGCGTTGAGGGGCCATTTGTTTGGTGCGGCATTATGGGCGGCGATGAGTTGTATGTGTGTTGAAGGTTGGGAGATTCCTGATTTTTAATGCGTATGTGGGTCGTTGTCGCTTGGGTATCGCTTCGGGCTGGTGGCCTCTAAACCCTGAAATTCTGACGGGATTTATTGCGATGATCGCTGAAAGGTGCTCTGGAGTGACGCCACTTGCACGTGGAGTTGCCCAGAAGCAAACAATGTATAATTACCAAACAAGGGCACGGACGTCATGTCCGTGGTTTAAATGTAAGGTAAGAGTGCGGTTTTAGTCAGTAGGAGTCTGACACTGCCCAGACTGGCTCGTCTGTGAGGCAGCTTGGGCGTCCATGAGGATTTCCCACTCCCCCACGCCTACCGAAAAAAAAAAAAAGCCTTGAAAAGACCCAAATTATAATCGGACGGGAAAACCGCAGCAGGCAAATTATTCCAGTCCAATCTATTAGCTTTTTGACTTTGTGATTGATGTATATCATATTTAATATAGAGATATGCCTTTAAAAAGAACAATATGAATATTAGATAGGTACTTTATTAACAACAGTACTATTTCAATTCCAGATTGCCCTGCAAATGAGATTTACTACAAATGTCAATATATACGATGCCGTAAAACATGTGATGACTTGAAAAACAACCCGCCTTGTCCTTCAATTATGGCTAGTTGCTATGCTCCCGCCTGTCTTTGTGATGTTGGTTACTTTAGAAATTCCAAGGGCAAATGTGTCCCAGAAGATGAGTGCAGTAAGTTGTAGTGATTATATGTATATTGAAAATTACCACATTTAGTTTTGTTTTAGTAGTTTTTATCATTTAAATTTTTGATTTACGTTACGTTACGTATACCTTTAGTAGAAGTGACAGTAATAAATTTCTGGCTTTGAGTTTTTTTTTTAATTTTCGCTCAAAATCCCAGTAAGTATAGATTACATTTTATTCTAAAAACTACAAAAGCCTTTATAGGCTTATATAAGTATATGGCTAGTGAGTTCGGAATCAATAGTAACATAAACAGATTACATAAATTTGTATGTACTGCATTTAAAGATGGTAGCAAATTAGTATAACAATCTGCGTGCCGGAAAAATTATTAGGTCGTCAGATTTTGCAAAATAGTCAAAACTTTCGAAGGTTGGCACAGAAGTCTCATCATCATAACATATTTTCGGACATATTTGAGATCACAATGCTTTATTAGAGCTGTTCCTTTAAAATTGCCGAAGAAACCTGCAAGCTATAGAAATAGATCTCAATCTTATGCAAAGGCACTCTGATTATTGTTTTTTTCAAATACGAATTCAAAAAAAAAAGTCAGGATACCATAGAAAAATGATATACTAGAAAATTCCTATATGTCCTGTTTCACAGAATTGACATGTAGGAAACCTAATAAATAAATATTAGTAAGTGTTTGTTTTCTTACTGTTTAGTTTTAAATGATTCTAAATCAATTAATGTAACGCACGTTTGTAGCTTAGAATGTCATCCCCCGGTCCCCAAGTGTTGTGATTTTTGCAATATACATAACAGATTATATTCATGATGGCATTAATCAGCATGGACCTCAGTTCAAAGAATCACAACAACCATAACTACACTACAATTGCTATAGGATGGTGCGGGTTTTTTTTTGTAGGTGAGAAAATCATGTAATTAACAAAACCCGGCTCTTGGGTGGAGCGAGATATAGTGCCAGACTTTTAATGACTAAAAATCCACTCCAGTTCCTTCGTTGCCTTCGTCCCAGGGCCCCGGGTTTCGTTTTCACACCACCCATGGCCCCAGTAGGCTTCGACCCTGCTGGGCCCCTACGATTTGCTGACATCTCCCTGAGGCGCGCGTGGAACAATACGCGCCGTCAACGACTTGGGCTCGGTCTGGACGGTTACCGGACGGTCGGACGGACGGGCTACCCATTGCTCGCCGTCCGCAAGCCCACTGGGATGGTACGAGTGACAGCTGTCGGATTTATACAATATACCTATCCTTTTCTCATCATAAAGATGCATATTTTCGTCCTGCTGTCATACTACCCATGCTATGTAAAAAAATACCTTAAACGTATGAAAATCCCATAACATATTAAATATTTTAATAGCATTGTGTATGTTTGGCCTTGCATAGTAATAATTACTACACACAGCGATAAATCAAACAATATACACTGGCTGCCAAAATTCCGGGTTGCTAATTAAAAGTGTGATAGTTTCTTATATTTAAAAGATGAATTCGTGTATCCTTTAGTATTAGGTCTGTAACTATAAAATTGCCGTTTTTTAAAACGGGTTGCTTTGAAGTGCTATTTGAATTGCTATCTTTGGATTGACTTGGAATTATAAGTTCAAATAAACTTTATATTAAAGGTACGTTATTCTTTTTTAAAATTAGGTATTTATTGGTTTCTTTGTGTTTTGTATTTTCTGTAATAGTACTTATAACTATTTTTGTATGAAATAATAACTGGCATTATTTTGTACTATGAGTTCTACCGGGGAAACAATGTGTCTCAAGCGGTTTATAATATTGATGATGTATATGGACTTAAAACTGCTAATGAATGGTATGTCTATTTTTGTTTCAATCACTTTCACGTGGGAAATTTTATCGAATAACCTTTTTCCTCAGTGCGGCAACAAGACAAAATATCCTAAACGGGAGCTATTAAACCAAGAGGACGAAGTTCTTTTGTTAGAAGAAAGTCGTAGGTATACGTAATTGATATTGCTTGCCCTTTGAAATGCGTAGTTTCTACGTTGGAACTCTTAATATGAAAAAAAAAGTTTTTTTATTTTTTTCATAGTTATAAGAACTGCGATATTACAGAAAATGCAAAACACAAAGAAACCAAAGAATAATGTACCTTTAATATAAAGTTTATTTGAACTTATAATTCCAAGTGAATCCAAAGATATAACACTTCAAATTAACCCGTTTTAAAAAACGTTAATTTTGTATTTTAACCCCTATTATATCGTAGCTGACTAATTAATACATAAAAGAAAATACATAACACGTTTTGTTAGCCATTTCATTTTAATATTTTATAAAAAAACGCTTCTGATAGAACTGTTTTATTTCCAAATTAATACGATTTCGGTCTATACTTGACCATTTTTGTATTGCGCACTTTTTGACCCTGTTATAAGGCAGCTAAAGCTGTGTCTAACACATCTCCCGAGCTCGTTCCATGTGAGTATTGTATGGGGTTTAAGTCAGGGCTGCGAGCTGGCCACTCCATGTCAGTAATAGCGACGTCTTGAAAATGCGCATTGACTGAATAAAGTATATATGGCCGTGTATTATCGTGATTAAAAATAGAATATTCACTAAGAAAGAACTAGCTAAAATCTCCTCTACGTATCTGAGAGCAGTCCGATAATCGTTTCCTACCTCCACATACTCCATACGACTCACTGAAAATATCCCAGCCTAAGGATTTTTTCAGCTTCATAAAGTCATCGTAGGACTACCTGTGGACCTATCCATACCTGTCCTCACCTTTGATACGACTGTCAGACTTTCTAAAATCATCAAATTACGAGAGGGAGGTCAGACTTGCACTGACTTAAACCCACCTGTGTTCTTTCAGTTACCTTTTGCGTTCCGGAGGAACGGTTGCTCTTTCAAACAACCCCGTAGTTACCGCCAAACTGAAGTGCCAGTGGACAAGGTGCATTGCTCGCAGAACCGATGGTCAATAAGGCCGAAAGGTCTTGTCGAAGAGTCGAAAATCCAATGTTCGAAGGTCTTCCACAAGTAGGTAAACCTAGTTAAGGTTGCAGGAGTTTGCTGGATGCGAGACGCACAAGGCCGGAGCAAAACCTTCATTACCGTTTGGGTGACTATAAGCCTTCTGACCAGGCCCATTGTTAGCGACCACGTCGAAACCGAAGTTACATATACCATCACTGGTAAAACGCACTGGTCGTAAACTTTCGTCTTGAGGTACTTTGATATGTGACACGTAAATATACTGCTCTCCAAACGCTGACTTCGACGGTTGACATCTTAGTGAAGTTAGATCTACCTAAGTGAACCGTTTGCTTCAGGTAAATCTAATCGACTACAGCTTCGAATAAGCATAGAGTCTCTGATCTTGAAAAAAGTGGGTGTAACATGGTTATTAAGCATGACCTCAGTTAGTATATAAATAAAAGAATGTCTCGCTAGCTCATTATTTTTGACTGACGTTACTATAGCAATGGCATCCTATATCGTACTTATTTGTTTGTTCCTAGCAGTTTTAAGTATAATTTTTGCTGCACCAGCTGATAATAATCAATCTTTTCGTAAGTCCTTATTGTTTTTATTTATCTTAATATTTTGTTATTTTGAGTTAGTTGGTATTATGGATTCATTATTATTGTTTTTTTAACTCGAAATATGGTGTACTGTTGTTGTGAAAACTTTTGGTAAGTTTTTGTAATGCTTTTTTATTATTGGAAATATTATGTATACTTTTGGTTTTGATGTCCATTCCGAATAAAAATTTGCTTCAACAAAAATTTTGTACCTATAAATCCTGGAATTTATAGGTATAAATCATTTTCTAAATTAAGTATATCTTTATTTATTTATTATATAAATAAATTAAAATAAGCGTCTTATTCCTTAATTCTTCTCTATTTGTTGTTATCTCATTAATATAGTTTGTGATTTCGTGATTTTGATAGTACCTCTTTAATATTCTAGACTGCCCTGCAAATGAGACCTACTATGAATGTCAACTTGAGGTGTGCCTTAGAACCTGTGAAGATCTGAAACATATTTCCCCGTGTCCTTTAATTGAAGGTCGTTGCTATAATCCAGCCTGCCTTTGTGAATTTGGTTACTATAGAAATTTCCTGGGAAAATGTGTAGAAGAAGATGAATGCTGTAAGTTATTTTTTTTTTTAACCCGTTAACCACTCGCGTCGGATAAGTCCGACGAGTGTTTTCGCGTCCTATTCGCCAGGGTCGTGTGTTTGTGACTGAGTACTCCATCTTTCCTTTCACTCCCCATAGGTGACAGAAGAGCTGATGAGATGAGTTATTTGGTCACAAATAACTCATACAAATATTAGAACTCAATGAAACGAAATTTAAATCTTGTATTAAACGCACACTATGCAGGCAAGCATATTATATTCAAGATAAAAATGCTTGGCTCAATGCTGGTCCAGCTCCACTACCACCGGGGTGTACAAATTGATTAGTTTTGAAACTATTATTATTCTTTAATGTTTTTTTTTTAATCTGTAAAATATTATTGTTGTTAATTATTACTGTATTTAGTATTGTATAATGTAGAAGCATTTTTTTTCAAAGTTTGTAAATGTGAGTACCATGGAGCTATTTTATGGTTTTTAGGTTATTTTGACATAAATGAGCATGGCAGTTGAGAGTTGGTCATGCTCACTCAAATGTCTCATTGATGGTGGCGCGTGTGTTGGATCATTCGGTTCCCTTTAAAATGGTTGAGCTGAGTGGTGCTAATATTCGCGTCAGGTCCGTGAACGGGCGCTGTCAGTTGAGACTGGTCATCTCTTAGCTGCCAGTTGCTATTTTAATATCTATATTTAGTTTTTATTTTTACTTTATTGACATTGTTCTCACATGATAGCGACAAGAAACATGTAACAGAGATATTTGTAATTGCAAAACACGATTGAAAAGAGTGTCCATGGAGTTTCTTGCACATTCTTCTTCATAGAGATCTACGCTTTGGAATGTGCAATTAGCATCATTTTTTCAGACTGACTGACTTCTTGACATTTCAAAAGTGCCTATAAATGGTTTATTTGAAATAAATGCTTTGAATTATTGAATTATGGTCGTAGATTTGCGACCCTAGCAGAAAAAACGCAAAAGCGTTAGTCGGATATATTATTTTCGACGCAGGCGGTTAAAAACTTAATACCGTAGTCTGGTGGTCTGGTTGTTATTTATAGGTCTTTGATCGTCTTTATGGATGGTTAGAAATCTTACACCAGTCTTGATTGGTGGTGGTGATTGGTAACATAATTGTTACCCAATTAAACAGCAGCACTGTTGGTGTTGAGTCATTGTGGCGCCATTTGGGGGAGGCCTATGTCCAACAGTGGACGTCTTTCGGCTGAAATGATGATGATGATGACTGTTGGCGCAGTGGTTGAGTGAAGCTGCTGCACTGCGAGTAGCGGGTTCGATTGTCGCTCGGAACAAATATTTGTATGTCTGGTTGAATGTATGTTCCGGGTCTGGGTGTTTTGTGATATGAATTTATATGTTTCTGAACGCTCTCACGATACAAAAATAGTTTTTAGTGTGGGGCAATGATTTTTATTTAAAGAAAAGAAACGAATTACTGGGTTATGAAAAGAATTACTGGGTTATGGAGGTTAGATAGGCAGTCATATAGTTCATCACAATAGACGAACTATATTTCAACACATCGTTTTCTCGTTGTCATCGTAATTTGTGCCTACGTATTCATGAACACAATGAGGACAATTATAGGGCCATACTAGTTCGTTCATCCATTTTTCTGATGACATAAGAAAAGGAACCTCACGACATAATAACCATTTTTAATGGAAAAATACATAGGTTTTTTTTTTGTTCATCTTATGACATCAAACAAATCAGATTATCACAGACATCAGACAAATCACCTTATGACATCCCCCGCCCTTGGGCGGGGCGGGAGATAGTGTCAGACTTTTACTGACTAAAAACACAATCCTGTTCCTTCGTTGCCTTCGTCCCAGGGCCCCGGGTTTCGTGTTCACACTACCCATGGCCCCAGTAGCCTTCGACCCTACTGGGCCCCTACGATTTGCTGACTTCTACCTGAGGCGCGCATGGAACAATACGTGCCGTCGACGACTTGGGCTCGGTCCGGACGGTTACCGGACGGTCGGACGGCGGGCTACCCATTGCTCGCCGTCCGCAAGCCCGCGCCTACGGTGGCCGGAAATCGGGATCGGAATCCCATACATAGAAGGTTAACTTTCGGTAACCTACGCGATTTTAGTTTATGCGAAACCCAAAACACGTGTCTAATATTTTAAGTAAATAATCTATGCATGTACAAAATTTCATAACTGTATCATGATACAATTTGTTTCATGAAACATCATGAAGTTATAAGCTTGTTTGGTTACCTGGTTGTCCGCACAAATACGTGGTTACCGGGCCATCCGGGCGACTAAGAGTTTGTTTTGCTCCCGTACCCAGCTGTGCGCTGGCGCCTAATGCCCGCTATGACCTACTATGACTTGTGTCATACTTAGTATCGGTGGTATCCAAAAGTTATTGGAATCGATTTAGTTACTGATTCTGAACAATTCAGGTTTCGCATATACTAAAAATAATGTTGTATACTTTAAATAGTTACTCGTTTTTTTTTTTTTTTTTTTTTCGGTGGGAAAATCATCTTATGACATCCCCCGCTCTTGGGCGGGGCGGGAGATAGTGTCAGGCTTTTACTGACTAAAAACCCACTCCTGTTCCTTCGTTGCCTTTCGTACCAGGGCCGAGTCTTCCTTTCAGAATCAGACCCTTGGCCCCAGTAGGCTTCGACCCTGCTGGGCCCCTACAGTTGCTGACATCTCCTTGAGGCGCGCGTGGAACAGCACGCGCCGTTGACTTGGGCTTGGTCCGGACGGTTACCGGACGGTCGGACGGCAAGCCACCCATTGCTCGCCGTCCGCAAGCCCGTAAATAGTTACTCTGCTATCAATTTCCATGCGATAATTGACTTGCTGGCTAGAGTATAAATTTTAAAATTCTTTTTTTTTTTTGTTTCAGAATAAATTGCAGATACTACTTCTATAATCGAATAAAGTAAACGTAATTAATTTAAGAAATTTAGTACTAATTTTCATTAAAAAACTAATCATGATATGCTCTGTTTTTATTTTCTTACTATACAGTGTTTTTTGGTATACTTTAGTTTTTTTAAACATCTGCATCTGTACCTTTTTTCTTTACGAATGACTTTCAAATACACATCAGTACCAATTTTATATGTGATGGATTTCACAATATTGAATCGTCTTTAGGGTACCGTATCCAAAGGATAAAAACGTGGACCCCATTACTAAGACTTCATTGCCCGTTTGTCTGTCACCAGGCTTTATCTCATGAACCGTGGTAGCCAGACACTTAAAATTTTCACAGACGATGTTTCTATTTCTGTTGCCGTTATAACCAGGACAAAATATCTTATCTTGTTTTGGGGCTGGCCCTATGCCAGAGCACTTCGACCCTTCTGGATCTTTTTACCAGGACAAAATAAATATTTAAGTGGGGTTCTCAAACAAAAAACATGATTTTTCAACAAACAAACACGGGGATAGGTAAAACTAATATAGTGTCTAATGTTGTTTAGATAATGGGTACGGAACCCTTCGAGCGTGAGGCCGACTCGCACTTGATCAGCTTATATTAAATATGGTGCCCAATTTCACAGTTCCTATATACCATACACTGTGTAATAGGTTGATGTTCATACTTATATGTATATCGGCATGTCATTATTTGCAATAGACTTTCTCAATAAAATCATTCTTTATAAATGATATAATTATATTTATTCAACTTATTATTTTGGTTTACGTCAATCGCAGTTCAAGTTAAATTTCATGTTAATAGATAACTTCGAAATTGCTTTACGCTTTTTCCAGGAATTTTGTGTTCAATTACCTTTTCCAAGAGAAAAGGTAATTGAACACAAAATTCCTGGAAGTAAAATATGAGCGATAAGGTTGATAAGGGTTTATTTTCGTGTTCTATGTATTTTATATTTATATTATTAACATAACAACTGTATTCCTTGAATTGTTAGATATAGTTTTACCTATTTAGAGTAGGTACACCCGATTTTCACCAGTTGTTGCCAGGCGTCTTAAAGGCTAGAGTGAATAGGCTCTTAATAAACTAGTGCGCTTCACCATGAACGATTGCTTACCATCAGGTTTGATCGCAGTCAACTTCTAGTTTATATCAATTAAAAAAAAGGTTATATTTCGTTTTTCGTAGGGGGTGATTTCGAACTTAGAACTGGGAGAAGGAATAGCGAAAAGTCGCTTAATATGGTTGCTCATTACGTCAGTTAATTTATGCTCTTAGGTACCATGGTGGTTTGGTTAACTCTAGAAGATATTTACTTTTGTAACTAACTGATCTGTAGAATTTAGTTTACTAATCGTCTATTCAATTAAAAAATTATATATAACAGGTTATATATTATAACTAGCGGTCCCGGCAGACGTTGTTCTGCCCAAAAGCGGGATTTAGTAAAAAAAAAAAAGTTACCCTACTCTACCCCACTCTACCCTACTCTACCCTACTCTACCCTACCCTACTCTACCCTACTCTACCCTACTCTACCCTACTCTACCCTACTCTACACTACTCTACCCTACTCGTTCGTTACCTCCCCACCAATTTTTAGCCAAATCGGTTCAGCCGTTCTTGAGTTATAAACAGTGTAACTAACACGACTTTCTTTTATATATATAGATATATTAAATTGCCCTTTTTTAAAACGGGTTGATTTGAAGCGATTTGGAATTGTAAGTTCAAATAAATTATTGGTACATTATTCTTTTTTCGAAATTAGTTACTTATTGGTTTCTTTGTATTTTGTGTTTTCTTTATTATTGAAATTATGTTCATTTTTGTATGAAATCTAAGAACTCACATTATTTTGGGATATAAATAAACGCTAATAGTTTTGTGGTTATTATATATTATTTATTAAGACTTTACATAAATAATAAAAACACCTTTTTTAATAAGCCCTTTAAAAATTTGTGTTTTTTTTAATTATATTATATTTTTATTTTATTTTATAAACTTTATACAATAGTAGCTTTTGCCTGCGTAAAAGTAGAAAATTATCGTACGAGGATATACTCCGGGAATAAAAGGCATTCCGTGCTTTATCCGTGTGCGTGTGTTTCATACAAGTCGTTTAAGCTTCAAAATTTAAAGGTATGTGTGTGTGAATGTTACCCTGTGTGAGGGTAACATACCTTTAAATTTTCTCCTATAAAATAATACATAGATGCCGCAAAGGCAGATTTCATTCTGTAGTCTTCCTGTACCAGCGAACTAAGGCTCATTATGACCAATACAATACTACTATATTCTGTTGGTGTACAACAGTTTTTTTAAACGAAATGTAAAAATAGTACTATTATTTTGTTCCATTTCTTAGATACCCAACAAAAATTCTACGATTTTTTCAAGGATTTTGTTCACTATTTGGTTCAAAAATTTCAGCACCGCGAAGCCCAGTGGACTTTAGGACCGTTCGCTGAATAATTGAAGCACCCTTTCACTAAGTTTAGGGAAGCATCCTGTAGAATTCGGGTCACGGGCATAAACCTAGGACGAAATTATGCAGACTTGTGAGGCCGAAGGGAATCGAGTTTCCTTAGAATTATTATGCAACTTTCTTTTAGTTATAAACAAAAGTTAGATCGGATAGATAGGGGTTTTTAAGTCAAGAGTGAATATGTTAATTCTACGTAACCGTGCTCCAGCATCGAGCACATAATCGCTTACCATCAGCCCCCCTAGCCGATTCCTTTGTTCTGACGTCATCTTAACGCTCAGTCACGTGGTCCGAACAAAGGAATTGGAGGCGTGGCCTAGGTACTCGAAGCGTTTGGCGTGAACGATACGAGTTACGTGGGCAAGCGCGAGCCTATCAATAATAATAACAAGAAGTCTCAAAGCACAACTTCCACATTTAAATGACTATTTAAGGATAGAAATTACGTTTCTTTTTCAACCTTTAAAATCCTGCAGGGTATACACAGTGTCATTGACATCGACGCACCAACGAATATCACAGATCCAGTACATGATTCTGGACCTCCCATTGGTGGAAATTTTCGTCGGTTTTATCCTAATTAAAAAAAAACTTTATTTTTTTAAATTTAAACTATGTGAAATCTTTATTATATATATATTAACCACACTAATACTATAAAGGTGAACACTAATACTATAGAGGTGTGAGTGTGTGTATAATATGTTTGTTACTTCTTCACGCTCGAACTGCCGGACTAATTTCGGTGAAACTTGTTATATGGGTAGACCATGTCCCGTAACAGCACATAGGATATTTTTTATTCCGGTAGTATCTTAGTACAAACAAACAAACTTATAAATAATGACATCAACACCTGCACAATAAAAAGAAACATTTACAATTGTACACATCGCCACCTCAAACAGGCAATAAAGTTTCTTTGTCCTGCAAACGCAAACAAGAACAATACAAAATATGGTTGCACAGTTTGCGAAACTCTATTAATTAAACGCAGCCATTTCCTCTGTGGAACTCATAAATAACAAAATATAATGCAGCCTTCACTAGTAGATTGCGAGTACAACATGGAAACTAACATTTTGCTCGTAGAACGTAATTCTAAGCTGACTAGCGCATATACATAACCCGAATTAAAGTTAATTACACTGGCCTCAAACAAAAACCGTCTACGAAAGAGAATAGCAACGAGTGTTTTTTTCAAGCCGGGAATGTAGCTACAGTAAAGTGCAGGAAAATTTAGTCACTTGGTAAAAATTTAAAATGAATATTATAGTAGACTTTTCGTTCACTTTTTAGTGGTAATATTATCCTCAATATTGAAAACCTCTAAAAATACTAAAATATATTATAAATGTGAAAGTAGGTTTGTTTATTGCCTTTTTATATCTTAAATACTGAATCAATTATTAAAAAAGGACCATAAGCAGGTGCTATCCAGAAAAACAATCTGTTCCCATGGAAAAAATAATAACTTTCGACGGCCTTAATTGTTTTAGGATGTTAGGTGGTGCTTTGTCTTTTGAACCATATTTGAATTATATTATTTTTAATTCAATAATTAAAAAAAAAATAAAAATAAAAAATAGTAGCACAGGTGTCGGGGACAGGGTCCAAGCTACCAGTGGTTAGGGCTTCAGAGGCAGGAATTTACTCACAATCCAGCTCGGATTGTGAGTAGATTCCTGCCTCTGAAGCCCGAAGTATCGAGGAGTACTTGGAACGAGGAGCCTTCTGTATCAGGCCCTTGATTCAACCGCGGAACGACGATTTCATTATTATAGAAACTTTAGTAGTGTGTCAAGTTTTTTTTAATATCAAGTTAACGTATTAAATAATTTATATTAATATTTTCTACATTAATGCGAGTGAAGCTGCGGGAAAAGCTTGTATTATAATAAGGAAAAATGTTGGGGAAAATTGTTACCTACTTTATATTAAGTGTATAGGTACTCGGTAGGTAACTTTTATTACACGTGACTGTAGAGTGTATTTTTTCTGAGAATATCTAAATTACTTGTTGGTGTACTGTTAATAAATACAAAATAACCTCTTATCTATGCTCCGCTGTGGAATACATTGTGCTTGACAGTTTCCTTATTCCACACATGCCAACTGGTCGCTTTTTTATATTATTAATTATGTTAAAAAATATATTTTATTTTCAATCTAAAAGGTAATATGGTTGTTGTTGATTTTTAATTAGTTTCAGTTGTCATTCTTGGGATTGTAGCTGTTTCGCATATTTTGTCGTAATATAAATTCCGTACACGTTATTCCAAGCAGAAACATCATTTATACCGTATCCGCATTTTACATTTCATGACTTAACCGCGAAAAACAACAATTTTTTTTTGTAAAACCATTGCCCGTTACAACATTAACAGTATTTCTGTTGGAATTTCAACAGCAGCGCGAATTTTTGTGTACATTCGTGAGTGAGCCGTTTAAATATTTCGTGATATTCATAAACAGTCAGTTTGTAATGGCCGAGATATTTTAAATTGCTTTATGAATAGAAAAGGGAAGTTTGTGCATCGGCATTACGTTTATTTTCGCGTTAGAATATCGTAGCTTTGTTTCCTAGACATTGTTTGAGATGAAAAGATACCTCAGTTTCCTCTTACAGAGTTCTCGCTGCATATTTTTGAATACTCGGAAACACTTTTGTAACGTAAAAAATATTTTTGGCTTCGTCTTTAATATATTTGTATAATAAAAACCCAAATTTAAAATTTCCAACAAAGTTGGATACTAGTCTGTGGCCTATAACAGGAATAAAGCCATTATACCACCGAAATGACAGCTGTCAAACGCTCCATTTCGCGCCAAAAGCTGACACCTATGAAACGTCGTCATTCAGCCTATTTAAATTGTTCACTTTCGAATATACGTACAGAACATGGAGTCCGCAAGTTTCTATTGTTAAGCCTCAATGGAACCACGTAATTTGCATAAGCAAAGTTGAAATTTGAGGAACAATACCCTGCATTATACGGCTGTAAAGTGCTAGCACAAGTCATGATGGAGTTTAATGCTTTATTGCACGTTATTCGTGCCTTGTTTTTTTTTAATAGCCTTATAACATTCGAACAATGTTTAATTATGAAAGTCGTACCTTCAAATTATATGGCAGCACGCGATTATTTGTACAAATATTTGATCGAGTTATTTGGTATTAATTTAAATTGTTTTGCGTTGATTTTATCGAGTTGGGTTGTTATTAGCATTCATTATTAGGGGTATTTTTAATATCGTGCTGTTTGGATCACGCATGCGGCTGCACGCGTAAACCCTGCAAATGTCCTTTTCATACAAGAATTTACGTTAATGCGTGGAATTCGCACGCAGGACGCGTTTTTTTTTTTTGCATTTTGAAATTTTCTGCATGCGGGGCAATCCCGCACGCGTGATGAAATCCGCACTATATTAAAAATACCCTAAGTGTTGCCTACATTTTAAGTTAGTTATTTTTATGGGTTAAATTAAATTGGTTAAATACTTTACTTTTTATTGTAAAAACCTTACAATGATCACAATAATAATATAGGTATTATTGTGCACTCCAAGTCAAATTAAGCAACGGACATTCCCAGACAAAAGCAATCAAAATACCAAAGTATTTCGTTAATTATTTCCTCATATCTTCCGGCAAGCCGTCTGTTTGTTCAAGAAAATGAGAAGCGTCGCATTCTTGTCGCGACGCTCAACGTTATGCATTTGTTTGTGTCAACAGCACAGCGACGACGACAGGATTTATAACCGAGCGTCGTCGGTGAATTAGTTTTTGAAACAGTCTAGGTACTTTCTGTTTGTAGGAACAAAGGTTTATTTACGAATGGCTTGCTGATTAGATTACATTTTGATTGATTTTGAGATCTATTTCTGATGTTCCTTGGTACATTACCAACACCGAAATCCACGACAAACTAAAAATGTAAACTGTGTCAGAGGAAATACAAAAACACTCACAAAAATACCAGGAGAGACTAGAAAGGCACCCTAATGATCTGGCGGCGGCGCTAAAACCAGAAGTTACTCGAAATGACTGAAAACGAAAGATATAACATAGTCCAATTGCTAAAGTGGACTCAGCAACTGATTGGGTAGATGGCTCACTGGAGTCACGCTCATCCTGCCATCATGGAATCAAAATCCAACACACCTGCTAAAAGTAAAACTGATTGCAGATTTGGAATAAAAAAAAAAAAAAATAGATTACAGGTAATCAGAAATGGCTACTTACACATTATAAACATTTACTTTTTTCATTTATGCAAAATGTAAAGAAATAAGTAACACACACACACACTGTTTCCATAAATGGAAAAAGTAAATGTTTATTATTTTTAATTAAAAGATCTATCTTTTTGGTAAAATTTCCAACATTATACTCTGGTTTACATTGAATTATTTATCAAAATATTCACGGCGTTTATTAGTGAAATAAAATTAATAAATATGTGTTCTCAATTTCTTGGACTCTTCCTGTAGTCGCATAAAATAGATCAAAAATCGGCATTTAAGGGAAAGTATTTTAGTTTTTGTTTTTTTAGGTTAGTAGGATTGTGTTTTCTGTCAGTCACCGATCAAAAGCTTTACAACGGTGTTACACACGCCGTTGTAAAGCTTTTTAGTAGTAGTAATTACAAAAACATATTTTAAAACAGTAACATAAGTTTTCGTCACACCTCAGTGCGTCTTTCCTTCCTGACGTGTTGAAAAGTAAGTACAACGATTAAATTTTTTTTATTATAGCGGCGATGCATATTTTGGGGAGTGGTACCTATGTAAATGTTCGTTTTTTGTTTTTCTAACCTCAAAAATTAGCCAGCTATTTGTTATTAACTATATGTATATCTTTCCTGTAGAAATCTTTCCTGTTGATTTACGTGTATAAAGATGACTTATTTTATTTTTTATTGTTGATAGGTTCGCGTTTGACCACTATCTCACCTGCTGGAAAGCGACGATGCGGTTGAGTTTCTTCGATTTTGATTCCGATTATGAAGCCATGTTTTAATATTAGTTCTTTAGAAGGATATGTCTTGTATGTAGAAATTTTTTGATGTTTTCATTATGAATAATTATGATTAAGAAAATATAATTTTTGATTGTTATGAAAGCTTAATTTGACATTATTTGTTTTTGTAAGATATTTTGATTTTTATTTGATTATTTAAAATGTGATTTTTATTCAAAATAACCAAATTACTATTAATAATGATCATTTATTTTCATAACCCATGTCTTTTTTGTGTCTATGATGATTACTGTATTAATTCGCTGTTTGGTATTGATTTGTGATATATTATATATATATATATATATATATATATATTATTTTTTCTAAGTTATGTGTCATGTTTGTGCAAATAAACTTTTTTATTTCTTTATTTTATTCTTTCTTTCTTCTTTCTGTATGTATTTCTTACGAATGTTAGAGAACCATAGAATTAGACAAAACTATAACCACGTTATTGAGATCACTTATTATCACTAAAATCCAAATAATACTGTGATCACTTATTTCTTGCTTATATCAATAAACATAAGTGTAAATATAACTTTTACGAGACCATTAATTAGTCACTATCATAAATTTATTTTATATCTGTTGCAATTTGCTTAAACGTGAATATTATCTTTATGATAACATAATTGACCGTGTATATTTAGATATAATATAGGTATATACATATTATACACTGCTAACGACAACGTTTATAGCTTAAGTGAATTCTATAATAATTGTTACTCATCTATATTTATATTTACATTTTATAAGGGTAAGTAAAAAGGCTCCTAGGCTAAAATATGATAGGGTAGGTAACACCAGCCATATGAGCACATTGACCATTGGGCAAAAGTTTCCTCAAAATGGGAGCCTGAGGATGGACGACGCCGCCATAGTTGACCTGTGTAGAGGTGCTAAAGTAACCTAGACGTCTACCACAAGGGTAGGTTCGAGGTGGCTCGAAAATAGATTTTTTTTTTTAGCTTCGTATGCTGACTTAAAGTCACCCAAAGAGCAATGGAAAGGGCTATGCTCGGAGTTTCCTTACGTGATCGAATCAGGAATGTGAATATCCGCAGGAGAACCAAGGGGACCGACATAGCACGAAAAATCACCAAACTTAAGTGGCAATGGGCAGGGCACATTACTCGCAGAACGGATGGCCGTTGGGGTCGGAAGGTTCTGGAATGGAGACCACGGAAGACGTTGGAAGGCCTCCTACAAGGTGGACTGATGACATAGTAAGGGTTGCGGGAATCCGATAAATAATAAAATAATAAAATAAAAATAGGAATATCATCTAATGTCAAATCTCGCTCTTGGGCGGAGCGAGAGATAATGTCATACTTTTACTGACTAAAAACCCACTCCTGTTTCTTCTTTGCCTTCGTCCCAGGTCCCCGGGTTTAACTTTCATACTACCCGTGGCCCCAGTAGGCTTCGACCCTGCTGGGCCCCTACGATTGGCTGACATCTCCCTGAGGTGCGCGTGGAATAATACGCGCCGTCGACGACTTGGGCTCGGTCCGGACGGTCGGACAGTGAGCTACCCATTGCTTGCTGTGAGGTGAACCATAAATTACTCATGTATTAAATAGGAATGAACGGCGTACAAGAAAACCTACTGTATTAGTTTACATCTTAAATAAAGTCGTCATCAATTGATTTCGAGTTTTGAGTCCGACTACACTAGTTGCATCGGCCTATTTCATTGCAACTGGGGTGCTTCAGGGGTCTGTTCTTTTAATTCTCTTCATAAACGATATAACATCTTGTTTTCATAACTCCCTTTTACAATTATTCCCATTGTATTCAAATCTTGAAGAAGTAGGTACTCATGACTGATTATTACTCAAAAATATATAGATATATCTCACCAAGGTACTTTGGTAGTACATTGATCTTCAATGTGTGATTTACATTCATGTGCACTTATTTTCTGTGCGCATAAGCTTTGAGCGCTTGTCATCATAAAAAAGCATACAAAACCAATGTGCTGCTAAACCAAGACCAATCCATTTTGATGAGATGGAAGAATTATACTTTATTATTGATTATAACCACGTACCGAAAGATGCAGCGTTGGAGGCCTCCCACAAGGTGGACCGATGACCTGGTGAGGGTCGAGGGAATTCGATGGATGCGAGACGCACAGGACCGGTCGTTATGGCGATACTTCGGGGAGGCCTGTGTCCAACAGTGGACGTTTTTCGGCTGAAATGATACTGATGATGATTGATTATAAAATGGGTCCTTCATTATTATGTCTAGTTCGTTTATTCAAAACGACTGTTTTATATCACTCGCATTCAACGCTCTCCATGAATACAGTCTGTTGAATGGAAGGAGATACTATCTGAATGTCTGGTGATTTGCGAGAAGACTTAGAGTGGTTTAGATACAATATTACGAATTTATATAATAATATTTTATCTTTGATGTGCTTTATGTATGTAATTTGTTTCTAATCAGTGTAATTTTATCTTTCTGGATGTAATATAATATGGAAATCTCGTGTCACAATGTTAGTTTTGGAACTTCTCCGAAACTGCTTGAACGATTTTATTATACTTAATTTTTTTTTTGTGTAAATAGTTATATTATTATATTTTTGTAGGTCTGAGAAAAGGTCTATTTTATATGGCAGAATAACGTTTGTTGAATTAACTAGCAAGTAAATAAATATGGCAAGCAAGCAATGCAATATAATATATAAGCAAACAAATTTATTATAAAATTCATAAAATTACACTCGATTATTACGAACGTAACTGATATAAACAACAATTCACCTCGCATACACCTAGTGAGTGACTTTACTACAAAGTTATTTAACTTTAAAGGTGAGGCTCAATAGTGGGAATGAAGCAGTCAATATTTTACGACGGAAGTCAAAACAAAGTCATAGTATTTACTTTAATTAGATCATTTATTGATATTTTTACATTACCAGCCCATCTAACTGACAGACTGTCTAGCAATCAAACAAAGTTACTTTCAATATACCTAACTAAAACTATAAAATCTGGAATCTAATGTCACTGAACAAATATTAAAATGTAACTGCATTATTGGCACTGTACTAAAGTGGCACTAAACCGAAAGAAACTTGAACTGCAAACGTCTAGCTGCACTTAAAACAAGTGCATTCATATGTACAGTCAACAAAAGAGATAAGTTACCAGAGTCGTCAGATATAATAACAATAATTTATTGATTTTATATCAACAAATTTGACCACTTTTTGTTCACAATATTTGTTAGTAGCTCTTATTTCTATTAGTTTAATTATTAGTTCTTAGGTATAAAAACATATAGTAATACTAGGATAAAACTTTCCGTATTCTAATAATGAAAATTAAAATCAGCTCATATTATTATCGTAGACACTTGATTGTAATTAAACTTTTTATGGATGGATATGTATAAATTTTAATTTTAATGATGAGTTGCCTTTAACTATGAATTTAATTATGTTTCATTCATAATCATCCATCGGTTTCCAAGAAAACTTCAACTATATCTGCAGACTCTGGTTACTTATCTCCTTTGTTGACTGTACATTGTTATTAAGTTTCAAGTTTACTTCAATCAAACAATCTGAGGTCGTAGTCCGTCTGTTTATCTACATGAGTTTTATGTTTCTAATGATTTAAGTGGTAGAAACATATTTATTTATCTCTATTTACATAAAAAAATAATTACCTTACCTCAAAAAATTCATCCACATCACTGTCAAAGGGATAAGTGCCCAGAACGCTGGCAGCATTGCCACTTTGAGTACTGATTCGTTGGCCATAAAAATGGCCCTAAAGTTTCAACCCCAAACGGCTCAAATATATAGGTAACTCCCGATACGGTTATTATATTAGCAGCAGTCGCCCCAGCACAGCCCGCCTAACTCAGAAGATGGGATGGCGCAAGGGTGTCGACACATGTTAGATTCCACACCAAAGGCCTACCCAAATTCCAAGGTATTGTGGTCGCCCCATCCGGCCTCATTCTATCGTCACGTGCTACATTTTTCAGTTGGGAAATCATCATTAACATCTTCAGCTCTGGGTGGAGCAAAAGGAAGAGTAAGACTTTTACTGAATAAAAGCTGTGTTCCTTCAGTTGCACTTTGCGGTCTAGGGCCGGAGTGACTCTTCCAAATAATCTGGCAGCCCTGGTAGGCATCAGCCCTGTAGCGACATCTATGACACAATATTGGAACTAAAAGTTCAATATCAACTATCTGGTAGTTGCCCGGACCATACAAAATATCCGTCTGGTCGAAGGATTCTCCCTTTTTTGGGTTCCGTACCTCAAATGGAAAGACAGAACCCTTATAGGATCACTTTGTTGTCCGTCTGTCTGTCTGTCAAGACCCTTTATCTCGAGAATGCGTGACGGTAACAGGTTGAAATTAAAACCATATACTGAAACCTGCGGTTCCTTGAAGCTGTGAAAAAATGAAACTAAGTTAAAGAAAAAAAAATACGGCCGTTTATGTCACAAAAAACGTATAATTCGACACTCTCAAGGGAATCAAAATTCAAAGGGTACTTTCCGTTGACCTAGAATTCTAAAATTTGGCATAAAGCAAGGTTTTATAGAGATATGGAGAATTAAACTATTTACATAGGAAAGTTTTTACGGAACGCTCAGTGCAAGAATCCGACTCGCACTTGCTCAGTTTTTTAATAATTCTGAATATATATGGCATATAGCATAATCAGCCTTTTAATGTCCCACTGCTGGGACTCAGGCCTCCTCTCTACGAGAGGGGATGGGCCGTAATCACAAATAAATAAATGTCACATGTTTTCGAATTTTTGGTTCTAGGACATGCCGGTTTCCTCACGATGTTTTCCTTCACCGTTTTGAGAGCAGTGGTGATGAAATAAATTACACAAAGTAATGCGCCAGGTTGGGTTTGAACCTGCGACCCGTAGGTCGCAGCTTCAATCGGACTCGTAAGTCGGGGCCGTTACCACTCGGCCACCACTGCTCATAATAATGAATAATTCTTAATGGTGTAAGGTAATTCCTTCAAATGTACTTCCAAATTATCCCGCAGCTCAAGCTAAGGTTCACGGTTCTAATTGTTCGTTTACTGTAGAGGACAATACCCTTCAAAGTACAAATACAGCAGTTTTCTTTAGAATTGCGCAAACTTACCCCACCATTTCTTAACCAATGTACTGACATTCAGGTATTGTTTACCGATTCGCTGAAGCCTGTTCCGATTCGTTCCGTTTTTCCTTACACGGTAGAACAAACAATGTGTGTACATAATTCTGTTTGTCGAGGAAGATAGGTTTATCAAGTTTCTTTGAAGTGATAAAAGGCGGTTTCCTTTTGTCGTCCCTCAATTTGCTATATTTTTAGGATACTGTTTTTGTTGTTGTAGGATATGTTCGGTTGTTGAACGGATTGTGTTTTGTATGTCGAAGATTTGGTTTATTACAAAAAAATTGAATATAATAAATTTTATTGTACACCAAAAAATAACAAAACTTATCTAATTATATAAAAGAAGAAACTGACTGACATATTAACGCACAGCCGAAACTACTGGGACTAGGAGCCTTTTATGACGTGGGCGAGCACTAAGAGAGGATTTTTCAAAATTCACCTCCTAAGGGGATGAAATGGTGGTCCAAAGTTTGCATGGAGAAATTAACTTTTACGCGTGTGAAGCCGCTGGCAGAAGCTAGTAAATAATAAAAAGAAAAAATATTTTCAAGATATAGACGTTAATCCAGGTCGCGTTGTTACCTCTTTTTGGGCCGACCTTTGCGGTACCATTTATCTTCAGACGTCCATTGTGTAGAAGCTTTTGCCCTGCGGTCAATGTGCACGCATACCAACTGTGAAAGTTGGTTCGAGTTAGCACGGGACAAGTTCCCAAAGCGATCATAGCTCCAACTAGTAATACTATATTTATGTCCTAGTTCGATGCAAGAAGTTCCTGGAAAAAATATAAATTGCAACTAATTATATTTGAAATTGAAATTCTACAAGCATCGTAGTGCAATTAGTTCAAATATTGCTAGCATAGAAATAAATCAGCAATTTTCCTCCTTTGCTCTAACGTGGCTGAAATACAGGTCATAATATATACAGTTTGATTTACCTTTTCTACCTGTGGGGACTTTTATCATAACCTTTAATATGCGGAAAATATAACCCTCCTATTACTCTTAAATATTTCCCTCATATTTTACCCAAAATAGTGCGAGGACAGTCATTTTGTCCAAAACAATTGAAACGATAAATTGGATACAGTTGGAGATTTAACACCAATACTCAGGCCTAATAAAGATAGCTTTCGGAAGGGACCTCTTTTTACGCACCATAAAGCCGCCAAACTTTTTGGACTTTTCTCAATGACTGTATTCATGTCTGTTTTTGTTCGAACTTTGAATCGAAATGACATTGACGGTACGCAATGAATGACGACTTTAGAGGAATTACTTTTTAAGTTTGAAGATAATATAGAAGTAAGGGTAGCGAGTCAGTCATAAGTTTTTCTTTAAAAATTAGTGCTATAATATTTAAGCACGTGAAAAGAGGCGATAAACCGTTCGGTGGAAAGTTATTCGTATCGTATTTTATTGAGATATAACTGTGTGATCTTATATTCGCCCAATTTTATATCAGGCTGAATTTATTCTGGTTTCTTACAAATGTTTCAAATTGAGATTCTCATAACGCTATATTTCATTGTAACTTACTAGGTAGGTGAAACATACTTTTACTAGTTTGTATTTTTGTTGTTGTTACGGGATTTAAGTCTAGGTTACTGGTGAAGTGTGTCTCATCTTTCGTAAAATATGCTGTTGATGTTGAATGTAGGCACACAGGCATCACAGGTTTTAGAGCTTTTTGTATTATATGCGCTTGTGTCGGTATTGGTTGAACTCGTCTATAATCAGCCTTATAATGTTCTCACTGCTGGAACTCAGGCCACCTCTCTATGAGAGGGAATGAACTCTACCACGCGGGTGCAGTGTAGGTTAGTGGATGAATTTACAATTTTTTTATACTAGGACATACCTGCCCCCTAGCCAAGTTACAAATGTTTCATCATTGATCGCTTCGAGTCAGCCAAGCCTCCTATTCCTTTGATGACGTCAGAATAAAGGAATCGGAGGCGTGGCCTACTTGAGGCGATCGACGAAAAGAGAATCGAAACGTTACGGTTATAACTAGGCTAGGGGGCAGGTATGTCCTAGTATAAAAAAATTGTAAATTCATCCACTAACCTACACTGCACCCGCGTGGTAGAGTTCATTCCCTCTCATAGAGAGGTGGCCTGAGTTCCAGCAGTGAGAACATTATAAAGCTGTTTCATCACGATATTTTAATTTTTGTTTTGAGAGCACTCAAAATCAATTAACCCAAATAGCTAAGAATACTATCAAGAAGAAACATCCAGTAATATCATATTTTTACTTTACCAACATTATTTTACGAATCAAAATCTTGCTATAACTTTATTTTTACCCACCTCAAACCATTTCAAATTATATAACCTCCACATTAAAGGTCAATGCTCTTTTATTTTCTTTCATATCAATTCGGGGCCCATCAAATTACTTATTTACAGTTGTGTGATTTATTGTTTGAACATTTTTAATCTTAGTAAGAGATAAAATGAATTTATTAATCTTACTTATCCTAATAGATGAAAAGATTGGTTTATTTATTATCTACAGTTACCAGAGTAAGTTAATAGATTATGTTATATCTTTAAGGTTCAAATTAGCTTGTGGGTTTTGGGTTATTTAGCTCTTTCACACACATACATAAGATTCTAACTCAACAGATTATGTTTCGTTAATATTTAAACTTTAAAAATGAAATGGAGGAATAGAAATTGCTTAAATAGCTTCCAGTGGCTTCGGATGCGTGAAAGTAGGTTATCTCATATAAACTTTGGAAGTCCTCGTTTCACCCCCTTAGTTTTTAATATCGTGCGGATTACATCGCGCATGCGAAAATTTCAAAATCCGAAAAAAACGCGTCCCGCGTGCGTATTCCACGCATTACAATAAATACTTGTATGAAATGGACATTTGCGGGGGTTACGTGTGCGGAGCAATCTCGCATGCGTGATCAAAACCGTACGATATTATTATAAACCTTTAGGGAGTGAATTTTGGAAAATCCTCTTTTAGTGCTTATCTACGTCATTTCAGCTTTCAAGTGAGTGAGCGCCAACAGAAATAAAATGATATGTTTAGTCAGGGGTCAAAAATGCAACTGCACTCTACTAATTCTTGGGTGTTTTTTTGTAGAAGGGGGTCAATCGTTGCTAAGTGATGAGGTTTTATTATTAACTTAGAACCTAAGGGCCTGTGCACACCAGGTTTTTTAAACGCGCCGTTCACGTGCGTTTGTAGCGATACAGACGTGATACGCACGCGAGTTAGATGCAGCAGTCGACGCATTTTTTTAAAACGCACATCGACGGCGCGTTTAAAAACGTGGTGTGCACACTGTCCACAGGCCCTAAAGTATTGACTAAAATTCTACTACAAATAAATGTTAGATACTTCAGCATTAGTAGAGTGTCACTGTACTTTTGAGCCCTGACTATACATAAATTTATTTAATCAGACGGACAACCAATCAGTCCTCATTCCAGTCGAAAGACGACGTCCACTGCTGGGCATAGGCTTCCCCCAAGTGTAGCCATAACGAACTGTCCTAACCTACCCAAACTATATTTTATGGCAATCTTTCTATGTGTGTGAGATTTGACCTACACAATTATAAGGCTTTCTGGTGGGTTATTTTTTTATTATTATTGATAAATTAGCGCTTGGCCACTATATAACCTGATGATAAGCGATGTTGTGGTCAAAATTGGAGCACGCTTGCCTAGAACTGATTTTAAATCTCTTTGCATACGAAACTCCTTTTTAGGGTTCCGTACCTCAAAAGGAAAAAACGGAACCCTTATAGGATCACTTTGTTGTCTGTCCGTCTGTCTGTCTGTCAAGACCTTTTATCTCGGGAACACGTGGAGGTACCGAGTTGAAATTAAGAACATATACTCAGGTCTGCGTACTCTTGAAGCTGTGAAAAAACCAAACTTGTAAGTTAACGAGAAAAAAGATACTTCGGTTTATGTGATAAAAAACATACATTTCGACACTCTCGCGGAAATCAAAATTAATAGGGTAATTCCCGTTAACCCAGAATCCTGAAATTTGGCATAAAGCAAGGTCTTATAGCACAAGTATAAGAATAAATTTGAAAACTGTAAATTTGTTGTTACGTCTCAGTTTTTATTGCGATTCGGAATAATCTTCGAAACTCCATTCAGGAATTGAACTGTTTACATAGGTAGGTACGAAACCCTCAGGGCGCGAGTCCGACTTGCACTTGCCCAGTTTTTTTTAAATGGCGACCCCCTAAGTCAGTAACATTTCGATAAGCGGACGGTTATACTACGCTTTTGTTTTTATTTAGACGTCTAAGTCGAATATGTTTCAAATAGCACACAATTTGCGTGTTAAAAAATAGAACAAAAGAAGAAAAAGTACAGGCTTTATTACTGGATCGTTATACTTTTTTTGTAGCACAGGGTCAGTAACTTCACTTTTATCTGACTCGCGACCGCGACCCCTTAAGCGAGACTTTCTGACCCACCTGGGGATCGCGACCGACAGATTGGAAAACACTGGCCTAGAAGTAATCTATTTACTCTTTACTTAAGACAAAATTAGGATTAGAGATTACACTCTGACGGTAATTCCCACTGCTCCGTCTAAATACTAAGAAAGCATCCCCTATTCTAAAAATAAAAGTACTGGTCGCTAAGATTTTTTGCTATTGTGGGTTCTTTAGCAGAAATAATAAAACGGTGAGCTTAGAGCTTATATAAATAAACTATCAATATTATAGCTGCCCAATCCTCACAGTTGAGTATGATATTGTTATTTTATTAGGGTAACAAACAGTAAAAATACTTGTTTACGTATTGCTAGTTCCAGTAACCGAGGTATTTATTATATTGCAAAATTAAATAACTGCGGTTCCGAGTAAGTAGATACTATATGAATGACTTTTCCACCACGTTGCTTCGATTTGAAGGTTTTAGGAAATCAGTAATTAATTAAATATTTAAAGCGAAAAACAAATGAAAGGGATTGTCATTCACAGTTGGGCCATAGTAAAACCAAACTATGGACACAAAGTCAGCGGTTTCTTAAGGTGTGTCCAGACCTAGCGAATGCGCCTCTCGCGCGCGCTTACGAACTGCGTGCATGTTACTCGCGTGCGTGCGGTTACAGCCTAATTTTGGTGCGCCGCTCTAGTGCAGCTCCGGTAAGGCTCAAGTGAGGCGTGCGTGCAGTGCGCGCAGCTCATGAGCCTAAGTTGTAAATTTGCTTGTTGTAGCGCGGGCGGCACGTGTGCACCTCCTGCGCTGCCTCACCAGGTCTGGACACACCTTTACATTTTATGGAGTTCTGCACATAAAACGCATTTTTACGCGGCCCCAACTTATGAGTTGTAGGTCACGGTTTCAAAGCCAGCCAGGTGCTTTACTTTGTGTAATTATTACTCTCAAAACGGTGAAGGAAAACATCGAGAGGAAACCGGTATGTCTTAGAACCAAAAATTCGAAGACATGTGACATCCACCATTCCGCACTAGGCCCGTATGGTGAATTACGGCCCATTCCCTCTCCTAGAGAGGAGACCTGAGTCCCAGCAGTGGGAACATTACAAGGCAGATTATGCTTTATTTAATATGCTTATGTATATCTAGTTAGTAAAAGTTTTCCGTAAACCAGGACACAAGAGAAAATTCTATAACGTAGTTAAATGATACTTTAAGCATTTAATGGTTATTGTACAATCATTTTATTCGTTATTTCAATTAATTCAATTAACATAATTGGTTAGTACAACGTTATTTGATAGTCTCTATTCAAATCACGTTCTGGTTCCCCCGTTTAGTCGAAAACGACCCTTTTCCATAATGTAGGCAAAGGGAATATTTATGTAGGTATTACAAATATTTACAGATATATTGTAGGAGCTTTACCTCCATGGTTTCTGTATTTTAGTGGATTCAACCCGAGGTTTCCGGTTTATATTTATTCAGGATCGAATTAAATTATTTAGCAAATGTGCAAAAATGAGTAAGTATTATATTTTATAAAATATGGCAATTATGCTGATATTATATTCTGTACCATAAATAAATTAATTGAAAAACTTCGTTGGTTTTGTAGTTATTAGCGCGAGGTACTGCTTTCAATTCTCGGGTTGGATAAAGTAATGTTTAGCATCTAGATTTTTTTCTCAGGCTCTAGATTTGAGGCCTGGGTGTATGGCAAAAGTTTTGGGTATAATGTTACTTCAATCTTCAATGTAACTGATGATATGTTCCTTAACTCGTTACAAAATATAGGCATCATGATATAATCACATTAATATTATAAAAGTTAAAGTAAATTTGTAAGTTTTTTACTCTTTCACGCTCAAACGGCTCATACGGCCTGGAATAACACATAGAATAGTTATTATTCCGGAAATATGTTGCCATGGGATAATTTTCGACTTTTACGTATAATGCGAATCTGCTAGCAGAATCTAAGGTCTACCCGTGCGTCTTTCATACAAATTCGTTCAGCCGTTTGACGGTGAAAAAGTGACATACATACATACAAACTTTTGCCTTTATAATATTTGTGTGATTATAATGTATGATATTTATAGTTGTGATTAAAAACCTATGGTTATACATAAATTAGTTTCTAAGACGTATACAATTATCAAAAAATACATTTTAATAACTTTAAAATTACTTACTCTAAGGAGATGAAAATTAAAAGAGCATCAGTCCAAAGTTACATGGTAAAATTTTAATGAAGTAAAAATCGTAATCTTTAATGCATTGAAAACCATGAAAAAAAAAGCACGAGTTCGTTAGTTTTCAGTCTGTACTCATAAACCGTGACATAACGTTTCGGAGAGCCAATCTGAAATAAACAAAAAAAAACATTCCTATGAAACATGAACTTGTAAAAAAATGTTCCCAATTTATTTTTCGTTCCACTGTGATATCTGATTCATTTTTCCGTTGTTAATTGATATTATTAAATTTTGTAACGACATCAGTCGAAAAAGCTTCGTCTGTGATGCTATTATTAAATGTCGAGTTCCCTGAATAAATATTGTCAGTACAAATATTCAGTTATAATGTTTAATTAAAGATAAAAAAAATACTGTTTGAAATATGAATACCTGAATATTAGAGGAAGTTTGAAAGTGGTGTCAGTGACTGAAAAGTTGAATAGAAATCGTTTGTCTTGATATGGTCATGTGAAGAGGAGGAATAAAACGAATGTTACTATAAGAATAGTTATGAATATACATGTGGATGGCTGGAGAGGGAGAGGGAGGCCAAAGAAAAGATGAATGGATTGTGCGAGGAGTGATATGAAGGACAAGGGAGTCAGTTATAGCATGACGGTTGATAGGATAGAATGGGAAAAAAAAACGTGTTGCACCGATCCAAAGTAACATGAGACAAGGGCAGAAAGGTGATGAAGACTGTAATGAGAGTCCTAGGAAAAGATGGATAGTTTTTTTTTTTAATGTTAGGCTCGCGTTTGACCACCGTCTCACCTGATGGTAAGCGATGACGTGGTCGACGATGAAGCACGCTTGCCTAGAAGTAGCCTATTCACATTGTTGACTTAAAGACCCCTAAGTTGTAGCTATCTGGAAACACAGACTCCGGCAAGGAATTCCACTCCTTGGCTGTGCATAATAAATGTGTTATTAAAACGTTTTGTGCGTATGGGTAGAATGTCTACCATGTACTGGAGGCGCAACGCCGTACGTCTAATGGTCCGTTGATGGAATGGACTTGGCGGAATTAGATTGTGCAATTTCAGTGCACACTTCCCGAAATGTAAACGATAGAAAACCGACAGGCTAGCAACTCGGCAACGATGCCCAAGGCTTTGGAGCTTCGACCCAACAAGTGCATCATTGCCGATGATCCTCATGGCTCGCCTCTCAATCTACTCTAGCGCATCAAGCTGGTATTTGGCAGACCCGTCCCAAAGATGAGAGCAGTACTCCATACACGATCGTACTTGCGCTTGATAAAGGTTGAGCAGCTGTTCCGGCGTGAAGTACCGTCTCACCTTTGCTAAGATCCCCAATTTTTTGGCAGCCAGTTAAGCCTTTGCCTCGATGTACGAACCGAAATTGAGAGTAGACAACAGCGTAACCCCAAGAAGCTCAAGGTGGCCGGTTATTGGCACGGTCACACCTCGGAAAGATGGAGCCGGGTGGAATTGACTCCGTTTAGCGGAAAAAAGACAAGCTTGGGTTTTAGTTGCATTGAACTTGACCAGATTGGCATCGCCCCAATCGGAGACTGCCTCCAAGGACGAGTTCAAGCGTTCAACCATAGCCTCTCGGGATGACTGGATCTGTGACCCACTAGCACGTGCGTCAGACACGTATCTCAAGGCAACAGTGCTGTCGTCTGCATACCCAAAGATACCGGGTTTAAGTAAGTCATTTATAGCAAAAACAGATTGTACGAGATGATGGTTGATGGGACGAAATGAAAGAAAATTACTTATTGCGCTGTTTTTAGGGTATAGTTTCATATTAAAATAAAATAAATAAATTTAAAATAAAATAAAAAAAATAAATAAATAATTTTCTCAACGTTGGCACACAAACGGGTTGGTGGATGTCATGTATTTTATTTTTTTTGCGAGTTATAGTAGTAAAAAAAAATGGCACCAAGTAATACGCCTGGCTGGGATCAAAACCCATTGCAATCCCTACGTCAGTACTGTTTTTCTGAAGACACGGTGGAGCATAAGGTAGAAGTGTGTCCCGCTTAGACAGAGCACCGCCGTGTCCTCGTGGGGGCGATCGGTCGCAACGATCTCTCGCGCCGGACCTTGGTACAGGCCATGGTCCAGAGCAAGGAGGAGTGGCAGGAGATCGCCTCCTTCTGCGAAGCTGTAATGCTAGCGAAGGAGACGGTCGCACCCACGAGGGTTCGGCCCTCACGCCATCGAAGTCTCGAAAGTCGAAGCCTACTGGGACCATGGGTCGTGCGAAAGAGAACCCCGGGGACCTGAAACGAAGGCTAAGAAGGAACAGGATTGGGTTTTAGTCAGTAAAACACACGCCCTCCCGCACCGCCCAAGGGCGAGAGATGCCATTGGATGGTTTCCCACCTAAAAAAGCATTGTTTTTCTGGTATAGCTAAATAATTGTAACCTATGAAATGTGTCTTTGCATAACACCGCTTACCTACTGGAAGGAAAACTTAGTTTATGTCCGGTACAAGTTGACTGCGATCCCATCTGATGGCAAGCAGTGATGCAATCATTGATGAGTTAATTAATAGAAAAGTGAAGAAAGTAGTCACTCATTAACTAAACACGGAATCTCGGAAACCGACTGCGATTACAATTTCATTTTTATAGATCAAGTAATCTACAAAACTGAAATTTTCATCGCAGTCGGGGGGACCACTCTGTAAAATACTTTCTTATTGTATAAGAATCACTCCTTTTGTTGGGCAGCCGTGTAAAAAACTCGGACTTAGGCCTCGACACAGGGCAACGGTGTTTTAAAAGAGTTACCGTGGGCTTGGAATGTAACGAACAACTTAATGACACAGGTGAGTTTTAGAGAGTAAAAGTCTGACACGCTCTTTCACTTTACTCGGCACTCTAGAGCGTGAGAAGTCATTTGATGATTTAACACCTCAAAAAAAGGCCTCTACACAAACAAGCCTAGAATATTCTCAATCAGCATAGAAATTCCATTATCAATTTGCCCAGTCATATTGTCTACATGGAGGTGTAAACCAGCTTTACGACTTATGGGAACGACGAAAAATTGATACCTCAGTGACTCAGTGTTATTTTTTCATTACCTCGGCAAGGTTCAGTGTCCTATGAAAATATTAAAGAGCCTAACAATTAGACGTCCGTTCCAATTGATAACATTGTTTATATTCTGGCCGGATTCCAAAGGTTATTTTTATGTTTCGTTTTAAATTTTATTTGAATGATAAAATTTATTTATACAGGGACAACAATATCAAATTATTTACGGTCTGTTTGTTCGAATGCCATCGTTGTTAGTACAGTACCTTCTATTTTGAGCATTTCATCATTCGGACAAATCCAGTTGTCAAGCGTTGATATGGGTTATTCGGAATAGCCGACGTCTATAGGGTGTGGAATTGTGGATAGCCCCTTTTCAAATAAATCTTAAAGTAGAATGCTCTGATGACAGTCCTTATTTTCGACCAGTATTGCAGAAAGTGAGCATAGTAGTGATCTCTTGGCAGATAAAGACCTTCATCACCTGCCGAGGGTTTTCTCAATTGTGTTGGAGTTTTTTTTTTTAGGGCGGGAAGTCATCCATCAATCTAGGATGGAGCGGGAGGCCGTGTCAGACTTATAATGACACAAAATTACACACATGACCCAAGTAGGCTTTGAACCTGCTGGGCCTTTATAGTTTTGCTGACATCTCTTTGAGACGCGCGTGAAAAACTTCGCACCATTAAAGAAAGAAAGAAAAAGAGTTTATTTACGACAAATATGGCGCATACCTTAAAAATAAAAACAAATAACAACAACGACTTATATTATAAGTGGTAGGATATGCGTCACATCCGCGCAAAACGGCCAGCGCTCAGCAAAATGCTGGGGCTCGTGTAAGACAGTCTCAGCGCTGATTTTCAGCACCAGCCGTCATCGACGGTGAGGCGTTGACGACTGTGAATGACTTGAGCTCAGTCCGGACGGTTATCGGTCGGCTGGACGGCGAGCTACCCATTGCTTGTCGTACGCAAGCCCACGCCTATTGGGCCTGGTAGGGCGAATTAGGTTGGGGTTGGCATCTAATCTAACTGAATGCAGCTGGAAGCCATAGTTTTCATGGAGCGACTACCTATCTACCTTCACAACATAATCACCATTGTTGAGATCGGATAGGTACATGATAAAACTGGTTTGTCAGACTGCGGCATTGTTCGAAAGAGTAGCCGCGGTGCTGAAATGCAAAGGGTAACTGAAGGAATACGGGTACGTTTAAATCAGTAAAAGTCTGACACTATCTGCGACCGTACTCTATTGAGGCTAAAAACCCAGGGACCCAACAGGGTCGAAGCCTACTGGGGCCACATGTCGTGTGAAAGTGAAACCCGGGGCCCTGGGACGAAGGCAAGGAAGGAACAGGAGTGGGTTTTTAGTCAGTAAAAGTCTGACACTATCTCGCGCTCCACCCAGGAGCGAGATTTGTCATTAGATGATTTTGCCACCCAAAAAAAAACCATCCAGACATATATTTCAATTTTGTTTCTCTAGCTTATCATCGTTTAAAATACTGTTCATTTTCCTCCTTGTAAACCGATTAGAATTCCTGAAATCCTCGACTTGGAAATCATGCAACCGACGCCATTCAGGGCGGAATAAAGTTAATTATTCACTCGCAGTTCTAAACCAAATTTAAACGTACCATTGTTAACTAGAACGCGGTGAAAGTGAAAGTTTCAAACAAATTACTAACTTAATCCTTGTTTCCGTCGGTCGGTTTCAGTGTAGAAAATTAAAGAGAAATATTATTAGAAAGGCATGTGTGTAATTTTATATGTGATGTGGTTTTGGCTCTATAATAGGAAATAACTATTTGAATATGAAACAATATACTCCTAATTACATTGAATAGAATAGATTATACTTTAATGTACACACAAACTAAATAGTAACAAAACATAAAGAATGCGTTTCAAATAAGAATATGATCGATTGCCATGTTGTGACGTCACGTCATATTATCAATTTGTAAGAAATTGGCCAAAATTAAAGAACTTAGATTACTTAGAGGTGAGCAAAATTGATGAACTGGATTCTGATTAAACATTTTTCGTTCACAGTTCGTAAATAAATTAAATTTTAAAATTTTCTTGTTTTGATCACCAAAATAATTCTTCAATTTGATAGAATGACGTGACGTTACGACATGGCAATCGATCCTATTCTTATTTGGAACGCATTGTACACAAACTTAAATCTGCGCAGTCTTATCGCTGACAGCGATATCAGACAACCTTAGGATGGTCATGTAATTACATCCTTTGTGCTGGTATGTTAATATTGTTAATACGTTAACCACATGATGTAATAAGGTTGTGTGTCGGGGCTCACATGGTGGATTCCAGCCCATTCCTTCTCCTTGAGAGGAGGCCTGAATCCTAGCCGTGGGATCAATAAAAGACTGTTTATACTTATATTAAACCTTACTACGTAAATGTATACAAATATAAAATACAATCAGGCATTTAATACCTCCACATTACTGTCTTCTGCCCAGAAGAATAGCAGCTTTGTCACGTTGAATAGCAATACTAATTCTTTGGGCAAAGATTGAGCCAGCGCTCTGGTCACGCAAGTCAGTCAGTCGGCGAGAAATATCTTTGAATAGGAAACCCGTACTCAGACCCCATAATCCAAGCGTTTGCAAAATGCAATTGTAAATAATGTATTTACCCCGATGCTACTTGTTTTTTGTTTGATCATGTATCCTAAGATAGTGGCATTTCTTGTTTGTGCTTTTTCTATCCACAATGGTAAAAAGATTTACTTGCTCCCTAAAATTGTTGCCGCACAGAATTGTATGCAGCAACACAATATGGTAACTAAAAACACACAGCCATCACCAGCAAATCAGTAACGACAGTTTATGATTTTTTTTTTCTAGCTTGCTGCTCCACTATCATTTCTCCACTCTTGGTTTCTCCACTCAAGGTTGGCTACTAATTACAGTAATAATAATTTTTATTTCAAGTAACATAGTAGCACCCACTCCTATCAAGATCGGGGACTCTTCACTCGAAGTTGTAGACGACTACGTTTACCTGGGACAGACGATTCAGTTGGGAAGGTCTAACTTCGAGAAAGAGATCAATCGTCGAATCCGACTCGGCTGGGCAGCGTTCGGGAGGCTGCGCGGTATCTTCTCGTCCAATATACCACAGTGTCTCAAGACGAAAGTCTATGACCAGTGCGTGTTGCCAGTGATGACATATGGCTCCAAAACGTGGTCGCTTACAATGGGCCTCATCAGAAGGCTTAAAGTCACCCAAAGGGCAAGGAAAAGGGCTATGCTCGGAGTTTCCTTGCGTGATCGAATCAGGAATAAGGATATCCGCAAGAGAACCAAACTAAAGTGGCAATGGGCAGGGCACATTGCTCGCAGAACAGATGGCCGTTAGAGCCGAAAGGTTCTGGAATGGCGGCCACGTACCGGAAGACGTAGCGTTGGAAGGCCTCCTACAAGGTGGACCGATAACTTGGTAACGGTTGCGGGAGTCCGATGGATGCGAGACGCACAGGACCGTTCATTATGGCGACACTGGGGGGAGGCCTATGTCCAGCAGTGGACGTCTTTCGGCTGAAATGATGATGATGATGAAGTAACATAGCCCGCAGAACTGTAAAAAAATATAGGATGTAAGTAATAATTTTAGCTTATAACCTATGTTGCTCTTGCTGCTCTTGCTAGGTTATTCTTGTGTTGCGTTTGTGATGTTGTGTGCGTTTATTACGGTTTTGTTCTGTTGTAGTTTTTTAATGTGTTGTTGTTGTTATTGGTGATGATGAAATAATAATAATATAAAATGTTTATTTACTCATCACAAAGTTACTTAATGCTAACACTTTACAATTTGCACACCGAGGTTTAACTAAGTGAGAGGCTGGTGCCTGAATTAGGTTTCCATAAGAACCTGTATTACAGGCCGCCAGGACTCTCCCGCATCTACACAACTTGGGTACCTATAAACTAAACATCTGCTCAAATAGCTGTAATTTCTGAACACTTTTGTCTTTACTAGCTAAAAAAAACTAATATCGCACCGGTCACCTGTTTATTTATAGGCATTAATCTATATATATAAAAGCAAAATACCACTCACTGATTAATCACGAAATCTCAGAAACTATAACACTAACAAACTTAAAATTTGGGAGGTAGGTTCCTTATTGGGTGTAAACATGCGCTGAGAACGGATTTTACGAAACTCTGACCCAAAGGGGGTAAAACGGGATTCCAAAGTTTGTATGGAGAAAGTTACTTTCACGCGAGCAAAGCCGCTGGCAGAAGCTAGTATACAATATAAACTACCTCAAAGAGCTAACCTGTATTTACATTAATTTAATTACAAATTCAAATCTTAATAAACAATTTGTTAAACCCAAGTGCCCGAACGGGAGCACTGGTTATTTGTAAAGGGTAATAGAGAAGCAAATACAGAGATTTCGGGTAAATATATAATAATCCTGCTGGCATGAATAAAATAACAAGCTTGGATAACGTTGGTTAGCATTGGTCACTGTTTGGCAAATGCGCCAACGTTCTAACGTAGTTTTCTTATCAAACACAATTACAGGATGGTAGTGGTTATTTATTGGAGACCTTATTCTGAGTATAGTAAATACTTTTAATATAAAGTTCTTGTGTTTATCATCACCATCATCATCATCATTGCAGCTGAAAGACGTTCACTGCTGGACATAACCTTTTCCAAGTGTCGCAACAGCAACCAGTTCTGTTTGTCTCGCATCCATCGGAATGTCGTGACTCTTGCCAGATAATCGGTTCACTTAGCGGAAGGCCTACTAACGCTGCGTCTTCTGGTACGCGATCGCCTCAACCCCCACAGAAGCTCTTGTGTAAGTGTCTAAACTCACTATGCCGGAGGTACGCGATGGAAGTTCGGCGGCTGATTTTACGTTCCGAAGTATTCGGCTGACATGACACATCATAAGTGCTGAACTTACGCGGCTGAAATTCAGTTGCGTAACTTTGTGTATATCAAGGATTTTCTATACCTGGTACGTTTTTGAGGTTGACGTAATTAACCCAGATTGTATACAAGATTCTTCATATTAATCATAGAGTTAATGTAGCAAAAAGTTTATACGAGTATCAGTCGACAATTGAACCGAACTTCGGTCGCATGCCATTTCGGCTTAATGTATCGTCAGTAATACAAATAGCATTGGATGCGTTAACATGCCGAACTTCGGTCGCGTTTTTTCGGCATAGTGTGTTTAGACACTTAGTGTATAATAAACTTTTCCTTTGTTTCCTAAGGGAAGATAAGTTATAAAACAAAAGTTAAGCAGTAAAAATATAATGGAAGCAATCATGTGTTACGTAATTTTGAAACCCTGTCACATTTGAGTATCGCATGAGGAGGCGATCATTTTTCGATTGGCTTGGCGGAAAGTTATCCGAGAATCATAATTGTATAATGTATTTGAAAAAGAAGAGTACAATACACGCTAGCATAATCTCGTTCATATACGAATAATCTAGGCCTACATACTACTCATACATAACAAATATTTATTAGCAAATATCCTAAAACTCTTGGAAAATTTTGCTGATCAGAATACGCCCTAAGATCCGTATCAACAGCGCTATAAAGCCATTTCTTGGCCAATAAGGGTGGGCTATAAAACTTTCACGTAACACAGCCAGTGGATCTGTTGGTAAGCTGCATTTTTTATTGTTTGCGCAGTGATGGAGTGTTTGTTTAGATGCGTAATGTGACGCTATATGCTGTGGTGGGGTTGGGACGTGTCAATTGAAGGGTGTTTGTCTTCTTTATTTTATTTATCTTTGATAGTATTAAACAAAGCCGCTTTATACGTCTGTCTGTTTATCGCCGCCTCCTAAACAATGCAATAATTTTCTTTAACAGAAAGAGCACTTAAAGAGGAATTAGTGGGTCAGATTCAGTCTCTTCGAGAGGCTATGGTTGAGAGCTTGAGCTTGCCCTTGGAGGCAGTCTCAGAATGGAGCGATGCCCATTCAGTCAGGTTTAATGCTGCTAAAACCCAGGCGTGTCTGTTTTCCGCTAAAAGGAGCCAGTTCAGCCTTGCTCCAACTTTCCGGGGTCTAATCGTATATTGACATAAATTCTCAACTTTGAGCCATACATTCAAGCAAAGGCTCTACTGGCTACAAAAAAGCTGGGAATCCTCGCAAAGGTAAGGTCTCGCAATTTCGATTGTGTATGGAGTACTGCTCTGGATCACTGGATCCTCTTGGCTCGCCTCTTAATTGTCTCAAGTGCTTCAAGCTGGTATCTGGCAGATCCGTCCCAAAGATGAGAGCAGTACTCCATATGTACTCGTCGAACTCAAAGTCTTGAGCGTCGACGCCGAGTTGCTGCCTGTTGGTTTTCTACCGGTTGCATTTCGGGGAGTGTGTGTCGGAATTGAATAGCCTAATTAATTTCGTGTACAACGGATATGGTGATGCGCCACCGGTACATGGCACATCCCACCTATACGCACAAAACATTTTAGGAACACATTCATTGTGCGTACAGCTAAGGAGTGGAATTCCCTGCCGGAGTCTGTGTTTTCTGATGGCCACAATTTTTCTTTAATTCAAGAGTGAACCTATTTAAACATATCAACAACAAAAATATGTTGGAAAGGTCATCAGTACGTAGGGTCCAAAACAGTGCAAACGTAAGTGCGGAAGTGGCACACTTTGACAGAGTCTAGCCTGACGTTCGCAGTGACTCCAGCAATAAAACAGGTTTGACCACTTGTTTTGACTTCAAGACCTTTTTTTGATATTTATACTTTGTGCCGACGAGTGCCTAGAAACTGTCTCACGACTTTTTTTGAATCGAGCACCTAAATCATAATAAATTAGTTGACTCTCAAGTTCTGAACGAGTTTGTTTATTTTTCGTAACCCACTCATTACCCAAAATGATCTCTGAAGAAGATTCCCACTCTGATCATCAACCTAAACCGACATTCATATAATTTAAACCCGTACGAAGTAAACAAGTAGGTAACAGAAAAAGGATGGACAAACTGACATGTGACGTAAACGCCATTAGGATACAGGCGTACAAAATGGATAGCGAGTTCTTCTCAGTTCTCCACTCTTCCTCATACTAATAGGTATTTAAAATGATAATTGCTACTTCATTTATTAACTAATTCTTACGATCTATCCTAAAGTTGCCTGGTGGATATCGCTGTCAGCGATAAGACTGCCATTCTACCTATAGCTTAAAGTTTGTTTATAAGTTGTGTAACTTTTTTGGTGTACAATAAAGTTTATTCTATTCTATCCATTTTATTCTAATATTGTTTCAAAGAAAACATTTCTCATTAGTGTTCTTTAATTGTTTCTTATAAAATATTGGACAAAAATAAATACAGGAATATACCTAATTAAAAGGCTTTTTTAAATGCACTCCGATACATTTAACAGAAAGAAACTGCAAAAGAACAAAAACGACGTCCAATTTATAATGAATCCAAGTACAATTCGTACAATGGTATTATCGTACGCGGATCGAAACGTTCTCCAATAAAATACTCTCAAAAGAGAAACAATGGAAGCATTAACACTCGATTCTCGGTACCGATTCCGATCGAATTTCAATTCCGGAAAAACGCATTGAATCGAAAATCTGAAAACGTATTAAAAAGTAGAGCGGTATCGGTGTTATAGATGAAAAATCTAATTATATTTTCTTGCATGTATGATTTAGCAGGTTTTGAGTGTAACTAAATGGTAATGAAATGTTCCAATTATTGAAATCATTTTCTGCATGCAATCACACTGGCCACTTATGTTATCAGTATTGTTGGTGTCATAGTCGCAAGGACTGCTGAAGAGTTCCATAACGAATTACTCTGTAGCAGCTCGGACTTTGCTGAGCCAAAGTTGATGGTGTGTCACCCCCGTGGCTCGGAAAGCACGCAAAGTCGTTGGTCCCGCATCTGATCTCGTTCCGGTCTTATCGAATTGCCGTCCCATCGGACAATGAGATTTTGCTTGTGACGGAACAGAGAGTACACTTGTGTTTACCCACGCACTTGTCCACTATAATATCCTCTGCGTACTTGGCTAATCTCTGTTGAAATTGACCCCTGTGATCGAAATTCACTTGGGAGGATTATAAAGGTGAAAGTTTGACTGTACGTGGGACATTTAGAAAGTTTTGAGAAACTAAAAAACTAACTTCTATGGATAAAATTTTGTTATTAAATCTTTTCAAAGAACTCTCCACCAGCCTCTATACTAAGTTTCAGGCGTCTGAACCAATTTTAAAAAAAAATTTTTTCAGTCCGCCGCAGACACCTCTCCCACGGCCTTCTCGAACGCTGCTGGCGCGTCTTCCGTCGATGAAAGCTGTATCCCTTTCAGCAGATTTTTTATTTTAAGGAATAAAAAGAAGTCACATAGTGCCAGATCAGGACTGTAAAGAGGGTGCCCCAAGACTCTGACCCGTGTGTTGTCCAGGAAGTCCCTTGTTTTGAGAGCTGAATGCGCGGGCGCGTTGTCATGGTGGAGCATCGCATCGCTTCACTCATCGCCATTGCAATTTGCGATTGCGATCGCGTTCAATCGCCTACTTAGGACACCACGTTAAGTAAGAGGGAAGCCGCAAGCAAAAGCTAGTTATTGAAATAATTCTCTATTGCTGGTACAAGACTAAAGATAGGGATCAAAGTTAATATCTCATTCAACAAGCGTATATGAACAAACGATCTCGATAAAATTTGTTTGATGTAAGGATCTGAGGACTACTCTATAAATAGGTACTGTAAGGATCGAAGATAATAAAAAGGCTTAATCGCGTATTAGTGTAGGATTTATATCCATGAAATTTCTCTATTACCTACATTATTAATAGCTGTCCCAACAAACGTTGTTCTACCATATAAACAATCAAAGAAATAAATGGGGGGTAAGCTTAGGAGGGTAAAGATAATATAAGAATATAGAAGAGGATAGTCTACGAATATAACAAACACTATTACACGAGATTTTTATATGTATAATATTAGGTAACAAATCATTCGTGCCTTAAGCATAGCCCAGTGATAACGGCCCCGACTTACGTACGTTCGTCGAAGTTGTAGATACGGCTAAGGTTAAAATATTATCTTTCAACATTATTTTATCACTATATTGCTCTTAAAACGTGTGATGGGAAATATCGTAAAGAAACCAGCATGTCCTAGAACCAAAAAATCGAAGACATCAACACCAACGTGCAATGGGCCGGCGTGATGGATTACGAACCATTTCTTCTCCATAGAGAGGGCCTGAGTCCCAGTAGTGGCAACATTATAAATGCTTCTAAATCACAACTCATGTTCTCATATTCTAGAATAATTAGTACTTATGTTTTATTTTATCTTATTTATAATATGCCATTACTTGTAAACGCTCTAAAGAGAATTTATATAATAATATATTATATGAAGTCGGTTGTATTTTTTATTTTGTAAAAATATTTTTATTTTGTACTTTTTAGTTGCGGTACCACAATTAAAAAGTACCCTACAGTCAAACTTAAAGTCATCGCGTTTACGTATAAACAAAGCAATTTTACTTGTTACGACAGTTCTGCAGTTTATCATCAGATCATATCATAACAATATTTCTAAAGGACTAACTCGGAAGAATTAATATCTCATCACCTTTCAATAAAAAAATAAAACAAAATTCACAATTGACCGAGAAATCGGTGAACATGCATTAAAAAAATACATTCAACCGAACCTAGAACCTCTCTTTTTTTGAAGTCAGTTAAATATTAAAAAAAAATATTAAATCTTAATCAACAAACTCTGTAATCAAGTCTTAAGAAGATTACAGCACCTAAAGCGCGGACACTCTTGGATTGCATATAAAAGAAACAGATGCGCTAACACAATGCTCGCAAATATTGCATGCATATAGCATGGAATATTGAATTTAACCTATTTGCCAAAAATCTACAGGTTCGATCATAAAACTTAAAAAACTATAACGTTGCTTGAAAAAAATCTAACTAACAATCAGAATGATTGCATATACGTGGAAGTCTATGGATCTGACCATTTACAATAAAAGAGTGAAAAAATAATAGAATTCGAAAATGGAACTCTTTGCGAGAATGTTACTTTTTAATTTGCAGCGGATCATAAACTTTTGCGTAAAACTCGTGATTATCTCCTGTAGTCCCCCTAAGATTCAACGACAGATTCATAATGTTACTCATTGATAAGGCACTCAAGCTCTAAAGGTATTAAGCAAAGTCCAACTTTAAGCTCCAAACATTCTGTGGATTGATTTTAACGTAGATATGTCTTCTTCAGTTTTAGGCAGTAATCCGATTACCAGCTTATCATCCCATTACTAACAAAGACCTTTTAATGGGAGTATCGGACCAACTATCGGAAATCTGTCTTAACCACAGCCCGCCTGGACATTTCCATATTTTATCTCGGAAAAACATCGAGAAAAAACAAGGGTAGGTTTAATGTGGTTTCTGTTTGATTTTGGTTTTAAGTAGGTACTAAGTATTATTATTGATAGAAAAACGAGTGTTCGAACTCTGCTAGCAGTAGGTATTTTAAGCTTGTTCGATGCTTCCATCAAGAAGGTGTTATTTTTACTAAAGTAATAAAAAAAGGTTTTCCTTCGTTATCTTTGAAATATAATTAGAAATTATTTATTTACCAAATAAATAATATTCATAGACAGCAAAGTGATTAGCGTATGTTTTTAACCCAAAATGTCACTTAATTTATGGTACATATGGTATAAGTACAGGCTATTGAAAATGACTGAACAAATGGCGATCAAAATGGAATAACATCTGATTGATTCAATTATGAATTTACCAATTATGACAAATTTTCGTGGACAATTTTGGGATTTCGTTTTTTTTTTCATTTCCCCGTACATATGTGATCAGTAACGGGTACGAAACATTTTTTTGTACCAATAAAAAAATAGAGGTGTATAAAAAGAGACACTGACTGACTGACATATCAACGCACAGCCGAAACTACTGAGACTAGGAACGTAAAATTTTGCACATCTTCCTTTTATGACGTAGTCAAGCATTAAGAGAGGAATTTCCAAAATTCACCCGCTAAGAGGTTGAACCGGGTGTCCAAAGTTTGTATGGAGAAACCTACCTTCACGTTGGCGAATCCGCTGGCAGAAGTTAGATACAATATATAATTGTAGTATTCTCATTATTACATATAACTGTAGTTTATACGGTACTAGAATCAATTATAATATATATTATGTTGTTTTGATTTCAATCCTTTTAAGAACCGCAGTGTCTTGAACTGTAAACAATTTAATTGGTGTCTTAAATTGAACTGTCATCAATTATTTTATTTCATTGTGTTTGTTCGTTTTTTACCTTAGATTTGGGTGATATGGCTTTAGTTGCGCATTTCAATTTATTTTAGATGAAAACTAATATATATTTTGTGAGCTTTCACCACAAATAAAGATTATTACCTACTTTATATTGACCAACTGAAGTACGATTTGCAGCCGAAACCGAAAATAACGTGTTAACAGAAAAAATTACAAAAAATAATTTTTCGTCAATTTTTGTAACTTATTTCGGTATCTGCATGCTTATAGAATTATAACTTTCGTAAAATACTAAATGAATATTCGATTATTTAGTATTTTATGAGAGTTATAGTTTAATTGACGATTACATAATAAATATAACAAACTTAGACGAACGAGTTAGACAGGTTTTAGGTATCTAGCACAACCACTCAAAGACGTTTCAGTCGAGCCGAATTATACCTGCAGAGTGGTTAAGGTAGGTGGAGAAACATGGTCGAAAAATGAAGGAAGTCAACGAATCGTATTTTTACCTACATAAGATAAAATAAAGTTGCTTTCTGCACCTGTCTCATAGATATGTAAAGAGTGGTTAAAGTGAGTGGAGCAATATAGTCAAAAAAGTTTAAAAAAAGTCAGAGAACTGTATCTCTATAAACATAAGACAAAAGAAAGTCGCTTTTAAAATCTGTCTTACAGAGTGGTTAAAGTGAGTGAAGAAATAAGGTCAAAACATTGTAATAGTCGGCGAACTACATCTAAACGACTTCAATAAAATTTTTGTGTTTTTTTTACATTGAAGTCGGTTGTTTTTTTGTAAAAAGTTTTTTATTTTACACTTTTTAGTTATGGTACCACCACTAAAAAGTACCCCTCAGCCAAACTTAAATACCTTATAGCCAGAGTGCATCTCATAACAAATCTAATAATCCCAAACACGGTTAAATTACTTTAATTTATCTTCTGGCTTCATCATCAGTTTGATATATCCCCTCCCCCTTTTCTTTCAGTCAGTCATCGACTACACGTATAAACAAAGCAATTTTACTTGTTACGACAGTTCTGCTGTGATTCTATGAGGAGTTCTGTTCCATATCTTCGAAGTTAATAATCAGATCATAACAATATTTCTATGGATACAACTCGGAAGTATAACCTTCCAAACAAAAAAAAAATTTTTTAGAATCGGTCCACAATTGACCGAGATATCGTCGAACATACATAAAAAAAAACACATTCTGCCGAACATAGAACCTCCAGTTTTTTGAAGTCGGTTAAAAACGTCCTCTTCTAGAGTGGTAAAAGTGAGTAGAGAAACATGGTCAAAAATTGAAAAAGTAAGCGAACTGTATCGCTACATAATACAAAATAAAGTCGCTTTTCAATCTGTGTGTTCAATAAATCCTCCTTAACCACGCAACGGATTTAGATTCAATTTGTACTAATTATTAGAAAAAGCATATAGCATAGCACAATCAACTTTGTAATGTTACCACTGCTGGGACTCAGGTCTCCTCTCTAGGAGAGGGAACGGGAATCCAAACGCAGGCTTAGGGCAGATTGGTAAATGTCACATGTCTTCAAATTTTTGGTTCTAGGACAACCGGTTCCCTTACGATGTTTTCCTTCACAGTTTTGATAGCAATGGTAATGAAATAAATTACTCAAAGTAATGCGCCTGGCTGGGTATGAACCTGCGATCCACAACTCGTAAGTCGGGGTTGTTTCCATTAAGCTACCGCTGCTAATAGAAAGAGCAATAAACGAGAAAGATTGTATATATAACTAGCTTCTGCCAGCGGCTTCGCCCGCGGCTAAGAAGGTTTCTCCATACAAACTTTAGACCCCCGTTTCATCCCTTTTGGGAGTGAATTTTTAAAAATCCTCTCTTAGTGCTCATCTATGTTATAAAAGAAAGCCTTGTGTAAAATATCACGTTCCTAGTCCCAGTAGTTTCGGCTGTGCGTTGATATGTCAGTCAGTCAGTTTCTCCTTTTATATATGTATATAGATTTGCATGCAAGCAAAGCCGGGACGGGTCACTAGTGATGTTCTATTTTCCGAGAGACTATTGTTCATATCCCTATTGTGAAAGTACATAGATAATCCTTAAGCCATCTTTTACTTTCCCCAAGGGAAGCAAGGGGTATTTTCCGAGCACATAACACCTGATTTCCCTATTACATTTTGATAGCATGCTAAAATACTGTTACAGCATGCATTCATAGGATCTTGCGAGATTCATGTTAGTACAGACATTAAGGAGCAACACGTTGGTACAAGGCTATACCATTAAAATTTACGTTAAACGTACACAGCCAAGTCGGAATTTACATACGAAAAATATACATAAAATGACGTCATACTGCAAATTTTATACACGTAATTTTGTAAAATTACACGTCGTTCACGCAATTTCGTATAAAATGTTAATTTTCTTGGAGGTGTGATCATTTTCATATAATGGCAACATTTGGATCAAGGGATTTTAGTAATGACATTATTCCGATGGGTCATTTCTTTCTTTCTTTCTTTTTGTCTCGGTTTCCTTTAAAATGAAGGGTCGTTGAAAATAATTTCGACATAAAGAATATGTTTAATTTTATGTGCGGTTTAAGTTCCCTCTTACGTAAATGGAGTTCAAGCTTACGGCGGGCATCTTTTTAGTTTGAGATTTGCGTTTTAATGTGATGTAACTAGTTTGGTTTTAGTTACATTGTCGCCCAATTTCTAATATAAGCATTTAAAGTAGAGTATTTCTCAAACTCTACTTGACTAAATCTAAATTTGACATTCAAATACACAGTTTGAGACAACACAGTTGCGCTGAACGTGTCCGAACCGAAAGGGTCGCCAACTCAGCAATTGCTGGGCGTCAGACACCCAGCGCTGGTTTTCAGCTGGCATCCTGCAGTGAGGCATGGATGATGAAATACTCAGAAACCTGCCCTGTGAGTTCGGAAATAGTTATGTAAAGAACGATATTTATATATGTAAAGATAATGCAATTGATGAGTAACTAGTTGAAAGCCACGGTAATCCGGTACAAGGAAGATGCACAGGATGGGACTTGTGGGCCTTGGAAGAGCCTATACTTAGAAAGTGTACATCTATCGGCTGGAATAATGATATTCCACAACTATCACACAACGCCGTCTAGTCCCAAGCTAAGCAGAGCTTGTGGTATGAGTACTAGACAACTAATAAACGTACTTATATATTTCTAAATACAGACATATTATAGATAAATTACACCCAGACACAGAACAAATGATCGTGCTCATCACACAAACATTGTCCTGGGTGGGAATCGAACCCACGACTTCCGGCGTAGCTGTCAGGCCCACTAGACCAACAGGCCAGTCACAATGGAAATGGAAAGGAGTGTAATGATAATGGTGAGTATCATTAATTGAATTTACTCTCGTTAAACAAAAAAGCAAACTATTTTTTGCAACAAAAAGAACATTATGAAAACAATTCTTCATTTAAGATAAAAATATTCCACAAAAACTAATCTACATCTAGATCCTAGGCCGCAATCTAATTTCGAGCTCTGTTTATTCCAACCGATAAACTCAAGATTACTTCCAAAAATCATCGTGAAGAGATTGCTTAAAAAAAGGACCAAGATTATTCCGATGAGGCAAATCAAGGCCTACGTAGACCATTAGGGTTCGTTGACCCGCCTTAGTATCGTCAGAATCATGATGGCGTTCGTTAAAATCCATCGCGTCGTTTCACACAGCAAATTGCATCAAAAGGATTCCGTTGATTTCAATTTCAAGTCTTTCAATCGTTAGGGAGTGAATTTTCGATTGAATACTGAGCTGGTGCCGATAACTAAGGTTATTCAATATCAATTTTAGATAGTAGAGAGTTGTAAATTACAAAAAGTATATTTTTTTGTAATGTTTGTTTTTAGTTAGGAAACCAGCATAGCCTACCCAACTGAAATGGGACTGGGCTGAACATGCAGTCACAATGGAAATGGAAAGGAGTGTAATGATAATGGTGAGTATCATTAATTGTCGGGCGTGTGGCAGACCACACGCCCGACAAACTGTGGGCAAAAAATAGCACAAAGTTGGTATCCAGAAATAGTGCGACGGAGTTGCGGCAGACCACGAAGGAGATGGCGGGACGAACTGGATCGATTGCGCTTGAAATGCTAGCTTGGAAGGAGAAAAAGGAGGCCTTTGACCAGCAAGGGGACAAAAATTAAGCTCAAAATAATTATCTATCTGGATAATAATAATAATACGTGAAATCTGCGCTAGTAATAAATTTTGGATTAAATGAAATTGATAAAAAAAAAATACTCGAAGAATTATGGTCATGAGTGAAGAAGATCTGCCGGTAGTCTTAGTTGAAGCAAGTAAATAGCTTCAGGTATCTTGGTAGCATGATCACAAGCAAAGGAGATTTCGACGATGAGGTTAATCGGAGGATTTGTGCTGCAGCAACAGCTAAGTTTTCCGTTGTCACGATCTCAAATTAAAAACAAAGATCTTTGTATACATGGTGCTATAGTTCTTCCAAATCTTTTGTACTTATCGAAGACTTGGTGCCTATATCGGAAGCATATACGGACATTGGACAGATTCCACCTTGAATGCCTTGGAAACATTATGGGCATTAAATGGATTGTGTTAGAAACACAAACGTCCTAAGGAGAGCCAAGGTCCTGGACATTGAAGCCTACTTGATGAGATGGCAGCTCAGGTGGTGTGCAGAATCAGAATGCCCGAACAGAGATTAGCGAAGCGTATCTTCTATTCTGAACTTCAGCAAGGAAAGCGAAATCGTGGCGGACAGTTTCTACGCTTCAGGAATGTTCAAAATAGGTACATGAAGAGTTGCGATATTGACCTCCACCACTTGGGAGAAACAGGCACAAAATCGGCTTGAATGGAGACGTCGTGTGCAGCAGCACGTGCAAGCTTTTGAAGATAAGCGGAGGTTGGAATTGGACCGGAAACGCGACGAACTCAAGCTAAACCACCAACAGCTATAATTTATCATGTCGTTAATGGTGTGCTCTGTGCTTTTTTGGCCAAGGTTGGATATGCAAGTCACATGAGGGTGCATAACAGAGTAGCAGATCTTAGCTCACAACTACTATGAAGAGCCAAGGAATGCGGTTGCCGTGATCGAAATCGGCTAGATGGCATCATCATCATCATCATCATCATAAAGCAAATACCCCCAATTTATTTCTCTTTTTAATTTGATAAGATATTTACTTTTATTCCATCTATTTAACTAGATCTATTTCAAAATACTTCAAAATAGACGATTCTTTGAGTTTTACAGGCAATTTCATTTCAACAAATTAATGGGTTCAATAACATGTTATCGCCGATCATTTTAAAATTACGATCCAGACTTATGACGACGCCAATGGTAATCGGAACCAACTCCATTAATATCTGAAATAATAAAAACGTCATAACGAACAGTTTTCAATAACCATTAATGTCAATATGATTAGGTTTTTCCACAGAAGTCGAACCACCACGTACACAACGACTAGAAACTTCATTGCTGGTTTTAAAATCGATCCGATAGATACGAGACTCACAGGACCGGTCATTGTAGTGACACTTGGGGGAGGCTTGTGTCCAAACGTGGCTGTCTTTCGACTAACTAAAATAATTATGATGATGATGATATTAATATTAGTAGGTACCTTGAGATGTTGTGTCTCACAAAGGCTTGGATAAGGTCTTAGATATATAGATTTACCGAGCATATATTTTTCTACTTTCTTGAGCTTTGACTCATAGAAAGTAGCTTACACACAGAAGCAATGTGCACGAAAATCTACCCATACAACCAAGATCAACTCGCCTTCATGAGATACAATAACTGTACAATTTTCAACTGACAGCCAAAGTCCTTTCGTGTCCGGCATTCGTCTAGGTTATGGTACGTAACAAGAAGCAGCCACTTCCTTCTACAAAGCAGTATTGCGAGCAATGAAAGTGGGGCATACTGTGAAAGAGAGGAATTCTTCGGTGATAGTCCAATACCACGTAACTAACATTGACCCCTCACGCATATAGGGTTATTTGTATGATTTAATTTAGCGTTTTTACGTAAAATTACAAAAAAATCTTTTTCTTGATATTTCTAGGGAAAACGAAGATATAGAGACCAATATTTTCAGCTGAATGAATTTCGTACACCCGTGTGTACAAAACGACCATTAAGCGTTTTTCAAGGTCAGTCAAGTTGTACAGACTATGTATTTAACAATGTTAGTTACGCAGTATTGAACTATCACCGACAAATTTCCAGTCACCGCGGCCCTGGAACAGAACAGAACAGAATAAACTTTATACGAGTAGTACACCAAAATAGTAACAAAACTTTTACACTAGGTACAACACATAAAACAAAAAACAACAACAACATAAAAGGCAAAAATGGGACGTCAATTTCTATGAGTACACGCAGACACTTACTAACACACAGACATGCTTAGTTTGTATGAAAAGTCATTACAATGCCATTTCTAGTAAAGGCTGCCGAAGCGTCTTGGCGCGCTGTGTTTTAGGACTATAAATAACAAAAAGAAATAGGGACCATATTGGCTGGAATCCGTTGAACCCTTACAATTAAGATCATTCGAGGTGAAGGTGACCGTTTTGTTAGAACTTTTTTAATAAAACCCACTTTATCTTTTTCCCCAAAGAATAAATTTTGTAAGCAGGATTTTAAAATTCGGGATTTTAAATCATTTATGTTTACCGAGGACCAGAGTTTGTGCTAATTAAAGAGTTTTGTTAACAATTTCATAAAATTATTTAAGCTTGGCGTACTTGCTTAAATATTTGTAGGGTAGCTTAAATTCTTCGTAATTTAGGGTAAACAATTAGTCGTTTGTGACAAACAATTTGAACGCTATATTATGGTTTTATTGTAACTTATCCATATAAAGTGCTTGATTTGGTGATGCTAAATCGCACTGTTGGATTGCTGGCAAATAATTTTATTTCTAGTTGTCACGTTATTCATTGCAGTAACGACTAGTAGGTAAGTACTTTTATAATTGTAAACAAAATTTAGTAGATATTTTATGTAACCTAGGTTATTGTCTAGGTCATAGAGTGGACAGAGAGAGAGTGAGCAGAGTGGTCGTGGATAGTGTGGAGTGATGGTGGTAGAGTTTAGGGTGGTGGTGGTGGTTGTGTCCGACAGAGTACTTATTGATCCTTGAATATATTATGATACCATCTATGTACCTACATATGGAATGCAAAAAACTATTGAGTATCTTTTGACAGAAACGATGATGACAATGATAATATATTATTATAATTTGACCTTCAAATAAATCTAGTTTCGAAATTATTATTATAAGTTTCGTCTATGAAATGCAAAGGACAAATCTCTGCAACTTCATTTGTAGCTTGTCGAATATAATAAATCCAATAAAATATTGTTTGCATTTTCTGGTCACAAGAAGCACTAAAATCGGCAGTACTACCAATCCTTCGTGGCAAGGCTACAGGAATGCTCGAAAGTGTTACTGCAGCTCTGAAACGCAAAGGGCAACTAAAGGAACATGAGTAGGTTATATTTATTCACTTGCTTCTGCCAGCGGCTTCACCCGCGTTGTTTCATACAAACTTTGAATCCCCGTTTCATCCCCTTAGGGAGTGAATTTTGAAAAATCCTCTCTTAGTGGTTGTTTACGTCAAAAAAAGAAACCTTAGGCAAAATTACACATTCCTAGTCCCAGTAGTTTCGTCTGTGCGTTGATTTGTTGGTCAGTTAGTTTCTCCTTTTATTATAATAATAATAATAATAATAATAATAATAATAATAATAATAATAATAATAATAATAATAATAATAATAATAATAATAATAATAATAAGCCCCCTAAACAACCACACGTCCTGATTGACCATCTAATCACGTGGGGGGCGGACACACGAATGAGAAATTACTGGCGTGGCTAACGTGGCTCTGGAAACCCATTCAACATGGAGACACGTTCAAAAAATAAACGTATAGGACCGCTGCCCGGGGGCAATCGCCGGGGCGCACCTGGAGCTGACGCTGGGTGTCACAGCATGCGAACCGTCAGCGGTGAGGAGTCGAGCAGGCGGGCTCCCACCGATAAAGATGCTACAGCCGAAATCACTGACGATGGTGACAGACTGACGGACAGGACAAACACCCCTGTCGAACCGTATAGTCCTAGCACAGTATCGTACACTCCTTCTAGTAGATCATCACCATCCATACCATCGTCACCCCCCAATATTAGTTCTAGTACAGTACGACCCACTCCAGAGTTGGATGTTGCGCGGGAGGTATCTGCCTTTTTACCCGCGTCCACCAAGGCTGGTAAAGCTAGAGTTCGCATGAAATGGAGCAAAGAAGTTAACCTATTTATCATGCGATCCTACTTATACATTACTAAATTAGAGACTGACATGACCACCTACAGACAACAACTGCATGCAATTTTTACGCGGCAATATCCAGAAATTACTGTATCAGAACAAAGAATATCAGATCAAAGAAGAATCATAGTTAGGAATAAACTTCTATCTCAAGAAGTTATAGATCAGGTAAAAGAGGAAGTACGAAAACAGTTATTACAAGAGGAATCAGAAAATTGTGTAGGCACTGGCTATGTCACACAAAATATACACGAAAATAGTCTGCCAGAACCACCACAATCACTCACTCTCCTACATCTGAATGTCGAATCTCAGCAGTACGACCAACCGCAAACTCTACACACATCCACACAAACTGAAACATTAACTTTAACTTTTGAAAATGATATTGAGACAGTTGCTGTGGATCAAAACCCAATAACAGATAATATGTATGTACAAGAAATACATGATAAATTTAGTATGACACTAACACAATATTCCGGAATGGACCCAGCAGCTCGACCAAGACTACCAAAACTTAAATACACACCTAACCTTTTCCGTTTAATTAACCTATTTAACGAAAATATATTAAAGCAGTTTTTATCTGATGATACACAACTGATTGATATACACACCCTCATTTATTGCACAGCGGTAGTTATTGCTGAAGAATTTAACTTTAAAATCACTGATCACGCCAGATCCACAAGTTTCAGAGAGAACGTCAAACCACCTTGGCAGCTCAGACTTGAAAAAGACATCGAAAAGTTAAGAGCAGATTGTGGCAGACTCACACAATATATCAACGGCTGCAGATCACGAAAAGTAATAAAAAAAGTGGAAGCAATATTTAATAATAATTCTATTCACACTCGACACGAAAGTAACAATAAAAGGCCTGAAGAGTACTTAGACACATTAAAGCAGAAATTAGCGCTTAAAGTCCATAGGCTAAGGAGATATACAAAGGCACAGCAGCGTAAAAATGATAACGCTTTATTTGCTACAAATGAAAAAGTATTTTATAGGAACCTACACAAACCACATAATGATTCAACAATAGGGACACACCACATAGACACACCTTCAAAAGAACTCTTAGAAACATTCTGGTCTAGCATATGGGAAGAGCAGGTACATCACAACGATAAAGCAACTTGGATTACAAAAGAAGAAACAAAATGGAGAGAAATAGATGAAATGGAATTTCAAGATATAACAGAGTCTGATATTGCAAATATAACAGCTAGATTACATAATTGGAAGTCACCGGGTATAGATAACATCCAAAATTTTTGGTTCAAAAAGTTAACGATTCTCCACAAGTACATAGCTAAAAATTTTACAGATATAGTATTAGGAAAACAAAACATACCTGACTTCATTGCGACAGGAGTAACGTACATGCTACCTAAATCTAAACACACATCAGAGCCTTCCCAATACAGACCAATCACGTGTCTACCCACAATTTACAAAATACTAACATCTGTTCTATCAAATAAAATCAACTCACATATTGAATATCATAAAATAATAGCAGAGGAACAGAAAGGATGCAGACGGGGACACATGGGTTGCAAAGAGCAATTAGTTATAGATTCGACTATCCATAAACATGCCACTACAAAAAATAGAAACTTACATTGTACTTACATAGATTATCAAAAAGCGTTCGATAGCATCCCACACTCTTGGTTAATACACATTTTAGAAATATACAAAATAAATCCTAAAATAATAGAGTTTTTGCGCAATGTAATGACACGATGGAAAACTACACTACATCTAAAAAACCATCTCAGCACTCTTGTCACTCGACAGATACATATTAGGAAAGGTATTTTTCAGGGTGATTCACTGAGCCCCCTGTGGTTCTGTCTCGCCCTGAACCCTTTATCTCACTTACTCAATCGGTGTAAAGCCGGATATAATTTTAAACATAATTCCGAAGAAATCACTGTCTCACATCTCATATACATGGATGACATTAAATTATATTCCAAAAATGAAAAAGAAATGAAAAGTCTTATAGAAGCAACAACAACATTTAGTCACGATATTAATATGCAATTTGGATTAGATAAATGTAGGACATTACATATTATAAGAGGCAAAGTAAAACCCGGAAATTATATAATAAATGACACCGACACAATAGCAGCTATGGAACCAACAGATCTCTACAAGTATTTAGGATACAAGCAACTTAAAGGACTCGACCACATATCAATCAAACAAACACTTAATACTGAATATCGGAGACGAATGAACTTAATTTGTAAAACACAGTTATCGGGAAAGCACCTTATAAAAGCCTTGAATACTTTTGCCATACCAATACTGACCTACTCATTCGGAGTTATAAAGTGGTCAAAAACTGACATCGAACGGTTAGAAAGAGTCACCCGCACTACACTAACAAAATATAATAATCTACACCCTAAATCTGCTATCGAACGGCTCACCATTAAAAGACAAAATGGAGGGAGAGGCCTAATCGACATTCATCACCTGTGGCAAAAACAAATTTCTAGGCTTAAAACATTTTTCTACTCAAAATCTCGCACAAGTGACATACATAAAGCTATCATTTGTAATGATTTTAATTACACACCGTTAAATTTAAGTGACCAAAGCTGGCCAAATACAACCGACACTAACCCACAAAATGAAAAAATAGAAAACTGGAAGAAAAAAGTACTCCATGGTAGGCACCCTCATGATTTAGAACAATCGCATATTAATATCACAGCATCTAATAAGTGGCTAAAAATAGGAAATCTGTTTCCAGAAACCGAAGGTTTCATAATAGCCATACAAGACCAAATTATTAACACAAAAAACTACAGGAAATATATTATTAAAGACTCTACCATCACAAATGACAAATGTCGTAGGTGTCATATACAATCAGAAACCATACAACACATAACCGGAGCATGCACCACCCTTACACAAACGGACTACACTCACCGACACAATCAAGTTACTAACATCATCCATCAAAAGCTAGCAATCAAGCATAGTCTTATACAAAACTCCGGCACCCCTTACTACAAATATAAACCTGAAACTATCTTAGAGAATGACGCATACAAACTTTACTACGACCGCGCCATACTTACAGATAGGACCATCCACTATAACAGACCAGACATAACACTTCAGGATAAAATTAGAAAAATTACTTACCTCATAGACATTGCAGTTCCTAATACACACAACCTACAAAAAACAATATCCGAAAAAATCAGCAAATACGCTGAACTTAAAGACGAAATTACCAGATTGTGGAGGCAAGAAAAAGTTTACGTTATACCTATAGTCCTCTCCACGACAGGGGTAATCCCCAACCATCTACTCAGTAGTCTAAAATTAATAGATTTAGACGAATCCGTTTACATAAACCTACAGAAAGCTGCCATATTAAACACATGTAGAATAGTTAGAAAATTCATGCAGTTTGAAGATGAAAATACACTCCCATAATGAAAACATTATACACACTGCATTTACTTGGTTTTGGCCCGTAAATGTAGTTGACACCAGCAATAAGCTGAGAAAAAGAACACTCTCGATAATAATAATAATAATAATAATAATAATAATAATAATAATAATAATATAAAAAAATATTTTATAGAAACCTTACATCTAATAACAGAGACACCACTAACCAAACTCAAGATACACCTTCATCTGAATCACTACGACAATTTTGGGCCAATATTTGGGAAAATCCAGTATACCATAATGATCGCGCAGATTGGGTCAGCGATGCAACTACAGAAATTCCAGAGATGGAATTTGAGGTTATACCCATAGGCACATTTATAGAAGTCATCAAGCGCACACACAACTGGAAATCGCCAGGCACTGACAATATACACAACTACTGGTATAAGAAATTCTCGAGCATACATCCTTTCTTATATAACCATCTAAATACATTTATAAAATCACCACATTTACTTCCAATATACATCACACACGGAGTAACTTATATGATACCTAAAGATATAAATGACACCATAAATCCCGCAAAGTACCGACCAATTACTTGCCTACAAACCTTGTACAAAATATTTACAGCCTGCATAAGCGAAGTAGTATATGAACATTTAACAAAAAATAATATTCTAGCAGAACAGCAAAAGGGATGTCGTAAGCATAGTCAAGGATGTAAAGAACAATTAACCATTGATGCGATAGTTATGAACAGCGCCGTTAAAAGTAGAAAGGATGTCCATACTATGTTTATCGACTATCAAAAGGCTTTCGATTCAGTTCCGCACAGTTGGTTATTACGCGTATTAGACTTATACAAAATCCACCCAACACTTAAACAATTCATACAAATGTCTATGCAGAACTGGCAAACTGTTCTTAAAATTAATTCGTCTTCGGCGACAGTAGCTACTGAGCCGATACATATCAATCGTGGAATTTTTCAAGGAGACGCTTTGAGTCCACTATGGTTTTGTATGGCACTCAATCCACTGTCACACTTGTTAGATAAAACAGACGTGGGATTCACACTGGCAAACAATAATACACAATACAAACTAACACACCTAATGTACATGGATGACATAAAGTTATATGCAGCTGACAAGGAGGCACTTTTCCGACTAGCTGATACAACACAGATATTTTCTGATGATATTTGTATGTCATTTGGAGTGGATAAGTGCAAAATCTTGTCAGTTGTAAAAGGTAGAATACAAAATAATAGTTACTCACTTGGATCTGGTGAACTAATTGAACCAATGGACGAACATAGTACTTACAAGTATTTAGGGTTTAAACAGTCCAGACAGATACAGCAAAAGCTGTCAAAACAAGAATTGCTAAAAAAATTCTCACATCGCCTTAACCTTATCTTAAAAAGTAATCTAAACTCTAGAAACACTATTAAAGCCATCAACACATTTGCAATACCTATTCTCACATACTCTTTCGGAATTTTACACTGGTCAAAGACTGACATCAAAAAAATACAGCGCACTCTCCATACACTCCTTACCAAGCATAGAAAACATCATCCAAAATCGTGCATACAACGACTTACACTGCCACGCCAAGAAGGAGGGAGAGGTCTGATAGATATACACAATTTACATAATAAACAGATACATTCACTCAGAGTGTACTTCCACTGCAAATCAGAAAACTCATTACTACACAAACATGTATCGGAAACAGATAAAAAACTAACACCACTAAATCTCCAAAATAGAAACACGCAAATAAATGAACACATAGTAAGCACACAACAAAAAATTACAGCATGGTCTGTCAAAGCCCTTCATGGAAGACACCGAACCTCCCTGAGCCAGCCACACGTCGATAAAATAATGTCGAACGAATGGCTTAAACGAGGCGAATTGTTTCCCGAGACTGAGGGTTTTATGTTAGCCATACAAGATCAGATAGTAGCTACCCGTAATTATAGAAAATACATCATGAAAGACCAAAATCAACAAACTGATTCTTGTAGACACTGCAACAGTACCTCTGAAACCATCCAACATATAACAGGAGCTTGTAAATCGTTAGCCCAAACCGATTATAAACACCGTCATGACCAAGTTGGTGCAATTATACACCAAAATTTAGCATATAAACATAAATTCGTAACTGATATGGTACCGTATTATAAATATACCCCAGAAACAATTTTAGAAAATCAGGATATCAAAATTTACTGGGACCGCACAATCATAACAGACAAAACGATTCATTACAACAGGCCCGATATTACTGTTCACGACAAAACCAATAAAACAGTATATTTGATAGACATAGCAATACCTAACTCACACAATATTCAAACCACAATATCCGAAAAGCTCGGTAAGTATCAAGATCTCGCCATAGAGATTAAAACCCAATGGAAAGCTCGAACTGTCCATATTGTACCGATTGTTCTCTCGTCTACTGGAGTAATACCAAAATCACTAACACAGAGCCTCAACACTCTACAGATGCCAGCTCAAATATTCTACATGCTTCAAAAAGCCACAATCCTCAACACCTGTCGGATCACTAGAAAGTTCCTGACTTCTTCAACACTCACATCTACCTTTTCAATTTAAACTCCACCTTATATACTTGGCCCCGGCCCGTGTGTAAGGTTTATCTCTCTTAAATGGGAAGAAAAAATAAAAAATAACAAATAATAATAATAATAATAATAATAATAATAATAATAATAATAATAATAATAATAATAATAATAATAATAATAATAATAATAATAATAATAATAATAATAATAATAATAATAATAATAATAATAATAATAATAATAATAATAATAATAATAATAATAATAATAATAATAATAATAATAATAATAATAATAATAATAATAATAATAATAATAATAATAATAATAATAATAATAATAATAATAATAATAATAATAATAATAATAATAATAATAATAATAATAATAATAATAATAATAATAATAATAATAATAATATTCTACTCAAAATCTCGCACAAGTGACATACATAAAGCTATCATTTGTAATGATTTGAATTACACACCTTTAAATTTAAGTGATCAAAGCTGGCCAAATACAATCGACACTAACCCACAAAATGAAAAAATAGAAAACTGGAAGAAAAAAGTACTCCATGGTAGGCACCCTCATGATTTAGAACAATCGCATATTAATATCACAGCATCTAATAAGTGGCTAAAAATAGGAAATCTGTTTCCAGAAACCGAAGGTTTCATAATAGCCATACAAGACCAAATTATTAACACAAAAAACTACAGGAAATATATTATTAAAGACTCTACCATCACAAATGACAAATGTCGTAGGTGTCATATACAATCAGAAACCATACAACACATAACCGGAGCATGCACCACCCTTACACAAACGGACTACACTCACCGACACAATCAAGTTACTAACATCATCCATCAAAAGCTAGCAATCAAGCATAGTCTTATACAAAACTCCGGCACCCCTTACTACAAATATAAACCTGAAACTATCCTTGAGAATGACGCATACAAACTTTACTACGACCGCGCCATACTTACAGATAGGACCATCCACTATAACAGACCAGACATAACACTTCAGGATAAAATTAGAAAAATTACTTACCTCATAGACATTGCAGTTCCTAATACACACAACCTACAAAAAACGATATCCGAAAAAATCAGCAAATACGCTGAACTTAAAGACGAAATTACCAGATTGTGGAGACAAGAAAAAGTTTACGTTATACCTATAGTCCTCTCCACGACAGGGGTAATCCCCAACCATCTACTTAGTAGTCTAAAATTAATAAATTTAGACGAATCCGTTTACATAAACCTACAGAAAGCTGCCATATTAAACACATGTAGAATAGTTAGAAAATTCATGCAGTTGGAAGATGAAAATACACTCCCATAATGAAAACATTATACACACTGCATTTACTTGGTTTTGGCCCGTAAATGTAGTTGACACCAGCAATAAGCTGAGAAAAAGAACACTTTCGATAATAATAATAATAATAATAATAATAATAATAATAATAATCTGTGGCTCGGCTGTCAACCAAGTGACAAGCAAAAATTTTCCCTGCACATTTTTTATATAACAAATTAATTTAATAAATCCCAAACCACCCTAAAATCATGAAAATAAAAAGAAATAACAAATATAAGAGAAGAACAAAGATGACAATAGTAGAAACTATGGAAAATTGAAGCTGAAAAGTGAAAAGCAAAAATGTTGACCAGAGCCGCAGCTCGACGTGCACGCCTACCACCTCCAGCCTCGTCGCTCAGCTCCGCCTCGCCGCCGCCGGAATCCAGCCCCACCGTGAGTGCTGTGACACCGGCCGTGGCAATTGCGTCGAGCTCCAGCGACGAGTACTTTTCTCCGCCCACGTCACCACCACCTGCGCGTCGACGGAGAGGACGCCGGCCGCCGAGTGGCTTAGGACCTCGAGGCCCACCGGCCTCTGATAGGGTCCCAGCTCCCGGCGGAAGTGTGCAGCGCATGCGATGGACGCAATCCATCAATGAAAACGTCATGCGCGCATACTATGGGGCTACAGAGGGAGGAAACAATCTGACCGCGTACCGTGTTCGGATGCTTTCTTTGTTTCAGGTGCTTGAGCCAGCCGTCAACGTTTCGGCCCAACGACTGTCGGATCAGGTGCGGGTTATCCAGCGTAATCATATGTTGGACGATACTGTACTTGATCGCCTCCGAACGGAAATGAGTAACCATGCCATTGTTCCTTCGTCGCAGTCTGTGGTACCAGAAATTGTACCACCAACCTACCATCTTTCCGACCATGCTGACGAAGAGATTTCTGACATGGTTACACATGTAAGTACCCAGTGCAACAATAATTTGAGGAGTGCTTTGGAGTGTGCAATTCGGGAGTTTCGCAACATGCCGCTTGAACTTAGGCCGCGCTTACCCCGTTTGCCCATGCATAATAAGAATAAGGCGCTGGTGGCTGCTCTGGATTTGCAGTTGTCAAACTATTTTGACGACTGCAAAGATCTCACTGATACACACTCGATAATGTACTGCGCGGCTGTTGCGGCATGTCGTGTAGCTCACGTCAAGTTTCCAAACTGTGACGTAGCTACACGACCGAAACCAGTCGTGCCGGCCTGGCAGTGCAGGATCGAGCGTCGTATTGGTGGGGCCAGAGCACTCTTCGGCAAACTAATCTGCTTCGGGGAGGGCAACACTCGCCCAAGAGTGATGCGCTTTGTGAGGCGGGCGTTCTTGGGGACTGACATCAGCCCCCGAGACTATATGTCCCGTGTCACAGAGCGCATCGACTTCCTGAAGCAGAAGATGTATGCATGGGCAAACCGCATCCGCAGGTATAAGCGGCGGGTGGAGCGATACACCCAGAATCGCACATTCCGGAGTAATGAAAGGTGGGTCTCTAGGTCTTGGGAGAGACCGGACCAAGGTGTGACTGATGCGCGCCTCCCGGATGATGACGCCATGAGTTCATTCTGGCGCAGCATCTGGTCGGTGCCTGTCAGTCACACCGAGGGTGACTGGACTCGAGAGGTCGAGCGTGCGTGCGATCCTATACCACAAATGGGGGCAATTGACATCAGCCCCCAAGATGTAGCTCGTGCAGTCCGTCCGTTGCCAAACTGGAAATCTCCAGGGCCGGATGGACTGCACAATTTCTGGATTAAGTGGTTTACAAGATCGCACGCTCGCTTGGCATATCAGTTTCAGTCTGCCTTAGAGTCCGGGTCGCTACCGGAATTCCTAACAACAGGAATAACCCATCTGCTCCATAAGTCAGGTAGTACTGCGGAGCCTAAAAATTATAGACCGATCACGTGTTTGCCGACGGTCTATAAAGTTCTTACATCCATACTGCGAAGCAAAATTAACAGTCATATTGACAAAAATTTCATCATGTCACCTTCTCAGAATGGATGTAGGAACGGGTCCCGCGGTACTAAGGAGCTGCTCCTCATTGATATGACCATTAGCCAACAGGTTCGACGATCCCGAAAGGATCTGTCGACATGTTGGATAGATTATAAGAAGGCCTATGACTCTGTTCCTCATACATGGCTCATGAGGGTGCTAGAATTATATAAAATTGATACAACACTACGCACCTTCCTGATGTCGTGTATGAGGCAATGGAGGACGGTCCTTCACTATCCAGGATGTCGACATATCCAGAGGAATAAGGAACCTGTAAGGATCGAGCGAGGTATATTCCAGGGTGATAGTTTGAGTCCACTTTGGTTTTGCCTAGCCTTGAATCCTCTCAGCACACTGCTGGAGAATTCAGGTCTAGGCTATCGGTTGAAGAGAGGTGGTCAGGTAATATCTCACCTACTTTACATGGATGACCTGAAACTTTTTGCCCCCAACAATCTGCAACTGATGGAGCTACTGAAGGTAACTGAAACCTTCAGTAGTGCCATCAGGATGGAGTTTGGTGTGGACAAATGTGCGGTCATGCATGTAAAACGAGGGGAGGTTGTGGAATCTGTGGGAACTCAACTCACGGATTCCATAAACCTGAGATCCCTCTCTCCAACCGAAACCTATAAGTATTTGGGTATGTCGGAAGCTCTAGGCATCAATATCTCTGACATGAAGCAATCGTTGAGTGAAATATTTAAAAATATAATTTATATGTACATAAACAAATGAATAAACGATAATAATAAATGGACGAAGTCATCTTGACGAATAACTACCGGAGATATATAATGAAGGACGGGACGGTTGACGTGTGTCGGGCATGCCATCGTCCGGGTGTCTATCAGACATATTATCTCTGGTTGTTCTCGTCTAGCTAACGGCGAGTACTTGCACAGACAAAACCAAGTAGCCAGAATTATTCACCAGCAACTTGCTTTGAAATACAACCTAGTGTATTCAGAGGTGCCGTATTACAGGTATGTGCCCGACCCAGTTCTCAAAAATGACCATGTCACGTTGTACTGGGATCGGTCTATCATTACTGACCGGACTATTGTAGCCAATAAGCCGGATATAGTAGTGATAGACCGATTAGCGCGCCGCGTAATGATAGTCGATATCACCATCCCACATGACGAGAATCTCGTGAAAGCTGAGAAAGAGAAACAAATTAAATACCTCGACTTAGCACACGAGATTGGTGACATGTGGAATGTAGACTCGGCTGTCATTGTGGCGATTGTCGTGACCACCAACGGCCTTATAGCCAAAAGCTTCGACGACCATCTGTCGACGCTGTCACTGCACGGTTGGATCAAGAGCCTGATACAGAAGGCAGTGCTCCTCGATACGGCTCGCATCGTGAGGAGGTTCCTGTCTCTGAAGCTCTAACCACCGGTAACTTGGACCCTGTCTCGATACCGGCGGACTACTATTTTTTATATTTTTAAATGTTTTTTTTTTCTATATGATTTTGTTAAAAAAGGAATATTTAAAAATTTAATTAATATGTATAATGAATGAATAAAGAAAATAATAATAATATATCTATATTTCAGACATACGTCCATACATATTTAACAAAACAAAAGTTAGTAAGGTTGTTAGTCGAACACATAAAACTACAAAAAATACAAATAACCGGGTGTTAGTAATTTGTTAGTACAGAATCAAAATATATATATATATATATATTAGGTCTATATCTATGAAATTGCCGTTTTTTAAAACGGGTTGCTTTGAAGTTTTATATCTTTGGATTGACTTGGAATTATAAGTTCAAATAAACTTTATATTAAAGGTACCTACGTTATTCTTTTTCTGAAATTAGGTATTTATTGGATTCTTTATGTTTTGTATTTTCTGTAATATCGCAGTTCTTATAACTATGAAAGCTAATAAAAAACCGTTTTTTTATATTACGAGTTCCAACGAAGAAACTATGCATTTTAAACGGCAAGCAATATCAATTACGTATGTAACCTACGACTTTCTTCTAACAAAAGAACTTTGTGCTCTTAGTTTAATAGTTTTCTTTTGATCAGTAAAAGTCTGATACTTCCTCCCGTTTCACCCAGAGTAGGAGAAGTCATTGGATGATTTCTCTCACCTTAAAAAAAACACGCTATCAACTTTTCTATGACAAGGTTCATAATATTTAAGATACGGAATCAGTCATTATTAAAACTCCGTCCGCAACCATTTTAAACCCGAATATTAATCTAAGATCATATACAGCAGAATCAAAATCAAATAATAATTTACCATTCGCTGCGTTCCTGTCTACGTGTCCACAGCTGAAAGATGGAAGCTTCATCTTTGTCAGAAAACCAAATTATTCGCAACAATTCAAACAGTTCAACATTCTGCAGTATAATTATTATATCTCACTTTGCCAACATTCATTAACAAAAGTTTTTGTTGCGATGAAAACGATATTTCAAACAAACTTAATAATTAGACGTGGATAAACTTAGTTTCAGGAAGTACATTTCTGCGCCAAATCTTCGGGCGTTGAGGCTGTTTTACAGGGGAAGGGTATCTCGCCCATAGTAATGTCAAAATGTGAATATTGTTGGCGAAATGCATCGTGTAATAATTGTTCCTCAAGGAAAAACGTCATAATGCAACTATGATTACGTAAAAAGACAAGCTTACTATGATGTGTTAAAATATCACCCCCCTAGCCAATTTCCAACCGTTTCGTTTCGATTCTCTTTTCGTCGATCGTTTCCAGTAGGCCACGCCTCCGATTCCTTTGTTCTGACGTCATCTCACCGCTCAGTCACGTGGTCAGAAAAAGGAATAGTAAGCGTGGCCGACTCGAGGCGATCAACAAAAAGAGAATCAAAATGAAACGGTTGTAACTTGGCTAGGGGGGCAGTCATGCGAGCGACAAAGAGACCATGGAGTTTCTTGCACGTTCTTCTCAAAATAGATCTACATTTTGGATCGTGCCATTTAGCTTCTCTTTTTGACTGACTGACATTTTGACGATTCAAAAATGCCTGTAAATGGTCTATCTGAAATAAACGTTTCTTTAATTTATATTTAAGATCATTTCGGTTTTTCTTCGACCTCTTTGCCGTTAACGTAATTTGTTTGTCTCGAATTTAGATTCAGATTGCGCCCTCCGACTTTGACTTTCCAACCAGATTTTGTGGCCATGCTTGGGAAAGGTAACTATTTTCAGTAGTAGACTACAATAAGCTGAGTTGATTGGATGGACATTTAGAATACGATATTTAGAAGTTTAAAATTCGGTGTGTATCTTACCTACCTACCTACACGAGTTAACTTTTTCGAATCCTTGTCTTCAAAGACGAGAAATAATGCTCGTGTAAATTTTCCTTTATACTCCCACGATTGTTTATTTTAATACAATTAGATAGCGTTTCCGTCTGCTGTATTTACTTACGTTTATTCCTGTAAATAAGTTAATAATAATATTGTTTGAAAACGGAGGCGTTTGTGGATTTTATATTTGAATTGAGTTTCGTGGGTGATGCGTTTTAAGAATCTGCACGAATATAACAAATACGCTAGTTGAACAATATCTCTGGGACGGTCATATTTTTTTGCTGAAACCAATGGGTAAACTACGATCAAACTTTATAAATTTTGGGTGGGATATCTGATATAAGTCTACTTTTTGAACCACAGAAATTGGTCTTTTTTGACCAACTTTAGAAAATTACAATATTTTGCGTACATGTAATTTGAAAAGCAATTTAGAAACTTTATTATAAAAAAAAATACGAAAAATTTACTTGAGGTTAACTATTAAAGTCGACATTAACGTTATTATGAGTAAACTATTGTCAAAAAAAGAATCTAAAATACAGGGAAAACCATAGCACAGAATATTAGTCTACAAAAATTCTTACAATTTTAAATTCGTAGCACCCAACCCACGAATTTCAAAATGTAAGAATTACTAAAACCATGAATTACTAAATAAATTGATAGGAAAACCTTTTCATAATTCCAAGACATGTTTCATGCCACTTCTTACACCGTAAAATTAAATTGCTTGAAGGCAATAAATATCAAACTCAAACAAACACATTGTACAAACATTGCTTTGACATTTCACACCCACTTATCTTTCTTGTTTCTCGCACGCTCTAGAGAAACAATATGGATGCATTAACTTGCAAATTGCATTGTAGTTGTGACTTTAAGTTCACTTACTTTCATGGAACACACTGAGTTCAATTACCTTCAGGCTAAGAACTTGCTGCAAGATTGCAAAGGAGTTAACGGGAAAGGCAAAGGGCAACTCGAAGCTGTACAGGTGACATTTAGTTGGCAAAGCCTGAACGGGCGCGGTCAGTTGAAACTGGTCATCTCTTAACTGCCAGTGGTTTATTTTAATATTTTGTTTTTTTTTTTTACTTGATTAATATTGTTCTCTTTAAATAGTAGCGACAAGAAACATGTAACCGAGATAATTGTAACACATAGCATGATTGAAAAGTGTAGATGGAGTTTCTTGCACATTCTTCTCCTTAGAGATCTACGCTTAGGAATGTACAATTAGCATATTTTTTCTGACTGACTGGCTTTTTGACATTTGAAAAGTGCCTGTAAATAGTTTGTTTGAAATGACTCCCTCTAGGTCTCTTTTGATGATTTTCTACCTCAAAAAATAAAATAAATAAATGCCTTAGAACTTAGAATAAACATATCTATATATATAAAAGGAGAAACTGACTGACTGACATATCAACGCACAGCCTAAACTACTGGGAATAGAAGCGTGAAATTTTGCATAAGGTTTCCTTTTATGACATAGGCAAGCACTAAGAGAGGATTTTGCAAAATTCACCCCCTAAAGGGATGAAACGGGGGTCCAAAGTTTATATGGAGAAATCTATTTTCAAGCGGGTGAAGCCGCTGGCAGAAGCTAGTAAATATATATCACACAGTAGACAGCACCAGTTTCAACAATAAGCAACGAATTTTGTTGAAAACACACTCAATTATAATAGTTCTGAAACATTTATGTTGTTCATCAAACAACAGTTGACATTTAGTTGTGTAACTTACTCAAGATTGGTACGAATATAGCCGAGTTTGTGAAGCACTACCAACTATTCACAGTTATGAAACCACATGATTGTTAAAGTATACATATATAACTAGCTTTTTCAGGCTGCTTACAATCCCTAAGGTCTATTTCGCAGGAGCTGAAAATTATTAAGATTAAATAAATCTAAATAAATATAAAAGACATAAAAAAAATAAGTGATAAATTAATTCTTGACTACCTGGTTGTTAGCAGTGACGCAATCGTTGATGGCGAATCGTACTAGTTTATTAAGAGCCTATTCGCTCTAGACTAGAAGACACCCGAAATTATAATCGGACGGGAAGGCCACTGCAGGCAAAATAATAATGGGGGTTAAAGTATGAAATTGCCATTTTTTAAAACGGGTTACTTTGAAGTGTTATATCTTTGGATTGACTTGGAATTATAAGTTGAAATAAACTTTATATTAAAGGTACGTTATTCTTTTTCAGAAATTAGGTATTTATTGGATTCTTTGCGTTTTGTATTTCCTGTACTAACGTTCAGGCAGAGGCCATAGTCTTAACATAGTTAATAATAATAATTGTTCCTAGCATGGACTCTGTTTCCGATACCAAGGGGGACACAATTTTTTATATTTTTAAATGTTTTATTTTTGATAAATTTAAAAATGTAACTAATATGTTTATATAAGTAAAATAAAGAAAATAATAATTGTTCCTAGCACCTAGTCCACTGAGGACTCCAAAAACCATAGCCCTATTATCTTTGTTTTGAATAAGTCACAATAGGTTTTCACCAACCGGGGGTTCTCCTTGGGTACACTAGCATAGCGCGTACAGGTATCGATCGTCGGTTGGTATCACGTTCCACTAAAAATTTTCTAAAAGGCCTTTTTTTTACAAGTTGGCTTCGGCCCTTCGCAAGCCTTCCAAAGGTCCAGGATCTGGGATGTATATTTATATATAATAAATCAACTCACTCATCTTGCCATTACATCCATATGTGTTAGTACAATTAAAAAGAAAAAAAAAAGAAGCTAATGGCTATTAGTAATATTGTAACTTTCTATGAGTAAATGAGTTTCAGATTTGAGATCATCATCTTCATCATTTTAGTCGAAAGACGTCGCTTGCTGGACTTATTGGGTTGTTGAGGATCGGATTCCCGTGATCCTCACCGAGTCATCGATCCACTTTGTGGAAGGCTTTCCATCGCTGCGTCTTCCGGCACACGGTTCTTTTTAGATACCTACATTAAATGGAACTTGAAAATGATGAACACGAAAATGCGAAGGTATTTTCGTTTAACAAAGAAATGTAGGCGACAGCAATTCAAGTATGAAACAATATTATTTTCTGAAGAATATTTGACTGTTATATTTTTACTCAAAATACGGAAAATGTTTCTAAATTAAACTTTTGTAATTTAATCATGACTGTACTCTGGAATTTTATTAAATTTTCCTAGAAATTAGAATTCTAACTACCATCATAATCATCATTTCATTCAAAAGTTGTCCACTGCTGAGTAAAGGCGTCCCCCAAAGCGTCTCCATAGCGACTCATCCTGTGTGTCTTACATCTAGTGCATTTCTTTCAGCTGGTTATTGGCCTACCTTGTGGCAGGCATACCGATTCTAGATCTCGTATATAGTCGCCACTCTAGAATTGAGCCCAAGTCGTCGACGGCGCGTACTGTTTCCACGCGCGCCTCAGGGAGATGTCAGCAAATCGTAGGGGCCCAGTAGGGTCGAAGCCTACTGGGGCCACGGGTAGTGTGAAAGTGAAACCCGGGGCCCTGGAACGAAGGCGACGAAGGAACAGGAGTGGGTTTTTAGTCAGTAAAAGTCTGACACTATCTCCCGCTCCGCCCAAGAGCTAGATTTGTCATAAGATGGTTTTCCCACCCAATAAAAAAAAACCCTTAACCATACGTCCTGTGAGTATTGTGCCCTGCCCATTACCAATTGAAAGGGTGACCAGAAAGTTGCAAACTAGCGTTCCAATCAAGGTGACCTTGGTTTATGTGTTTGGTTTGGGTTGCGGCTACATGGACGTAAACCACGCGCCAACACGTTCGGTGGTTGGAGAAACGGGCCCCCCAATTAAGAGCGTTGAAGGTCATGGATTACAACTGCTGTCTATACGGATTGGAACTAGCAAGGTCACCTTGGTTGGGACATTAGTTTGCAACTATCTGGTCCACCCTTTAGTTTGGTGATTTTTCGGGCTATGTGGGTAACCTTGATTCTCTTGTAGATATTTTAATATATTTCTGATTCGATAGGCCTCTCCATTGCCCGTTGGGTGTCATCCCATTTTGTATCCTTATATATTATAAAATGAAATCACCCACTGCGTCTATCTGTATGAACACGATAAACTAAAAATTACTGAATGATTTTTCGTGCAGATTTCAAAAACATAATCGCATGTATATCACATATAATACGTATTATATTAAATTAGATTGTTTAGTCCGCTTGCCAAGTCAATCAAGGTCATCAAGGTCCCTTAAGTAAGGACTGAATAAATTAACCGACTTTGTATTACATGGATATCACAACTTTTTACGGTAGAAGAACTGAGTTGCATGCCTTGGTTTTTTTACGTTATGTTTTTGATGGCATCTCATTTCTTTTTAACCGACTTCAAAAAGGAGGAGGTTATATGTTCGGTTGAATGTATGTTGTTTTTTTTTTTATGTATGTTCACCGATTTCTCGGTCAATTGTAGACCGATTTTAATTATTATTTTTTTCGATTGAAAGGTTATGCTTCCGAGTTGGTCCCATAGAAATATTGTTATGATCTGATCATGAACTTCGAAGACATGGAACAGAACTCCTCATAGGATCACAGCAGAACCGTCGTAATAAGTAAAATTGCTTTGTTTATACGTGTAGTCGATAACTGACTGAAAATAGAGGGGGAATATATCGATCTGATCTGATGATGAACCCTGAAGTTAGGCACCGGAACTTTGTAATAAATTAATGTAATCTAACCGTGTTTGGAATTGTCATGAGATGCACTCTGGCTATAAGGTATTTAAATTAGGCTGAGGGGTACTTGTTAGTGGTGGTACCGTAACTAAAAAGTGTAAAATAAAAAACTTAAAAAAAAAAAATATAACCGACTTCAAAGTAAAAAAAAAAACACTGAAAAGTGCAAAATAACTTTAATTTCGGAAGTCGGTGTTAAATAACGAAGAGACAAAACTATTATAGAAACACCGACTTTCGAAATTAAAGTTATTTTGCACTTTTCAGTGTTTTTTTTTACTTTGTTGTCGGTTATATTTGTTTTTGGAAAAGTTTTTTTTGTTTTGTTAATATACAGGTACACTGATTCATTCACTGCAAACGTAACTTTGTAATCCTATATATTTATATGGGATTAAAAGTTATCTAAGCAGTTGGTGTTTCTAGAAAACTGTACCGAAATTGCAGAATGTTTAATTTTTTTATTGATTTATTACACTAAACACTAATCGTATTCTAAATTTGAAGCTCCTATGTCTGCTAGAAGTGCCTCACTGTCAGTCAGTGAGTGATAAAATTAAGAAACTTTGACCAGTTATAATTTTTAAACTACTATTTTATTTTATTTTATTTTATTTTATTTTATTAGGGAAAAAAAAACGATATCACAATATATATTACACTTATTAGTACGTATACAAAACAAAATCAATGTAATAACCACAACATTTTCCACATATTAACATAGAGGTATGCTATGATGAGGACTAATGGACAAGCTAGTATTATTCCTGGAAACACTTTACTTAAGCAGTTACAAATTAGTCAGACATCAGAAAAAAAAATAGAAGTTGTTCAGTGCACTAATAATTTTACGTCGAAAAGCATTTCTACTAATCATAAATATGTCAATCCCTATGAAATGCTCATTGTACATTTGCGTGAGCCGTCGAAGTGGTGCACGTTACTAGTTCAAATTGAATGAAATTTTAAATATACCATGTTTATACAATGCCTGCTTGGTTACTTAAAATTAAGGCTTCTAGTTTTATACACAACGAAGATAGAGGGGATCGAAAATGGCCTGAACTGTTTCGAGAAAATGATGGTACGGCCTGCCACTTTCTTGCTCGTCTTGGTGGTGGCACTGCCATCCCCCTAATGCAAAGTAAGGAACAGTTTTCTTGCACCCGTGCGAAACTGGGGCGGGACATTACTTTATAACAATAACATGTCATTTATACAATTTAAAAATAGGTATATATAAATACTAGCGGTCCCGATAGACGTTGTTCCGTCCGCTGCCTTTCAGAATAAAAATAAATAAATTAAGAACCCAGCAGCGCCACCTACCGGCTTCTATTTTATTTTTAAATCATCCCATAACCCACTTAAGTATATGTAGAAGGAGTTAGGCAACAAACACATTTATAGAAAAAGTTTTTATTTTATTTTTTATAATTGATAGGCTTGCATTTAGCGCATGTTACTAAAAGAGTTATGAGTTTACATGTGGATGGATGGAGAGGGAGACCAAAAAAAAGATGGATGGATTGTGTGAAGAGTGATATGAAAGAAAAGGAAGTTAGTGATAGCATGACGAATGACAGGGCAGAATGGAAGAAAAAAACATGTTGCGCCGACCCCAAATAACACGGGACAAGGGCAGGAAGATGATGATGATAATTGATAGGCTTGCGTTTGACCACTATCTCACCTGATGGTAAGCGATGATATGGCCGACGATGGAGCACGCTTGCCTAGAAGTAACCTATTCACTCTTTAAACAAACTAATTAAACTAATAAGGAGACTGTTTGTCATACACACGCTAACTGCTAGCTTTATATTATGAACTAAAAGTGTGGAAACTTTAAAATGGAGCCACAATATTGTATAAAAGCATCCTTTGTTCAACAGTCACGTACTCGAAAAACAATGTTTATTTGTGCCAATTCGTCATCTGCGCGATATTGTTTATATACTGTTATTATTTTTATGTGAATTCCGTTCGGAATAAAGATCTGTTGTTTGCTTCAAAACTGATCAATTTATTTCATTCTGAAAATGGTTTTTGTTAAAAGGTTTCGGTTTGTTTTGGGTCGAAGATGCTGGAAAATAAATGAACACCGATTCGTTTGTTACTTTTTTTTATTAAATTGCAATAAATTGATATCTAGTCTGTTTGCGTTAGTTGTACATAGAAAAGAACGTGATACAGAGTGCTATCAGATATTTTGAGTTATTTTTTTTAATTGATTTAAACAGTTTTCAGGATCTATACGAGGCCAATAACAGAGCCGTAGAGGTTGCCAAATACTCGTCAGATAAAATTTAGTTAGAGTACATCGACACTAAAAGAAGAAGAATTGAATTAAACTAGTGCTTGACTGCGATTTCACCTGATGGTAAGCAGTGATGCAATCGTTGATGGTGAAGCGCGCCAGTTTATTAAGACCTTATTCACTCTAGCCTTAAAGACACCTTTTTTATGGTGTAATTTATTTTTTTACAAAGATTCGCTAAAAAGTGGATTAAAAAAAACTTCACAGAAACGAGAAATTTACAGTGTCACCGGCTTTAATTTTTCCATCTCATCACAAGGAACTTTGAGTGCTCGAGATGAGCATCCAATAATCCAATTAACAGCGAAGTAGAAAAAAACATCATGGTGGCGTAAAAGCTAATTTTAATAAAAAGCCCGCGTCACTTTAATATATTATAGTGTCAGTAGAATTGAAAAGTATACTTTTCACTTAGACTAATTGGTCTTCCATAGATTTACGTTCTACACGACATCACTTTCAATTTACATAAAGGCTATCCGATAGCATTTATTGGAAAAAAAATTGAATTAGACTTGGTTCGACAGCTTTTTTTAATTTTAAATATATTAGAAATAGAAAAGAAAAAAAGAAAAGAAAGAGTATTTTAGAAAAAAATAAACATTTTATACATTTTCCTTTTTTCTTCTTATCTTAAATACATAATTTGGAGTAAATTTGTTTAAATTGGACACTCCCAAAGCCACCTATGCGAGTTTCTAATTCATTAGAAATTGTGTACATGCGTGTATTAGCTGCGTTTGGATATATACGTAACTATCTGCCGCCAGCGGCTTTGCCCGCGTGGAAGTAGAAAGTTGTCCCAAAGAAACATAATCGTACGTTTTTGTAGTGCGTCTAGCATGTTTGCGGAGGCTCGCGTTGATGGTTTTCATGCCATCATACGTAAGAGAACCGCTTCCTTGCTGCGCAGAGTGCGGGGCAGCACTAATAGCATCCTGAAGGTAGTCGCTGACAAAGTCGACTCAAAAGTAATGCAGGCTTTTATGCGGGTTCTAGTTAGACAGTGTGAAATGTATAACCGAGCCTGCATACTAAGCAACATAATTTAATATTTTCATTGATAGTACTAACATAGGTTTTTAAGCAATTTGTAACTACTAACTAAATATGGATATTTGTCCGAAATAAACGTTATTATTATTATTATAATCCGGGAATAAAAAGGATCCTATGTGTTATTCCAGGACATTTTCAACCTGTTGTTAAATTTCATCCAAATCTGTTCCGCCGTCCGAGCGTGAAGAAGTAAAAAAAATACACACTAACTTTCGCTTTTATAATGTAAGTGTGATGAAACTCAAACATTGTGTTTTTTTTATTTTTCCTTTTTGTCTTAAATTTTGTTTTTACAGTGTGTGTATCCATGTGTGCCAAATAAAAGATTTTTCTTTCATTCTTTTTCTTTCTTTTTTAAACTGAAATTAGACCTTAAAAAAATTATACCAAGTAGGTATTTAAAATGTTCGCAGATGATCTCGAAAACTATCACTGTAACCGCATTAAATGAACCAGAAAGGAGCTAATTACCAACTCAAACAAATCTTTAGATATAATAGAAATTAATCGAGAGGATTTCGCCTTCCATGTTAACATAATTATATAAAATAATCTTCATTTGAAAAAGTTTATTTTCTTCACAAAAACCGCTATACAAGTATTATTACTGAAATAATGAAATAAAATTTTCAATAGTACGATGTAATTAAGTAAAATAAGATTAAAATAATAAAGGTATAGAAAAAAACCTTAATTATTTCAATCTTCTAGAATGTTATTTGAAATGTTTGGATTCGTTTTCAAATTAAACAAAAACATGGGCTTCATTAACGGTTATTGTGTTGTTTTAATTATAATGATCATTTTTATAAAAATGGGCTGTATATACTCGTACCTATACCTTTAATTGGGAATGAGAGTATTCCTTAATCCGATGAAATTTTTAGTGAAAGTTTAAAAATAAATTAAGGGGATGCAACTCGACGTATGGTGGAAAATAATTTTTCATACAACCACTCTTACGCGATTATAACGTTATTTCACATTTTTCATTAGATATTTTAGAAACACAGTATCTTGTGCATATTTTCTAGGCTTCTATTGAAATCAGTTTTTAAATTTGTGTAAAACTAATCCAGTAAAGAATCTGAGAAAAAATCCTGAAAAACTACTATTTTGCATGAACTTCACTTAAAATAATTTACTCATAAAATTAAAAAAGTATAACAATAAAAGCCTTGCAAATTTTATCAAGATACTAAATGACGACAATTTTTTTCAAAAATTTTTAAGGGTTTATAAAAAACACTTATTTTCTGTAACAAGTTTTGTAAAATATTCGAGTAAATCACGGAATTACCGGATGCTAACAGGGTTTTCAGGCGTTACCTCTCTTTTTTCACGTTGCCTTTTAATCAAACACCGTGTTGGATTGCGTTAGATGAAGTAACAAGCTTTTGAACCATGCTCAATGTTGACGATAGGCGAGTGGAAGAGGACCCTTTTAAGGGTAGATCATCATCATCATCATCATTTCAGCCGAAAGACATCCACTATTGGACATAGGTCTCCCCCAAGTGTCGCCGCAATGAACGGTCCTGTGCGTCTCGCATCCATCGGATGTAGGTGGATAATAAATATTATTTGATTCTGTCGACCTTGGGACCTCTTTTTTGATAAATCATAAGTCAAGACACACATCTCTTTATTGGCCACGTGATCAAGCTTTTCATTTTAAAACTTAGTAACGGGAAAATGAGATTGCTTGAAATTAAGTAATTTAACTTTTTTACAACACCAGCTAAATAGTCTCAAGTCTATGAGTAAGCGAAGCGAGCTCGGATTTGTAGGGCACTCCGACACGGACAGGTTAGCCTTCGCGGTTTCTTTAATAACCACCCAAAAAGTGGTTTACATAAAAATTGCTCATGGATAGGATAGTATAGATAGTTAGAAGGCAATGTGGATTTTCAGAGGAAAACAATGCTAATAAAAATAAGTCAGTATAATTAGAACTTACTTTACTTTAATACTTTTTAACTTTTTTTCTAACTTCTCACATTTTGCGCGAAGCGAGAGGGTGTCAAAATTTTACTGACTAAAACCCATCTGTTCCTGCAGTTGCCCTTTGCGTTCAAGAGCTGTAGCAACTCTTCCGAAACATTCCGTAGCTTTAGCAGGCATCGGCTCTAGTTGGCCCCGACAACTCATGCTGACATCTCTTTAAGGTGCACGGTGGCACACAACGCACCATCAACTAGAGCCTGGTTCTTATCAGATAACCAGCTGGGATACTGGACCTTTTTCAAGCGTACGAGGGGTCGAAGTCAACTCGAAGAGGCCTTAGTCACATCACATGAAATGAGGCACTAACCGAAGATGATACTTACGGAGAAGCGTGGCGCGTGCTGCGGTGCTTAGCGTGCAGGAATAGGTCTCCAAAACGCTGTAAGCGCTGCTACGTCAACCGTCGCGTACAACGCGGTGGTGCCATCCGCAGGCACCGCCTTCACTTCAAGCAAATGTGTGTAAAATTGCTTCTCCGTAAAGGCTCCCATAGGCGCTATATGTTTGAATTCAGTGCGGGCTGCGCCGCCCAATGCGACGCTTGACGCCCCGCGTCTCCGTAAACGAGGCCTTATATGCATTAGATACATAAGTGCACTCTGTGATACCGCCGATTTGTGCAGGATTATTGCAAAAAATAGAAACTAAAGAAATTAAGCTATGGGATGAGGTGACTTAGTGGATTCTTTAAAAAGTGACGATGTGGTCGACGATGGAGCACGCTAGCCTAAAAGTAGCCTATTCACTTTTGAGTTAAAGATCCCTCTATCAGGAAACATAGACTCCGGCAGGGACTCCTTAGCAGGGGGGTCCTTCGATTCATTATCAAGAAGTATGGAATGACTGTGGCCCCCCGTCTGACTGCCCTTTTAACTATAATATAATAGCTTTTAATCACTTAGGAAGTTGGTCATAATAGGTAGTAACTTCAGCTTTATAAATCCACTAAAGACCCATCATTAAATCTATAAAATTGTATTCAACTATTTCATTTTTTTTCAGGTTTAACTAACCTGCTAAAACTTTTCACCTGAAAGTTATTCCACATAAAATGTAGTATAAACTTTCACTAATCACTGGCACTAATTAGCGTGCAAACGGCTCTTTTTAATTAGCACATATAATATACAAGCAGCAATGCGTATTTCCAATTAAAATATTTTTAATTTTCCTACGCATATACCCGTGAATTGAATGACGTAATTGGTTGTGTTTTAGTTATTAGGTCAGTTTTTCTGGCCAAAGGAGTCCTAACCAAGGTTACTTCGCTAGTTTCAATCCATGTAGGCAGCAGTTGTAATCCATGACCTTCAACGCCCTTGGTTGAGAGGCGCGTTTTCCCAACCACCGAACGTGTTGGCGCGTGGTTTACGTCTTTGTAGCCGCAACACAAACCAAGGTCACCTTGACTGGAACACTGGTTTGCAACCATCTGTTCACCCCTTTAGTTTCGAATGGAGTAACTGCCCACAACGTTGTTGATATTAACCTTTTGAGTGGTCCAAAGGTCAGTCATATCCTGATGTTATGGACCAAGTCATTATTGTTTTTTTTTTTAATTTTATTTTGTTTAATGTATATCGGTATGTTATAAGGTAATTATTGTTTATTAAATGAATTTTTAATTTGTAAGTTTCCATTGTACAACGCCTTGGATATCCTCTGTAACGTTGTAGAAGGGCTTGTAAATACATAAATTATTAGGAAATCATAAAAAGCCCAATATTAAAGGGCAATGTGATAACAACGACGGAAATAATCAAATCATCTGAACATTATTTATTATGCTTATTGTCACTTATGATGCAGAGTCATCATTACCATAATTTCAGCCGAAAGACGTCCACTGCTGGATATAGACCTCCCCTAAGTGTCGCCATAACGACTGGCCCTGTAAGATAAGGTTTTATTTGATTATTTTAATCAAATAGAAACTTATCTTAAACATATTATGTCTAAAATTTATTAATTATTATTACTCATTTATTCAAAGTTATAATAGACTCATTTTAGGTACATACATTATTAACATTCTATTCCAATTTACACAAAGTTATGCCAAACAAACTTCTCAAATAAATTGAATTGCACAAAATTTAAATTATTGCATTATTAATATTTATATTAATAATTAAATTATTAGGTTTAATCATTTCATCAAAATATGTTTGTATGGGGGTGAGGGATAGAGAGAGAAAGAGAGAGAACTTGAAGGTAGGCACTTAAAAATAATTATTATAAATCTTTCCGTAGGAACAAAGCACATATTTTTTCATCGAGAATTTTGTAATAAAAATTAAAGACATTTCGATTCTTACTGAACCCCGAAACAAAATGAGAGCGTGTACATAAAACGCGTTCATGAATTCGTTAATCGGATGCTGGGAGCAACCGACCATGGTACCGCAAAAATAAACTAATGAAATCGTAATTAGGGTTAATTTCGGGCAGCTTCAGCCCGGTTTCGTCTGCGGTTAACCTGTACAGTACAACCCGTTTAGATTTATAGGGTTTTCATACAAGATTTACGACTGTCATTTATTATTCACTATCTGCGGTACAATCAGAATTTATGACACACTTTTCGCTATGGTTTTTATACGAATAAATAAACTATTTTACTGTAATATCTTGGCGCGACGTATGATAAGTGTTTTTGCTGAATAAAAGTATTTGAATAATATTTTAAAGCGTAACCTTTTCGATTTGTGTTGATATATTTCTTTTGACGACATAGTTGGTAACTACAGTGGTTGAGCGATTTACTGCTGTGCTGCGTGTTGTTCAATTTTCGTACGAAAAAAATAAGTTGTTTATTAGTACCAGTACCAGTCGCCCAAACAGCAATTGAAATGGCTATTCTCGGAGTTTCCTTGCGTGATCGCATAAGGAATGATGATTTCCGCAGGAGAATTGCCAAACTAAAGTGGCAGTAGGCAGGGCACATTACTCGTAGAACCGGTGGTCGATGGGGCCGGAAGGTTCTACAGTGGCGACCGCGTACGGGAAAACGCAGCGTTGGAAGGCCTCCGATTAGGTGGACCGACGAGCTGGTGAGATTCGCGGGAATGCCTTGGATGCGAGACGCACAGGATCGGACAGGTCGTATGGAAACGACTATGTCCAACAGTGGACGTCTTTCGGCTGAAATGATGACGATGATGATGATGATTATTCACAATATTATAATACCAAACCAAAAGTTACAGTAACAGCAAAAGTTGCTATACTAGTTCCTAAACTAAGCTATCGCTTATATTTTGGGACACAGTGTTCAGTCGTAGATAGACTTACGATTTGGCATATATTAAGTAGGTACATTTGCTGTGAATGTAATAATAATAATATTCCATAACTTTCACACGACGCCGTCTAGTCCCAAGTTAAGCAGAGCTTGTGTATTAATTACACCCAGTCACAGAACCTCAATAATGGGCCTCATCAGAAGGCTTACAGTTACCCAAAGGGCAATGGAAAGGGCTATGCTCAGAGTTTTCTTGCGTGATCGCATAAAGAATGAAGATATCCGCAGGAGAACCAAGGTCGCCGACATAGCCCGAAGAATCGCCAAACTAAAGTGGCAGTGGGCAGGGCACATTGCTCGTAGAACGGATGGTCGATGGGGCCAAAAGGTTCTAGAGTGGCGACCGCGCACCGGAAGACGCAGCGTTGGAAGGCCTCCCACAAGGTGGACCGACGACCTGGTGAGGGTCGCGGGAGTGCGGTGGATGCGAGAAACACAGGATCGGTCGTTGTGGCGACGCTTGGGGGAGGCCTATGTTCAACAGTGGACGTCTTTCGGCTGAAATGATGATGATGATGATGAGACACAGAACCAATGTTCGTGCTCATCACACAAACATTTGTCCTGGGTGAGAATCGAACCCACGAGCTGAGCATAGCAGTCAGGGCCACTGACTACTAGATCAACAGGCCTGTCAATATATGTTCTGGGTCTGGGTGTCTTGTGTATGAGTTTACACGTTTGTGAACGCACTCATGATATATGAGTAATTAATTTCTAGCGTAACCTTAAAAAAAATAAAAATGTGATGCTTTTTATGCAAAAAAAAAAAAAATTGTTACTGTATTATTTCAATTCTGTATTATTGGCTAGGTATTGTGATAGGAGACGCAAATGAGAGGCTTCTAAGGCTTAAAGGTTTCTATATATACATATAGAAACCTTAACCTTAACCTTACCTTTATATATACATATATCTATTCAATTTACTTTTATTCTATTGTTAGAAGTACTCTTTGTTACATTATTTATAAAAAAATATATCATTTACTTTATCTTTTCTTGTTTGACAATCTCTCCTCATTAAATGTTTCGGATATCTATAATTATGCTTTTCTTACCATAAACCTTATAAGTATAACTTGCCAGTTTGCAAGTTAGTAGTATTAGCGTGGTCTCCGTGGTCGCCAAAGTATGAAAAGAAACGTCCAATAATAGAAACAACATGAGTGTATTTTTTGCAAGATTAATTTCACCGAGGTCAATGGTCTTTGAATGAAAGATTAACAATGACCCTACATTGTTGCTTCGGTTAGCCACTCAAGTTGTTACCCAGTCGAGAGGAGAGGTAATCATGTTCATGGGACCATTTCAAAAAAACAGTTATATTTCTTACTTTGTACTTAAGCATAATTAGCCTTATAATGTTCTCACTGCTAGGACTCAGGCCTTTTCTTTAGGAGAGGGTATGGGCCGTAATCCACCACGTAGTGCCAGCAGTACAGATTCTCGCTGGAGACGCCTCCAGCGTCTGAAGTCGCAGGACGTCTACGGGTCAATGTGGGCACGAGTTTACGGATGGCGGCCAAGGGTAACTCGCAGTCGAGCCGTCCGGTAAGGATCAAGCCCGGATCCACGGCGCGTACACTAGCTGCTGATGTTTCATAAGTGCTCATGTAGACCTATGTGATATAAAAGATTTTTAGTTTGAGTATGAGTGGTGTTAAACATACACCGTAAAGAAATATCAGCAAAATTGATGGAGTCAGAGCCGACGCCTGCCAGAGCTGCGCTTTGTTCAAAGGAGTTAACACAGCCCTCGCAATAAAGGGCAACTGAAGTCCTCCTCCTTGCGTCGTACTCCTCAATGCTGAGGGTCTGACCTCCCTACTTCATCACTTTCATTCGAACGATATTCCTCTATCTGTTTCTGTTTCTGGCGGCGTGAAGGGCATTGTATAGAGTAGAGTCAAAAGCGGTGTGGATCTAGTCAGACCAACGCATTGGGCTGCGTCCTCGAGGCCTTTTCCCATCCACTTTACCGGACGGAAGTAACACTGGGTTTTATATAGTAAAGGCCTGACACTCGCTTTCACTCCATCTTGAGCGGGAGAAGTTATTATATAATATCCCGAGTAAAAAAAAGGCATAGTGGGTAAGCGATGGCCGCACTACATGTCGGGGTACAATTCCCGCATGGAACAAATATATATATGGTCTTGTTCCGGGGTTTGATGGTTTATGTGTGAGCTTATAATTATGTTTATTTGCTCTTCTTATTTATCATCATCATTTCAGTCGAAAGACGTTCACTGTTGGACATAGGCCTCCCCCAAACGTCTCCACAACTACCGATCCTGTGTGTCTTGCATCCACCGCATTAACGCGACTCTCACCAGGTCGTCGGGCCACCTTGTGGGAGGCCTTCCAACGCTGAATTTTCCGTTCTCTTATTATAATCGTAATAATAAATCCATATTGCCAAAGATATTGCTCTTATCACCCGAGTCTGAACTTGATGTTTGTAAAAATTCAACTTATTAAAATACCCCTATTTAATGTTTTGGTAGGTAAGTTTATTTTCAAACAATAAAAGAATTTTATATAAAATTATTTTTATATACAACCCTCAGGCTCATTTTCTGGAATAACAATGTTTGCAAAATTACTGTGACGGATTGTCAAATGCGTATTAAAGTTTTTACAGTATATTAAATTTTATGATTCATCTCGAAAAGTTAATTACAGAAATCGGGAGAAACACTCTTCTACAAAAATCAGGTATTTCTATTAAAAAAATGCACGGACTAACAGTTACATTTCATCAAAATTTATTACCACTGACTCTAAAAAGTCTATTTTACATCACAGTTCTCGTTTTCATAAAATAGAAAGTTACGGGCAAAAAAGTTGATGTACCCACCTGACCCTATTCGACATGATAACTTGGTTACAGTGTTTCAGACCCAATTTCGTTCGTTTGACGTCATTTTTCATATTTGATAGCATTTTTTATGAGTTCAATGTTTAACCATCTTTTCGAAAACTGATGCAGGAGTGTCTGGGAAGTTTTTTATAGGATTTCCAGTGATGTGCAGTGAAGTTTATTATTCTTAGTTTCAGTTCATTTTCGGGAGATCCATAACTTTTTATGATAGCCATATATTTTTTAAGTCACACCTGCATTGTTTGAAAACCTGATCAGGTTTTTAATCTGCTGTCTTTTATGTTAGCTGCTCTACATATCGTGTAGATGAATGGTGCTGTTGAGATGGACGAAATTTGTTGGTGGGAGTTTTTTGAGTGAAGTTCAGTGACTAAGATAAATTGCACCCAGACACAGAACATATGATCATGCTCATCACACAAATATTTGTCCTGGGTGGGAATCGAGCCCATGACCTCTGCCTTAGTAGTCAGGGCCACTAACCACTACACCAACAGGCCAGTTAAAATAGGACAGTTTTTTGTACCAGCTTTTTAAGTAATCTAAACTTAATATTATAAAGAGGTAAAGTTTGTTTTTTTTTTTGTTTTCCGGAGGTAATATCTGAAATACTGATCCAAAGGCGAATATTTTCCCACCGCTAGAAAGCTACATTATTCCTGAGTGACATGTGCTATATTTTATGTATGCTGGCGAAGCTACGGGCAAAAGCTAGCTTATCAATATTTTTTTTAAGTTAAAAACTCGGTCCCTGTGGGTTAGGCCACTAGATTAAGCTAGGTATTTATAGATCAGCCACTTACTTATTCAAGAAGACTCGGTTTTACTACCTGAAAGTTAATTCGCTATCAATAAATCACCGGTACATGATAGACGGCCCACTCATATGCACATGACGTTTTGGGAAACATTTACGGTGCGTACAGCTTTTTTTGTAACTGTACCTTAATACCTTTTTCCCTGAAGTCCCAAAATACTACTCAAAAAAATTAATTATTTTTATAGGTGGAACTTGGGACCCCGGGCCCGGTCCAAAGAGCCCCACGACCCGAATTACCTGCTGTAGTTAGTATTTTCTGTCAACTGCGATCTTGGAGTATTTAAATCAAAATTGAATAGATTACTTCTAGGTGAGCGTGCTTCATCGTCGACCACATCATTCATTCACCACTAGGTGAAATAGTGGTCAAACGCGAACCTACCTATCAAAGATTCAAAGATTTAAAGATACAAAGCTTTTATTTCAAATAAACCATTTACAGGCACTTTTGAATTGTAATATTGAAATTAAGAAAAGCCACTGGCAGCTAAGAGATAACCAGTCTCAACTGACAGCGCCCGTTTACGGACATGACGCGTATATCAGCACCACTCAGCTCAACCATTTTGAAGGGATCCGTATGAACCAACACACGCGCCGCCATCGGTGAGACACTTGAGTGAGCGAAACAAACTCTCAACTGCCATGGTCATTTATGTCAAACAAGGCCAATATTATAATAATCTAAAACTATAATAATAATACATTGTTTTATTTGGGACAACATAAACGGAAAAACAAATAAACATATTTATTGGTAAAAATTACATTTACAAGTCACAATATATGGGATTTAATCTAATACTTTAACTGTATAGTAAAACGACTTGAGTCATGAACAAGACTATATTAATACAAATTACAATATATTTATAGGAACCCTTTACCTATATATTAAAAAAATAAAATACCATAGCTTCTGTCATTTTCTACAACAACCATCAACAGACTAACTCTTCGTTTCAATGTAGGACTCAAAAATATATCGCTTCAGTCAGACAATTTATTTACCCAGCTTTTTTCAACCAACTTACAACTAGTTAGAAATTTCGTTCAAAAAATTTAGAAGATTTTCTATTGTAATTTACAAAATTGAAAGTCGTAAACTACCCTTCCAACTACTGTCCAATATTCATAGTCTTACTGAAAAGTTGTCCGTCAGTTCTTTAAACGTTTAGTGAAATTTCAGTTGCCTCTAAATTAAGTGAACCATTTGTATGAATGAAAAAGCTGAGAATGGTGTTAACGTAGTGTAAATTTCTTTTTGGTACAGATGGATTATACTGCTGTCCACAAACTAGCCAGTTATCAGATAAAATCAAATTTTGAGTTACGCACAAAAAAGCATTGTTATATAACATAGAGATCAGGGGTTCCGTGATCAAGGGAATATTGATTTTATTCATTTATTTTGGAATCGAAGAGTAAGAAAAAAAGTAGTGCTTAGATTAGACATAGGTATCTATAGAGAATTTTTGGCTAATCACTGTAGCATCAAAACCAAGAACCTGAAATGTTACTAAACGGCGCTGAAGCTTTATTTTTGATTACAGAGAGACGGCATGCCAGACTTACAGAATAAAACCCACCTGAATACTAAGACGGTTCTAGCGATACCTCCTATGTTGAGTTCCGATAAGAAGATTAGGAGCTATGAGGGTACAGATGAACATACTCACATACATACATAGCCTGTCAAAATTATAACCCTCCTTTGGCTTTGTCGTAGTCGGGCAAAAAGAAAGTATTATGTGACAGTATTCAAAGGAATTTGTAACCAGACTAGACCAACGTGGCTATAACAGCCACAATTTACGAGCTAAGAATAATTTTAAAGAAAAGGGTTAGTAACTTGTCACTATCCGTAAGATATTGAGACCCTTACTTTATTTATTGCTGGATGTAACGTCTCGTGGTGCTGACGTAACTACCGTTTAGTGATTTACTGATCTTTGGTAAAGATTATAAGACTATTTCTTGAGATATATCTTTGTAACAGTAAGAAACTTAGAGTTATTGTTTAAGAGGTTTGAGATTTGTACTAGATTAACGATAATAATTATAGCAGTTGATCTTTGCACTAGCTGTCAGTGATGGGTTTCACTGAAGAGTATGGGCTCTTCAGTGACTGTTGTTAATACGGTTTTCCGTGTAGTATGCGGTACGATACGTCCTTTGGAACATTTCAAAGGTTTCACTAACCCCACTCCAAAAATCTTAATTATTACTACTGTAACATAAAGGACGGGGACAAATAGACAGATGTCCTTAAAGTTCTGTGTGAAAATAGCTGAGCGTGTCATAATAAAAAATAAGTAGCTGTACAAATTATGCTTTACAAAATATTGCAACATATTTAAAATAAGCATAGAAAAAGAAGCCAATAATGTAATGTCTATTTGATTAACAGAAATTAGAAAACCTTAAAATTAGCAAATAAGTAGTAACTTTAGAAATACATACATACATACATACTGTAACAGCAAAAGATAAATAAAAAAGAAGTGCAACCATTATTTTCCCCAAAAAATGCTAAGATTACTAGAATAATTAGAAATTTACAAAATGGGAACCACCATTAAAAAAAAACAAAGGACGTAACTCCGCTTTTGACAGTGAACAAAAAAACTGAAAAGTTTTGTGAACGAGTGTTTTAGAGCTTTAAGATAATATTGGGTAGTACCAACCTTTTTTCATTGTAGCCCAATTTTAAATATACTGATCAAAAGAGCGCGAAAACCTGAGTGAATCTGTATAAAAAGTCAATTTCTAGTGGAACGAGTCGCTAAAACAAAATCGCTTTTTACGAATGTTTATCCGCTAAAATAGTTCCTTCTTGATCACGCAACAAATTTTGATGTAGTTTTCATAAACAGAAAGAGCGATAAATGAGGAAGATTTATGTATATTATTTACACCCGCGCAAAGATAGGGGCAGGGTCACTCTTTCTTTTTAACACTATTTGTTTATCAGTTATCTAGTACTCATAACATAAGCTCTACTTAGTTTGGGACTAGATGGTGTTGTGTAATAGTTGTAGATTATTATTTTATTTTATTTAAAAACAGCCACATCACATAGATACATTTCACATCCACAGAACGATCTTAATAACAAGAGGTTTAATGCATATGACAATTAAAGTATTTTAGTTATTATTATTAAGTGCTCACTGTATTAATACCTGCCTTGAAAACAAACTTTAGTAAAATCAAATTAACACAAAAAAAAACAAGTCAAATTACACTAAGATACACTGCAAATTAAAATAAATTGAAATAGTTAAAAAAAAAACTGTATAATTGTGAATTATCTCCATCAGAAGCAAAGTCAGTGGAACCAAATAAGTCCAAATGATGTTGTTGTCAGATAATCAATGCTAAACAAAGATACACTCCTATTTGAAGGAGATCTGTTATCTGGTCACAAGATCGAAGAGAATTGTATAATGTTACGGTTTGTTTACTCTTGAAACGGAAGCTGAACGGAATGGAACTTGAAACGCATCGCACTACAGATATAGCGATGTTTGAATGACGATCGAGCGACGATGATGAGTTGTTTGTGGAACGAATTTAGAGACAAAGCCAAGTTGTCATAAGCTTTGATCATAAGCACTAAAATAATATAATGTCAACATTGTACACTTGGTTTGCAATAAACGTTTTGACTGCGACTTGCTGTGTTTTAGAAGTATTAACTTATAAAAACGCAAAATTTAAGACTATCATTTCTGGAATGACTATTGTGTTTCAATAACCTCTTAATCATAGAAATTACTTTTGACAGATATTATAAATATTATAGAACATTTTATGGTACCCATTGCCGACTTCTACTTACTATTACTGTACCCGCCAATCACGACAAACCACGCATTATATTTCAAAGGAAAAAGTTTATGTGTGTTAATGTTTGTTATTCCTTCACGTTGAAACGGTTGAACGAATTTGGATTTTTGAGACACACGAAGACGGGGATTCTTGAATGGAGATGGCCGCCTGGTAACGTAACTGACCGGATCGAGCCCGAGTCGTCGAATGGCGCGTCGTTCGTTCTAGTGTTCAATGCGCGCCTCAAAGAGATATCAGCAAAACCGTATGGAGCCCAACAGGACCGAAGTCTACTGGGGCCATGGATTGACTTCCGAAAGGAAAACCCGTGATCCTGGAATTCAAAGGGAAGAAGGAACATAGGTGTGATTTTAGTCAGTAAAAATCAGACATGCTCGCTCCGTCCTAGAGCGGAAGAAGTTATTAGATGACTAACCACCTTAAAAAAAAAACAGTATGTTCCCTTAGGATTAATAAAATTTTCACGCAGGCGAAAACGCTGACAGATGCTAGTATTAATATACATAAATATAAAATATTATTATTAAACGTAGCATCCTACTCCAATTTACTTACATACCCCAAAATCGAATCACGGAAACAAGATTCGGAAAATAAAATCAAAAATTCCGCATCGCATCCACTACAGGTGATAAAATAAATATTTATTAGTAAATAAAAATGTTCCGTATCTCGCAAGATCCCTATGGAGAGGAAGGAAATCAATTGATAAAGTTGGAGTTCGAATACACAGTATTCCCCGACAGAGCGATACGTTTTCATTTGCTTGTCGAATCTGTGATCTGTGATTGTACCAAACCGGCACATAAATTCAAGGGGAAAACATAAAAGTGGGAGTATTGTAGGAAAGGTATACAGTTAACGGGTATTTTGTACGGAACTGTTGTCCATACTTGAAAGAATTCTGTTATAATGGAGTATGCTCGTCCCTCGACCGATTTGTTTTTTCTTTTTTTCCTTGAATGACAACTGACAAGGACTTTTTATTACTGTTTTGGCGAACGATGTAAAATTGTCTGTAGCTTTGTTAGCGATGATAAAATAAATTGAGCAAAGGGAAGATGAATAAATATTGAGCGCCTTTTAATTGATGAAGTGGTATCTCTTCCTAAGTGGGCTGTAATGGTCCAGATCCGGGCCCAAATCTCAAGGATTATAAGATCTTAAGTAGCATCTTGGAGTTTGTGTAGAAATAAATTCCGTATCATAGAGGTTCTAAAACGAACGGCGTTTGTAATTCTATTTTTTTTAAATTTATGCAGTACAGATACCGGCACGGATGTAGAGTGTTGACTTCTACAGTTCTACTTGCGCAGAAGCACGCAGAAGTGAAATATCGGGTCTCTTTAGTGGTATAAAGAGATATGCGGGGGCGGGGAGGGCAATCTTTGTACAGTGATTGGCTCGCCGATGTTGTACGATGCGCAAAGCGATCCCCGCTCTTTCGCCGAGAGCTCAAGATTCGTGCCGCTATCTATACCTAGTGCACTAAGACGCATAAATTCCGGGTCGTTAGTAAAAAGTGTGATAGTTTCTAAAATACATAAGATGAAATCGTGTAATTGTAGTATATTGTAGACGACTGATTGATACATTATACACTTTTTAATTTTGCATTAACAAAAAAAATAACTTTTAACCTATGACACCAAATTACACATCGTTTATTTATTTTTGTTGTTCGTCAAAACACTATACTGTGCTCCAAAACACAGATCGATGGCGGCTCAGAAGGCTGCCTGGCCTAAGTAGGACTAGATTCTACATATTTGCCACATCTAGCAGTGGGTCGGTAAAACACAAAATTAGTGACCTGAAATCGCTCGCGGCAGATCACGAAGGAGACGGACGGACGACTTTGATGTCCTCCTTAGGAATTGGTACAAAGTAGCTTAGACTGGAAGGAATGGGGGAAGACCTTTGGGCAGCAGTATAAGATAGATATAATATAATACGCTCGTTCTAAATAGTAGGCTGCGCTCAGGACCAAGAGAAAGGCTATTTAAAGTCCCGGTAGCCCGCAAAAATCTGTTAAGTTCGCACCCGTGACTCGGTCGGTTGAAATACTTAATAGCGTCTCACTGCGGTTAGATATTTTTTCTTGAACATTGGCGAAATTCGAGAGGGTGACACTAAGTGTGTTGTCCTCTATGTAACTTGTGCCGGTTCTCCAGGGTGATGCTTGAGACTGACCATCGAATGTATGTTGCCTATTACACTAATGGATATTTGATCAGTCTGTGGGTGGCGTCTCTGAGTGCGGCTATTTTGCGACTACATTTGTTATCTTGGGTATACCTGTTAAAACAATTGTATGTGTTAATAAATAAATAAATAATAAATTTCCGAAAATTATTATTTATTTCAGCTCACCGAAATCGATATATCCGTATAAGAGCTACGAAGCCACACACAGACATAGACCAACAGTTACAAATGAAAACATTTTTCATCCCTATTTTTTGGTTAGAAGTCAAAAATAATTTGGGCCTATTAATTACTGAATGCTATTTAGGCCTACTAATTAATGAATGTAATTGAATGCAAGTACAGAACGAAGCAACCCTTACTTTATCACTTCAATGAATACAACTTTGAAAATGTTTGATATATTGTCAATCTATTTCGTTTTCTTCAAGATTTAGGCCCAAATAATTCCCCAAACATCTTCACGAAATTGACTTTTTCAATTTAACCCTCTCTTTGAAAACACATTGATGTTATACTAAATACAATTATTAGATCGGTTCACACGTACGATTTTTACTGCAAAAAGAGGATCGAACGTGAGATAAATGGCTAATATCAGGGATTTGTGGCTAAGCGTTCGTGGTTTAATTTCCTCTAGGGAAATACGAATAAAAGCATATAGATATACGCATAGTACCTATATATGTAAAGCGGGCGAAACTATTAAATTGGTTTTGTTAAAATGTATTGCTTGTTCGGTGTTTCATCATTTCAGTGTCGATTTTGATGTGGTGTTAATTAAAAATGTTTTGAATCGTCTGTGTGTGGTTTAAATGGCTGAAAATCTATCGATGGTAGGTTTTTTTTCGTATATTACTTTAGCCATATTTAAGTGTAGCATTTGCGATTTGCATGGCTATTGCGGTCATTGACCTGCTTACTTATTCTTACACCTTTTCATAACTCTACGTCTGTTTATTTGTACGCGATAAACTCGAAAACTATTGAACGGATTTTCATGCGGTTCTCACCAATAGACAGAGTGATTATTGAAAAAGATTTAAAGGTATTATGGTAGAGAAAACCTGATAATTTTAAAGATTTGTAACACAGCGTAGCGTGGGCGGGTCACTGGTATTGATACAAAAACTTAAATAATGATAAAACCTGCCCCCCTAGCCAAGTTACGATCGTTTTGTTTGCGTCGTTGAGATGACGTCAGAACAGAGGAATCGGAAGCGTGGCCTAGTCGAGGCGTTCGACGCAAACGAAACGATCGTAAAGCGTACGTCGTACGTCGAAAAGCGACATGTATCGTAATCGGTAACATTTTGTACTCATGAAAAACGATACATAGTTTATTGTTGGAGTTCCTACGATGAGATAAAAGAAACAGGGTACTGCAGTGCTATTCTGTAAATGGTAAATCATTTCGAAAGTCATTTCGCAAATCATCTCGAAAGTCACACTCACTTCGCTTCTCATCTCGCCTGTACAAGTTTCGTTATTCTTATGTCAAGATCAAGGCCAAGTGTTCCGAGAACAGAAGAAGAGTTCCGAGAACCCAAGTGACATTGCTCTATGGTAGTAGTGCAGTGCTGAATTGTGTCTTGTTATGATTTACATCGACTCACTTCATTTAAGAATACGAAACTTTAATTTCACATGATTTCACTGCGGATTCAGAAGTGATTCCGCAAATAAACTTTTCAGAATAGCAATGCTGACCGGTATTGTCATGATTAAATGGAACATCTTTATAGCAGATGATTCGAGTACCTATACACTGAAAAAGAAACAATCAAATACTTTTTTTTATAAAACTTACTTTAAAAATCTAAATCTGTAGGCCGGAGTCTACAGTATTGTAATGTATATCTTATACCCATTTCATTTACCGTAGCGGACTAGCAGAGCAGATGCCCGCTAGGTAGTAATAGTTGTTAGACTATTATATCCCACGGCTGGACAAAGGCTCCCCTCTTCTTTTTCTTCACACGTCTATCCTCGGCCATTGCAGGCCAGTCTCTCCAGTAATCTCAATCAAGCTCATCTCTCCACCTTCGTCTAGGTCTGCCGCGATGTCATGTTGCGTTTAATGGGACCTAATAAGTGGTTCTTTTAGCCCACAGCTGATCTGACATGCCTGGCCCAATCCTATTTTATAGTAGCCTGCTAGGGTCATGAAGTATTTCTGAAAGGGAAACCGTGGTCCTAGATTACAAAGGGTAACTAAAGAACATAGGTAGGTTTTAGTCAGTAAAAGTCTGCCCCCCTAGCCAAGTTACAATCGTTTCGTTCACGCCGAACGCCTCGAGTAGGCCACGAATCCAATTCCTTTGTTCTGACTACGTGACTGAGCGTTGAGATGACGTCAGAACAAAGAAATCGGAGGCGTGGCCTACTCGAGGTGTTCGGCGCGAACGATACGATTGTAACTTGGCTAGGGGGGCTGGAATGCCTAAAACGGAAGTAGTCAGTGGATGATATCGCAATTCGAAAAATGTACCCTTTCATTTGATACCCCACTTGGCAACATTAGCAAATATTCGGCTGCTTAGTTCAAAAATTCACCTATGTAAACGGCTTAAACGATTTAGATCAAACATATCTAAGAACCATCGCTAAAAAAACCGCATACAAATCACACACACACATGGCTGTCAAACTTGTAATACCCTTTTTTGTGTCTGGGGTTAAAAACTGAGGCAGATTCTTTGAATCAAAATTTGTAATTTATGTGTAATTTGATTTTTTGAACAATCTGTTTTGGTTTGCTTCAATTGTTAGTTAATATGTTGTAGATGTAGGTACTTAATCGAATAACATCAAAAATAATCATTTAAACAGGCTACTGAATCCCTATCAGCTTAAAAAGACTGATTTTTTCCACGAAAAAATTACTATTCTATATACTATTTCCATAAAATTTCATCCAAACTGGTCGTCAAACGAAAGAATATGGGTGATAGAACTTCTGATTTAAAGGAAATTAAAAACTGCTTACGATTTATGAAGGAAATATAAATGTTTGAGGGAAAGCAGCGTGTAATATAAATATGAAAATATTGTATGTCAATGGTTATTTGCTGCAATTACCAATGATATGATATTTTAATAAAAGTTATTTTGCTTTATTCTACTGAATGTACCAGTTTTTTTATCTATTATGTTTCCAATCCTGTCCTATGACGGGGAAAAGTCTTTTTCAAATTTTTTCCAGGTTCCACACAAGAAAAGAGAAGCCTATGCTCAGTAGTGAGCGAAGTCAGGCTGTGAATCAGCTCTTGCAGGTTGCTTTAAGAACCACTTCTTCCGGGGCCGGCCTCGAGGGCGCCGTTCATCTTCAGACGCTCTGTATAGCGCCCAGAAGAAAACTTCGAGCTCAGTGGACCCTATATAGCATAATCAGCCTCATAATGTACCCATTGCTGGGAATAAGGCCTCCTCTAAAAAAACTATGACAACATACCCTATGTAATTTCTAAAAATATAAATAACAAAAATCACATTTTATTTAAAGCTATCATTCTATTTCCAAACACATTATCTTGGCACGTGTCTCGTCTCTTAATATAGTTTAAGTATGTTTTTCCTGTTTTCCTAACGATAAATGGAAGCATCGTGAGGAAACCATCGTTATCATGCAGTGAGCAAGCGTGTCTTTCAATTTAAGCGGCAATAGCACAAAAGCTCGCGTGACAAGTGGGAGCTTGCGGATATACCCCTAATTTTTTAATGAAGCATTTCGAGGTGAGTATTTATGAAATTCTATTTTCGCTTGAAAACCTGTCAAAAATTGAAATTGAAATAGCCTTCTTTCATGATTTCCCGCAAAAATAGGCAAAAAAAGGTTTGATCGACACATGCTTGGTTGGAATCTCAATTGGTGTAACATTGAAGCTAGAACTAAATTCGATACCTAATTCTTTTTCAATACACTTACTCGAAAACCCGCTCTTATCCCACCGTTTTAAGGCTGTTTTCCGCACTAGTGCAGAAAATTACACGCTACATTGTTATTACATTGATCGGCTAGGAGTGCGTCGACCCGCACGAGTCGCCAGTTGTCCCTCGTTTATTCATTTCTTCGTAAGTGTATAGAAAAAAGTCGTTTGATACACGTGCAAATTTGTCACTGCAGCCCTCGGGTCCATAACACACTCGCCTACGAGTCGTGCGAATTCCGCCTCGGTCGCAATGACAAACTTTCTGCTTACTTGTATCAAAATGTACTATTTTTATACGCCTGCCATGTCGCTTCACCACCCTTGGTTGAATTACTATTTGAAGAATGCCTAAGGCATTTGAACATTTGTGTTGCATTTTATTATCATCTTCCTGCCCTCATCCAATATTTCTTGAGGTCGGTGCAATGTTTTTTTTTTGTTCCTTTCTATCCTGTCAGCAGTCCCGATATCATTGATTCCCATTTCTTGCTTAACACTCCTCACACTATCCATCCATTTGTGTTACATGTAGTTTTTGTGTATGCAGCTTCACCCGAGTACATAAAATGTAGCCTATGTCACTCAGGAATAAAGCAGCTTTCTAACGGTAAAAAAAATTTAGCAATCATACCAGTACTTTTAGAGATTACCTACTAGAAACAAAAAAAAAACAAGAAATAACTTAACGTCTTTGTCATGTTAGTTTAGATTTCTAGGTATATCTTGAATTTTTTTCATTTTCTTTATAAAAAAAAAACATATTTCTCTTTTGCGGGACACCAAGTTAACATTATCCTTGGCTAATACACATCACACGCCCGTGAAACAAAAATATGGAACACAAATATGAATAAACAAATATCAAACCGTATCATAAAGTACTGACCAATGAGCAGCGAGATTGGTATAATAATACCCAATAAGATGAACCGTGGCAGATAACATCTCAGGACAAACAAACGTTAGAATGGACCTGGGTAATAGAGTCCGCAAGTCCTTATTAGCCTATTGGACCCTGGTAATAACATAGGCGAAGAAAAATATTTTTCTTTTACCCATGTTGTGAGTAATATTGTGGGTATCTACATATGTAGTTACAGTATTTTTTTCTTATTACATGACGCACTTTTTTTGTTTTATGAACGATGTTAGCAACAAGATTGTACTGGTGAGCGACAGATATTTTGTCGTTTACATCTTTCATGGTTGAGGTTGTGGGTTCAATGTTATTTTTAAGTTTATCTAGCTAGCTATCATCACTGGTATAAGTGATGATACACTGGTATAAGTAAACAAAAATACGGTGAGGAAACTTGTACTTAAAGTAAAAAAAAAAAACAAAAAAAAAAGGTCTGATATTGACAACCTGGAGTTAATCATGGTACTTAAAATATTCTGCCCACACCATTCTCATTAGTGGGCTTACGGACGACGAGCAATGGGTAATTGGGTAGCTCGCCGTCCGACCGTCCGTTAAGGGGATGCAACTCGACAAACATTTTCACTGTTTTTCATATAACCGCTCTTACATGATTATGACGTTATTACATATTTTTCATTAGATATTTTGGAAACACAGTATCTTGTAGATATTATCTAGATTTCTATTAAAATCAATTTATAAATTTGTCTAAAACTTATCTAGTAAAGATCTCTGAAAATCTGCTATATTGCATGAACTTTGACACTTCATAATTTACTCAGCCTTGCAAATTTAATTAAAATACTAAAAGACGACAATTTTTTTTTTGTATTTTTTTTGTATTTGTGTTTCCTAGAACAAATTTTGTGAAATATTCGAATACCTAAATCACGGAATTACCGAATGCTAACAGAGTTTTCAGGCGTTATCTCTCCTTTTTTTGTATTGCCTCTTCATCAAACATCGCGTTGGACTACGTTAGATGAAGCAACAAGCTTTTAAACCACGCTTTATGTAGACGATGAGCGAGTGGAGAAGGAGCTTTTTAAAGACCGAGCCCGAGTCGTCAATGGCACGTAGTATTCCACGCGCGCTTCAAAGAGATATAAAAAAAACCCTAGGAGCTAGTAAGACGTTGCCCGCCAGAGCCACGGAGAATTTCTAAAAAGGATACAGTCTAATAACATTTATGACAGGATCCTGTGTATAAAAGTAAGTAAATGTACAATACTCACAGTTGGTTTAATTACATATTTATTAAATGAGTATTTAAAACATACAATAAACATTTAAACATAAAAAGAGAAAACAAAAACTACCTACTACTCTTCCCTTCTGGATTTGGATAGGACTTGGCATACGGGTGAGCGATCGACTGCTGCGCAGCGTGTTGCGGGTTCGCTTTCCGCACGGAACAAATATTTGTATGATCTGCAAGTAGTTGTACGGGTCTGGGTGTTTGTGTTTGTGAGTTTCTAAGTTTGTAAACGTACCCACGATACAGGAAGAAATTCTTAGTTTGGCGCAACATTTAAAAAAAAAAACATTATTTTAGTGTTATTAAGATCCTGTATAGTAAGAAAAATCAATACCTAACAATTTTTCTTCCTTCACTGGATCTAAATTCTAAGGCTATATTTGATATTTGACGACAGATTTCTATTTTATTTACAAACTTCTAAAAACGTTTCATTTTAGCCGAGAGATTTTGTTAAGCCTTATGCTTAGGTTTTTCCAGACATCGTTTTTGAAGTCTATAAATAATATAAAAGGCTTAATACACGAAAAACATCCTATTGTTACCATAAAATGCTTTGAGAACTATTTCGTTTGTCCCCAAAATATTCAATCGTCCTTTTGAACTACAAAAATAATAAAAGCTTGTGCCATATTTATTCGCTTATCCTTAAAATGGAAGTTCATGCCTCTAGTTTTTAAGAAAATATTATTGTTACGGAGAATCTATACGTCGCTTAAATTGACACCGCATAAGTATTTTTTTGTTAAAATACGTTACGTATGACATTGGATAGGAAATTAAACAACACAGCGTTCGACGAATCAAACAAGAGAATTTGAAACATTGGAGACACGTCACTAACAATACGTATGTCAGTATTGAACAAAAAAGCTATAGCAAAAGCAAGTAATTTTTTTCTAAAAACCGAATTACTAACGTGCTACTAAACAGTTTATTTGCTTCCCGAAAAGTTCCCAATTTTGATTTACGCGGTACTTAAGTGATGTACAGCCACCATCCGACTTCATTATGAGATCCTGGGCATCGCCTAGGCTAAAATCACTCTTCAATACAAATCCAATGAACCCAAATATGATGGTGACATCTTTTTTTGGTTTAAGACATCCTATAGCCACCTTCCAACACCATCATTAGACCCTAGGCACCACCTAGTCTCGTGAGGGAACGAATGTTCTCATGCCCCAGCTACCGAGATTCTGACCCCGACTGCCAGCCACGGCAGACGCGAGCAATGGATAGCTTTCCGTCCAGCCGTCCGGTAATTGATCGGACCGAGCCCAGTCGTCAACAGCGCGTAGTGATCCACGCGCTCCTCAAGGAGATGTCAGCAAACCGTAGGGTCCCAACCAGGCCGGTGCCCGCTAGCTAGGTCCGCGGAGAATTTTTGACACGGAAAGATGTAGTCCAAGAACGCAAAGGGAAATTTAAGGACACAGGTGTGGTTTTAGTCAGTAAGAGTCTGGCACGCCCTCTCGCTCCACCCAGAGCGCGAGAAGTCATTAGAAGATTTCCACACTTAAAAAAAGGCACCACCTAGTGTAAAATCACTTTTAAATTAACAAATGTTTAGTGAGCCCAAACACGTGGGTGCTATTTTAATTGGTCGTGGATATGTAACAGTCCAATTCCAGTTCCATCATCAGATCTTAAGCACTAGATACCAGCCTAACGTAAATTGTTAATACATAAGCAATGAGATCAAACACCATGGTGTTATCTTATTTAATTGAGGAGATTCTATGGCTACTTTCCAGCTCTATCATCAGAAGCTAGCCGTCCGATCGTCTGGTAACCGTCCGGACCGAGCTTAAGCCATTGACGGCGCGTAGTGTTCCACGCGCGCCTCATGGAGATGTCAGCGGGCTTACGGATGGCGAACTACCTATTGGTCACCGTCCGTAAGCCCTACGGTGGCCGGAAATCGGGATTGGGATCCCAGCGACTGGGGCGTGAGGGCCCTTCCCTCACGCGCGTGCGTGGGGCCGCAAAAGAGAACTCCGGGGTCTTGGAACGAAGGCAAAGAAGGAACAGGAGTCGGTTTTTAGTCAGTAAAACTCTGACACGCCCTCCCGCTCTTCATAAGAATGGGGGATGTCATTAGATGATTTTCCCACCTAAAAGAAAAGCTATACTATTTTTCCCTAAACTATATAAGTACTGGCTACTGTCAGCGGCTTCAGCAAGGGAATATACCACGGGGTAAACAGTATCATATATGCTATACATGGTCTGCTTGTGTACTAAATTTCATCGGAATCCATTCTGTTTAGATCGCCTGATTGTCTATGTATTTGAATTTGTGATGACCAACTAACATAGTTATTTAAGTAAATTTATTTATACTAACTCACTATATGGGCCTTGATGCCTGAAAATAATTTTATTTTTTTATTTTTTATTCAGTGGCTTGAGCGTGAAGAAGTAACAAAAATACACATACACACACTTACAAACATTAGTGTGATTGCAAGTATGGAAGGTGCTTGAAAAATGAATCAGCACTTTAATTTAAAGTTTGTAAAAAGAACAACAAATCCGATGTAAGAAATAAGTCCTTTCTCATACTACGCCAAACGAGTGTAAAATATGATTAGAAAACTCATATAATACCCGGGTCTTAGTGCGAAGTTAAGCCGTGTGAACAACGAGAAATTCCAACTAACGCTCTACAAAGCCTACAAAATGTACTCATAAACTTTCTTGCTTACTCCTAGTCACACACAACCACAAGTACAATAAACTCCACTTTTTACTTCTGAAAATAAAAGTCCGCTTTACATTCGACCACGATAAAAATAATTTAATGACTAAATATTTTTTACTCTGTATATTTTCGCATATTCGTGTACAAAAAATGTAACAAAATCTAAAATTTACACCTTAGTCGTCGGTGTACAGCCGCCTAGGCTGTAATATACCCCCTTATACGGGCTTCGCTTTGCAGTCAGTGTAGCGTTATCGCGATTGTGAACGGACGTCTACGGCGTAGCTCGTAGCACTGTAGCTCGCGCTACGAATTTCACTCCAAAGTGACGGTTTGATTTTCAAGTATTTCAATAAGTTGTTGCTGTTTCTCAGTGTACTTTAAACCGTGTTGTGTTGAATTATTCCCAGATTTATCAATGAAAGTAAGTATTTAATGAGTTTGTCTAAAGTTTTTATTGGTTGAAGTTTTGTTTGTTACGGGGTCGCCAAGACGTTTCATTATTTGTTTTACTGAGTAAACTTGGTGCGATGGTAATTAGTTGAATATTAAGTTTTTTTTAATTAAATAAACCATTTATTAGATTTATAGATTTTTCAATAGTTACTTAAAAGGCTCTGAAAATATGGTAAATAATCTTTTTTTCCAGTTTAACAAACGAACCCTGATTGAACTAATGCTATTTAATATAACTCGGTTTCAAATGTACGCTAGGATAGATTTTTTAAATAAAATTGTATCAAAAGCAAGATTATTGTTACACACATTATTGTTACTTTAAATTATTTAGTTCAGGTGTTTACGAGCAGGTGGGATCGCAGACAAGCATTAGTTTATATGAATTTAAAAAAAAAAACTATAGGTACTGAGCCACACCATCTGGTATTCTTCACGAAATAAAAAGTCTCCTTACATTTATTTTATTTTTTCATTACTTAATTTACTTAAACAAATACTAAAATAATATAAACACTTTAACAAACATTCTGCTACCTCGCTACCATTAGTAAATGTAGCCAGAAGAAAAGCAGAATTGTTATTGTCAAGTTGATTGACATTGTTAATGTAACCAGATGGCTAGCTCCTGCTTTAGCCAAGCTAAAGCAGGAGCTAGCCATCTGGTTACACGAAATGTCAACCAATCTAAAAACAAATTTCTTTTGTCAATTATAACCCTGAAGGGCTGCTGGATTAAATTTTCTTCAACACGAAAATAAAATGAAATATTTCGTAATAATTATATTATTGGTCATCCTTCACCGTTTTTGAGAGCAGTGGTAATGAAATAATTTACACAAGTAATGCGCCTGGCTGGGTTTGAACTCGCGAGCTACAAACTCGTAAGTCAGAGCCGTTACCGCTCGGCCACCACTGCTCTGTAGATCGTGAGGAAACCGGCATGTCCTAGAACCAAAAATTCGAAGACATATAACATTCACCAACCCGCACTGGGCCCGCTTGGTGGATTACGGCCCATTCCCTCTTCCAGAGAGGAGACCTGAGTCCCAGCAGTGGGAACATTAAAAGGCTGGTTATGCTATGTTATGCTATATTATTGGTCAGTTGGATGATGAATGTTGGGTTGTGAAAAAGACGGATGAAAAAAGATTGCACGTAGCGGAGATGAGAATGTTAAGATGGATGTGTGGTGTGACGAGAATGGATAAAGTGAGAAATGAGTATATTAGGGGAAGTTTGAAAGTGGCGCCAGTGACTGAAAAATTGAAAGGGAATCGTTTGTCTTGGTATGGTCATGTGAAGAGGAGGGATTAAGCGCATGTTACTAAAAGAGTTATGAGTTTACATGTGGATGGATGGAGAGGGAGAGGGAGACCAAAGAAAAGATGGATGGATTGTGTGAAGAGTGATATGAAAGAAAAGGAAGTTAATGATAGCATGACGAGTGACAGGGCAGAATGGAAGAAAAAAACATGTTGCGCCGACCCCAAATAACACGGGACAAGGGCAGGAAGATGATGATGGATGCGGGAGTACATCGAACTCACTAAAGGGCAGTAGTGTCCCGTCAACTGTTGACAGTCCGATTGAGCTTCTCTGAAAGTCTTGCTCACATGATCCATATTTATGATTTTTAGTTGTTTTTGACTAAATTAACAAAATGCCTATTATCCCTATTATGAAATAACCTGCCGGAGTCTGTGTTTTCTGATAACTGCAATCTGGGGATCTTTAAGTTAAGAGTGATTACTTCTGGACAAGTGCACTCCATCATAGACAGGTGATATCTAGTGGCCATGCGCGAGCCTCTCAATAATTAAAAAATAAACTGGACAAGTGCGAGTTGGACTCGCGCACTGAGGGCTCCGTACAAACTTAAATACTTATAAAACAGTTCAATTCCCGAATTGAGTTACGAAGAATTTTCCGAATCGCAATATAAGTTTTTTTTTGGTTCGTTATTACAGATTTAGTTTTCAAATTTTTTCCTATACTTGTGCTATGAGACCTTACTTCATGCCAAATTTCAGGATTCTAGGCCAACGGGAAATACCCTATGATTGATTGATACCGTGAGAGTGGCGAAATATACATTTTTGCGACATAAACGGCCGTATCTTTTTTTTCACAGCTTCAAGAGACCGCAGACTTGAATATATGGTTTTAATTTCAACTTAATACCTCCACGAATTCCTGAAAGAGTCTTGACAGACAGACAGACGGACAACAAAGTGATCCTATAAGGGTTCCGTTTTTTCCTTTTGAGGTACGAAACCCTAAAAAAATATATTAACAAATAATTCACATTTTGATATGTATGTGGTTCTGTGTCAAAAATAAACATGTAAAAAGCAAATGTGCGATAAAGCTTATCATCTTCGATACACATAAAACAAAATTCAGAGATTGACATTCGGATTGAATAATTGACAGAGTGATAGACAACGCCTCCGGGTTTTCGATCAATTTTTTACCAGTCGGGTAAAAAATTCCAGCTCCAGAAAGGGGAATATTTTTTTCAAGATAATAATATAATATAATAAAAATAAACATCTACAATATATATACACAAACACCAATATAACAATAATACACAAACACAACAATAATATTATATAATTATATGTAATAATGGAAAGACTATTTCTTTGACACATTTGGATTTAATTTAATTTTTTATTTAAAATAAGATACCATTAGATTATTCTTGACAGCTGAAGTTACACAATTTATTTGAATAATGACAAAAAAAAAAAAACAAATGGGATCCGCTATTTGGTAAGTGTGGTCGTGATTTTTGTGATTACGGTCATGTGAGGTAACAAAAACAAAGGCTTGAGGAGACGATTCTAAAAATATAAACTCTCCAAAACGAAGTAAATAATAAATAAATATAAAAATCGACAGGAATAATAAAAACAATAAAAAAAAACAGGCAAGTGCGGTTCCGTACAAACTTGTAAATAATTCAATTTCCGTATAGAGTCCCAAAGATTTTTACGAATCGCAAAAAAGTTTTTTTATTTGTGACGTAACAATAAATTTACAGTTTTCAGATTTTTTCCTATACTCATGCTATAAGATCTTGCTTCATGCCAAATTTCAGGATTTTAGGACAACGGGAAATACCCTATGAATTTTGAATCCCTTGAGATTGTCGAAATATACGTTTTTTTCAAACATATATGGTCGTATACTTTTTTTTCGTTAACTTACCACTTTGATTTTTTCACAGCTTCAAGGGACCGTAGACTTAAGTATAAGGTTTTAATTTCAACTCGATACCTCCACGCGTTCCCGAGATAATGGGTCTTGACAGACAGACAGACAGACAGACGGACAGACAACAAAATGATCCTATAAGGGTTCTGTTTTTTCCTTTTGAGGTACGGAACCCTAAAAACATACAAGTCACTCTGTATTGTATGTTGGGCTGGTGTCTACAACTTCACGTCTAAAGTAAGTATTTTGCGTATGGGCGGGACAAATGTGTTATTGTATCCACCCCAGCTCCTCAAGGAAAGCCAACAGTGCCTTGGCGTAACTGACCATTTCTCGGAAGTTATCTGGGTTCTCGAAGTACTCTGCCGAGTTGTCTATTTTTATTCTGCAGAAAAGAGCTATCAAATCCATATACAATCTTCGCAGGCCCGATCCTCTAAGGGAACTATTTAAGGATATAAACGTCATGACGGTACCCTTTCAATACATTTATGAAAATATTTTGTTCAGAAAAATATTCATCTTTTTTCAAAGATAAGTGATAGGCACAATTTTAATACTAGGAATAGAGACATATTAGATCAACCTTGATTCAGATTGGCGTACATAGCTCTTTTATGGCGTGCTGTGTATAATTTTATAAAAACGTACCACATTATCCAATTAAATGAATCCAAATTTAATACTTGCATTAAACACACACTACGTAGATAAGCATATTATAAACTGGAAGATTATACCCTTGATAAAAATGCTTGGCTAAATGCCGGTCCTGCTCCACAGCCTCAGCCAGTTTTGCCTACTAATTAGTTTTTTTTTTGTTTTTGTAAATATTGGAAGAGATGCTATTGTCCTTTTTGTATTGTTGTTTTCGTAATGGATTTTTTACTTTATTTGTTTAACGAAGCCTGTGATCATTTCTTACTTTTTGTATTTGAAAACAACAGCATAGTATAATTTAGAAGCACTTTTTTTTAAATATGTTAATGTAAAGTACCATGGAGCATTTTTATTAGGTTACAACTTTTTTGACATCACCAAGATTATATTTATGTAACTCATAATATGATTTAAAAGAGTGTCCATGGAGTTTCTTGTACGTTCTTCTCCATGGAGATCTACGCTTTGGAACGTGCCATTTAGCTTCACTTTTTTTGGACTGACCGACATTTGACTATTCAAAAGTGCCGGTAAGGTCTATCTGAAATTTGATTTGTATTCAGTGACCACTGGGCAGCTTAGAAGTAGATGATCTACTGTCACGCCCTCCTCCGTGCAGGCTCTGAAACGCGAGAAAACGTGATCCTTCATCTGACTTTTGCTTTTTTGAGCCACGGTAACTCTTTCGAACATGGTCATATATTTTTTATCCTCTATTAAAAATGCGTAGTTGATGTAGGCTAAGTCATGGGAAATATCTACTTTTCATCAACGAAAGCGCGATCCTTGTCTAACACTTAAATGTGATTGAAAATAACCTCAATTTTCAAATAAATCAAGACATAGTACATATAATATCCTCTTCATCCACTTTACGAGGTCCTAACCTAATCCCATTCATGACTTCGTAACACGGAACTCCAGAGTAATGTCATTAATTTAATATAACCCGAGTACATTGCTGAGTCATATTCCTCAACTGGTAATCCGAAGTAATTTTATACGAGTCTTGGGAACAAGAAAACATCAATCGAGTGTATCATTACAGGGATTAGACACCTCTTAGGTTAAAACGATTGGAAAGTGAAAGTATAATAAGGTTAAATTGCATTATCGAGGAACAGTATTATAAATATGTTTGTTATGTGAAGCCGTTATTTTTTTCTGCATGTCGTGTTAACCTTTAATTAATTGTTGCACTTGTTAATGATACCCTAATAATTTAGTTTGAAATGCATATGTGTAAACAATTGTTGGTTAACCTAAATAAATAAAATAAATATAAATAAAACAGTAAACTCTACCGATGGACCATGTAACTGTTTTGCGATACGATCAGCCATGTTTGACCATATTATCATGAAAAATTATGCGTTTAGCTGAAATAGCACCATCTCATGAATAGCCGGTCATATCATGAAGAGATCAATTCTAAGATCTGCCCACGATATAAATACAAACTGGTTATACAAAATGATTTGAGAAACCTAAAGTTGATTTTCTAAGACCTAATAAATGATAGCTACCTCACTTTATACTTTTTATTTTTCACAACAACAACAACAACACAACAACAAGACACAACAACGAGTCACGACGACGACGTTACGAGTCTTGTTGTCGACAGCAAGATTTGTCCTCATATTGTATTTAATACCATTACCACTTCTCTGCGTCGCACAGTCGGGTAAAAAAGGACAATTCTTTAGTTTCAAAACAATTAAGGCTCTTTGCCACCTATTATATAGAAGTTAGGTAGACATTACTCTCGACACAGGGGTGTAATAACATATAGTTACTTTTACATCCCACCTTTAAATAAATTATTAAATAAATCACCAATCATTAAATAAATTATATTTTTATTTTATATAATCTAGTGCTTGACTGCGATCCCACCTGATGGTACCATTAATGCAATCGTTGATGGTGAGGAACACTAGTTTATTATGAGTCTATTCACTCTAGACTTGAAGACACCCAAATTATAATCGGATGGGAAGACTGCAGCAGGCAACTGTTCCAGTCCAGTCCTTCGATGTACGCGGTGTAAACGACGAGGCGAAACGCTTAGTCCGGACCGTAGAGGTTTCAACAACGTAAGAGTGGATACTTACCGTACGTCGGGTTGTTCGATGGTAGAAATGAGATGGCAGAATCAAGTCATGCAGTTCCCGTGCACACTCTCCACTACTTCATCCACTCTGGGTGGAGTGAGAGGGAGTTTTTGAGTTTTCTTTCTGACTAAAACCAACCTGTGTTTCATCTTTCCATCAGTACAGCAGCTCTTATGGCCTTCATCATTTCAGCCGAAAGTCGTCCACTTTTTTTTGGACATAGGCCACCCCCAAGTGCCGTTACAATGGCAGGCCCTGTGCGTCTCGCATCTACCGGCCTCTAAGCCTAATTTTATGCATAATTATATGCAAAATAAGTAAATATGGATAAAGCCTTGAAAACTCCGATTCATTTTAACCTGTAATAGACCACAGCAGGATATAGTCCAACATGGTTCGCGCAGTGGCTTTGACCATTGACATTGACTGGTGCCACTTGTGTGTCGCGGATTCGATTCCCTCACGGAACAAATACTTGTATGGCCCACTGATAGTTGCTTTAAGTCCCAGGAAACCCATCCTGGGTATGTGAGTTTAGATGTTTGTGAAACCACTCACGATACAGGCGTAATTTCTAGTGTGGGGAAAAGATAAAAAAAATCGTACACATTAAATCTCAACCCACAATTTTGATTCAAAATTGACTTGGAAAATGGCTAATTGATTTCTCAGTGAATTACTTACACATTTAAACAATACAATTGTTTTTTCCCAAGAGCGGCTCAAGTGTTTCTGATTTACTGCTTTACAAAGTAATTGATTATTTAAAAGGTTGCCAAGTCCAGTCAGTTTTCATCAGTTATCTGTCAGTTGAGATGGGTCATCGGGCAGTGACAAACTTTTACTAAACTTAAATAAATCAATGAATATCTGAGATTGTTTTCTCGTTCACGCTGACAGTAGTTTTTGGACACTTTGTCGTAATTTATACCATATTTTTTGCAATCATTTCACCTATTAGATTTTTGACTGTCGTATTAGGGAACAAACGCCAGTAAGTTTTACAATCAGCCTATCCAAGAAGTATCATATTGCCCAGGAGTTACTGGACACGATTGGACCACCCGGCACCGTGTTGCGATCTGATAGGTATTGACTCTATGTAAATCACGGGTATTCGTATCCGCATACAGTTAGACAGGACGCCGATCTCAAACTATCGCCGGGATTCCGATTCCCGTTCCGTTGGCGCGGGCTTGCGGACGGCGAGCAATGGGTAGTTCGCTATCCGACCATCCGGTAACCGTACAGACTGAGCCCAAGTCGTCGATGGCGCGTAGTGTTCCACGCGCGCCTCAAGGAGATGTCAGCAACCGTAGAGGCCCAGCAGGGTCGAAGCCTATTGAGGCCAAGGGTCTGATTCTGAAAGGAAGACTCGGCCCTAGTACGAAAAGCAATGAAGGAACAGGAGTGGGTTTTTAGCCAGTGCAAGTCTGACACTATCTCCCGCTCCGCCCAAGAGTGGGGGATGTCATAAGAGAGATTAGATGCTGACCACTAAAAAAACCTGACCTGATTTTTTCCACCGAAAAAAAAAAAAAAAAAACCTGTATTCCTTCAGTTGCCTTTTGCGTTCCAGGGCCGCGGTAACTCTTTAAGACAATCCTGCAGCCCTATCAGTGATGCCAGTTACACAATCTACCCCCTTTTTAGGGTTCCGTACATCAAAAGGAAAAAACGGAACCCTTATAGGATCACTTGTCACTTGTCCGTCTGTCTGTCTGTCTGTTTGTCAAGACTCTTTATCTCGGGAACGCGTGGAGTTATCGAGTTGAAATTAAAATCATGTACTCAAGTCTACGGTCCCTTGAAACTATGAAAAAATCAAACTTCTGATATTACGAAAAAAAAAGATACTTCCATTTATGTCGCAAAAAATTTATGTTTCGACACTCTCAAGAGAATCAAAATTCATAGGGTACTTCCCGTTGACCTAGAATCCTGAAATATGGCATGAGGTTAGGTCTCATAGCACAAGTATAGAAAAAAATCTGTGATCTCTAAATTTGTCGCTACGTCACCAAAAAAAAAAAAATTTTGCGATTCAGAAAAATCTTCGTTATTCAATTGGGAATTGAACTGTTTTCACACAGTGCACGAGTCCGACTCGCACTTGCCCGGTTTTTTAGTTTAAGTTCTTATAATCCATTCTAAGGTTGTTTGGTAGATATCGCTGTCAGCGATAACACCACCATTGTACCCATAGATTTAAGTTTGTGTAAAAATATGTTACTATTTTGGTGTATAGTACAATAATATTTATTCTAATCTATTTCATTCTAATTTAAACTAAAATAAGATTATTGTTTTCTTTCTCTAACACATAAAGACGTGAAGAGACAAACAGATTTTAGCTGTCAAAACTAGTTAAATTATACTGTTAAACTTCAGCATGTAATCTTACTTGTTCAACCAGAGTCTCATCGCAATGAAAAGGGTAGACAGTTTGTGTACTCAACATGAAGTAAGATGTTGGTGATGTAAATTAGTTGATGTTGGTTGGTGGTTAACTATCCTGTTATATGATACTGTTAAACGATGTGAATAGGGATGCGGTATAAAACCTGTCAGGGCTGAAAAATTTATTCAAAAATTAATGCCGAACTGAAACGTCAAGAGTAATGGGAAATTTGCCATTTTTTTAAATAAATTAATAGTAAAAAGGTACGCGAAAAGCATCTCCATACGAGCGAAATGAAAATGTTCAGATAGGCTGGAGGTGTAACCCACCTAGACAAAATGCGAAACGAAAGTCATAGGATCAATAAGGGTGGTACCGATTGCCGAAAAGAAAGAAAATCCTATCGTATGCGACTTTCTTTATGGTCATATCGTTAGACGAAATAACCGAAAAGAAAGAAAGTCCTATCGTATGCGACTTTCTTTATGGTCATATCGTTAGACGAAATGATGACCACCCAGTTAAAAAAGCCCTAAGTATCCCCGACCGACTACTACGCTAGTCGCCACCTAGTGGTTAAATACGCCAAATGAAATCCAGTAAGCGTGTCGGTGACCAGATAATCCAGAACAGAGCTCTCTAGCGCAAATGTAATGACCCAACCTCAGCTAAACTGGGAAGAAGGTTAGACAAAGAAGAAGGGCAGAATACATTTAGAAAAAAATTAACAATAATACACACACACACACACACTATACCACACCACACCACCACACCACAGTATTGTCTATTTTAACCAAAAAATTGACTGGTCGAGAATGCCTTGTTGCATTTAGTCCGCCTATGTACCTCTACTGTACATGAAGTTTAAATAAATAAATAATACTTTATAGCTGCACTTGCAACAATAATTTGGTTTCACACGTTGCTCTTGTGTGACGACACGACCCTTTACTATTGTTGTGAAATTAAAAGAAGTATTTTTGTTTATCCGCTAAGTCTTATTAAACCACGCAACGCAATTTTTGTAGTTTTTACTAAAGAAAGAGCGAGAAATGAGGACGGTTTGTGTATACGATTTGCACCCATGCAAAGCTGGATCGGGAGCCATTTTAAAATACAGTGATGGAACAACATAGGGAATATGCATTTATTTTTGTGATAAATTAAATTAAGGCTTCAAAGTTGATAATAAGAAAGGGAAGTCCAATGTGGTCATTTACGTCAAGTTTATCACGCCCATACGACAGATATATTTATTTGAAATTGTTACATTTCGTGTGCTTTTTACCAATTTTGATTATTCTATTTTTATCCGACATCCAAAAAAGGAGGAGGTTATCAATTCGCTTGTATTTTTTTTTTATGTTTGTTACCTCAGAACTCCGTCGTTTATGGACCGATTTGCAAATTTTTTTTCCCCTTAAAGGATCAGATTGGTGTAATTTTTTTCAAAATTCAGTTCTTATGATGGGATCCATGAGGAATCGAGGGAACTACTCAAATATTATAGGCAACTATATAGTGATGTTGGTATTTTCATCGAGGACTTAAGCATTTACAGTCAAAAAGTAAAATTTCATGAACTGAAACTGATGAAGAAGACCAGAAATGACCAACGGAACTTTATACTCACACAGATATCACAATGAAGATAGTTAAGCGACTATGACAATACATATAAATAAATGGTTCTGAATAGTTATTTTAAAAATGGTATCATCGAAGTTATCTAATGATGATGATGGAGCCGGAAGATAGGCACACAGAATTCGGTAATTAATCAATGTATCCTAGCCGTGTTTGGGCTAATTAGAATTGTCATGAGATGCACTTTGGCTGTAAGGTACTATCGAACTGATCTGATGATGGAGCCGGAAGGTGGAAGTTGGACACGGGAACTTCATAATAAAGCAATGCATCCTATCAGTGTTTGGGTTAATTGGAATTGTCATGAGAAATAGGTAGGTACTCTGGCTATAAGTGTATTGGAACTAAAAAGTGTGAAATAAAAAACTTTTTACAAAAAGTGAAGTCGGTTATTTTTTTTTTGTATATTCTACTATTGATAAACTGGTTAGATAACGAATATTTTTTCATACATATTCCTTATTTAATGATTGCTATATTTACTTTCTGACTAACTGAACTATATCTAATACTAGTGAGTCGCCTCAGCTTCGCACGGGTTCAGTAGATTTTGAATTTATCGCGAACAGACAGATAGACCGACAGACGCGGTGGGGGACTATTGTAATAATTGCTGTCTAATACGTTATTATTCTTACTAACTTTGAAATTTTTTCTTAACTACTGCCGTCTTAAAATACCAGAGTAAGACAATTAATTGAAGAAGAGTACAATATATTCAGCTTTTACCACGTAACTTAGTAAGCACTTACTTAAATATGAGTCCATAAACCTCGAAGCCACCCCGACAAGATAAAATATTCTTATCTGCGGCGTTGTTGAAATATGCAAGTTCATAATCAAAATTATTTTCCTTTAGTACATTGGTTACCACAAAAATTGATCCATTTACGTAAATATGCCTAAGTCACGGTGAAATTAGGCGCACCCTGTAACATTATTAATGAGTTTCCGATATTGCCCCCGCTCACTTCTGAATTTAATAACCTACCCAAAATTTTTGAAATCGACATCTTTTTTTTATTATCAGCATTTTCAATATTTCCCTTGCTGTGGTCGGAAGGCGACTTAATTTGGGAATCGGATTTACTTTTTGAGAATTATTTATGGGAATCGGATAAGATGTGGTTGCCCTTACTATATTACGCCAGAGGGTATTTTATGACCAACATTTTTTTGTTTATTTGTTTTCTGTTTAATATATTTGTTTTCTGAAATAACTTCTGCCAGTGGTGCCGCTTACGAGAAAGTGGAAAATTTATAGCTTACGTCAGTTAGTGATAATGGGGCATTCCACTGATGAAAGAACTTTCAGAATCGGTTAAGTAGTTTTAGAGATTACACCCGACATAAAAACTTACTAGTTGTGTTTATTTGTAATCTTTATATATATCATTCTTCTGTTTATGTGTCTACTAACTCCTCCTAAACGGCTTGACCGACTTGGATAAAACTTTGTGTCTATATTTGAATGGGTTTCTGGACGGTTTGAAAATACAATTGGAACCGGTTCTCATTTCTTTTTTCTGAATATAACCCTGCTTTCGGACAGGACAACGTCTATCGAAACCGCTAGTGTTAGTATAAATTATATCCTGAATGATGATTATAGACATATTTTTATGTGTTAACAATTTATATACTAAGTCAACTGACAAATTAAATGTATACCACTTTCGATACCAATTATTGTCATTTAATAATAATTTTCAATTGTCTTACTAGTGCGTAGATTTTTTTGATTTATTTCTTTGTCTGTCAGTTTTTCTGCTGCTTTAGAGTGATAGGGTCAGAGAGAGTGAAAAACTTTTTCAGTAGACAATTGCGTTCTAAGGCCATGTTAACTCTTTTAAACAATCCAGCCACCCTGTCAGAGACGATAAGGCCTAGTCGTTTTATACGTTCATTCGATATTCAATCTGAAAGTGATAGTATACACATCTTAACTATTAAATATTACAACCAAACTGAAAATAAGAATAGTACAAACGAGTAAAAAAAGAACTCATAGGGCATCAAAAAAAACATCCACATCGATGTCAACGCTGGCAGCATTGCCACGTTGGATGGCAATGTTGATTTGTTGACCGAAGAAAAGCCCAGCCCTCTGTTCACGTGAAGATTCGACCAGCTGTTTGCTGATATCCCGAACAACTCGATGAGGTTATTGTAATTACGCCGTTTGAGGTTTTCTGCACCTGCAGCAGCCAACCCAGCACAGCCCGCCGTACTCACGTTTAAAAGTTATAAACACTTAAATTCCGAAAATTAGTAACAATAATACAAACATTGGTTTAAAATTATATTTAGGCCAATTTATAGACCAATTTTTGCAGAAGCTCTCAGCCCTGTGTCTAGCTTTTACCACCTTTCGACCATTCGTCCCTTTTTCGGCTCATCAAATATCAGTCCGTTTTATTGGCTGTAATAGATTTCCGTTAGACTCAACTGGTTTCAATGTTGCGTAGAATCGTCTTTCTTGTTATGGCTATAATTTGTCCCTTTTGAAAACGATTTGATCCGTTAATTATCTAATTTTTATCTCAAGCCTTATCCGCTACAGTTCTTCTTTTCGTACTGATAGACTCAGCTTTTTTTTTTTTTTTTTTAGGTTTTCAATTTTTTTATTTATAACATTATATATACACCTTAACTATTAATCCTAAATATTATAAATAACTTAATAAGTATATAAACAAACTGAAAATAATATATGTACAAACGGGTAGAAATAAAACTCATAGGGCATCAAAAAATTCGTCCACATCGATGTCAATGGGAAAAGTGCCCAGAACGCTGGCAGCATTGCCACGCTGGATGGCAATGCTGATACGTTGACCGAAGAAAAGCCCAGCTCTCTGGTCACGCGAAGAGTCGACCAGCTGTTTGCTGATATCCCGAACAACTCTATGAGCGCTCGGGCCCCATGGCCCTAGTGTTTCTACCCCAAACGGCTCAAATATATAGCCTCCGATGAGGTTATTATATTTACGCCGTTTGAGGTTTTCTGCACCTGCAGCAGCCGCCCCAGCACAGCCCGCCGTACTCAGAAGATGGGATGGCGCAAGGGTGTCGACACATGTTGCATCCCACACCAAAGGCCTACCCAATTTCCAAGGCATTATAGTCATCCCGTCTGGCCTCTTCCCATCGTCACGTGCCAAACCATTGGGTTCTAAAACAGCTGGCACCCCGGCGGTGACAAGAGCTCGGCGGATGATGTCATTAATACTGGCATGTCGTGCTATCCGACCAGCGCTTCTACTGCATGATAGGCCATGGTGTCCGAGGCGGTCGACTGCTTCACCGCACTGACATCGATGTGGAGCTCCACTAGGAGCACCCAGACGCAGGCATGTAGCGATCCGGAAGGTGGTGTCACTCAGCATAGTACCTATGTTAGGTGACGGTAGAGCCTGTAGCCAGAGGCCCGACTCCCATTCACCCACAGCCAGTAGGCGGGCGCGCTCAGCAGTATTGGTGGACGTATTAATAAGATTATTCCGTACCAGCCTGCAGAGCGGCTCATCCCACTGTCTCTGGGAAGATGGGTTCTCGGGCAACGCCTTGTCCGGGCAAGCCACTTTCCAGGCGTTCACGGCGTCGGTCAAGCACGGCACTTCACAGTCAATCAGTGATGGAGTTAATATACGATCGACTAACTGTTGAGTGCTGTGGACCGAAGACAGAAACGCCGGTAGACTTATACTAGAAATTTTGCGGATGCCGAGCCCGCCAAAACGGATGGGTAACGTGGCTTGTACCCACGCTCAGTCATCCAGGGCCAAATTTAAGATGGACGTTAAAGTGGATCGAATCGTTTGATCAATTTTGTCCAAAAGATGTGGTTGTTTCCATAAAGAGGAAGAGCGAAGAAAATACATAAAATTTGGAGCAAAACAGCAATATTTAATGAGGGTGAAGGCCGAATGTAAGTTAATTTTTGAAAGTCTATCTGAAATATCGTTGAAACGTTTAATTTTATCGTCAACGAATAAAGAAAAACTGTCTTCTAAAATTGGAGAACCTAGGAGGCGCAGTGAACATTTTTCTAAAATTTTGATGTCTGGGGCTATTGCACTGAATTTCTGAAGTGTCGATTGTCTGTCAGTATTGTCAGTAACAAAAATTTCGCATTTGGAATGATTGAGGTCAAGGCCGATGGATTGAAACTGCTCCTTCAGAAATTGGAGATCGTTTAAAACAGTATTTACGTCACCTCCCAGGGTTCCATCATCTAAATACCAAAGGTTAAATTTTGAATTTAATTGTTGAATAATAGGATGAATAGCCAAACTAAAAATGACTGGCCCGAGAGGATCACCTTGTTGGCATCCAACTGCAGATTCCAAAACATTGTCTTTATATAATAATTTTGATGGATGCCTATAGCATTGCCACAAAAAGCAGAAAATTTCTGGAAGTTCTTTTTTTGCTTCAGCCAACAAAGTGTCCCTATTAACAGAGTTAAAGGCGTTTTTAACGTCAACCTTGAGGATGACGTCACCCTTATTAGAATTTAGGAAGGTAGCGAGTGCATGTACGGCAGCCTCACAGCCCCCTCTTGAACCAAAGCCAAGCTGTAGGGGCTGGAATTTGTTAGTCAGAGAGTGGCTATAAAGTTTACAACAGATTTTGGCTGCCGTACGCCTATAGGTGCACCCGACAGCGATAGGACGAATGCCACCGTCTTTCTTGCGCAGGGCACATAGGTTGGCCCCGTACAAGACATCGACGACGGCATCGTTCACGCCGCCGGAGAGCATAAGGGTAACTAGAGCCAGAAGCTCCTTGCAACACTTTGTGTATTTTCCTGGGTTGCAAGACGGACGCATCGCGCTAAACTCAGCGCAACGGACCGTCTCGCGCCCCGGGGAACTCTCTTTAATAAGGGTGTTGAATTTTTTAATTTTGATAAGGTTTTCCAAAGTGATTCCGAATATGTGGATGTTTGGGATGTGGCTGGGGGACACAAAGGTAAACTATGTGGTTTGTGAACCTTACCATAATGAATTTTCAGCCCCCGTTCGCCTTTAAAAAAACGTGCTTGGGAGCAATGGGGGCATCTCACTAACTGGGTTTCGAGTGATGTGGCAGGTTGACTGCTACAGGTTCCGGCATCGCTACCGCCGGCGTTTAACATAAAACAATGTAATTACACTTACCTATATAATAAAGAAAAACTATAAGACTGTAAATATCACACAAACACTAAACTAATAAAAATATGAACAGGAAAAGTCAAATAAACTGTCGACATGGCACTGACGTGACGTCCACGGCGCAGTCGCTGTACGGGAGCAGGGCGCCCGCCGCGCGCACAGGGCGCAGGGGCGCATCCTTTTAGGTTGTTGCCAGGGTAACGTGCGAGCAAACGCGAAAGCGAGTAAACAACTTCGGCATGTATTTTGAGGTTGATTATTATCTCATAAGCTGCGAACAGTTTGTTTCTTTGCACTACAAATCTTTGTTTCCTGTCGGTTTGGTTTTTTCGTGTTGTCACTAATAAATGATGATGGTAGTTTTTGGGTTTAGAGTTTTTGTTTTGATTCTTTAGTTTGAGTATAAATTTCGTAGATAACACTTTCACGTATTATTAGTAGATATTTTAACTGGTACACTAGGTTTCAATTACATATACTCACTATTAGTATTTTTTTAAATATTTTGTAACACAGCGTTCTCTTTTACGTTAGGCTAGGTGCAGCGCCATCTTATTAATCCATTTTTTTTTTTGCCTAATATTTGATGATATTATTATGAGTATATATTAGACTTTCGCTGTATCTGGTCTAATTAGCTTAATGCTAGTCTATTTTGTTATGAGACCCGCATGTGACCTGCGAAGCAGTAATGCTAGCGAAAGAGGCGGCTGCACGCATGAGGGAACGGACTTCCTCACGCCCTATGACAGCTACCGGAATCCCGACCCCGATTTCCAGCCACTGTAGGTGTGAGTTTGCCTTGGGTCCAGTAGCCGGCCGGATCGAGTCCGAGTCGTCGACGGCACGTAGTTTTCCACGCGCGCCTCAGGAGATGTCAGCAAAACTGTAGGGGCTCAGAAGGGTCGAAGCTTACTGGGGCCATAAAAGAGATCCCCAGGGCACTGGAACAATGGCAAAGAAGGAACAGGAGTGGGTTTTAGTCAGTAAGAGTCTGACACGCTCTCTCGCTTCACCAAAGAGCGAGCGAAGTCATACCACCTAAAAAAAAGGCATTAAAAATGCATTTGGAGATTCCTCAGCAAAAACAATGTCAAAAAAGATTTACATCTTACAAAAATAATTTTAACATTATACAGTGAACGATCCTGGATTTGGCATTCGCACAGGTCAATTTTAAAATTGACAGTGCGGGCAATGCGTGGAATACGCACGCGTTTTTTTGCATTATGAAATTTTCTGTTAGACTCAACTGGTTTCAATAATGGACTCAACTGGGCAATCCCGCATGCAAGATGAAATCCGCTGGATACTAAAAACACCCTAAGACAAGAAATATGAATGGTTAACCGGTCTTATTAATTTATTTACTTTTTACATTTTCATTGACTGGTTTTAAAACACCAATTATATTAGCATAAGCCGATTCTTCATCATTTCTTGATTGTTGACTGTCCCTATGCACCAAGTTGAGATCTGCATAGACTAGTTCACTGGCGGTGGCCTGGAAACAAATAATAACTACTTAATAATAATAATAATTTTGTTTTATTGACACAAAATACAGTTAAAAAATTTTAGGTGTAAGCGGAACAGATTGTTAAGTGTGATATTTGGTCTGATCTGGGCAACTACCCCATAAATGATTTAAGGCTGTTGTTTGTATATGTTTGAATCGTGCGGAGAACTTCAATTGCACGATGCAGGATTTCGAATTTTATATGGCACCATAGACATCGCTACAAAACTATTTGTAGCCCTGACTCCTAAGCTAGGGAGCAACCTGTTATAGGAGCCAGTGTCTTCGCGCAGCTGCAAATGGTATATTTGAAAACAGGTACCCTGTCAGTTCACCAAAATTTTATTCACAAATTTTCACTTGACAACCAACGATTGGCAAAAACATGTTTCGTCATTTCATCATTAAACAACAACAAGTTTTCCAAATAATTTACTTTACAAACAAATCACCAGATAAACGTTTGTTTAATAACGTGTCATTTGACAGATAATTAATTTTTTATTCTTTTTATCTCATAAAACAACGTTTGGAATATATAACGTTATGTATATTTTTAGTAGGCTATCCGGAACCGAGTGTTTTTTTTTGTCATGTCATTCAATGTTTTTCAACGTTACCGCTATTCTTTCCGACACTCATCCACTTAGTAAAAAGGCACTGAGACCTTAAGATGTGAGAGCGAGCGAAGCGAGCTCGGGACTTGGGACACCCCGACTCGGACAGGTTAGGTTAGAAGGGGATGGCGGGGTTTAGTGAATGAGTGAAGCGATCGAACACAGACCCCGCCATCCTTTTCGTGGTTATTTTTTTTAAACCACCCAGAAGTAGTAGCTTTGTAAAGCGGGGCTACGGCGACGTATCCTTTGGCAACACAGGGGAGGGAGAAATCTTCTTTCTACTCACAAACACACCCAGAAGAGCATGCTTTAGTGCACAATTAAAACAATTAAATTTAGAGACAGAAACAAATCGCTCCAAAACCGACCACACACAGTCTACTCCTAGAGTGTCATTCAAGCCCGCGTAGGCGCAGAGTGACAGGGCAAACAATGCTTGCTGCATGCTGCATGTCTGCTTGCATGCTACATGCCTGTTTGCGTGAGTAGTTGCTGTTAACTAAAAATTTGTGAATGAAGTCTTGGAAAATTGAAAAAATGTTTAAAATTGTGCAATAAATTCACTAAAAAACGTGGTAAAATAAAAGAAATGAAAACGCACGCACAAATATTTCAGTAGCTAATGTCTTAGATGTAATTTTTGTAAAGCACGCTTAATTTTTCCGTGCGTCTCCAAGATGACAATGAGTCGTAACGACAACTCAAATGCAGTCAAGCTCTAGTTTATATCAATTTCAAAAAAATTAGCCCACATAAGCGTATTTTAAGTTTGCCTACTAGCCATTGAAGGGTTTCATCTCCCAGTTTCCCGTTTCATCATCAGACCTGCTCAATGACACCATATTTGTGTATGGTAGATATTACGGTAGATTTATATATATTTTCTAAACAAACGGATGAAACCAGTGGATTCTAAGATGTTCTCTTTTTTTGAGGTGGAAAACCGCAAATAACTTCTCCCGCTTTGGGTAGAGCGAGAGGGCGTCTCAGACTTTTGCTGACTAAGTCCCATCTGTATTCTTTCAGTTGCTCTTTGCATTCCAGGGCCGCGGTAACTCTTGCAAACAATTCCGCAGTTCTGAACTATTCTTACAAAACACAAACACACAAATTGAAAAATAAACAATAATATCGGCTATCATGAGCATGTTATACTGTATCGGTTCTGGATTTCGATAATATTCCAAGAACATAGAATATTCAAAATAGAGCTTATGTATAATGTCGTAAAAAAAGAATATTTTTGATGGTATATTACATGCAATAAACAAAGTAAGCACAAGACTTACATAGGTTTCCAATTCCATTGTTTCATCAGGCTGCAAATTTCGATGACGATATTTTTTGATACTTATATAAACCACTGATATAATAACACCAATCCCTAGTACTGATAGTATAATGGATACAAGCAGCTTAGTGTGAGAAGCTGACTGTTCGTCTGCACTAGCTGGAAGGAAAATAAAACAGTAAGCAAGTAAACTTTCCGACAGTATATTTTATGTGAGAACCATGTAAAAAAATAAAAATAGAAATTAAAATAAGCCACTATAAATTAAAATAAGCGCTATATAATATTCACCTGTGTTTCCTGTGGCAGTTGTTGTTACCACCGTCTGTAGTGTTTTAACAAAAGAATCTAAAACAGAGAAGTAGGTAGGTACTTTATGACATTTACAAGTCTGTGGAACTCCCTCCCACACTCCCTACGTGACAGCCCTTCTCTGGATGTCTTCAAGAGGAAAATTAAAGAGCATTTCCTTTCACGATGACATGGTATATATATATATATATATTATATTATATGTTTATAATATATAAGTATGTTTGTATTTATGTATGTAGGTATATTTATGTATTATTTTATTCGTATTATTTATAATTTTAAAATTGTACACTGGATCCTACCCTCTATTGTGATCTCTCTCTATCACTCAATGGTTTGCTGGAAGAAAACTCAACTTTGAGTTAAGCTCGCCTATGTACATGAACGTTGTTATCTACCTATTTTATAAGTTGTTTTAGTGTACAATAAAGAATTAAAGAATTAAAGATGGGCTCTTTTTAAGATGGGAAATCATCTAGTGATTTCTCTCGCTCTAGCGTGGTGCGAGAAGGCGTGTTAGACTTTTACTGACCAAAACCACACCTGTGTCCTTTAGCCCCCCAAGCCAAGTTACAACCGTTTCGTTTTGATTCTCTTTTCGTCGCTTGAGTCCTTTGTTCTGACGTCATCTCAACGCTCAGTCACGTGGTCAGAACAAAGGAATTGGAGGCGTGGCCGACTCGAGCGACGAAAAGAGAATCGAAAAGAAACGGTTGTAACTTGGCTAGGTGGGCAGTTGTCTTTTCTTCTCTCGTTCTACGACCACGGGTTTCCTTTTTAGAAACTTTCTGTTGCAATACAGATGGGCTGCGGGTTTGTTCAAAAGACCTACCGAGGCCCTGGAACGTAAAGGGATACGGATGGGTTTAAATCAGAAATAGTCCTACACTCCCTCTCGCTCCACCCAGAGTGAGAAGAAGTCATTTAATGATTTCTCAATCCAAAGAAAAAAACGATCAGGTTGTTTTTAATATCATGCGGTTTTGATTACGCGTGCCCCGCACGCAATCCCGCATGTTACGATACAGCAGCTTGATGAAAACTTGACCTTGGGGTGATTTTAATATCATGCGGATTTCATCAGGCATTTGGATTTGCTCCGCACGCATAACCCTCGCAAATGTCGATTTCATATAAGTAGTTATTTTAATGCGTGGAATACGCACACGGGACGCGTTTTTTTGCATTCTGAAAATTTCTGCTTGCAGAGCAAACCCGCATGCGTGATGAAATCCACACGATATTAAAAACACCCGTAGGCAAGCGTGTCTAGCACTGCATAAAACTTTCTGCATGCGGGGCAATCCCGTAAGCGTGATGAAATTCGCACGCTAGATTTAGATAGCTAATGCTAGATTTTTCCCACGGTCTTGTACCCGTTGCCTATCCAATTATAAACAAGTTTTACTACCGCATACAAAATGTACCTACTGAACAGTGTTTTTTTTTTTGCTATTTCTGTTTGGTTCCATAGTAAAAGTTATTCATAACGAAGAGTATTGCCAGTGTTTTCATTTATTATTGTATTGTCGTCTCCTTTATAAGCATAAACAATAAATAAAAGATTTATAATACAGAGTAATTGGTAAATTGGCATAACAACATGAACAGCGGTATTTGTTTTGTTCGTGACTGTGCTTACAGGGGTGACTAAACGGTTGCAAACCAACGTCCCAACCAAGGTGACCTTGTTGGATTCAATCCGAGTAGACAGCAGTTGTAACCCATGACCTTCAACTCCCTTAGTTGGGAGGCGCGTTTTCCCAACCACAGAACGTGCTGGCGCGTGGTTTACTTCCATGTAGCCGCAACACCAACCAAACACATAAACCTAGGTCACCTTGGTTGGAACGCAATCGTCTGGTCACCCCTTTACCAAACAAAAGGTCAACCAAACGGGAATGAATGTATGAAGATTACCATGACGTGTCCAAACGTCGGACGTGTGAGCGAGAAAGAGGCATGGAGTTATACACCCTATATAGCTCCATCCCTTTAACAATTCAGTTTAGGTCGTCAAATGGATCGCGTTAGAGGCCATACTCTGATTAGTGACAAACGTGTTCAGATGTTTTAAGGATAAATAATTATGTTGACGAATCCGGAATGTGACAATAAGGAAAGTAGCCATACTCACTTGTGTTACTAGTGATAGGTGTCGTTGTTTCCTTCAGTGAGACATCAGCTATGAAATTTAAAGTTAAATAATTAATAAATATGTCTCTATGACACACTTAGAGCAATAAAATAGAATATAATAGAAGTACTTTAATTCGGGACAGACACAGCACAACGGTTACAAATATAAAGTAAAAAAAAAAAAACAATAAAAATATAAGTGCAAAAATTTTCACGATTTCAGCGTTGCTACCATAGTAAAAGAGAAAAGAAATATTATGTAAAACATTTACCATGCAGGGTAATTAGTAAATCGGCTTGCAAATGAACATCTTGATTGATTTTCAAGCATGGACACTCGTTACTATACTCCATTTACGATAGCATTAGACAAAAGAGGTTCATAGAAGCAGGTGTGCACAACATATTTTTCGAGATAAATTTTAACAAATAATGGAAAAATAAATTTTGTATTTAAAATATAAAATTTTAACATTACCTACTTATATAAATTTAGTTATTGTAAGGTAAGTACTAAACACTTAGATAGCTAAATGAAATGGATTTTTTTATAAATAAACATAACTTTATTTCAAACGATTTTACAATTTTTTTTTTAAATGGCGTGTCTACAAGTTTCCTCTTTTTAAAACATATGAATTGTACACAATACAAGGAGATAGATAATTATTTAACATTCATAAAATAGAAATAACTAATACCTATTATATAGTATAATGTAAAACGTTCCAGTTACTGACAACCCCTGCTTCTTTTAGGTTTTTAACATGGACACTAGTAGTATAAGTAAGAACTAAATAATTTATTTAATTAAAAGCATCACAAATTCAGAAGATGGATAAGTAGTTCAAATGAATTCATTAAAAAATAACAGTTCGTATATAAGTTGATTATAATAAATTCAGCATCAATCTTTACAGTAATAAAGTACAATATACATATATCGTACTTTTAATACACAGTGTACCATAAAACAACATTTTTTAACTTCTGTTTAATGCTATCGCGAATAGAGTATAGTTTGTTTAGGTTGCCAAATGGCAATGAATATATGAAGACCGAAGCAGTGACGAAACACCCCCTGTACTCAATTATTTCAATTTAAAGAAAAGTGGACGAATCGGGAATGTGACGATATGGCAAGTAACCATACTCACTCGAATAACTTGTGATAGGTGTTGTTGCATGCGTCTGTACGTTTTCAGCTGCAAAATTTAAAAATATTAACTTAATTACGTCCTGCAGTTGCTCGTCTTCCAGTATATCAAAACTGTTGAGAGTTGGTATCGCTATTTTGGGGCAGTTCTTTTTTCTTCTTGTTGGTATCATTATGTATTGGGCTTGTTTCTTTCCTTTTAAATCTCCTGAAGGGAGTTCTGTCCTTTTGCCAGTTGTCATTCTCATTATTTTGGTTATCGAATGTATATCTGTTACAATACTTTCACCTTCTTCATTTGTTGTGCTGGTAGAATTTTGTTCGTCACACATTATTGGAAGGCACTATTGCATATATCGTTTGAATACCACATTGTTTATTTTTAATGATATTAATCATTTTTAATTATAAATTTAATTAATTTAGATGAATTTTTAACAATTTCATTAGAATTTTATTTAATTTAGAAATTGACTTGAACTTCGAATAATCTATAAAGTATCAAAGCTTACCTGAACACTTATGCTTAAGGTCTATCTCAATTATACAGGGGCACTGCCCTGAACATTCATCTTTGTCTGAAAAAAATATCAGTTCGAGTCAATAGCTATTTTACTTTATAACATAACGACAAGTTCCCTGATGGGGTATGCAATAGTTTCTCACATTTCTACGGTGAGGTTTAGGTTCCATCTAAAAAAGATTAAGCTATTTACCGGGCTTGAACCGAGAGGCAATTCAAAATGTATAAACCCATAACTACTTGGTCCTAACGGCACCTTGGGCTCAGCAGTCACTCTTTTTTTTTAAGCGGGTATTCATTTAATGACATCTCCGGCCCTTTTTGTGTCAGACTTTTACTGAATAAAACCCACTCCTGTTCCTTTTTTGCTTTCGTTCCAGGGTCTCAGGTTTCTCTTTCATACAATCCATGGCCTCAGTAGGCTTCGACCCTGCTGGGCCCCTACGGTTTGCTGACATCTCCTTGAGGCACGCGTGGAACACTACGCGCCGTCGACGACTTGGGCCCGAACCGGACGGTTACCGGATCGGGATCGGGATCCCAGCGGCTCGGGCCTTAGGACCGTTCCCTCGCGCGTGCGGCCGCCTCCTTTGCTAGCATTACTGCTTCACAGAAGGAGGCGACCGCAAGCCACACCTCCTTGCTTCAGACCATAGCCTGTACCATACCCGGTGCGAAAGATCACTGCCGCCGATCGCCCCCACGAGGACATGGCGGTGCTCTGTCCAGGCGTATGCGCGTCCCGCCTGGACAGAGCGTATAGCCTTTAGCGTATGCTTCATCGTGCCCTCCGGGCGGTTCACACAGTGGTGATACCCGGGCGTTTCTTCCGCACAAATCCGGTTCAGAAACCTCCCAAACTGATCATGTCCGGTGAGGACCTGCGCCATGCGGAAGTTAAGAAAGCCGTGTTGTCTTTCCTGCCACTCCTCAAAGAGTCCCCTCTTTGAAGAGTGGGTGGAAAGACAAAACGGCTTACCGCCATAGTTGTGGCATGCCCAAGCAGTAGATTTTATGACCCCGATTAAAGAGCCGTAAGTGAATAATTCCTTCAAATAAACTAATCTACTCTATTCTTATAAAGAGGTTAGATTCTTAATATCAGATATTCTCCGAAACTGCTCGTGGAATTTAAAAAAATATTTTACTAATGGAAAACTACTCTACCGCTGAGGTCTATAATTGGCTCCATATAATTATGAAATATGCGCGGTTCTTCTGAAATAGACCACGGGAGCAAATCCAAGAGAAAATACCAGTATGCATTAACATTTACAAATAATTACAGGTTATTGAAAAAGAAGACAGTTAACGTAATGATGTTAGCTGCAACTGATAAGCCATTTTGGAGGAGTTTTAAAACAAACACTGTGACACGATATTTTTATACACCATTCATTTTTAATTAATACAATTAAATAATTAAAAGGCTTATTACAAAAGGTCTTGTTAGTATTTAAGTAAAGTCTCAATAAATAATATTCATAAACAGCAAATGAATCAATTAATGACGATCATAATGATAAAACACTGCGCGTAGTATTTTCTAGTAGCAGTTGTTATGAATGATTAATTCTATTATGAATTTACCAATTATGACAAAGTTTCGTGGACCGTTTTGGGGTTTCGTTTTTTTATCTTTTGACTACAAAAATATGAACCACATTGATATAAATATGAATATGATGATGGAACCCCATTTTTTTTAAATTAATTAAAGTCTTTGAAAATTAGGGGTACATAATAGAAGATATCAAAAATCTCGTGTCACAGTGTTCGTATTCAAATTCTTCCGAAATGACTTGATCGAATTGTATGATTTTTTTTTCTGTATATTTGTTAGGCATCGACTTATATTCTAGAGACAAAGAGAAAATAAAAAGAGAGAGACAAATAATTTCCATGATCGTGCTTGTATAGACAAAATACTGAAAAGTTAAAACAAAAGTTCGCTGCGGCGCTACATTGGCATTATGCCGTTTAACAGAACTATTAAAACATACAGCGCTAAGATAACTTTTAGAGGATACATTTTTCGCGACCAAAATGTCTTAAGCGCCAAGAATTTTGCAGCACTTACGCGTTTCGTTCAACATAGTGTAATGTTCAAGGTGTGTGGATTACACTACACCTAAGTCGATTGAAGTGAGTGTTCGGCACGCGTAATCTTGTGTGTAGTACATATATATATCGATGTTGGTAGATCTGAGATTAAGTCTTGGCTATTTTTAGACACCTAAGCCCCCCCCCCATTTTTTCTATGGTAATAATTTGTATGGTAAGACATAGTTTGCCGGGTCAGCTAGTCGCAGAGTTAAGGCAGTTTGAAAAAAATAAATAATCAATAAATAAACTAATTAACTGATCTTACATTCAAATTCTGGAAAGGAAGGAGTGGAAGCTGTCTCAGAATTCTTGTCGATTTTTTTTCCTTTTAACATCGTTATGGTCTTAGAGCATTCAACTGTTGATTCTAATGCTACATAGTACCATATGCTCTTAATATTAGTTTTTATTTCAGAATGGATTGAAAAACACTGTTTTCCATCACCGTATTTTAATGTCTTTTTCTTTTGGGTTTCTTTTATTATTTTCTGTTTCTTCTGCACACCTGGAAGGTTAAAGAATAATTTAAAAAATTGTCTATAATTAAATACAGAGTGTCTTGGAAATATAATTCACTTTAAAAGATGTAAAAAAAACAATAGTACATTTTGAAACAAGTGAAGAAAGTTTGTCATTGCGACCGAGGCGGGTTTCGCACGAGCCGTAGGCGAGTGTGTTATGGAGCCGAGGGCTGCAGTGACAAATTTGCACGTGTATCAAACGACGTTTTTCAATACACTTACGAAAAAAAAATACGAAAGTATTTTTAACATTAAAATATTTATTTATTTAAAAAGTACTGAATTATTGAAGGTGCAGTTATGAAAATGATACACAAAAAGATTTTATTGGCATTTTCACGGTTTGTGAAATGTTATTGTTAACAATTTCATTAATTTCACTGTTTTGTGTGTTAGTGAATGTTGGACGTGATGGAATATAAGAGGTGGAATGTTCTATTTGCTCTTAAGTAGCTATAGAAGACATCAAATCGTTATTGGCATATGAAGTAGAAGGTTGCGGTTCAAGGAAAAACTTCTTAGGAGCTGGCTCCAAATTTATTGCTTGTGTTTTCTTGGTACTAATATTTGAATTGATAACTTCTTCTTTTTTTTGAAGTCGGTTAAAAATACAGACGATCATCTTAATTTGACCAGTTAATGTTACGTCTATATATTTTAATAATTATGTTTACGTTAAGGTTGTTTTATTTTATGAAGTAGGTACTTATTTAGATTTTATCCCATATTATCTTATTTCTGAAGTCTCCCATAGGCTGTTAACTTTTTCTAATATTCGATTGTAACCTACAAAATGGGGCCAGGCAATCTCTAACCATTCCAGGTTGTATGGAAGAGATCGTGCTGGCAATTGTATGTTTTTAAATTTAAGGCTCAAATTATAATATTTATTATCTTGGTCATAATATACATTTTATAAATAAATAAAAAAACGCGACTGTAAACTTTCTAAATTGGATCATTATATCGAGTTAATGAGGTTTTTAAATAATAAAAACTTTATAACTGTGTTCTGTTCACTTTTTGACCACACATTGTACTAATGAGATATTAAGATGATCTTGCATTACAAAAGAGCCTTAAGCGCTAAGTTTCTTACATTCCAGGGATCCCACACTAGGATTCCCTGTAGATTCCCTGTGGGATCCAGTCTCTTCCCAAGTTAGGCAAATATACATTTTGGAACTGTGGTACAATTCCTGTTAGCAGTAACTACGAGCATAATTATAACGTCAACATCCGAAAGTGTTTTGATTTTTTTTGCAATTTTCATAAGTGTCCATGATTCTCCGGAGGTGACCGAGGTAGAGATGAGCGTGGCGGTACAAAGGCTAAACGCTAAAAATACCGCCCCAGGACCCGATGGCTTGCCTGGGAAGGCCTGGGTCCTGGCCATGGAGGAACTCGGGCCTCAGCTATGAGCTAATGAGGGCTGTTTAGCGCATGTTTGGAGAGGGGCCAGTTCCCACTTCGTTGGAAGACCGGGAAACTGGTTCTTCTCGCGAAGCCGGGGCACCCTGCAGACTTTCCGTCCGCATACCGGCCCATAGTGCTGCTCGACGAGGTGGGCAAGCTCTTTGAAAGAGTAATTGCAGACCGCCTCGTCGCGCATTTAGCGCGGGTGGAGCCGGATCTTTCGGACAGCCAGTATGGCTTCCGCAGGGGGCAAGGTCTTAGTGGCGGTATCCTTGGACATCACCAACGCTTTCAACTCCCTGCCCTGGAGTAACATTACGAGGGCACTCCGGTATCACCAGGTGCCCGACTACCTCAGTCGTTTGATCGAGGCCTACCTGAAGGGCAGGTTTATCATCTACCTTGGTCACGAGGGAGAGTGGAGACTGCGAGAGATGTGTGTGGTGTTCCGCAGGGATCGGTATTAGGACCGCCCTTGTGGAACATCAGGTACGACTACGTGTTGCGCGGCGACCTCCCCGACGGGGTCAGCGTGGTCTGATACGCAGACGATACGCTGGTCCTGGCGCAGGGGGAGGCGCACCAGGCGGTGGCCGAACTAGCGATATGCGGGGTTGCGACAGTCGTGGACAGGATCCAGGAGTTGGTACTCGAAGTGGCACTGCACAAGTCCGAGGCCATATGTTTTCATGGCCCTCGGAACGCGCCACCACCTGGTTCCCAAATAACGGTAGGAGGGGTTCGCATCGATGTCGGGTCGACGATGAAGTACCTGGGACTTGTCCTCGACAGTCGGTGGAACTTTGTGGAGCACTTTCGACGTCTGACTCCTAAACTGGAACGAACCGGGGCTGCCCTAAACCGGCTCCTGGCCAACCTTGCGGGTGCAGATGCCTCCTGCCGGAGGCTCTACGCGGGAATTGTTCGGTCCATGGCCCTTTACGGGGCGCCGGAGTGGGCGCCGACACTGAAAAAGCGACCGGCGGCCATGCTGAATGCTTACCAGAGGGTTATGGCCATCCGGATGGTACGGGGATACCGCACGATTTCCCGCGAAGTGGCGAGCCTCTTTGCTGGCCTGCCACCATGAGATTTGGAGGCAGTCCTTGCATGCATGCACGATTTGCTCGTGAAGATGCAACGCCGGGGCGAAACTCTGCTGCCGCGCCAAGTCGCGGCATGGCGGACAGAGTTCCGGCGGGATCTCATGGTGGAATGGCGACGGCGACTGTCGCTATCCAGTGCTGGGCACGCTACAATTATGGTGATAAGTCCCCTCTTTGAGGAGTGGCTGGAGCGGCAACACGGCGTCCTCACCTTCCGTATAACGCAGGTCCTCACCGGACATGGCAACTTCGGGAGGTTCCTGCATCGGATTCAGGCGGCAGCAACGTCCAGGTGTCATCATTGTGCGGACCACCCAGAGGACATGGTGGAGCATACGGTGGAGGTGTGCCTGTTTGGGCGGAGCACCGCCGTGTCCTCGTAGAGGCAATTGGCGGCAGTGACCTTTCGCGTCGGGCCCTGGTTCAGGCTATGGTCCGGAGTGAGGAGGAATGGCAGGCGGTTGCCTCCTTCTGCGAAACAGTAATGCTAGCGAAGAAGGAGGCTGCACGCGTGAGGGGACGAAGGTCCTCACGCCCTAGCCACCGTAATTCCAACCCCGACTACCAGCCACGTGCTTGCGGACGTCGAGCACTGGGTAGCTCGCCGTCCGGCTGTTCGGTAATTAACCGGACCGAGCCCAGTCGTCAACAGCGTGTAGTGATCCTCGCGCTCATCAAAGAGATGTCAGCAAACCAACAGGCCAGCAGGGCCGATGCCCGCTAGCTAGGACCGCGAAGAATTTCTGAAAGGGAAACCCGTAGTCCTAGAACGCAAAGGGTAATTGAAGGATACAGGTGTGGTTTTAGTCATTAAAAATCTGACACGTCCTGCCGCTCCACCCAGAGCGTGATAAGTCATTTTGATGATTTCCCACCATAAAAAAAGTGTCCATGATTATAATTTAGTTTCAATCAAACATATTTATGTATTTAGAACACAGAAAATAAACTCACGTTCCGGTACTGGTTCGGCGAATGATATATGAACGCAAACAATATCCTTTGGGTTAGACCGACGAAAAAACGTGATGATTAAAATAATCATTGTACCGAACACTCTCCACACTAGTTCGACTCGCACTCGGCCTGTTTTTATCAGGGACTTACCTTTTTCATAGAATATCGTGTAGGTCACATCAGGAGACAAATTGTTGAAATAAAATATTATATTAAAAGAATAAAAATCAGGAAATGTGTGATTAAATGGCAGTTTTAATACTTTTGATACAGGTATACCTAAAAAAAAAGCAAATCTATTAATTGCGCCTTTAAAAACTATAGTTGATTTTGACTTTTGGGTTTGTTGACCTTGGTTGACTGGTAGAGAATGCCTAAGGCAGGTCCGCCTTTGTACCTTTATGTTGCATGAAGTTTTAATAAATAAATAAATAAATAGTTCTAAAATAAAATAAATAATAGGTCTATCTAATTGCTCCTATGACATTGCTGTTCTGTAATGCTGGCCACATCAAATCAAAATATTTTTGTTTAAATTAGATTTCAACGGAAATTGCCCATCTTCGTATGGGAGTTGGACCAAGTGCTGCCTAAAATGCACACATAGAACATTTTGTTCCTCAAGCCAACCCTAATGAGCCGTCTGAAGCGCCCTAAAATCTGTCCCAGGAGTCAAGAGAAAAAAAAAATGCTTTTGAATTATTTATTTTCGAAAAGTAGGTCTAATAATTGTTTTTAGCGTAATTGATTACTGACTATAATTATATAATCAGTGATCAATTGCACTGAAAAGGACATTGCCAATCTTTGTATGGGAGTGGAGTCAAGAGAAAAAAATGAATTATTTATTTACGAGAAAAAACTTAACAATTGTTTTCAGTGTAACTGATTCCTGCCTTTTCTCCATACTAGAAATCACTCCTGTATCATGGGTGTGTTCACAAACATGTAAACGGACATACACAAGACACCCAGACCTGAAACACCTATCTGAAAGTCAAACAAATATTAGTTCCGTGTCTGAAACGAACCCGCGACATGCAGCGCAGCAGTCAATCACTCAACCACTGTGCCAACTGTGCCATACTTTTTATGTATCTATCAATAACATATAATTTATCAAAAAGTATTACATTAATTTAGTTAATTATGACTGCATTAAAAATCGATGCATGACAGTAAAGTGCAATGAATCAGTGACATACCTATACTAGTAATACTAGTAGCAGCAACTGTTACAGGAATAGTGTCTTTTATTTCAATTAAATAATACATTTTAATACAAGTGCAGAAAGTTTGTCATTGCGACCAAGGCGGAATTTACACAAGCCGTAGGCGAGTGGGTTATGGAGCCGAGGGCTACAGTGACAAATTTGCACATGTCTCAAACGACTTTTTTCAATACACCTACGAATGAACGAAACGAAAAAATGAATAAACGGGGGTCGACGCGCGCCCAGTGTGATACGATAAATGTAATGACATTGTGGTGGGGGAAAGCACGCGCTATTACTGCACTAGTGCGGAAAGCAGTCTATTGCGTGCCTAAAAGCGGTGGGATAAGAGCGGGTTTTCGAGTAAGTGTATTGAAAATACTTTATTTCACATAAGCCTACAAAGACACATGTAAAACGTCAGAAGTTAGTGCAAAAAAAAACTATCATTAAGCCTACAATAATAAATCCCTAATGAAGGTAAGGTGGCTGAGGTATAAATAATGTAAAAAAAATAATTGTAAAAAAATGTCATTTCAATTCACTGTCAAAAACCATTTTCAAAAAATATTATCAAATCAAAAACAAAGATGAAACAGTTAATAGACATTTACTCGTTAATGGAGTTAATGAGTTACCAGGGAAGTCACATGTACAGACGCAGTCAAACAAGTGTGTCTTCAACGTAGTCTTCAATCTTATAATACTGCAACCAACTTTGGTGGCTTGTTAAAAAGCGTATGCTGTTTATGAGGAATGACTTGCTTTTCTCAGTTAGTCTTCATTTGGGTATTACAATTTCCAAAGCGTATTTATATTATGAAAATCACTTTTATTTGAAAAGGCCTAAGTTTTTACGAACATACAAAATACATTCTAAAATATAAAGGCGGAGTCAATAAATCTATCTATCTATTCATCTATCTACTTTATAAATAGCCCGGATCGCTCTCTTTTGCGATATGAAAATTAATTCTACATCAGCTGCAGAACAATATGCCATAAACTTTAATGCTGTGAAAATAAGCATAGTACATATACATATAGTGTTATATGCTTTACCTGTACTGCTATACCTGTCTGTCAATTTCATTATTTTTCTTGCTGCTTATTATGCAGCTGAACTTAATCTACTTTAGAGAGTTTTAATATGAGCGCCACACTACTTTAGTACAGTAAACAGTACTTTTAGATACTTATAACTTAAAAAAAAAATATCAGTATCCAAAAGGACTGTTTCCGCAGTACAAAACAAAACATCAAGATTTTTGCAGCCAAGGTTAAGATTGAGGCCAACTTGAGGAATATTCGGCTACGTTAGACTATATATACAGTATCCTTAAACACTAACTCGAACTGTTTTGATACAAGAAACGTGATATAATGTGAAATATTTATTAAAAGCCAACGTTGTTTATATTTGGTTTTCCTGGGACCATTTTTTTTTTTGGGTAAATTAATGCTACGATACCACTGGAACTACTTTCATTCCTGGGCAGCACTTGGTCCAAACCCTGGCACTATCCTTTAAAACCGTTTTTTTTTATGTGAGTGACAGGGTAGCTACCTAGCCGGGTACCTTTTATGTTATCAAATGGAAAAAAGAGAGTGTTTTACTTGGTAAAATTAACTGTGATTTCTTGAGAACTTTTTGTAAATTATAATTTTTGTCATGTTTTGATCCAGCCTATCGTAGACAATATTTTGAGGAAGCTAAAATATAATTATTTAATATCCATAATTGAGTGACGACAAGGTACCCACGTACTTCTAAAAATTAAAATTAATGTACTGTCAAATGTCCCGAAAAGGTCTAATAAATATTTTTATAATTATTTAGTGTTGAAACCACTTTACTATTTTAATATTAGGCTATAGATTTCAGAACAACAATGTTTTTTATGTACACATAAATACAAAATTAAGAAACAAAAACCAAAGGATTAAAATAGTTAACTTACAAATTTCATCAATGTCACAGTAATACGCGTTAACTGTCTGAACTGTTAACACTATTGCACATACTTTGACAATTATAGAATTCATAATTACAGTTTTAATAATATAAAATTATATTAAATATTTTTTATAAACGAGTGTTCTGTGGTGACTGGTGTTTGTTTCACTAAAAAATATATTTATTATAGTTTTAAATTCTATAAATATATTTTATAATTTTACAACTATGAATCATGTAGCTCGTTTATCCCGTAATAATATTTTCCTGTTATTTTGATACATAAGGATATAGTAAGTGCGACATTTGAAATTATTTATAATAGTTGTGGTTCAATTGTAAAAAATTATACACTCCGTTAAGTACGTTACCTTTTTTTTAAGTAATGAATAATCAAATAACGCTTTCCGCTCTAGGTGTAGGGAAATGGTATCAGACGACTAAAAACCGCTAATGTTCTTTCAGTTGCCTTTTGCGTACCAGAGACCCTACCGCGATTTCTTAACGCGATCCATTTTACGACCTAAACTGAACTTTTTTTTTATTATACTACAACTATTACAAAACGCTGTCTAGTCCCAAGTTAAGCGAAGCTTGTGTTATCAGTACTAGACAACTGATGAACATACTTAAATATTTCTAAATACATGCTTATTAAAGATAAATTACACCCAGACACAGAACAAATGATCGTGCTCATCACACAAACATTTGTCCTGGGAGGGAATCGAACCCACGACATTCGGCATAGCAGTCAGGTCACCAACCACTAGACCAACAGGCCAGTCAAAACTGTGAAAGGGATGGAGCTATATAGGGTGTACAGTTCCATCTTTCTTTCTCAATCGCGTAACTGACATTTTAACACATTATGGTAAGGCCCCGGGGTCGTTACTGATTCGATCAATTGCAGCTGTTTATAGAGTGTCTTTGACATCGACAAACAAACGAATACCATGGACATGAATAAAAAATATTGCAAAGGCAATGTGTTAGAAAAACAAAAGTAGGTAGGTATATTAAAAAAAATGTGAAGAAGTTAATAGACACATTTACACAATATTATGAGTTACCAGGCCACATGTGCAGAAGCAGTCATTGCCATTGCCAATCGTTATTCTAACCAACGTCGATGATATTTTTATTAAAAAAAAGAAAAATGAGATGTTTTAATTAATAATTAATTAATTAAAATGTCATCGGGTATATAAAATCTAAAGTTTAAAAGTAATTCATTCATTTTTTTTTTTACTAAAAATTTTAGAATAACGATTCTATACAGTTTAAATAAAAAAAAAGTATTTTTTTTTTAATTAGGAAAAAGTCGAAATAAAATTCCATTACTGGGGAGTCCAGAATTATGTACTGGAACCGTGGTATTCGTTTGTGCGTCGATGTCAAAAACTAAATGTATATAATGCTGCTGAGGAATTGTTATACATATTTATGTATAACATAACGTTAAACAGACCATCTACTTGTGCTTAGTAAAGTTTCGTGCTCGTGAACCTTATATGTAACGGTATTACCGTAATGCTAGTTATTGTAGTGATATGTCAACCCCCTTGCATTCGCCCTTCCCAAAACACAGTCAGCCTGACTGGCCTGTTGGTCTAGTGGTTAGTGGCCCTGACTGCTATGCTGGAGGTCGTGGGTTCGATTCCCACCCAGGACAAATGTTTGTGTGATGAGCATGATCATTTGTTCTGTGTCTGGGTGTAATTTATCTATATAAGTATGTATTTAAAAATATATAAGTATGTTTATCAGTTGTCTAGTACCCATAACACAAGCTCTGCTTAGCTTGGGACTAGATGGCGTTGTGTGATAGTTGTAGAATATTATATTATTATTTATTATTATAGCCTCCATGACGAAACGAGTAATAAATGGTGCTGATGAAAATGTATTTTATCTTGATGGTGAAGCCGGAAGATAGGCACAAAAACTCCTTAAAAAAACAATACATCCTAGCCAGGTTTTGGCTTATTATACTATGATTGCTTATACGCTTTCAACATATCTGATGACAAGGAGTTAGACCGGTTCCTTGTCAGCACCGGCTTACGTAGTAGCTACGGACCTTCCAACTATACTTGAGCAATATTTGAATATAGTCGTGGGGTAAATAGGTACCACAACTAAAAAGTGTAAAATAAAAGAAAAAGTATAATCATGGAAGTCACATGTAAAAAAAACACGAAACACACGAAAACTTGCAAAATTACTTTAGTTTTACAAGTCAACAACAAACAAAACAAGACGACAACCAAAACAAAAAAAAATCTTTAATTTTTTCTGTTACTGGTGCCATAAATTAAGATCAAAAATTACTCACATAACATTATATGGTTATTATGTCAACACTTACAAAACAATACATCATCGAGGCAATAGGCCCAGAAAGTTAGACGGCTTCGTCTCGAAGGACCAGATACATATATGTATAAATATGTTGTCACTGACAAGGATTAATAATATGTCCCTTGTAACCCTCATCTCATACGAGTATCTTACTTAACTTACAAGATAACGGATTGTCAAGATTTTAGGTTTTGAAGGAACAAAATACTTGCATCGTCACCATTAATACGTGTATGAATTTTAACGAAATACCTTTTTTTGAGTATTAGAATCATCAAATAGTTTCTTCTTATTTGGGTGTGAGATTATGCTACGTGGTGATTTGTCATTGAAGCACGAGTTAAATTGACAAAATCTTTATTAAACAACCTTAAGGAAAATCCACTGTACTATTTACAACACTTAACCTAATGTGACTTTTTCTAAATTTACCTTACATACTAATAAAGGCGCCAGGTAGGGTTTTGTCTTGGGATGGTAAATGACGGAAACCCTTCCAATCCAAGGTAGCACTGGCAGGGTGATGAATGAGTCTCACAAAGAATTTGTAGGAGGATTTCTGATCAGTGTGTGCACAGACATACTCCTTAGATTTCACCAACAATGATAGTGCGTGACTGTAAGCCCATTTTAGGGCCACGGTACCTCTTACAAACGTTCTCACAGTCCTAGCAAGCATTGGCCTTACTGGTCCCTTCAGATTGCTGACATCTCTTTGAGGCATGCTTAAACCACTACGGGCGATTGACTTAGACGTGGTGCTTACCGGATGGCCGGACGGCTAGCTTCCCATTGCTTGTTGTTCGCAAGCCCGCGCTAACGGTGGCTGGGTATCGCTCTGCGACTCCCAACGTTCGAAACGTCTTCTGTGACAGCGGTTGGCGCAAAAGATGTCTGCTCCCTCAGGATGAGAATGTCTCCTTCGCAGTTGGTGGTGACTGCTTCCCATTCCCTCTTGCTCCGGTCCATATCTTGAACCAGGACCGGATGCGATCACCCCACGAGGACATAGCGACGACGCTAATCAATAAATGACTTATTATTATAATATATGTTGGGCACATTTTAAACAAAAAGTTGGGTATATCATTTTTATGTCTCTGAGAGTCATCAACGAGTTTAAGAAGTCACCCAATCAAAAACAGTTTAAAGGTATACACCCCTATTTTTGAATTAGTACAAACAAATAGGGCTCTATCCGTACCCGTTACTGATCATATTTGTGTAGTCAAAAGAAAAAAAAATGAAATCCCAAAATTGTCCAATCCATCAATCTGCCTTTTCTGAACTTTATTGGGATCGGCTTCCAATTTATCTGAAAGCAGCTGAGTTAGTGTTTTACATGGAGCAAATATTTATCTGACCTCCACAACTCAGTAACTGGGTAACACGAGATCCGTTGGAAAGACTGGTGTAAAATTTCCTGGCTTCAAACTACCCATAGTGATTGTCAGGTCTACAAATGATATCCGGAATCTTAAGCACGTAATAATAATAATAACATATGGTTATTGATCAAAAAGGATAGAGATGATATGAAAAAACAAAACATAAACTACTAACAAGCATGAGTATATCTTGCTTGTTAGTAGTTTATGTTTTGTGAGTAAAAAGGTTATATGGGAATATATAAAGTATGAAAATACATGGTATGTACATCTGTTTAAAAATTACGTTTTCCTGACTCTTAAACTAGGGTATACCTGTATCTTAAGAGACAGTGAAAGGCCATGAGGTTATGTTTTAATATTACATAATTATTAAGTGAGGACCCGTCGATCTATCCACTATTAAACAATTTACAGAATGGTAAGTAATTTAAATTAAAATTGAATAAATCATAAAATCAAATGAAAATTAAATCAAATAAAAATAATAACGTGCACAAAGGGATATCGATTTTGTTAAGGTTGTCCATTTACAGGCCGACCGACAGAAGATCGAGGTCCTATTCGGCTGATATTATTTTAGCAACGAGTTAACAATATACATTGATACCTACCATTGTTCTTCTTCTTTTCGTGTCGATGTACTCTAACTAAATTTTATCTGACCAGTATTTGGCAACCTCTACGGCTCTGTTATTGGCCTCGTACAGATCCTGAAAACTGCAGGTAGTTGTGCAGGATGTACAGCATAGCAAATGAAGCATGTCCTGTGCAGCGGCTCCACACTGGCACTCTGTTAGAAATGGGTCGAGGAAGTCCCATTTGGCCAAATTATTTTTTACAGCGGCCAACCTGAGTGCGTAGTCGGTTAAGAGATTTCCAGATTGGCCACTGCAATTCGCATCCAGGGGGGAGATGTTCTGACGGGGTGATGAAATGTGTAGGAGTTGGGTGCTTCTGCTTCCACAGCGCGCATCTCTTGTCCTTTGCACTGTCTTTTGAAGAGGTCGTAAATCGCATAAAGCTTTATACTTTTCATGCCTACCATTATTAATAGATACATACTGGTACTACTCAACAACATCCATTACGTTTAAGATTAATTCAAGACATTAGATAACGGCTGACCTCCTTTCAAAACTCTCCCCCTGGTCAAAGGCTCGATTAATGTGAAGGCCTTTACGATTACGTAGGGTTCACACTTAAACCTCTGTGCCTTTATAAATAGTTAGTGGAACACGCCTTATTCGTACTTAGGTTAATTTTCTTAGTCTCAGTCGTAATTGTTTTAGGTTTGTAGGGCTTTGTGCTAGATTTGAAAGGGCAGGATTATTTCAATGCAAATCTTTCCAACAAGAATGAAAATAATGGAGAAAGCTTTTACTCCAGAGTGTATATATTCATAAGCATAAGCACAATCACTCTTTTAATGTTCCCACCGCTAGGACTCAGGCTTCCTCTCTAGGAAAGGGAATGGGCCGTAATCCACCACGCAGGCTCAGTGCGGATTGGTGAATGTCACATGTCTTCGAATGTTTGATTCTATGACATGCCAATTTCCTCACGATGTTTTCCTTCACTGTATTGACTGCAGTAGTGATGAAATAAATTAAACAAAGTAATGTGCCTGGCTGGGTTTGAACCCGTGACCTGCAACTCGTAATTCGGGGCCATTACCACTCGGCCACCACTGCTTTTAAATTTATAAATATACAGATTAACAAAAAAATAAATTCATAAAATTTGGGAGAAAATTTAACGACACGGTTAGTTCGACTATTGCGCTGCGCTGAACAAATATTTATATTTATTTATTAATTCTGTCCCAGCAGTGGGAACATTAAAAGGCTGAATATTCTATTAATTCTATAGACACACAAAAGTACAGAGGCGGACTTAACGCCTTAAGGCATTTTCTACTAGTCAACCTTTGGGTGATGCAGAGACAAATTATGGTCGGTGCAATATTAAGCATTACATATTGTTTATAACACATTATATTTTACACAAATATATACTTAAATACTATATACAAAATATATCTATATGTACTCAAACTATAAAGAAAGAAAAAAAAGAGAATACACGAATCTAGTGAAACAACTGGTGCAGATAAATGATAAGAAAACAAATGAGCGCTGTGACGATACTGCTGCCAACTTCTTACGAATGTACTCGCGAACCTGCACAGATATACAAATAGAAGAATATGACCTACAGATAGAGGTTCCAGGTTTGGGTGTCCAGGTTGTTGTGTATGTTAGTTTACATGTTTGTGAACGAACCCACGAAACTAGATTAAAACCTAGTACGGGGCAACGTGGCAATTGGGATAATCGGTTTTCTTCTGGAGCTGGTCAGATTCAAGCTTCAAGGCTAAACAACGCTGACCAAGGTCTGACAAGACATGGGTGATCATGCATTCCATACCGAGACATCTTCAGGTCTCTGTACGGATGTTAGACTGTCATTTGCAGCTCTTTGTCAGTCGTTTGTCGTTTGTCAGTTCCCCTAGCCAAGTTACAACCGTTTCGTTTCGATTTTCTTTTCGTCTATCGCCTCGAGTAGGCCACGCCTCCGATTTCTTTATTCTGACGTCATCTCAACGCTCAGTCACGTGGTCAAAACAAGGGAATAGGAGGCGTAGCCTACTCGAGGCGAACAACGAAAATAATAATAATAATAATAATAATAATAAAATTTTATTGTTCTCTCTTCACAAAGGTTTCCTTAACTAAGTAATCTATTATACATATACTCGTACAAGTGAGTAAGAAGCTCCTTTGCGAGAGACTGGAGTCTGTACTAGGGAGACCCTGTGTTACGGATCTCCAGGCCCTCACCCTAAAAAAAAAAAAAATACGAGAATATACAACAACAGATCGATGGAAACATGATTTACATTAAAAACATGAAGGAAGAATAAAAGAGTTGCTAAGTGTTTTTATGCGTGTAGGTTGCGCTTGTGAGCGTGTTAGTGTGTAATGGTGGTGTGTAGTGGTGTACTCGTTTGATTACCAGATTCCTCGTAGTTGATGTGAATAATTAAACAGTTAAATAAGTTTAGGGCTATGACAAAACTAAAAACAGCTGTTCGGTACTATCATAGTCCAGATTTTGCAGCCACTTTGATAGTTTTGCCTTACATGATTGTTTGGAAAGGGGGTATATTGTCAATATCTTGTTTATTTTAGTATAAAGATAGTTGCTCAGAAACGTGTAGTGACGACGCGCGAATTTTGTGTGTGTTTTTATAGGCGGACACACTGCATACTTACGTCGCTTGCTTTCAAAAACTGTGGGATTATAATTAAGTTGGGAGTGTTTGCGGAGGGTGACATTCAAAACATATAGCTGGCGCACCGTCAAGACACCAGTGAGTGCATAGAGGTCTTTGGTTGGATGTAAGAATGGCAAGAAGTTACCAACTTTCAGAACTGCCCTCTGCGCACGCTCGAGTCTTAGCATATATGTTTTATTTGCACCACCCCAGATGGTTACGCAATATATAATCACCGACTGACACAGTGCAAGATAAACCATCTTAATAATATCTGGGTCAGCAACTTGACGTAGGCTTCGGAAAATAAAAATTAACTTGCGGGTCCTCGAGACCAAAAGATTGATATGGGGTTGAAAACTGAGCGCGCTGTCAATTATGACACCTAAGTATCTAATCGAGTCAGTTGTGTGTAAGGTGGGGCAGGAGCATGCGGCAAAGTGCGAGGCACAGCTAGCGAGGTGAGCCCTAATGACTAACGAGCCGCAACGGCGGATATGATCGGAAAGAGTGGACGGTTTTATAGAGAAAGTTATGTATTTGGTTTTTTCTACGTTAAGAGTCAGCTTGTTGCATGTTAACCAGTTCTGGACCAGATCAAAACCCAACTGCGCTCTGCTATAGACCTCTTCCCACGTCTTTCCTTCGAAAAGGAGTGCTGTGTCATCGGCGAAAGTAACTATTCTGCCACTCTCCATGATCAGGTCGCAAAGGTCATTTATATAGGTGAGGAATAATGTAGGACCAAGGATACTTCCTTGAGGAACGCCGTGTTTAATGGGTAGATCGCCACTTATCCACTCTCCCACCCTGACTCTCTGAAACCGGCTTCTCAGATAGTTAGAGAACAGATTAAGCTGAGTATCCCTTACCCCGAGTCTTTCCAACTTTTTTATCAGAAGTGGGACGGAGACCGTGTCAAAAGCTTTAGCCAGATCTATAAATATTACAATAACCTTGTTGTTCTTATCGAGGTTGTTTGAAACGAAGTCTGTCAGTTGGTGTATGGCGTCGCTGGTTGATCGGCCCGACCGGAAACCAAATTGCTGGGAAGAGAGGAGCTTGTGCTTTTCGAGATAACTGACTAAACGCTTGTTCATGAGTCGTTCAAGAATCTTTGATAAGGTTGGTAAAATGGAAATTGGTCTATAGTTATTGACACATGCTCCGTCACCACTCTTATAAATAGGATGTACTTCCGCCAGTTTCCAATCGTTTGGGAACTCTCCAGAACTTAGAGCTAGATTACAAATGAACGTGATTGGAGGAATTAAAATTTGTCTAAACCTTTTTATGAAAGTAGTTGAAATGCCATCTCGACCGCTGGCACAATCGTTTTTTAGGTTAAGGATAAGATTTTCAATTTCCGTGGGGTCAGTAGGAAGTAGAACTAAAGATTGCGGATGGTATTTCAAAGGAGGGAAAGGAGAAGAGTAATTTTCAACAATGGGATTGCATTTTTCAGCAAGATTCTTTCCAATATTCGCGAAGAATGCGTTAATATCGTTTGTAGAGGAAACTGGATTTCGGCAATCAATTAGTTTCATAGACTCGTTCTTTGGTTTAGAAGTGCGTGTAACACTTTGAATAGCGTTCCATAACTTTTTGTTATTTGGTTTAGCTGCGGATTCAATTTCGGTTTTTCCGTATTTGTTTTTTAGTTTTTTTAACAACGCGTTGCAGAAATTTCTATATCTTTTATACGTCTCTGTAAGGACTTGATTGTCAGGGTCGTTTTTGGCCTTTTTGTGCAGTTTATCTCTATTTCTCATACACCTCAACAATCCTCTAGTGATCCAAGGTTTGGATAGCCTTTTACGATTAGTTGTTTTGATTGTTTGTGTGTTTTCTAAAATGATATTCTTTAGTTTGCTGGTAAAGAAAATAGAATCCAAACGAAACGGTTGTAACTTGACTAGGGGGGCAGGGGTTTGTTTTGAGATGGGAATTCATCCAATGACTTCTCCTGCTCTAGTATAGACCAAGAGGGCGTGTCAGGAAGGCACAAATTATTGGTATCTAAACGCATTTTGCTTAGAGTGAAAGCTGATTTTAGTTGGCAAAGAGTATGACCGATTGAATTTTCCTCGAATTCACTTAATAAGTACCATAATTAACTACGTATTAGTGAAAAACACACTGAAAACGATGAAGAGTTTCACTTAAACTCATTTTATTATTTTAATGAATTTTAAAAGTGAAATACACGTTGAAATCCGCATAATATTTATTCCTATTAGTACTGAAATACCTGAAATGTAGATGAAAACTCATTAGTAGTCAGTTGTTATTGACCTAGAAACTTGACTCGTATAGTAATGAAATAATAATATGCTTCAGCGGTGCATATGACGTGAGTGGTTCGAAATTAAACCTTATGCAATAGGCACGTAGAACTTTTTTTCAGTGTCGTGATTACCTTACGTATTAAAGTTATAATGTACGTTGTTTCAGATCTGAAATGCAGCAGTTTCAAGGTTATAAGAATATGAAGGTAAGTTGGAAAATGTTCCTAATCGTAAAAATTGTGTTGGAATTTCTACTCTTATCATAAAATGTATAAACATCTAAGGTTTTTTTTTATTATTTCATTAGCTGTCTACCGCGGTTTCACATAAGTATTTGGTTACTACTCCTCCTCCGTGGTTTGTAGCATGTTGTTAAAAAGCCTATTGGTTATAGGTGTGATGTTATGTAGCCAACTTCAACCCCAGGTGGGCAATTTTCTTTGTGTAATTTATTTCATCACAACATCGAGGGAAACCGGTAGGTATATCCTAGAACCAAAAATTTAAAGACATGTTATATCAATTATATCCGCACTGGGTTCGCGTAGTAGATTACGGCTCACACCCTCTCGGATGTTTTCATTGCCAGAACTCAGGTTATCTCTTTAGGAGGGGGAAAGGGCTGTAATCGACCACGTGAGCTCAGTACGGATTGGTGGATGTCACATGTCTTCGAATTACTGGTTCTAGGACATGCCGGTTTCTTCACGATGTTTTCCTTAAACATTGATGAAAAAATTACACAAAATAATGTCTGGCTGGGTTTGATCCCGCGACCTACAATTTGTAAGTCAAAGCAGTTAACACTGGGCCACCACGGCTCTCTAAAACTGATGACGCTATTTTTAAAAATAACTTTAAAGCATAACAAAATTCAATTTAATTAATTAGTCGACTGATGTAAACAAGGTATATTTCGAATTTATTTTCACACCCCGATAATTTCCACTTTCCTTATTGGTAGCATTAGTAAAGAAAATGCTGACATCAATTTTGTAATCCTGTTAAGAAATTAAACTTTGACGTTAAAATGAGATAATTTAATAAGTTTTCCAGTTTTGCAGCCGTCGTTCTGATAATTAGGCATTAATCTATCAATCAATAATACGATGAAAGATATATTTTGATGTTTTGATGAAAATTATAATATTTCAAACAATTTCTGTTGACGCGTTGGCTAAGGCTTTTACAGAGAGGCGCTATGGGACAATGCGACAACGTGTAGCTACCTACTATGTGATTTAAATAAATATAGGATCGACTTAGCGCCACGTTGTGACGTCATAGATCTAAATCGAATCAGGTAGAATTTAGCTTAATTTTTTTTGACTGACCGACATTTTGACAATTCATAAGTCTGTAAATGGTCTATTTGAAATAAACGTTTCTGATTTCTTTTTTCTGGGTGAGCAAAACCAGATATTTTTTTAAATCCATTTTCAACATGAACGAAAAAAGTTATCTAGGTCTAGAATTCCGCTCATGTCTGCATCACTACATAAAGGTGTCTGAGCAGTGGCGCATGGAAGAAGAAGGCGAATTGTGGCCAACAATGAAAATAAAAAGAAAACAGTTCTTTTTATACTAATTACTAGCTTCTGCCAGCAGTTTCGCCCGCTTGGAAATAGGTTTCTCCATACAAATTCTGGACTCCCCTCTCATAACCTTAGAGGGTGAATTTTGGGAAATCTTCTCTTAGTACTCGCCTGCGTCATAAAAGGAAGCCTTGTACAAAATTTCTTTTCATATTTGAATCGCATTATTACACACTCATATGACTTTACGTAAATGTTATTACTATTGAGCAATATATATGCATATGCACTATGTCATCAAACCGTAGGAGCCCAGTAGGGTCGAAGCCTACTGGGGCCATGGGTTCGCTTCGGAAAGGAAAACCCGGCCCTGGAATGCAAGGCAACGAAGGAACATAGGAGTGGGTTTTAGTCAGTAAAAGTCTGAAATGAAGGGTGAGAGATGTCATTGGATGATTTCCCACCTAAAAAAAATATTAGTGCATTAAATATTTGGGTGAAGACACTCTTTCTTGTAACACAGGTGTTTCCACCTAGCTCAGGAGTCAGGGCCTCACTCTATTTGTATATGCTTTTATGCTAATTTTATCTTATCTTATAGCCCTGACAAAACGTGGACGATGACATTTTCGCCACTATTAGTGGAAGCATTTACTTATTTGATTTCTTCACGCCTTAGAGAAACGTCTACTGTGATAAAGGAGATGGCATGATTTAAGTTTTTTGTAGCTAACGAATTGGCTTGTAAAATACACTTTTAAGGATTTTAGCAGTTCTAGAATAGGTTTAAAAATTGTGTAGAACAAAAATAATTCTAGTTTTTGCAGTTCGGACATAACCATTGTAGCGCAATGAGCTGATATCGAATCCTAAAGAATAGTATAAGTAAATTGTGAGAGCCTCCCAAGAGTAGAGATGATCCTCTACCGAAGTTCTACTGTCGCAGAGTGGCGACACTATAAATGACAGCCATCTCAAAATTGTTCGCTTCGCTATCACGCAAGCCATGACGCTTCGCTCCAACTCGGCCAAACACGCATATTATTTCAGACAACACAGTTAATGCATTCAATACCGCTGAAAGAATCGCTTTATCACTCATTCACGTAAAATATGACCCCTTCTACTCATAACCTGCATACAGCTTTACTTTGTTTAATATTTAACTTCTGATTTCCCATAGGAAATAAGCAACAGTAAACATGACTTACAGCGAAGTAAGTTAAATAACTGTAGGACTTAAGTAGAGTCTTATTTCCTCCTTGGTACTAATATTATTGTTATACCTACAATATGTAACATAGATTTTATTCAGTAAAAGTATAAAACAGAGCGAGAGGGTAACAGTTGTTTTTGTAATATACCATACCAAAAAAAAATGGGCAAGTGCGAGTCGGACTCGTGCACTGAGGGTTCCGTACAAGCTTGAAAGGTAAATTGCAGTTTACGATTTATGCATTTATGACTTATTAAAAAATAACCACTTTCTAGATCTCGTTCAAACCAATTTTCGGTGGAAGTTTGCATGGTAATGTACATGATACTTTTTTAGTTTTGTCATTTTCTTATCTTAGAAGTTACAGGGGGGAACACATTTTACCACTTTGTCTGTAGTGTCTGTCGCTCAAACTATTCAGTTTAGAAAAAAAAAAATATTAGAAACCTCAATATCAGTTTTGAAAACCTATCCATATGCTCCATGGTCTACCCATCATCGCTTACCATCAGGTGAGATGGTAGTCAAACAATAGCCTATCATTAATAAAAAAATACATATATTTATCCGACACAAATGGATAATATGAAAAAAAAAAATTCGAGTTTCTGTTCGAAGTATTTGTTTTTTTTTTTCTATTTTTGTGTGAAAATCTTAATGCGGTTCACAAAATACATCTACTTACCAAGTTTCAACAGAATAGTTCTTATAGTTTCAGAAAGAAGTGGCTGTGACATACAGACGGACAGACCGACGCGACGAATCCAAAAGGGTTCCGTTTTTTGCCATTTGACTACGGAACCGTAAAAAGGTTATTATTATGGTATGTTTTATGCCGGTAGCTTTCTTAGGATTATTTAATATGTTCAGTGCGAAAGTAGGTCTAATATGTCTCGTACGTGTTTTCCTTGCGATTCGGCTAAGAATATGTTTTTCTTCTCTGCCGTGCAGACGCCGTAACTTCAATTTAGCTAAATTTTAATAGGAGACTATCTTCTGCCAGCGGCTTCACCCGCGTGAAAAAAGTTTTTCGTCATACAAACTTTGGACTCCCGTTTCATTCCCTTAGGGTGTGAATTTTGTAAAATCCTCTCTTAGTGCTTGCCTACGTCATAAAAGGAAGCTTTTTGCAAAATTTCACGCTCCTAGTCTTAGTAGTTTAGGTTGTGCGTTGATATGTCAGTCAGTCAGTTTCTTCTTTTATATATATATAGATTGATGAATAATAATAATAATTACTTATTTAATCTTTATGCAACAAAAAGTACAAAAGCAAAAAAAAAATACAACAGTGTATCTTGTCACTGTATTTTGTAATTAAAACAAAGTACAGTGGTATATTTACTTTAATACAGGGTCACATTACCTCGTATTGCACTTAGCAAAATAATACTTCAGTTTCTTAAACGTTAAGGGGTCTAAAAAGTATCTTAATTATTACAATAGAAGTTTTCAAACGAGGTCTTAAACGCCCCGTACAGCAGGAATGGATATAAAACAAAAATGAGTACCGCTATCAACGTGTTAAAAAAATTACGCGTGCGAAACTGCTAACAGAAGCCTATAGGTATAATATAAAGTTGTTGCGTAGTTACGACAGCTGCCATGATAAAATTACGGGTAGGTAAACTTTGGTTTTACCAACTTTGTGATCGAACCCTTTTGCATGAAGTATTTAATAGTTAAGGGTTGGGATCACACTTTAGAGAATATCATTATTTATTTAGTAAACCGTCCGCCAAAAAGTAAAATTTTCTTCTGGACCGTTTTTCGTCTCATTGTGAAAAAATGAACTATCTAGTATATATAAATATACTATAAAACCCGATAGTTTTGCTTTGCCTTCTTCATCGAAGCAGTAATATATCGTCAGATAGAACATCCTCACACCTCAACCGCCACCAAATGAAACGGCCTGGGTGTCGAAATTTCCGGTTACAATAGGCGCGGGTTTGTGGACGACGAGCAACGGGTAGCTCGCCATCCACTCGTCCGGTAAGGAACAGTCATAAGGAGACGGCGTGTAATATTCCACGTAAGCGTCAAAAACATGGCAGCAAACTGGGTTGGCAGGGCCGATGCCTGAAGAAGTGACTGAAGTACATCAATTTTAGTAAGTTAAAGACTGACACGCCCTCTCGTTCAGACGTGGCGTGCCGTATTTAAATTCTATACATGACCTGAACGCAGCCACAGGAAACTGCTCGCGTATAATTTGTATTATTTTTAAATTTGCAATTACAATGTATACACGAATTTTGTGTACTGGTCTTGTATAGTTTGTAACGTGTACGCGCGCCTCCTGCCCCCCTAGCCAAGTTACAATCGTTCGCACCGAACGCCTCGAATAGGCCACGCCTCCGATTCCTTTGTTCTGACGTCATCTCAACGCTCAGTCACGTGGTCAGAACAAAGGAATCGGAGGCGTGGCCTACTCGAGGCGTTCGGCGCAAACGAAACGATTGTAACTTGGCTAGAGTGGCTGGTTCCAATCTATACTACAGATAACATCACTTACGCCTGATAAAATCTGAGATAGATATAAAATCATTTATTCATATAATGGAATGATGTTAGATAAATAATAATGACTTTTAACTTACCCTTACCCAAATGATTCACAAACATTAGAAGGGGCATCTGTAAAAATTGATTTCCAATCTATACGCGGACTAGTTTCACACCCTTGCCTTTTGGCCATGTACAGAATATATTTACGCCGTGGCGTGTCAGATGGAAGAAGCTATAAAATGATTTCCCACATCATACGAAAAGGATGTTTCTGTAAGAAAACGTGAGGAACTAGCCATTATTGTTAAAATTTCTATAGCATAAATAACCCTGAAAGCGCAACAAAAACAGACCCTACTCCAAGCCCACTTAAGGTAATCAAAACATTACCAGCTTAGCCATGTGGTCAGTGTAATGGTAAAAATAGAAACGGCGAACCCTGGAACGCAAAGGGCAACTGAACGAACGCAAGTGGGTTTTTGTTTTTAGCAGTCTAATACTGCCTTCTCGCTTCAAATAGAGCGGAAGAAGTTATTTGATGATTTCCTTACCAAAATAAGGTTATCAGAGCGTAAGTTTTATATGATTGAACACCTAACCTCCCTCCTATTCAGTACAAGTCAAAATTTTGGATTATTAACCCTTTAACCGTTTCCGAGTGTTTTCTTGTCCTATTCGCAATTGATCACATTATGCATTCATTCGTAAGAATGCATAATCGAATCAGAAATGAAGATATCCGCAGGAGAACCAAGGTTTTGGCGGAATTAACGCGAGAGTGTTTGTTTGATAATATCCAACGTAGGTCAAAAGGTTAAAAAGTCCTTTGAATTCAAAACTGTATTTGATTAATTTATCTGCATACTTCCTGTTAAGAGCAGTGGTGGCCGAGTGGTAACGGCTCCGACTTACGAGTTGTAGGTCGCGGGTTCAAACCCAGCCAGGCGCATTACTTTGTGTAATTTATTTAATCACCACTGCTCTCAAAACGGTGAAGGAAAACATCGTGAGGAAACCGGCATGTCCTAGAACCAAAAATTCGAAGACATGTGATATCCACCAACCCGCACTGGGCCCGCGTGGTGGATTACGGCCCATTCCCTCTCCTAGAGTGGAGGCCTGAGTCCCAACAGTGGGAACATTAAAAGGCCGACTATGCTATGCTATGCTTCCTGTTACCGTTGCAGACCGTCCATTCCTCAATATTTCGAACCATTGAGTTTGAAGTCTCCACTTCAAAACTTCTGAATTACACCTGTCTTCCAAACTCGTCAATTAATTTTTTTGAAAGTTACATTTGTTCGTTTAAAAAAGGAATCTCTCCCTCTCCCAACCAATTCCCTCTCCCAACAACTGATTGTGTGAAGAGTGATATGAAAGAAAAGGAACTTAGTGATAGCATGGCGAGTGACAGGGCAGAATGGAAGAAAAAAACGTGTTGCGCCGACTCCAAAAAACACAGGACAAGGGCAGGAAGACGATGATATTGTTGATATTAGAAATAAGTTACTATTGCCCTCAAAGACGTCAATAAATATAAATCAATTTTTATTTTTTGGCGTTCCAATATTCTGAAAGCAAAATTGGCCAGATGCTGATATTCAAAGTGTGTTGTCATTTTGACATGTGTTTTTAGGTGCAACCCTTTTTGAAAGTAGAAAATCATTAAATAACTTCGATTGCTCTTAGTGGAGCGTGAGGGAGTGTTCCCCAATTTGTGACGTAATTTAACAATGGTCAAAAAAGACTCCATGGAAGTCTCTGGAAACTTTTCGGCTACGAGATTAATATACTACGAGTTCAGACAATTTCCGATTTAGGCGATGAGTTGCAGATGATATGGGATGCTTTTGTTTACGTGGTAAATCATCTAACGACATTTCCCGCCCTTGGGCGACTAAAACTCACTCCTGTTCCTTCTTTGCCTTAGTTCCAGGGCCCCGGGAATCTCTTTCGCATCACCCATGACCCCGGTAGTCTTCGACCCTGCTGGGCCCTACGGTTTTGCTGACATCTCCTTCAGGTGCGTGTGAAACTCTACGCGCCGTCGACGACTTGGGCTTAGTCTGGACGGTTGCAGTACGGTTGGACGGCAAGCTACCCATTGCCACCTCTACCGTATGCTCCACTATGTCCTCCAGGTGGTCCACACAATGGTGAAAATCCGGGCGTTTGTTCCGCACGAATCCGGTGCAGGAACGGCCCGAACTGACCATGTCCGGTGAGGACCTGCGTCATGCGGAAGGTAAGGACGCCATGTTGTCTTTCCAGCCACTCCTCAAAGAGGGGAGTCACCTATAGCTATAATTTTGGCATGCTTAAAAACCGAGGATAAATAATTTAAAAATATCTGGTTTGATCATTTTAATATTAGTTCCGTTTATTGCGACCAGCAGCCTGTTTAACACTGAATCCTTAAGTACGCCTGAAAACTTAAAATAACCACTTAGTTCTTGCAAATGACACCCGCATATGAAATGTGTATGGACCATTGGACCTGAAACCCACACGATAAAAATAATCTTTACTTTAATACAAATAAAGTCGTTTTTAAAGTAAGAGTCATTATAATTTTGCCCATATTACTACCTGAAAAATTGCGAGTAATTTTTCAAACTTATCTACATATTTAACATTTATTTGAAGCGAAATATGAATTTGAATTACTACTTTATATAAAGCCCTGTCGAGTTTATTTTTATCGCACGAGTGTTCACACTGAAAATTATTTAAATGTTCGCGTTATTTAAACGAATTACGCTATTAAATTTATTTTAAATTACGTTTGTAATAAAATTACTATATATTTAAATAAAGCAGGTACGTTTTTTTTATGTTTGACTTATTATTCAATTTTAGAAACGTCATTGAATCTTAACTTTCATATTTGAGTCAAATAAGAAAAATAAATCATCTCTTTTTATAATATTTTCAAAGTAAGTACTTAAAAATGCTAATAACTGCGCACTATTTCATTTTTTTTTTCAAAGTAATAAATTTAGGTAAAATAGAACGTCTATTAAATTTCCATAAAGCTCATAAAAAGCAATCGCACCTACAATTAGTTTGTAGTAGGATGGTGCGGGTGACAGTTGTCAGATTCATACAATGTCCTATCCTTTTCTCTCATCTGGAAGATGCATATTTTCGTCCTGCTGTCATCCTGTCCATGCTATGTAAAAAAGACTTTAATCAATAAATAATCGCTCATTGTTTTTGCAAGCACCATCACTAACCAAGATGGCGGCACTCCGAAACTGCGGGTCGCGAAATGGAAACCCATTGCTCCGGCCATAGAGTACGGAATGGCAGCGACGGTAGTGACTAGAAATGACATTATTATATTTGAATTCAAAATCTGAGATAAAAACAATAAACTCTATTGACTACAAGACAAAGTTCAAATTCAAGTGCGACCCACATTTTTGGGTCCTTTTAATATAAACTGTCATTCAAAAACTACCAAACAAAAGTCGACATTTAAGTTGGTTCAACAATTGATCTCGAATGATAAAATTATACTAGTTTAACCATATTTTTGCCTTCGCAGTGTTCGCTGTCCACAAGTTTTAGCTGGCATAGTCATCATCTGATTGTCACGCCAACAATGGTCATAAAACTCATGACTGACCATTTAGTTATGACAGGAAGATTTTAGCAATACCGCCTTTGCCTGCTTGGGCCGATGTAAATAGAGTTACCGTGGCCCTAGGATACAAAGGGCAACTGAATTAACACAGATGGGTTTAAGTCAGTAAAAGTCTGCCAGGCTCACAAAACCCAGACCAGGAGGAATTACTTGATCATTTCCCACTTTAAAAAAAAGCCCGCTCAAGGAGTTTTGGTACTCTATGGTTATACCGATGCGACACCACACAAAGTTAAAATCCGCTCCAACAGTCCGATAAATGAGACTCATTTCCACCAAGTGTTTACTTTGAGCCCCCATCAAAATTTTGTTCAGTGAATTATTCTTGTGGTATTCGATAACATCTCTCCGTTTATACCTTTCGAAATGTAAAATCTTCTTGAAGTTTCAAATTCGGAATCATTTTTCGATGTCGGTTTCAATATAGATATTCTTTGCGACGGTAACTTTGTTCGGTCAGATGGATAAGTTGGAAAATATTATTGCAGTGCCAAAAAGTTGGTTGAGGGTGAGTTTTTGGGAGTATTTAAATGAATTTTCTGATTTTATTGCGGTTTTTAAAACTGAGGTCATGCACTGAACTCGAGAATTTGTGCTAGCTATCATAATAATATGGTTATTATTATAATAATCAACTAGTTTCACCGCTTGTGCAAAACCTTATCACTGTCACGATTTAAAAAAAGGAGAAGTTCTCAATTTGATTGAATTTGTTTTAAGTACTTTCTTCAGCGATATCTTTGCCAAATGTTAACCAATTTTAATGATTATTTTTTTCGTTTCAAAGAGTTTTTTACTAAGGTGGATTATTTCTAGGGTGGTAAAGATCTGTTGTAGAACTTCAGAGATGGAACAGTTAGCAATTTGAAATAATATTGTTCATAAGTTATTTACTTAAAGTTTAATGAATTTTAGTTATATTTATTAACATATAAGCACTTTAATAAGTTACCTGAGATACAGGTTTTATACCTAGTTCAGGTAGAATACAATTTTGTACCTTTACCTCTAGATTAAGCCCTTAATGTATAAATATTTATGTAAATCAAAAAATTCAATAAAAACATATTATTATTATTATTAGTTTCAATAAATTATAGCTAATCTTTCAGGTTTAATAGGAGCACTCATCTATTTATTGTTAACACTATTTTATAACACAAGAAATACGCAAGTTCGCTTTGAAGAGTTGCGCAGCCGTTATTCCTACAAATCCCTTACCTGCCTCCCTAGCCAAGTTACAACCGTTTCGTTTCGATTCTCTTTTCGTCGATCGCCTCGAGGAGGCCGCGCCTCTGATTCCTTTGTTCTGACGTCATCTCAACGCTCAGTCACGTGATCAGAACAAAGGAATAGGAGGCGTGGCCGACTCGAAGCGATCAACGAAAAGAGAATCGAAACGAAACGGTTGTAACTTGGCTAGGGGGGCTGAGAACTTACGCACTATAAATTAGTTTTAGTTCTGAAATACAACAACGAAAAATTTAAGAATTTAAAAGGTTTTTTTTTCAGAACTCCCAAATTTAAATAAAGGCATATTACCAGAAGGTATCAGGTGCAAGAATGCAAACAAAGTGTAAAGTTTCCAGTAGTAACAGAAGGATATTGAAGTCTTCCCTCTTTATACTTAGTTTAGTTCAATCATTTCCTCCAGTGTTCTCTTGGATTTGTGAAGTTTCAAACTTACGACATCTAATTTGTACTACTTTCACAGTTATTTGTTCAGTGAAAAAGTACTTGGAACGTCCTCGATATGTTTTATTTTTATTGTCTCTTGTTTTTTCGCACGGATTTTTCGATGTAACCTTGTTCTTCGAATAGTGATTGAAAAGGTTTATCGTGGGACCTAAATAAATAACAGGACATAGCTAATGTTTTGTGTGTCCGTCGCTCCAAAACGTGTCAAGATGGCGCGTTTTTATGTGTCTTAAACATAAAGTTGAAGAAGTATAGTGATTACTTTAGTTATTGATTCTCCATCTAGAATTAGTTTAATGTATGTCAGTGTAGTGGTCGATCGACACAGTGGATGAGCTATTGGCGTGTATGATCTCGTATGCAACAAATTGTATTGGCTGCTACGCCATGTGACGCGTGTATGATCTCGCATGCAACAAATTGTAGAGAATTTAAAACAAACCATGGTGAATAAAAACTCCTGAAGATAGCCACGATGTTACAGTGTGCTACGGATTACCCATTACCCGATTTAAATAAAAAATATGCGGTTCAGAGTAAAGTTGCAGATTCGTTTATTAACAAATGTTTTGCTTTTTATTCTAATTACACAAACGTAGTACCTGTCTCTAATTAAGAAACAATTACGAAAGCACAATAGTCTTATTTTTTCGTTAGAAGATTGCTAGTTTTCTGTTTCTGAGACTTTAATTAAAGAAATAGAAATTGTTTCAATCATAAACATTAATTAGACAACATTTCCATTTCTTATTCATAATATTCATATTCTTTATAGGTTAAATAATAATAATAAATATGAATATATTTAAAGAAAGAGGACATAATTAGTGTTAAACATGCATTCGAAGACATGTGACATCCACCAACCCGCACTGGACCCGCGTGGTGGATTACGGATCATTTCCTCTTCTAGAGTCCCAGCAGTGAGAAAAAAATAAGGCTGATTATACTATACTATGCTATGCATTTAATATTCCCGTACTACCTGTTACTGTTCATTTAAGTCTTGCTCTTGGAGTCAAATAAATTGCAAAACGTTAAAAGAGAACATGTTAAAGAAATCGGCAGCATGTCCTAGCAACAAAAATTCACGGACATGTGATATCTATCAACTCGCACTGGGTCCGCATCGTAAATTACAGCGCAAACCCGCATTCTCTCTCTTAGACAGGAGGCCTGAGTCCCAGCAGTGGGAACATTGTAAGGCTGATTATGCTGTGTTACGCTATGCTACATTCAAGTGTCGTCCAGTGATAGTGTAAATAGTTAAACTGTTGGAATTGTCACATTAATTGATTATAACTTAGACCCTTGTAATGAACGACCGTAAGGGCCGCCGTAACCAACATAACATAATTATAATCTACCCTCGTCCATAACCTCTCAGGAAGCATTGAGGGACTTAACATATTACCAGATTTATGAGTTATGGTCAAACTTCAGTTAAACTTGTAACTCAATGCAGCCACTAAATATTTTAGGTCATTTTACATAAACTAACCACTAATGCCGACCAATGTACTTACTAACGTCTTTAGTATCTCCAAGCATCCGAACTTGGGGTATTTATTCGACCGAACTTTAGTTTTGCGAACTTTTAAAGTACTTCTACTGTTCAGTTTGTGTAACAAAGGTAGTTGAGCAGAGTTGAGTCTAACAAATGGGCATCGGACGGAATTAAATGGCGGGGAAACAGGAGGTCTCGGATCTCTTGTTATGCAAATATTTGGCCTCGGGAGATGACAAATTGTGATGCATTCTATGAAAAACCCGGAGAACCCGACCGTGACGGATGTAGTCAGCAGTTGTGCCCGAATAAAATTTTCTATCTATATCTGAGAGCGGTTCTATCACCCCAAGGGATCACCCAAGGACACTATCCTAATTTTTTTTCTTTTATTGTGTTTAAGTGTTTTGTGCCGATGCAAAACACGTGTACACTGCCAGTCCATAATTGTATTTTATGTTAGCCACGTCTTTTAGCTCTCGATCCTGACAAATGTCAGCGAGCGTCGTCATCCTTTAGTAAGATTGAGGCGTGGAGCTGGTCTCGACTTTTAAACAGGTAGCGTAGGAATAGTTGAGTTATGACTTACCTATAGGTGGATATGTATTTGTCGGATAAGTTATTTATTTTATTCTATCGAAACTAAGATTTTTTTTAACGCCTAAATGTTTTGAATAAGTGAGAAAATTTGCGACTTTTCTTTTCCGGTGAGAAAATCATCTTATGACATCCTTCGCTCTTGGGCGGAGCGCGAGATAGTGTCAGACTTTTACTGACTAACACTTTTTTTTATGCGTTTTAAAGGGAAACCAGAGATTTTTTTTACTGACTAAAAACCCACTCCTGTTCCTTCGTTGCCTTTCGTACCAGAGCCGAGTCTTTCTTTTAGAATCAGACTCTTGGCCCCAGTAGGCTTCGACCCTGCTGGGCCCCTACAGTTGCTGACATCTCCTTGAGGCGCGCGTGGAACAGTACGCGCCGTCGACGACTTGGGCTCGGTCCGGATGGTCACCGGACAGTCGGATGGCGAGCTACCCATTGCTCGCCGTCCGACGTTTAGAAAGGATATTTTCCAATACTAGAAACACAATTTCTTTTCAGATGTTTAGTATTTAGGCTCTGTGCGATCCCCAATCCAACGTCGCCCCAAATATGTCCACGTTTTCAAGTTAAACCCAGAATAATTTGGAAAGTCCTTTTATTCAATATTCATTAAAAGCTTCGCTCCCAAAGCCAGTCTAATCATCAAATAGTCGTATACCTCCTGGAAAACTAATGAATTTTAATCCAGGCAAGTTTTACGACCAAACGCTGATTTACAAAGGAGAAGAACGGAATAATCTTGGAAAGGTATCACTGTCATTTGCCGTGACCCTGTTCATTTCTAAGGACAAAAGCGTCTTTGTAACAAAGGGTTCTTGTTAAAACTATAATGTCCAAGGAACCCTGACGTGAATATAATTTAATAGTACAGACGATTGCTTATTTAAGAATAATAGGTTTTATGTCCTTTTGTATTGTGGCTATCATGTATATGGCTGAACTGAAGGCTCGTTTAGTTGTGGACTTAAACAGAATTATGAACACTTGAAACTGCGGGAGTGAGTCGAATTACTCTTTGGAGAGTATTACTGCGTGAGGGTAGGCAAAGTTAGTAATATGGGCTTTGTTGAAATTAGTTAAAAACTTTATTTGTTCTTATACCATCAAAGTGTTTAGCCTTTTTCTAACTATGTTTTTGATGACATCTCCCGCTTTAGGGTGGGACGAAAGGGCGTGTCAGATTTTTACTGACTAAAACTACACCTGTATCCTTCAGTTGCCTTTTGCGTTCTGTTACCACGGATTTCTAGGATTCCGTCCCGAGGTGGACCGGTGACTTGGGAATTGTCATCGAATTTTCATGACCCGTAGGGAGGACCATGTCTTTTGTCTGAAATGATGATGATAACTGTACCAAACCTGGAAACTTTTTGTAACAAAATTTTAAAGGACAACATTGAAATTTCAATTAATTATATTTTTTACAAAAACAAGCTAATAAATGTTTAAATTCAACTTCACTTAAGTCACTATGTTTTACGTGCTTTACATACATTAAGCGCTACTGACGTAAAAGTTGTTTCCGACCCTAGCAATTATATTCGGCTACGTCCGGCTTTTTTCACTCAGCGTAGGTACTTAATAGTGGAGTAAACACTTGTAGATACTCGTAAAACATTTTTTATTGAAACTACACTGAAAATTGTGTATACCTCACAAAAGTATATACTTACAAAATTTAACAAAGAGTAAGTCTACCGTCATCAGCAAACAGGCTCTAAACTACCGATGGCCACAGCTTTTGAAAGAAGAACTTTCTAACATTACGCGCCCTGTTTAGGAGTACTGCTTTCTGGATCAAGCGCTAGATCCAACTGCCCTACGAAAGCTTCTTTAAGAGTTTATCGAGGTTCATGGATACTATTATCAACAGCCCTTATTATCCTACTGCTGGGCAAAGGCCTTTCTCCATTCCTTCCAACCACAGTCACAATTTTTTGCTTCTTTTTTCCGATTTTTAAGAAATACATCCAGATCGTCCCGTAATCTCCTTCGTGGTCTTCAGCTACCGTAGGGGCCCAGCAGAGTCGAAGCCTACTGAGGCCATGGGTGATGCGAAAGAGATCCCGGGGCTCTGGAACAATGGCAAAGAAGGAACAAGAGTGGGTTTTTAGTCAGTAAAAGTCTGACATGCCCTCCTGCTCCACCCAAGAGCGCAGGATGTCATTAGAAAATTTTCCCAAACAAAAAAAAAACATTTTCCTTCACGGTCTGTCACGTAAGTAATACATAACTATTTAAATAATAAGTAAGTAAACAGTCTCCTAAAAGCTTCTAAATTAAAGACATAATAATTATAATTATTATATTACATAGTAATTAACTATATTCATGTTCAAAAACATATTTCTTTGCAGTAGGTCTCCTTAAAAGGCCTTTTAATAAGGTAAAATGTAACATTTATATTTTTCTAGTTAATGAAACTTTCACATTGGCATTCAAATATACTGTTTCGTCTCGTCTTTGATTCGTAAACATTCGTGAAAGAACTCCGGCAGTATATCAATGTGTAATGGGAATTTTCGGCTGATCAAAGTGCCTCGAAAAACCCTTAAAATGTAGCCAATTTGTTTCTTTTGCTCGGATTCATTTACCTTATTTTTTGTGTACGTTGTAAATTTATAAAAATATATGAATATGAGCGTTTTCGTGTCTAGATTTTGTTTTTATATCTAAATACTAGCTTCTGCCAGTGGCTTCGCCTGCGTGAACTTTGGATCCCGTTTCATCCCCTTAGGGGGTGAATTTCGGAAAATCCTCTTTTGGTACTCGCCAACGACATAAAAGAAAGCTTTGTGCAAAATTTCAAGTCTCTTACTTCAAAAACATAGGACTTTCATAGAAACTTCCAACCCCCGTTTTACCCCCTTAAGTTTGGAGTTTCGTAAAATCCGTTCTTAGCGGATGTCTACACCCTATAAGGAACCTACCAGCCAAATTTTAAGTTTGTAGTTGTTATAGTTTCTGAGATTTCGTGATTGTGTATTAATAGTATATCGCTTTTATCTAAGTATATAGATAAACGTAATATGTACCTATAATTATGATAGTAAACATTAGGAAGACTGCGAAACGATTTATTTTCGTTTGATGTGTGTATCATATTCAAAATCTTTTCTATAATTTTTAACTTTGATCATTGAATAAAATGTAACTGACTGGCATTTTGGATATAAAGAAGAATGTAAATAAACTGTGTGATCAATATTTATTAGGCGTTTGTTTCAAATTAAATGAAGGATTTTACGAATACCACAAAAAATATAACCGTAGGCGCGGGCTTGCGGACGGCGAGCAATGGGTGGCTCGCCGTCCGACCGTCCGGTAACCGTCCGGATCGAGCCCAAGTCGTCGACGGCGCGTACTGTTCCACGCGCGCCTCAGGGAGATGCCAGCAAATTGTAGGGGCCACGGTAGTGTGAAAATGAAGCCCTGGGACGAAAGCAAAGAAGGAACAGGAGTGGGTTTTTAGTCAGAAAAGTCTGACACTATCTCCCGCTTCACCCAAGAGCAAGATTTATCATAAGATGATATTCCCACCTAAAAAAAACCTACACAGACTAGAATTCAAATGTTATAAATTAGTATTATATTTTATAAATAGCGATATTTTTTGTTTGCAGAAGTACAATACTAGCTGACCCGGCGAACTTCGTACCGCCTAACAGTCAAATGTAGTGTATCTTTCGATATAGTCAACCGATTGCGATGAAACAAATCCTAAGTAATATATCAAGTTATACAAAATTTTAATCTATAAAAGTTATCTATATCAATTTCGTACATTTTACGCTCAACTAAAAACTTATATAGATTTACTAGCTAACCCGGCGAACTTCGTACCGCCTAACATACAAATGTAGTGTATCTTTCGATATAGTCAACCGATTGCGATGAAACAAATCCTAAGTAATATATCAAGTTACACAAAATTTTAATCTATAAAAGTTATCTATATCAATTTCGTACATATTACGCTCAACTAAAAACTTATATAGATTTATTATAAGTATAGATAGATTTCCTGGAAGTACTGAGACCGCTGTAAGAAAGGGACACGGCCTGTTTAGCTCTGTTTCTCTAACACACCAGAATTATGATAATTTCAAGACGTCATGAAAGTCCTTGACCTAATTATAAAAAAAAAATATCTTTCAAATGTCGAAAAATAAAATATCCTTTCTATTTTCCAAAAGGATAGGCCAATGGTGACTTGAGTAAAGACGGAATAAAAATATAATGCATTATGAATATACTATTAATAATTTTTCATGCTATTTTTGACATTTTAATTTTTGATCAATGTCATTTTATTTAGTGACATTTTAAAATATTTAATCTCTGATATCTAATTTAGTCCTCCTACAAGGTGGACCGATGACTTGGTAACGGTTGCGGGAGTCCGATGGATGCAAGACGCACAGGACCGTTCATTGTGGTGACACTTGGGGGAGGCCTATGTCCAGCAGTGGACGTCTTTCGGCTGAAATGATGATAATGATGATGATGATAATCTAATTTAGTTACCATTGTAATTTGAATTTAATAATTATGAAATTTGTTTTTTAACCGCTTGCGTCGGATTGCTCCGACGTGACGAGTGTTTTCGTGGTCTATTCGCCAAGGTCGTGTGTTTGCGACTGACTGGGTATTCAATCTCGTTTAGCTCTTCAATCTCCATAGGTAACAGAAGATCTGACGAGATGGGGAGTTTGGTCGGCCTGGCGGAATAAACGCGAAGGTTGACAATTCTCAAACGATTGATTTCTTTAATAATTTTGCGATGAGTACTGAAGGAGGGTAGTAGGTACTGAAAATTGTATGTATAATAGGCGTTGTATATTTCCAAAAACGAAGTTTCTCTCGATAGTTTGTACTCTGTTTTTAACAAAGAAATAAATATAATAAGAGAATATGTTCTAAAAGTTGAAAACGTAGAACCAGTGGTTGAACAACAGAACCTATAAAGAATAGATTTAAGAATGAAAATAACAAATTCTGTTCAATTTCGGAGTAAATCGCGAAATATATTATGTTGTTTTCATGTGTGGGCTATAATCTTCTAATCCTTGACGTTAGTTGACGTTGAGTAGGCGAAAAGGGGACGATAAGACACGCTCTGAATCCCCATTCAGATCCTCGTAAGAATAATACACGATGGCTGTCGACTTAGGTAGCCTAAATTATTAAACCATTCCGTGCCCAAAAAACATGTGTTCGGTTAATAACCAAAGCCCAACCATGAGATAGCTGTGTCCCGCTCTTTAAAAGTTTAAAAATATTACCACTCCCATCTTTAAATATATTTGAACTTTGTATCTTTGTACATAAAAACATTGCTTTATTTAAAGTACATAATGATTTTGTTGAAAAATAAAGTCGAGATATCCAAAAAATTATGTGGGGTACCTACCAACAAAGAATTAAGCTATTTTCCAATAATGTTTACTGTATGGTAATTCGTATTTATAATAAATTACTTAATGTTTTTAAAGATCTTAACTTCATGATATTTAAAAATAAATTGACTTCCTATTGTACGAGTATAAGTGCTACTACTCAAAAGATGAGTTTTTAAATGAAAATTTTTATTCTAAATTTAAATTGGACGACGATTTGTCCTTACATTCCTAATAATTGAATTGAATTTAACACCTATGACATTCTATTGAAAAATTTTTAACACTGTATTTATTAATTCCTGACATTATAAAATTTTTAATTATTCGTTATTTTGTGAAATTAAATATTTACAATTACTTTATTTAATCTGACGTTTTGTAACAATTATAGTGACTTGATAATTAAAAGATATTATGATAATTTTAATCAATTGTATGTAATCTAAAATTAAATATTTGCACACCACATGAAGTGGTAGAATGTAAAGGGGCCTCATTAATGTTAAGATCATACTATTTTGTATACCTACTTTCTGGCAAATAAATAAATAATAATTATTATAAGTCATATCAGGTACATAGCAACCTAGTTGAATTTTCTGCGTCACTGAAATTTTCGCTTGGTTCTGTTCTAAAATTGTTTGCTATTTTATTTATATTCACGTTACCTAAAGCTGTGAGTTTTTGCCCAAGATATTGGAATAGATATCGTTGTTCGTTTCCAAACAGATACCAGCTTTTACTTTAGTGCAATAAAACTTCACGATCTCGTGATCAGGTGTTCCTCTCTGGCTATTGCCTCTTCTTGTTTTACGATTTTCAAGCTACCTTTGAAAACAGCGAAAACTTTTCTTAAAACATTCTTTATTATTTTACGAAACGCTTTTCTTTTGTTTACTGCGTAAAGAATGTCCCAAACTTTTTCTATCCCCAAAGTGTTCGGACCTTTTTGATAAATCACTTTCTAAGACACAATATTTCTCAATAACGTGTAGTGTTCATATTTGAGAGTGCCAGTATTCTTCTAAGTCTTGCTGAGATGTGTCAGTGTTAATAAAAAAGGAATGAATACACGGGAGTAAAGCCGGGGGTCGAATCAAGTTCGTAGTAGGCAACGCAACTCGACACCAAAAGTAATCCTCTTATCCTAATATGGGGTGGTGGAAGCCTTTTTATATAAGAAGATATATGACGTTCCATGTACGGAATATTAGTGCACTGTGTACGTTGGTGTCCTGTGATCCATCAAGTAGGTACCTATAAACAGTATTTTGCTTCAGCTCAGTTTTAAGCTGGGCCTTATGTGGATTTTCTTGGAAATGGGTTATTATGCGAGCTTGTTGTCTCGTTGGTACAGTTTCCTTTGCTTCAGTGTTTTGAAAATTTCTTCGAAGTTCAAATAAGTCGTCAAGAATTCATTTTCTTTTTTAAACAAAATTGCTATTTTAAAAATGGTTGATTTGCATGGCCTGTATTTTTTACGTAGTTTAGTAAAGTAAGTTTATTAAGTACCCAAAGGGTAAAACGGGACCCTATTATTAAGACTCCACTATCCATCTGTCTGTCTGTCCATCTGTCACCACGCTGTATCTCATGAACCATGATAGTTATACAATTGAAATATTCTCAGATGATGTATTTCAGTTGCAGCTATAACAACAAATACTAAAAACAGAATAAAATAAATATTTAAATGAGACTTCCATATGACAAACGCAATTTTTTTGCCGTTTTTTGCTACGGAAGGTACTCCTTTCGTGTGCGAGCTCGACTCGCACTTGGCTGGTTTTTTTTAAATTTCTGAATGTTGTGACCTGTATTTTTTTACTCAGTTTCTTCTGTCAATAGTGGTCATGTTCACAATATTCCAGCCTGTTAGTTTGCGGTATATCTAGGTATACATACACATAGTTATGACTCGCTCAAGGGTTTGGTTTGAAATGAAGTTTTGATGAGTATCTATCTCAACTCAAGATGGATATCTTAGTGGTGTGTGTAGATTGAAATCCACATTGTTCCTGTGTGCGTAAGTTTTTTTCTATGACAGCGTTCACTCCGAGTTTATGCACACATCCAACGCTCCAGCCACTGAGACGCCGACTTCGACTACCAGTCACCGTAAGCGTGTGTTTATGGACGACAAGCAATGGTTAGCTCGCCGTCCGGCGGGCCGGTAACCGTCCGGAACGAGACGTCGACGACGTGTTTCCACGCGTGCTTCAAAGTAATGTCAGAGAACCGTTCCGAACCCAGCAGAGCCGACCCCTACTGGGACCATGGGTCGACTTCTGAAAGAGAAACCCGTGGGCCTAGAACGCAAGGGCAACTGAAGGAAGACAGGTATGGGTTTTTGATATTCCACCTTAAAAAAACTGGGCAAGTGCGAGTCGGACTCGCGCACTGAGGGTTCCGTACAAACTTGAAAGGTAAATTGCGGTTTACGATTTATGTCGTATTAAAAAAAAAAAACTACTGACTAGATCTCGTTCAAACCAATTTTCGGTGGAAGTTTGCATGGTAAGTTACATCATATATTTTTTTTTAGTTTTATCATTCTCTTATTTTAGTAGTTACAGGGGGGGGGGGGGGGGGACACGATGACTTTTTAATTATTATGTTTTTTTTTTTTTTGTAACCACTATCGTATTAGGTTCAGCCTGTAAAGATTGTGTGTGTATATTTAATAAATAAATAAAAAAAATTACCACTTTGGAAGTGCCTCTCGCGCAAACTATTCAGCTTAGAGAAAAAATATATTAGAAACCTCAATATCATTTTTGCAGACCTATCCATAGATATCCCACAAATATGGGTTTGAACAAAAAAATATATTTAAATTTTAGTTCTAAGTATGGGGAACCCATTATTATACCCAACCCAAACCCAAAATTAATTGTAAGCTTCTTTTGTTTTTGTGTGAAAATCTAAATGCGGTACTTTGAATACATCTACTTACCAAGTTTCAACGGTATAGTTCTTATAGTTTCGGAAAAAAGTTGCGTTATTTGGCAACGGAACCCTAATTAATCCAGACGGGAAAAAATGTGCTCTTGAATCTAAACACACAAGCAAGACCATCGTGAGATAGGACAACAGTACCTAGGTCATTCTGTATTTATCACGGAGTTCTAAGTCTCCGATAGAAATAATTTCTCTCCGCTCGATCTATTCACTTTACGGTTAGTTCCTGCACTCCGCAGGTGGCGCTATCTATCGTCGTCAGATATTACTTAAGTTTAAGATTTATTACTTGAGTGGATTTCGTTACGGTTTCTTCGGTGGAAAGCATGATAAATTGAACTGGATCAAATGATTGAAGGATTCTTGAATGATTATCGAAACGATATTTTGTTATTAGATTTTTGAGGCTAAAGGACCTTTGATATTTAAGAAAATAGATGAACAGAGAACTCTTAACGATTCACGGTTATTGTCTTATCGGTTAAGTATGGATTGGAGAGCGTTATTATTAAAAGTTAAGTAAGGCAAGATAAAATATAGTTTATTAGTTAACTAGTGATTCACTTCAGCTTTTCACGGGTGTTGAAAATATTTTCAGTAGTTTTTGAATATATAGCTAACAGACAGACAGATGCGGTGGGGCAATGACTTCCATATTTTGTGATATCTACAGGCGTATAAAGTAAACAATTGCGTACTACGCAGGCAGGCACAAGTAGTCACTGAATTAATGTCTACACATTTAAATGAGATTTTAAAAAGCTAACTTTAAAAAGAAAAACAAATAGGGAAAGATTTTCTATTCATTATCCAAACAAATATAATGAACTATTAAATTTAATTATGTAAATAGTAATTATAGTTCAGATTATAACAAATTTATAATGCTGAATTATGTAATCAAAACACTCAGATATATTAGTGTATTAAAGAAAAAAATTACGGCCAAATGCGAGTCGGACTCACGCACTGAGGGTTTCATACACACTTACCTATGAAAACAGTTCAATTTCCGAATTGAGTTACGAAGATTTTTCCGAATCAAGATTTTATCACAGCTTCAAGGGACCGCAGACCTGAGTATATGGTTTTAATTTCAACTGGATACCTCAACTCATTCCCGAAATAAAGAGTATTGACAGACAGACAAACAGACAGACTGACATACAGACAGACTGACATACAGACAAACAGACATACAGACAGACATACAGACAGACAGATATACAGACAGACCAACATACAGAGAGACAGACCGACAGACAGACGGACAACAAAGTGATCCTATAAGGATTCCATTTTTTCCTTTCGAGGTACAAAACCCTAAAAATTAAAGTTTATTAGTAACTTGAACAGGACATTACAACTAAATAAAAATTTACTAACTAAAATAAAGTAACAATGTAAAAAAACATCTCAAATCTCATTAACGCGGCATTTGTATTCAGATAGAACTTATGATGCTGTGGACACACTCACGGAACACAGATAAATGAAAAAGATAAATGCTTTGAACAGTAATATGTAAGGTAATACGTAATATGTAACACACACAAAAGATTAAGCAACTAGAGCTGAACTAGGAGGAACCTGAATTTCGGCTTACAGTCCCCCAAGACATTCATACCCGAAACAATTATCTGTAGGCCATACAAATATTTGTTCCGCTCGGGAATCGAACCCGTGATACGCAGTCTTTTGGCATTATTTCCAGTAATCAAGCGGGCGAAACCACTGGAAAAATCTTATCGTCCTATAATAATTTAGAGACTATTGAACCAGTTTATTAATGTATTATTTACTGAAAATACAATAATACAAGAACCATTTTCGTACCCTCGAGCGCCGATTGTACATACATCGTTTTGTACACACGTTAGTACGATTTTTTTTAGTCGAAAGTTTTGGTTTCTATATCTTTGATTTTCCTAGAAAAATCCAGAAAAAGTATTTTGTTTTTTTTTTGGTGATTTACGTGAAAACACGCAATTACGTAATAATAATACCCCCGGAACGACCGAGCGGTTAAAAAGAAAATAAAAATAGGCCACCAGTTCGTCAAGTAATGGCGTAATTTTCTATATTGATCTGATTCGGTCCACCGTTGATAATGGGCCTCTTGATCTTACAAATTGGCTATATTATGTTTACACGATTGTAATGATACCCTTCGGCCCTGTCTTTTTGTAATTCGTAATAGCCAATTTTGTATAGAATCGACGGACGTGTATGTGATATTTATTTACCCATGTACTAGCTTTTGCCCGCGGCTTCGCTCCCGTCAATTGACTGCTCTACCCAACTCTACCCTGCCCTACCCTACCCTACTCTATCCTACTCTGCCCTACTCTGCCCTACTCTGCCCTACTCTACCCTACAAGTTTCAATTTGACAGCAAAATCCCCATTAACAAAATGATCCGCCATTTATTAAATTCATTTGTTACAAAAAATGTGATAAATGAAGAACCGTTCGGCCGATTTTTTGCAAAGTTCACATAAACCATCTACTAAATAGTCCAAACAAAGCCTAAACATTTGGTTTGGAAAGGTGAGTCTCTTCTTGAGGTATAAAATTACAACGAAAAGTGGCATTGATTTTTATATTATATAGATTTAGGTTTGTGCTGAATTGATTCTTCCAAGGCTAGAGTGAATAGGCTCTTAATAAACTAGTGCGCCTCGCCATCAACGATTGCATCATTGCTTACCATCAGGTGGAATCGCAGTCAAGCACTATTTTTTATCAATTTAAAAAAAAAAAAGTTTAGTTTTACTAGTTAATCTATTTCTTATGTTTCTGAGAAGCTTTATGAACTCAATTCAAACTAATTTTCTTTGATAAACTATTGAAATTGGTAAATCAATCTCACTCATAGAATTCATGTGCTATCTTACATAGATATGTATTCAAGTTCTCAATACTAGTATTAGTTTGGATTAGATAGTACTATTCTCGAACTGATGGTCGATGGGGCCGAAAGGTTCTGGAGTGACTCAGTGAGTGGAGTGAGAACTCAACCCCCCCAAGGGGGGGGGGGGGGTAAGGCAAAGAAGGAACCGTAGTGGCCACCCAGCAAGGTCGAAGCCTACTGGAGCCAAGGGTTTGATTCCGAAAGCTAGACTCGGCCCTAGTATGAAAGGCAACGAAGCAACAGGAGTGGGTTTTTAGTCAGTAAAAGTCTGACACTATCTCTCGCTAGCGAGATTTGTCATAAGATGATTTTCCCACCTAAAAAAAAAAAAAAAACCCCCAAGGGGGTAAAATGGGGATTTGAAGTTTGTATGGAGAAACCAACTTTCGCTCGGGTGAAACCCTGGCAAAAGCTAGTCTATATATACATATATAAAATAAAAGTTGAATTTTTCAAGTATGGAGCTGCATAGTACGGAAACGAGTGGTCATATATATATTAAATAGACACTGTTTCTTTTAAATGTTGAATGTTTCTTGAGGTAGAAGATCATTAAATAACTTTTTTCTGACTAAAACCCATCTGTGTTCTTTCAGTTGCCTTTAAATTTCGCGTTCCAGATCCACGGTAACTATTTCGAACAATACTGCAGCTTACTGCTTCTGCCCCTCTTTTTTTTCGGTTGGACAATCATCCAATGACGATCCGCCGCTCTTGGGCGGTGCGGGAAATAGTGTCAGACTTTTACTGACTAAAAACTCTCTACTGTTGCTTCGTTGCCTTTCATACCAGGGCCGAGTCTTCCTTTCAGAATCAAACCCTTGGCCCCAGTACGCTTAGACCTTGCTGGGCGGCCACTACGGTTGCCGACATCCAGACCTCCTTCGACCTTAAGGCGCGCGTGGAATACTACGCTCTGTCGACGACTTGGGCTCGGTCCGGATGGTTACTGGATGGTCGGACGGCGAGCTACCCATTTCGTGCCATCCGCGAGCCCGCACCTACGGTTATATTTTTTGTGGTATTCGTAAAAATCTTCATTTAATTTGAAACAAACGCCTCATTAATATTGATAACACAGTTTATTTATGTTCTTCTTTATATCCAAAATGCCGGTCAGTTACATTTTATTCAATGGTCAAAGTTGAAAATCATAGAAAAGATTTTGAATATGGTGATACGTAAAAAAAAAACCTACGGTGCCCGGACTTCTGCCCCCCTAGAAATAAAATAACGTTAAAAACAAGTTATAATAACGGGGGTTGAAGAATGAAATTCCCGTTTTTTAAAACGGGTTGCTTTAAAGTGCAATACTGCAATATTACAGAAAATACAAAACACAAAGAATCCAATGAACACCTAATTTAGAAAAAAGAATAATGTACCTTTAATATAAAGTTTATTTGAACTTATAATTCCAAGCCAATCCACAGATATAACACTTCAAAGCAACCCATTTTAAAAAACTGCAATTTCATAGTTTAAGAACTAATATAAACACAATGTCATATTATCATATAGATATATTTAGTTTAGCTCCTAAAGTCGCAAATGGACGAGAAAGCCCTCGCTTCGACAATATCAGCCAACTCAATACAAATTGTCAAAGCCAAACATCCTTTACCCCAAACAGACTCAAATTGAGAAACCCAAACGCGTAAAGATGAATCGAAGGTCTTATTCACATCATATTGGCCTCGAAAACCAACAATGCGTTAGTTAGACCCTTTGCCCTATAAGGGATTCGAATATCGAACGCTGTCTTCTGAGTTATGTAATAACAACAGAAAATTGTTTGGTTTTTTGGTTCAGATATTAATATAACATATTTTTATAACATCTGCGAATTCAGAAATAATCTTAAGATCTACAAATGTTTTTTTTCAGTTTTCTCTAAAGGGCATGGTTCTGTTAAAATGTTTTCGGCACTGTAGAGGTTACTTGCTGAAACTTTAGCCTATAGGCTGGCAGGAAAAAACATTCTAAAGAGATTCGAACACTCATTCATTAACCCTTTCAGACCTGGCGTACATAAATGTACACATTAAATGTAAAAAAATATTTAAGTATTAATTTCGCATGAAGTGCAATTGAGGACGATTGTATGCAAAAGTTCACATTATAAAGTACAAAATACGATACAACTAACGCCATCTCTTAGCATATTTTGTCATTTTTTCGACAAGTTTCGACCAGTGGATGATCAAAGTTGGAGCTGAGTAGGTAAGCTCATTATTTTATTTCTAAAAAAAATTGAATATCGCGAAATATACGTATTGCAAAATATTAATTGATGTGTTATATTACAATAGTGAAATGTAAGCTATATTTTGAGTTTGTTATTCTATTTTTGTACCCAATAACTCATTTTTTATAATTGTACACAAATGTACACATCAGGCGTAAACGATGTTTTTACGGTTTGTCCAACAATTGTAACGATATTACAAAAATCTATTATGAATGTTATTTGAAGATACTATTTTGATGTAATTTGATCCTATAAATTGGTGTAAAACCTTAGTTTATATTTTCAGATAAAAAACATCAATATGTTTACCCCAGACGCTTTGAGAGCGCTACATGAAGGAGATCTCTCTGATTTGGAATTATCATCTGATGATGAAGACCGGTTGGGATTTACGTCTGAAAGGGAGTTGCGGACTGTTCGAGTTGGTGCAGATGTCATAAACCACAACCAACGCGAGGTATTCCCACCTGACTCGGACGATGATGAAGAACCTAGCTCATCCTGGGTCGGAATGATTGACCAGGAACTAGATGTTACTGACACCTACAATGAGGTAGTACCCGGAGTAACACCGACCATTGAACTAAACACTTCTTATGAAAATATTTTACGGAATGTTACGCCCAAGCAGAACATCAGATGGAGACACAGGGAGCTAGTAAACACGATTAGATCAGATTGGTTTCCATCAATATCAGTTGACCCTAAAGTAGAAGCCCCAGTGGATTATTATTACAGGTATGTGCCAAAACAGTTATTTGAAACCATGGCGCAAATGACGAACTTATACGCAACTTTTTCAAATAGACCCAGGTTCAAACCTACCTCCGCGGAAGAATTGGAAACTTTATTTGGCTTACATTTAGCCACTGGTATATTTGGCTACCCTTGCTTGAAAATGTTCTGGGAAACAACCATCAGCATTCCCTTGTTCTCAGAAAATATGTCCAGGGATCGATTTTTTGAACTACGCAATCATTTACACCTTGTTGATAATACAAGAGTACCTGCTGGTTGCAATGATGCTTTTTACAAAGTACGACCAATATTTGATGCTGTTAGGAAACGATGTTTGGAATTACCACTTGAAAAGGAACTTTGCATCGATGAGCAAATAGTTCCCTTTACTGGAAAACATGTTGCTAAGCAGTACATAAAAGGTAAACCTTGTCCATGGGGACTCAAGATATTTTTTTTATGCGGTAAAAATGGCCAAGCCTACGATTTCATACTGTATCAAAGCTCTAGTCCGGAACTTGACAATAATTTCACAAAAAAAATTGGATACGGTGCAGCTATTGTCCTTCATCTCACAAAGAGAATTGGAGAAAGCACAGGTCATGAGCTGTACTTTGACAATTACTTTTCATCGTATCACATATTACAAATTTTGAAAAAAAAGGGTATCATGGCTGCATGTACCGCTCGTGTGAATAGATTTGCTAACCCAACATTAGTGACGGATAAAGAAATAAAAAAAAAACCTCGAGGATTTTCTCAAGAAGTGAGTAGTTATGACGAAGACGTAACTGTGGTCAAGTGGTTAGACAACAAAATTACGCATCTAGCTTCTAATTTCGTTGGTATTGGAGAAACAGATCGCGTTAGAAGATGGTGTAAAAAGGATAAACAATTTGTTGAAGTCGAACGCCCCGAAATTGTCAAGAAGTATAATCATGCAATGGGAGGAGTTGACTTGTTAGATCAACTAATGAGTTACTACAGGACTTTTATAAAATCTAAAAAGTGGACTCTTCGTATGATTTTTCATGCATCCGATTTAGCAGTGGTTCAGGCATATCGAGAGTACCAAATTGATAGTGACTTGCTAGGCATACCAAAAAATAAACAAATGACTTTGCTCCACTTTCGTCGTCGGCTAGCTGAATGTCTGGTGATGCGAAATAAAGTTACGCTTGGTAAAAGAGGACGGCCAAGTGGCAGTAGCCCAACTCCGCAGATCATACCAAGACGACCAGGAGAGATTCGCCCTGTAGCTGAAATAGCTCGAGATGGTGTTGGGCATTTTCCTGCACATGATGAGGGACTTGGGACGCGGTGCAAAATGGTAGGGTGCAAGGGCCGAACCCGGATAAAATGCATAAAATGCAAAGTTCACTTGTGTCTCACTAAAGATAAAAATTGTTTCTTAGCATTTCATACCTGAAATAATAAACTAATTCGTAAACTGATTGAATCTAAGACTGATTTATTTGCCAATTACTGATAAGCTCCAAAGAAGTAATCTTTTTTTTTTGTTAGTTTTATGAATGATTAATACATACTTTTGTTTTGGTAATTTTATAAAATTATAATATCCTAATAAACAATACTAAATTAAACATTTTTTTATTTCGGAGAAACATGCATACATTATTTTTTTTATTACGTAGGACGGATGTGCACATTTGTACACAAAAAGAAAAACTGTTTTTTCTTGAAAAATTTACAGGCACGATTTTTTTCTTTATTTTTCCCTTTGTTCTTATATCCTAATCTAGTTACAGGATTTTTTTTAGATTGATGGGAGAAAAAATAATAATTCAGGTCTGAAAGGGTTAAGAGGTTTTCATTATCATCATAGTCTTATAGAATGTTATAGTATTTCTTATTGAAACGCTTATGATTAATGGAAAAGTTAAATTTACTCTAAGACATTACAGTGCTTATATATCGTCATATATATAGGACCGATGCCTGATATTGTCATGGAATCGTATCCGAAAGGTATATAATCATGGTCCTAGAACGCAAAATTCAACTGAAGAAACATAGTGTGGCATGTGGTTTTAGTCAGTAAACCGCCCTCTTGCTCTACCCTAGAGCGAGAGAAGTCCTAAGATGATTTCGCACCCCAATAAAAAATCTGTGTATATATAGGCTTTCGCGAAGTAATAGGGAACATGGAATATTGTTTTAAAACCGGCAGCGTAGAATTATGTCTAATAAATGGCAAAAAGATCAGATGGATTTAGCCTGTGTAGTAACGAATAAGATTTAATTTTTAGATTCTATCACATTCTATCTAGAGTGTGCGCGAGAATTGCATGACTTGATTCCGCCATCTCCTTTCTACCATCGGACAACCCGACGTACGGTGAGTATCCACCCTTACGTTGTTGAAATTCCAACGGTCCGGACTAAGCGATTCGCTTCGTCGTTTATACCGCGTATATCGAGGGACTGGAACAATTTGCCTGCTGCGGTCTTCCCGTCCAACTATAATTTAGGTGCCTTCAAGGCTAGAGTGAATATGCTCTTAATAAACTAGTGCGCCTCACCATTAATGCTTACCATCAGGGTGGGATCGCGGTCAAGCACTAGTTTATACCAAAAAAAAAAAGATTCTGTCAAGTTTTAGATAACATCTAACATCTTAAGACCTATTTAAATTGAATTTATTGTTTGTTTATTTTATTTTTTTATTTATACTTTATTTGACTTTAATTTGTAATTTAATTTATTTTTGACTTCAAATTATTTGCAATATTTTCATCTATTTATGTCTCGGAGAGGCAGTTTTGTGATCCTGTCTTACAATACTTATATATATGTCATCAAACTGCATAATATATATAGGCTTTCTCAAAGCAATAGGCAATATAGGATATTATTTTATGACAGTCTAGTGTTTGTCAAATAAATGTCAAAAAGATTAGACGAATTTGGTCCATGACATAAAAACAGAAAATATAGAGTAATATGATTTTATTTTTAGATTCTGTCGCTTGTAATGTTAGCTAATAAGAGGTTTTCCAAAATAGATTAAGCATTCCAATACCTGGTTTAATAATTAATTAATATTAATCAAAATGCGACACCAAAGCAATGCTCCAAATTGGCATTACTTCAACCGAACCGAATAGCATTGAGTATAAATGTACGCCACGTGATGTATTACTAACTCTACGCTTACACATTGTACCTAATATATTACCAACCCCTAATTTAGAAGCTTGGAGGAGTGGCAGGCGGTCGCCTCCTTCTGCGGTGCAGTAATGCTAGCAAAGAAGGAGGCCGCACGTTCACGCGTGAGGCAATGGCCCTCGCAATTCCGATCCTGATTTCCAGCCACCGTAGGCGCGGGCTTGCGGACGGCGAGCAATGGGTAGCTCACCGTCCGATCGTCCGGTAAAAGTCCGGACCGAGCCCAAGTCGTCGACGGCGCGTAGTATTCTACGCGCGCATCAAGTAGATATCAGTAACCGTAGGGACCCAGCAGAGTCGAAGCCTACTGGGGCCATGCCAAAAAGATCCCCGAGACCCTGGAACAATGGCAAAGATGAAACAGGTGTGGGTTTTTAGTCAGTAAAAGTCTGACACTATCTCCCACCCCGCCCAAGAGCGAGGGATGTCATTAGATGATTTTATAACTAGAAGCAACTAGACGAAAAAAATACCCCTAATTTAGAAGCTCTAGGTAATAATGTTCTAACTGCGTACAACTGTACCTTATACATTTTAAAACAGGCTGTTAAAACACGCAAGCTAAGACCTGCGCTTAGTTAGTTTTAACTTAGATCGCATATATGAGGTAATTTTTCATGCTATATGTACCACAAAATATATTGTGGAAATATGAAAAATAGGGCTGTCGGATTATTCGGGTTGTGGAATCGGTCGGGGTTAGGGGTTTGCCCAAATGAGTTACCGCGACCCTCAAAGGGCAACTAAAGAAATAAAGATGGATTTTAGTCAGTAAAAGTATGACATTACTTCTCGCTCTACCCAGAGCGGATTATTTGATATTTTTACACCTCAAAAAGAAAGGTATGAAAAATAACCTCCGCTATGCAACCTAAGATAAAAAAAAAAGTTTAGCTCTTAGTCGGAAAGCACATACATTTACAGCGGGTACAAAGTTGTGGAAAAATTGCGCATTATTGAAACGTTGAGAGATGTTCTTTTAATTATCATGAATATTATCAGGGCGGAAATATAACGAAATACTTTTGTGTAGTTCAATAAGTATTAGTTTATATTCTTAGAAGCACTTTTCTTATGTTATTTATAAAATTATTGCCAACTTGGCAATAATTGGCAAGGCTTGACAACCGACCTGACTTCTCTTGAATTTACAAAACAATATTTTTTTCTTCCTAACAAAATTCGAACATGTCATCTATTATATAAAAATGAATAGCTGTTCGTTAGTCTCGCTAAGACTCAAAAACGGCTGGACTGATTTGTCTAATTTTGGTCTTTAAATATTCGTGATGGTTCAGGGAACGGTGAGAAAAAATGGAAAAAAATACCGAATATAACGCCATCTCTAATTAAAATGTCATTATAAAATGAATTATGCTGTTCTGGCAATGCCAGTAGATGGCGTTATCCTTACTACCAGGCGGTACGAAGTTCGCCGGGTAAGCTAGCCTCAAAAAGTATAATTATCTTACCAGTTTGCAAGATAATAAGGGTAATAGCAAAAATGCGATCTCCTTCGATATCACAATATAAACTAAGTATGTTTCTAGCATAGAGATAGAAGATTAGTACATTAAAATTTCCAAAGCGTAGCACAAGAAGCTGGGATTTCAAAGAAAGAGTGCTATAAGAGCTATGTCCAGCTGTGGGCAAAGTCAGATGACATGAAGTTTCCAGTAAGAATATTTCTGTAATAATTGTATGTGGCTACGGGGTTTAAATCCAAGTAAAATTAAAACGTATTTATTGAAGTAACATTTTATTACTGAGAACGTCACGGTCAGATAGAAAAGAGCATCCACAAAGGCCAATCCTTTATCAATTTCCGGTATTTAATCAGGAATGAAAGTGGAAAACCTTAATACGGCGTTTCACTATTTAAATGGTATTGCTGTCAATGATTTTATTTTGTACAAAATGGTTAGTCTATATTTTCTCTTGCAGACTCTCCAAACCAATTAACAATGAAATATGAGTTCGACGAACACTCATTTATCAATATTGAGTTCTTTCTTTTTTACCGTAAAACCAACCAAAGTAAGCATATACAACAGTGTGTATTTATTTTTCATTAGCCTATACTTTCCAACTGCTGGACAGAGGCCTCCCCCAACTTCTTCCAGGTATTCTTTTCTCGAGTCACCTTGAACCAGCCCTTGCGGTAGGTGTCTAGTTCATCTCGCCACCTCTTCCAAGGGCGAACTCGGCGGCGTCGTCCATCTTCAGGTACACACTTTATGGAGACTCTTGTCCAACAGTCAGTGAATTTCGAAGTCAATGGGTGAATTTCTTATTTCCTTGTAAGATAATACCTCGTTTAAAATCAGGTCAAAGTCAAACTTTGTTATAGCTGAAAACAATACATTTATGGATGTTATGTGAATACCTACGTAGTTCTCTGTGTCCTATCAATTGAACTATGCTAAAATTAAATACAAAACATTTAATAAATTTAAGATATGTCACATATTAATAGCTTTTTGAGGTTAGAATTCATCAAATGACTTTTTCCTCTCTAGGGTGAATCGAAAGGGTGTGTCAGACTTTTACTGATTAGAGAACCCTTTGCGTTGTAGAAGCAACGACCACTCTTTAAAATATTCCCAATTCGCAGCTGTCGGACAGGTCGCACGCGCGAGAGAACGTCCCACACACCCCAGCCACCGGGATCCCGATCCCGATTTTCAGCCACCGTAGGCGCTGGCATGCGGACGGCAAGCAATGGATAGCTCGCCGTCCGACCGTCCGGTAACCGTCTGGACCGAGCCCAAGTTATCGACGGCGCGTAGTATTCCACGCGCGCCGGGGATGTCAGCAAAACCATAGGGGCCCAGCAGGGTCGAAGCCTACTGGGGCCATGGGTGATGCGAAAGAGAACCCCGAGGCCCTGGAACGAAGGCAAAGAAGGAACAGGAGTGGGTTTTTAGTCAGTAAAAGTCTGACACTATCTCACGCCCCACCCAAGAGCGGGGAATGTCATTAGATGATTCACCCACCGAAAAAAAAAACTGTCTGACAGGTACTCCTTTACTGTGGTACATTCATTCAAATTAGAAGTTAGGCATTCAAAGGATAAGTTAGTTCTGATCTTACAACTTGAAATATATGTATGTATGCTAGAATTCGCTTGAACAGTATATCAATAGTCCGATATACGATACTGTAGGTACACGGCTAATGCATTAGTTCGCTCTACGAAGCCTTACTAATATATGTGTTAGGTGTTTATATGTACGACAAGTAACCCGTAATAGGATTATTTCTAAAGAGAAATGAAGGTCGTGTGTTTTAATTAGCGTATTTTTCAAACGCGTTTTGGTCATTTTGTCACAAAACTGGAGAGGAGACTAAGATGTTATGATAAATAGCTAATTTTGACAGCTCTGTCTCCAAGTGTTCAAATAACTGTTGTATATTATGTCTATTTACCTGTCTTCAGTGAGGTATATATATATCTACATATAAAACAAAACATATTCAAGTTTCTGTTATACATACAGAAAGAATTTTTTTTGCAAATTCTTTCTTTTTAGGTGGTTTGTAGTAAACAATGCGCTAATCTATCTTAAGGGGTGACTAGATGGTTGCAAACCAACGTCCCAACCAAGGTGACCTTGCTAGATTGAATCCGTGTAGACAGCAGTTATCGACACGAAAAGAAGAAAGCAGTTAAAAACCATGACCTTCAACGCACTTGGTTGGGAGGTGCGTTTCCTAACCACCGAACGTGGTGGCGCGTGGTTTACATTCATTTAGCCGCATCACAAACCAAACACATAAACCAAGGTCACCTTGGTTGGAACGCTAGTTGGCAACCGTCTGGTCAACCCTTAAATGTAAGTGGCCCGAAGCAACATTTGAGTTTTGAAATATCGTTTTGCAGCTTTGCTGCCTGCCGGAGATGTCTCGGGCATCGAGCGGACGGCGAGCCACAGGTAGCTCGCCATCAGGCCGGTCGACACAAGTTGTGTTCCACGCGCGCCTCAAAGATAAATATGTCAACTAAATTGATGGGGCCAGTTAGGACTAACGCCTGTTAGGGCTACGGATTAGTTGAAAGAGTTACCATAGCTCTCTCGAAAAGGGAATCTAAAGGTTGATGTTTAGGGCTGTAGGATCAATTGAAAAAGTCATCTGGCCCTGGAATGTTTAGGGCGACTAAAAGAACACGGGCGAGTTTTAGTCTGCAAAACTCTGATGCTCATTTATACTCCACCTAGAGTGAGAGACATTATTTAATGATTTTTGGTGTTTTGCCTCATCAGGGACAAAACTAATGTATTTAGTACAAACAAAACAATAAACATATACTATCATAAATATATACATACACATAGTAGAATAAATATCACAAAAATACGTACTGAACATATATATATAATATAAGTACGTACTTAAAAATAAATCTACTTCATCTATAATGATTACCAATCAGAGGTATAAATGATAGTTATGAATAAGCATCTATGATGAACGATGAAAACGGTTCTAACGGAACCCTATTACTAATAATAGGGTTTCGTTAGCGCCTTTTGAGTACGGAACCCTGAAAAGGTACCCAAACATCTCATAAATTCTCATCATCTTTATTTACATCTTATTTATTCATTCATAAATATTAAACGCTTGCTTTGAGTAAATATGCGAATAAGAAGTAAAAATAAGTACCTCCATGTCCTTCGGAAGGTCCAGCGTGATAAACGAGGTGTTTTATGATAAGATACATAAATTTGGGACACGTAAAAGAAATGTAGCATAAGGGAGGATTATTCATACATTGGAATAGTAGGTATTGTTAAAGACCATTCTTTTAATGGTGTAAGTCTAGCTTCTGAAACAAAAATATACGCGGTGTCCTCATTTTCCGTCTGATGCAGGTTATCACTAGACTCAGTTCTTTCGGGAAGATCCTGTTTCGGATTCAGTGGGAAGAAACCACTAACCATTGTGCGGATCACTCGGAGGGCACAGTGGACCACATGGTGGAAAGGGGTCTTCGGAAGGAGATAAGAGATAGGAGAGGTATTAATGGCAGCCACTCTCATGTCAGGCCTTTGTCTAGGCTATGGTACGGAGGGAGAAAGACTTATACAAAACTACAAAAACTATTTATACTATACAATATAGGCTATTAAAAACTATAATTTTGCAGAAAGAGATGACTGCGTTTCTATGCCTTACTATGCGAGCAAAAGAAGTGGCAGAAAGCGTGAGGATAAGACCATCCTTATGGCTCGGTCCCCACTGGAGCACACGGGCCTACATATGACGAGCAATGGGTAACTCGCCTTTTGATAAAGACCAGACCCTGGTCGACGGTACGTCATTTCCTTGCGCAGAAAGAGATATCATCCAAATTGACGAGACCTGGCAGGGCAGGGAATACGGTAACTGGGCACGTGGGTTTTAGTCAGTAAATTTTATTTGGGAGTGATTTGATGAGTTCCTACCCAAAAAATATGCTTTTCAAAAAAATATTGCATAATGAATGTGGAAAATGCGAAAAATTTGGATTAATCGAGGACGAACATCATATTCTGGTGGAGTGTGAGCGGGGTGAACGCCTCAGGATAAATCTGTTTAGCACTCTAATTATGTTTGAAATCGGTATTTGTAACAGTGTCTTAGCTAAGCCTACGACAGGTGAGGCAAGAGATATACAATATATTATGACAATCATTTAAAGTAACTTAAAATTCAAAATTTGGCTATGATGGTGCGACGTAGTCAATATATTATTGTGACAAAGCTCCTTAATAAAGATTAACAAAAAAAAAATGTGAAAAATTGCCAAACTCCCGTTAGGTGCTCTGAGACATTCTACTTGAGTAAATTTTCACATCACTTGACTTGCGTTTTATTTGTGACGTGTCAATTATTCCTTGACTGTTATAAGTTTCACAGAAATGAAAATGCCAGAGAGAGGGTAGTGTTTGTAAATGTCAATTTTATAGGTCAGACAATGTTTCGGTGTGTGTATAGGTACTTGTTTAGAGTAGCAGCAATGAATGAGGTAATAGAGTCCCAAGTTACCACTTGGGACAGGTTTAGGTCATACGTTCTACTGTGGCAAAATTAATAGCTTTTTTACTACACCTCTTTTATTTTCTGGTTGATTTTGGAGCGGCGTTCAGTTTGTTGTGTGTAGATTCTGGCTTTCTGAGGTTCCAGAAAACCTGAACAGCAGAGTGTGAGAGGGTGAGTTGTTTATTGAAAAATAGCTCCGATATACATAGATCTGATTTCAATTTTAACATTGATCAACCGCCTAACAGATGTTCAACTCAAATGTATGTATACATCCAGTCTGATTACGTTATGTATAAGTTTCTAGAATGACAATCACGTACCGGAAAATACAGCGTTGGAAAGCCTTCCATAAGGTAGACCGATGACTTGATGAGGGTCAAGGGAATCTAAATGAATGAGATATGCACAGGCTGGTCGTTATTGTGGCATCACTTGTGGGAGGCATATGTCCACCGACAATAATAATGTATTTTTTTATAGGGTATACATCTAATGACTTCTCCCGCTTTAGGGTTGAGCAGGAGAGCGTGTCAGACTTTTACTGACTAAAACTACACCTCGTTCTAGGACCACGGGTAATCTTTTCAGTAGTCGACCCATAGCCCTAGTAGGTTTCAGCCCTGCTGGACCACTACGGTTTTGCTGACATCTCTTTGAGGCACGCATGTAATACTATGCTCCGACGACTCGGACGGTTACCGTACGGCCGGCGGTGAGCTATCCATTGTTCACTGTCCGTAAGCCCGCGCTTACGGTGGCTGGTAGTTGGGGTCGGGGTTTCGGAGACTGGGGCGTAAAGATGTCCGTTCCCATACGCGTGCGACCATGTCCTTTATTAGCATTACTGCTTCGCAAAAGGAGGTAACCGCTGCCAATTCCCCTTCGCTCCAGACCATGGCCTGGGCCCGGCGCGAGAGGTCACTGCCGCTGATCGCCACCACGAGGACACGACGGTGGTAGACCCAAGCAGGGTACACCTGCACAGTATGTTCCACCGCGCGGTCTAAACAATGGTGACACCTGGGCGTTTGTTCCGCCTGAATCAGGTGCAGAAATCTCCTGAACTTACCACCGTGTCCGGTGAGGACATGCGTCATGCGGATGGTGAGGACACCATGACGCCTCTCCAGTCAATCCACAAAGAAGGGACTTACCGGCTGTAATGATGATGATGATACTGTCTGATTTTTAATATTAGGCTAACCTAGGGCGGTTTTAACGTTTGGCTCGCGTAATCGCGTTTAGCCGCTGTCACTAGTGTCACTTGTATAAACACAGCAAAAGAAAAATACAGACAAGTGACACTAGTGACACAGCGCTTTACCTAATAAATAGGTTAATCTATTGAAAAGCTACTGATTGAAAGCCTCGGAATTGTACTAGTAAATATATAGGCGGTAAACTCGCAATTTGGCAAACGCGGTTTCAAGTACTAATCGAACTAATTGTAACTCAGCCATCGGTGATTCTGTACATACCAACGTACATTTTGAACTGTTATTTGGTACAGTGAAGTACGGTATTAATCAGGTAGGAACAGGTAGATGTATGTCACGCATTAATTGACGATCAAGTTTCTCTAATTATTTAGGGCTGTGGAATTGTTCCAGCCCTGAATGTATAATGATGTACTAAAGGAAAGTACTGATTTCATTATTTATAATTTTTTTGATGTTTGTACGCACAGGGAAAGAGTAAGAAATAAAAATCACACTAAAAGGCGAAAGTTTGTGAGAGTGTATGTTTGTTACTTATTCACGCTTAAATGGCTGAACGAATTTGTGTGAAATTTGGTACACGGGTAGACAATGCCTTGGAATAGCACACAGGATATCTTTTATCCCAGCCCCCTTAGCCAAGTTACAACCGTTTCGTTTCAATTCTCTTTTCGTTGATCACCTCGAGTCGGCCACGCCTCCTATTCCTTTGTTCTGACCACGTGACTGATCGTTGCGATGACGTCAAACAAAGGAATTGGAGGCGTGGTCACCTCGAGGCGGTCGAAAAAAAGAGAATAGAAACGAAACAGTTGTAACTTGGCTAGGGGGGGCAGGAGTATATTACCTTGGGACAATTTTCTAATTTCAAGCAGCTGAAGCCACTGGCAATAGCTTGTAGATTACAAAAATACAAAAAACAGAATAAAATAAATATTACAGATAAACATTTTTATTTGTGAGATATCCATACCACAAATGTGTTTTTTGCCGTTTTTTGCTACGGATTGTACGGAACCCTTCGTGCGCGAGTCCGACTCGCACTTGGCCAGTTTTTTAGTACTGTATTTGTTGTTATAGTGGCAACTGAAATACATCATCTGTGAATATTTAAACTGTCTAACTATCACGGTTCAAGATACAGCCTGATGACAGGCAGATGGACAGCGGAATCTTAGAAATAGAGTACCATGTTACCCTTCGGGTACGGAACCACAATATATACTTATGTAACTGTATACCTAATACTGTGTTGTTTAAATTATTGATTATGTAAATTCTTTCACTGATTGTAAGCTAGGCTATGTCCAAAGTTTCCCAGATGCCCCGAAGTTCTCTTTATTATAACGATATGATGTTTATCATAGTATTTATTAGTTTATAATTTTAGGATTTATAATGTATTTTAAATATACTTCAATCTACTTGAAATATCTATTATTTATGTATTGTGCACACCTACCACCACACCACCCACAAAATAGTGTTGCATTATTTAACCCAAAGGTTGACTGATAGAAAATCCCCACTACTGCCCCCCTAGCCAAGTTACATCCGTTTCGTTTCGATTCTCTTTCCGTTGATCGCCTCGAGTCGGCCACGCCTCCTATTTCTTTGTTCTGAACACGTGACTGAGCGTTGAGATGACGTCAGAACAAAGGAATCGGAGGCGTGGCCGACTCGAAGCGATCAACGAAAAGAGAATCGAAACGAAACGGTTGTAATTTGGCTAGAGGGGCTGTACATAAACTTTAAATAAATAAATAAAAATTCACGGTTCTTATCGGGTTTCACAAGAGAAGTAGCAAGTGAACGATAGTAACAAATATAACACTTTAAACGACGTGAAAATAACACTCCAACAATAGTTAATTAAATCTCTTAATTAATCCCACATAGACACATTATAATGTGCTCAAGGATTAGGTTTCATAAGATTAAAGACATTGTAATTTAAACTCGTTGTTACAATACAAATCCTTACACTTGGTGTGATACCTTCAACGTGTCTTAACGAATTAAGAGAATGTTATATATATACGAAGCATTATATTAATTTTCACAGGTTTATTGATTTGTTTGAAGGTTATAATTTAAGATTAGCGAAACCTTTATTACCGCAGAACGAATGGCCGTTGGGGTTGAAGACGTAGCGTTGAAAGGCCTCCTACAAGTTGGACCGATGACTTGGTAACGGTTGCGGGAGTCCGATGGATGCGAGACGCATAGGACCCTTCATTGTGGCGACACTTGGGGAGGCCTATGTCCTACAGTGACGTTTTTGAGCTGAAATATTGATGATGGTGATGATGTACTTTATGAATATTTTAGTCTTCGTTTCATTCTAATAGTGTTAACACACACACGAACTTGGTACGACGGATTTGGACATAGGCTTCTGTCCAGCAGTGGACGTCTTTCGGCTGAAATGATGATGATGATGATGATGATGATGATGAAACCCTTATTTAGTGTATTGTCATACAATCGGAATTTTTATTTAATTTAAACAGAATGAACGAAGCCAATTTAGATTATTTGAATACTATAAAAATATACAAGATAGAACAATAAAATACAGATCTAAAAGCACATAAAACCATTGAGGTTCCTTTTCCACTCGCCTATCAACATCGAGCATGGTTTAAAAGCTTGTTGCTTCATCTGACGCAATCCAATGCTATGTTTGATGAAGAGGCAATGCAAAAAAAGAGAGAACCCTCGAACCCAGAGAGCCTGAAAACTCTGTTGGCATTCGGTAATTCCGTGATTTACTTGAATATTTTACAAAACTTGTTTCAGGAAATACGTGTTTTTTAAAACCCTTAAAAGTTTTTCAGTAAATATTTTCGTCATTCAGAATCTCGATTAAATGTTTCAATTGATGTACTTTTTTATATTTATAATATTTGAGTGCATTATGGAGGGCCAAAGTTCACGTAAAATATCCAATTTTCAGAGGTCTTTATTACATTAGTTTTACATAAATTTATATTTTGATTTCCATAGAAGCCTTAGATAATATCTACAAGATTGCTGTGTATCCAAAATATATAGAGAAAGATGTGTGATAACATCATATTCACGCAAGAGCGGTTCTATGAAAACGCACCTCGAAAAGGACGCTTTTAAACATATATTTTGACCATATCATCGAGTTCATATCATGGAGTTTCTTGCATATTCTTCTCCATACAGATTTACGCTTTGAAATATCATCATTTTTTGGACTGACTGACATCTTGACATTTCAAAAGTGCCTGTAAATGGTTTATTTGAAATAAATTGCTTTGAATCTATCGTTTTCTATTCTTCTGCTACAATTTACTAAGCAAAATGAACATTAAAAAAAAAGTTTTTGTCACAGAAATCCAACTCCAAATTCAATTATTTAGACCGATGACCTATTCAGGGTGCTGTATACGACAAGCAGAGGCGATAACCTATTTAGTTTGCTGTATACGACAAGCAGAGGGCCGTCGGTCGCTGTGCTGACACTTATATTGGAGGCGTATGTCCACCTATTATAATAGAAAAGACTATTTCGATTAAAATGATGATGACGAATGACGATAAGACACTTTATTATTTCTTTATTCACACACAAACATTTATAATTATGGCGATAAGTCCCCTCTTTGAGGAGTGGCTGGAAAGGCAACACGGCGTCCTTACCTTCCGCATGACGCAGGTCCTCACCGGACATGGTAAGTTCGGGAGGTTCCTGCACCGGATTCGTGCGGAAGAAACGCCCGGATGCCACCATTGTGCGGACCGCCCGGAGGACACGGTGGAGCACACGGTAGAGGTGTGCCCCGCTTGGGCAGAGCAACGCTGTGTCCTCGTGGGGGCGATTGGCGGCGGCGATCTCTCGCGCCGGGCCTTGGTACAGGCCATGGTCCGGAGTGAGGAGGAGTGGCAGGCGGTCGCCTCCTTCTGCGAAGCAGTAATGCTAGCAAAGGAGGCGGCCGATCGCGTGAGGCAACGGTCCTCACGCCCCAATCGCCGCCGGGATTCCGATCCCGATTTCCGGCCATCGTAGGCGCAGGCTTGCGGACGGCGAGCAATGGGTGGCTCGCCGTCCGACCGTCCGGTAACCGTCCAGACCGAGCCCAAGTCGTCGACGGCGCGTGCTGTTCCACGCGTGCCTCAAGGAGATGTCAGCAACTGTAGGGGCCGAGCAGAGTCGAAGCCTACTGGGGCCAAGGGTCTGATTCTGAAAGGAAGACTCGGCCCTGGTACGAAAGGCAACGAAGGAACAGGAGTGGGTTTTTAGTCAGTAAAAGTCTGACACTATCTCCCGCCCCGCCCAAGGGCGGGGGATGTCATAAGATGATTTTCCCACCGAAAAAAAAAAAAAAAAAACACAAACATTTAAAAATGAAAATAATATAATGTTATAATTTTTAAAATAATACAAAAGCACAAACATGCTGTTAAAAAATCTTATAGCAAACCTGAATCAAAAGAGTTGGGTGAATAATGTAGACACAATAGTATGTAGTATAAATAGATGATTAGGGAACTTAATTTTTTTTTGGTTTTTAAAAAAAAAAAAAAACAAAATACATTTTATTCAAAATTTTAACCTATTATTAATTTAAGTGTAGGCTGGATTTACGATATTTGCAAAATATTTTCCAGTAAACGTTCTCTTTTTATGGACCAAACACACGCCTTCAAGATTACGGTAGAACTGAGTTGATTGATTGATACGCTCCCAAACCAAGTTATGAACGAACTCCAACCTACATGCTTCGTGGAACTGAGTGCGGTAAAACGTCAATCATTTGAGTGAAGCGCGTTCTAGAGCTAACGGCTAGCCAATAAATACAATCTATTCCACGGAACTACCTACTCTGGCTATAAATTTTGTTGTACTTAAAAAAAGTAGTATTTTTTTTCTTCTTTAATTTAAATTTGGAACGAGGCTAAAGGAGAAATATGTATTAATTTTTTGTTCAGATTTTCTATGACATGTACAAAATTATTCTAAGAATAAGAATATTACATTCGTTTTTATGAAGTTATGATTTTCTTTATTTGTAACAGAATTTATGGCCACCACAGGTATATTATATTATAGGCCTTGGGTTGGTATATACTTACATTGTATATTTAAAACATTACGCTCGTAATGTCTTTAAAGAAAAATACATAAACGGACCTCTACCTTCGTTCTAAAAATAATTTCATTACGTACGTAAGTACGTTATAATTACGACGGCCCGTGGTTTCTTTCTCTAAATATTAGATTACACAGCTTTTCGGTTACATTTCGTTTACGAATCAAGGTGAAAGACGTGGAAACAAGCGTAAAAACGGAGTCCTTCCTCGCCATTTATTTCTACGCTTGCTCCCACGCCTTTTAACGAATTACGACAAATAAGATGTTTTTACATTTTATTTTTTCATAACATTTATTACGTGCGTAACAGTGTTTTATCTTAACGTTCTGGAAACGAAAAGATGACTCTTACGTATTTGCGTTATTATACTTTCGACTCGTTTTCATAAATGTAATAAGTATTTGACAACATTTCTTTAGAATAATGAACAAAATAATGTCGACGAAGAAAATGAAAAATGTGGCACACGCTTGAAGATACAATGTTGATGTGAGATAAAGTTTAATGTGAAACCATGAAGCGTTGGCTTTTATTTTTGTAGCCGACAGAATATTCAGCTTGTCTTGACGACTCGTCCCTACTAGAGTCGGTCGTATCACTGAGCAACTGACCCGTATGTAGCTAAAATCAAACAGCAGTTTATCTCGTCGACAACTCTGAACACTAGTTGTATTTATGGACCCAAAGTATCTTGTTTTATGGATGACAATTATTTCGGGACACTCCTGGAACTCATGTATTTGCCGTTCGTTTTATTAATATTTCAAGTTCCGATTTAAGTACCCGCAGATTGTAATATCTATTCACAGTATTTTTATCCATGACTCAACTATAAAAACGTACGATAAGCGAGAAAGTAGGCATCAATAATACGATTGGAGATATTCCTGGTATCCGAGATTTCTCAAAAGAATCGTTCCAATGCAGATGGAGGCTACCGATGGAAGCGATAAGCAACGCATTCCAAATGAAGCTGTTCGTATGCCTTCGGATGCGTTCGGATCCATTTCGGCTTCCCAGGTTGAAACGTACGCAGAAAATGTCGACGAAAGTGTGAATGCTTACACAAGACTTTGTGAGGAATACGTTTTAGATTCTAAAGGGTCCTTTTGTTCTGAAGTACCCTCGGCCGGTTGGGTGCGTGTGTCAACTTGTTTAGAAGGATTTACGGAATAAATTCGATTATGGTGTCGAGCGTTTATTGATGTGTTGATCTGAGGGTGTTTGTTTCGTCTGTTATTTACTTTCTTGTGCCAATGTGTTTAGGTTTACAAAATATATGTAAATGTGCGTCATAATTTCACACCTACCCACATACCTCTTTTACTAAGTATTTACATATTTTATTATGAAATTGATATTTTATCAAACAGATTACTAGAGAGAGGAATTATAAATTTAACATTTTATACACATGTTTTATTTGTTTCGAAGTTAGTCATTCATTTGTCTCTGAGTTTTGGCTTTCCTGTAGATAATATTGTAATATGTTTTTTCACCAAATGAATTTTAACGTGGACCTATTATTTTATCCACACGTTTGCTTAAATAAATAAATAAAACAGTCAGTTAAATTATTTTATGCTACTTTAATTATTGAAAGTATGATGTGATATGCGGCGCGATAAGCCAAGTTAATTGCATGCACGGGGCTGCATGTTTTGCTCTGCTTTTCACTGTACGATGACTAAATTATAAGTCAACAGATTATACAGTGTAACCTTAATATAACTAACCTCAATATAACTATATTCTCTATTCAATAAATTCTTCGAAATCTTCTAGAGCTAATGCGAAATATATCTTTCGAAAACATTTGTTTAAATATTGAATCTATATCTTTTTTATTTAAATGAGATTAGAAAGAAAGAAAGAAAAAAAGCGATTATAGCGTTATTTATGCGAAATGACGCAATCTTAAAACTAGCTAACAAACATAAACGATAGGGAAGATATGCGTCACATCCACGCAAAACGGCTAAACGCTCAGCATAAAGCTGCGGCCTCACGCATAATGCGATGCGCTCACAGCGCTGGTGGAGAGTTTTCATCTATTGCAGAATATTAATATAAAGCATTTACCTTTATTTTAACAAATTTTGTCAACTTACAACCTTTATTAACGATCCCATCAATTATTCACACTCAACTCCACAATAATTCATGCTTCGACAGCTACAGACGCGTAAAATTTTTCGTTACAGTTAATATATGATACAACTTTTATTTTTACCTTGTTAATATGAATTGTAGTGTAAGTGTAGCTTAACATGTATAATATGTTATAACAAACTTCATTGTAAGAAATTACTTCATAATAATATAATATATCAAGATCAGTATTAGTATCTAATTTATTTTTTCGGCCCGTAGGATTCATCCTAAGCTGAATCGAGAACTTCTTGAATAATAATTGAATTGAATTCAGCCGAATAACACAATTGATGATACTGAGATATTTCTGGTAGGATTTGATAAAAATGAGATCATTACAACAATCCAGTTAAAATTTTACTCACTAAGGTTACCCATTTGCATTAATTTGAAGGCTACAAAAATGAATGTATATTTGTTTTAGTTGCTTTATTTTAGGTTGCATTATGAAATGATTACTTGAATTTTGATCCCCAGGGGAATAAATGCAGTTGTAGTTTAAATATGTTTGGCATCTATTAGCAATTAACTGAACCAATTAAACATAATATACCTACTGATCATTAGTTGTTGAGCTCACTTCGCAAGAACTCACTAAGCGGTTTTCATCCGCGGCTGCCGCGGTTTCGGGCCCGCAGCTTCTGTAGAATGCAGATATACTTGTATACGTAAAAAATTAGAGAACATTTCACGACGAGTTTTACGCCCGCGGTGTGTGTGGTTATTCGCAGCTCCCGCTAGTAGAACCTCGCGAGCCGCAGGTCGCCTGCAGCCTCGGCGGTTTGCGCCCGCACACTCTGCTGTCGGTTGGCGAGTGACAGGGCACCGATCATTTCACCGCCCATCTTGTAAACGTATGTCTTGCGATAATCGCACGCTGCCTCGGCGGTTTGCGCCCGCACACTCTGCGGTCGGTTGGCGGGCGATAATCGTCGGTTGATAATAGCCCGCCAGGTTTGCGGGCGAAAATCATTACCGCGGCGGCTGCGTAACCGCGTAAATCTGCGGTCTCGTGAGATCTGAAATAAAATGGCTGTTTCCACTACCGCAGCGGGCGCGGGTGAAAACTGCTCCGTGAATTCTTAGCCTTAGTCGTAATTGTCTTCATATATACAGTATTTAAAAGTTAATTGATGAAACTGCAAAATGTGTTCGTTCAGTCCATCCAAAGGCCTAAAAATTGCCCAGTGCGATATTACTACCCATTGTACTATTGCTAATATAAATTTTTATCCTGTTTTTAAGTAAGGAATATAATTCCTAAGGGCAACTGAAGAATACAGGTATTAGTCAGTAAAAATCAGATACTCCCTTGCGCTCCACCGTAGAGCAAGAGAAGACATAGGATGATTTCCCAGCTCAGAGGAATATAATAAACAAATTTGGGAAAAATCATAATTTTCAGTAATTATTTTAACTATTTGTTTCTAAGTATAAAATAGTATAGTTTTTTTAATTTTATAGGAATAGTAATTAACTGACATTCTATAGTTTATGATCAATTCTATTGGGAAAAGGTAGGATATGAGGTATTTTTCTATCTATTTGGGTATGGTTTCCGCACTTAGTCCTAAGTGGACCATTGTACGTGGGCCATGGCATATAGGACATAAGGTATAATTTACTGCCTACGCGTGACAAGGGAGGGGTTGTATACTCCGTAATCTATTGTTTTATTGCTTTTCGACACTGTTATGCTGTTACACGTCTGCGAACTTCCGCAGACCACCTCATTTTAGCAATTCTTTGCTTCTAGTCTACATTTTTACTAAATTTGAAACCAACTATTTAATGATACCAAATCTCAGGTACCACGTTGGATCCCTAAAAATACAAGTGCGAGTCGGACTCGCACACTGAGGGTTCTTGAATTTACTAATGAAAACAGTTCAATTCCCGAATTGAGTTACGAAGATTTATCCAAATAACAAAAAAAAAAAATTGTGACGTAACTACAAATTTACAGTTTTCAGATTTTTTCCCATACTTGTGCTATAAGACCTTGCCTAATGCCAAATTTCAGGATTCTAGGTTAAGAGGAAGTACCCTATGAATTTTGATTCCCTTGAGAGTGTCGAAATATCCGTTTTTGGCGACATAAACGGCGCTATCTTTTTTTTTCGTTAACTTGGAATTTTGATTTTTTCACAGCTTCAAAGGACCGTCAAATTGAGTATATGGTTTTAATTTCAACTCGATACCCTCACGCGTTCACGAGATAATGAGTCTTGACAGACGGACAGACGGACAACAAAGTGATCCTACAAGGGTTCCGTTTTTTCCTTTAGAGGTACGGAACCCTAAAAAGTGACTTGATATTATATTCTGCTAAAGGTGGATCTACGCCGGAGGAGCCGAGCACGAGTAGAGGTCGAGCGGAACACGAGCCGAGCTCAATTTTTGAAGTGTCGCTCGTGCTCTGCTCCTCTAGCGAAACCTACCTTTTGACTTTTAGGTTACAGTAAGGTATTTTAATATATTAATTTATAAAAGTTTCAAAGTAGGAATACAAAAAATGAGTTAGCCGACATCATTTTTGAAACCAAAACATTTTGATCCTTTTCAAACTCTGTATATTTTATATTTCAGACGTCAACGGCTCTGATCCTTCTCCTCCACTTATCTCTCCACACAGTCGACGAAGGGCACGCTATAAATCCAAGTAAGTATAAAAGTACTCTTACTTTGTTAGCTTATTATCATTTTGTTTACTGCGACCGTAATTTGTAACTTTTGTGGCACAATAAAGGGGATTTTCGCTTCTTTGAATGTCATAAACCTTAATCTCGCGGCCTTCAAATTGTCCGTCCATTGGCGCGGGATTAAGTTTTTTCTTTCATATCGTTATTAGTTTCGAATAAGCCTAGAAAAGCTGGTGTTGTCGTTAAATTTAAATGTTAAGGTCAAAAGGTTAGTTTAAAACTAAACGTTAGATTCTATTTGTAACTAACAAAGTTGTAAATTTTCCTAATAGTAAAAATAAGTTCATTTTTTTTTACAAATACACGTAAAATAAGTTTGGGCACGCCACAATTATGGCGGTAAGTCCCCTCTTTGAGGAGTGGCTAGAAAGACGACATGGCGTTCTTACCTACCGCATGGCGCAGGTCCTCTTCGCACTCCGGACATGGTAAGTTCGGGAGGTTCCTCCGAATTCATGCGGAAGAAACGCCTGGGTGCCGCCATTGTGTGGACCGTCCGGAGGACACGGTGGAGCATACGGTAGAGGTGTGCCCCGCCTGGGCAGAGCACCGCCGTGTCCTCGTGGGGGCGATCGGTGGCAGTGACATCTCGCGCCGGGCATTGGTACAGGCCATGGTCAGCCAGGAGTGGCAGGCGGTTGCATCCTTCTGCGAAGCAGTAATGCTAGCAAAGGAGGCGGTTGAACGCATGAGGAAACGGTCCTCACGCCCTAATCGCCGCCGGGATTCCGATCCCGATTTCTGGTCAACGTAGGCGAGGGCTTGCGGACGGCGAGTAATGGGTGACTCGCCGTCCGACCGTCCGGTAACAGTCCGGACCGAGACCAAGTCGTCGACAGCGCGTATTGTTCCACGCACGCCTCAGGGAGATGTCAGCGAATCGTAGGGGCTCAGCAGGGTCGAAGACTACTGGGGCCACGGGTAGTGTGAAAGCGAAGCTCGGGGCCCCGGGGTAAAGACAAAGAAGGAACAGGAGTGGGTTTTTAGTCAGTAAAAGTCTGACACTATCGAGATTAAGAGATAAGAGGGAGCTAGAGGAGATGAGAGGGATTTGTCATTGGATGATTATCCCACCTTAAAAAAAAGTCCTCACTTACACTTACGTCAGAAGTATCGTGTTTGAGATCATTTAAATGGGCTCAATTAATAGGTAGGTTGACTAGGCGGAAAATAGGAATGAAATCTGGATCTGACTAAGCAAAAATAAAATAGATGAAAATAAAATGGTGAGATATTCTAAGTTACTTTCACTTGTTCAATCGATATGATATTTTAATATAGACTGTAATACCATTGAAGTGAGTGTCGGGTTTCTATTACTGATAGAGACCTATATAAAGCATTTGAAACTAAAATTGAAATTATCAGCATTAGATTACGCTTTATAGCCTAGACCAATAGAATATGACTAAGTAAGATTCAACCAAAAAAGTCGAAGAATTTTTAGTTTTCACACGAAAATGCTATCTAGTAAAAATGGTTACTTGCCATTTTATAATTTTGGACTGAATAAGGCGTGAACCAAGAAGGTTGGCACGCAACCAGTAAAATTGTTTATTTCTAAGATCTTTGATGACACAAGACGGCCCCATCCGATGTTTTCACATCAGATGGGGCCTCAGTTTTAACAAAAGCTTAGATACTCTTTAAAAGAGCAACAACAATGTCCTATAGTATTCTATAGCCATGAATGTTACAAATTGAATATATTTGTAATATTCTGGGCATAATATGGCATATACTATTCAGCGTTTAATATTGTATTTATTTGGAGGTTTAATACGCGTCCCGGTAGACCAAAAGCGGTAACGAACTGGATTTACGTTTATCGATTTTCTATTGAGCAGCTCTTGCTTCAGACTTTTCCCTAGGTGGAATCAATTTTATCGCAAATCTAGCTATACAAAAGTAAGAACATAGTTCCGGAATTGGTTGATTTTATTTTTTTGGTGTTATACAAATAACAGAAAATGTAACAGAAGCCATATCAGTTATTGAAGTTAACATCGAAGAACATAATCTTAGTGAAACATCAAACATTCATTATTTCAAACTGCTCTTTCAATAAATTTTGTGATGTCAAACAAGATTTTACGATCCAATTTTGTCTGGATTATATTCTCATCAATGTGAACTCTTTTATTGCTGACATAAAAGTCTCGGAGGAATCTTTCAATACGATGTATCGCAAATATGACAGGAACTAGAGAATTCTGTTTCATTGTTGGGTAAGAAATATATTATTTTTTTTAATATTAGGAGAAATTTAAGAATCATCGTAACAGTTGGCTATTTAAAGGGATAATGTAGAATTAAACTAATTATTATACTTTTTCTAGCTAAAAAAAATGCAATGAGTTCCAGGTCAATAATCTCCTAAAAAAACTGTTTCGCTTTGATTCGAGATGAAATAAAAATTCTAATGGATATGATAATTTTATGAATTTCCATTTCATTCCTGAACTATACAAATGAAATTTAGTTAATATGCAAATCAAATAAACAGGCACAAATTGCTGCATCCAAAATACACTCCATACAATTTAACCGGATCATTGAATAAAAGGTTTAGCGGCGATCAACAATTAACTGTATTTATTGACGAATTGAATCTAAACATAGCGTGTTCATGTTTCTTAAAACATATACACATTACACAATTTTATTAGATGACCACATGGATGAGTAACAATATTTTTCTAATAATATACAACAAAAATAAGGCCTGGATTCAAAATTTCTTAAGTTATAAATTAACCAAGTTGTACTGAATAAGATTAACATTACGTTTCAGATTAAACGACTTTCAAACACAAAATGAATAACCAATTGTTTCCACCTTATATTTGTATTTGGCCAAATACCGAAATGTCAGATGATACAAAAAGGTTTGCAAACTAAAGTTATGGACGAATTCTACTTATATGAGATCTGTAACTGAAACATGTTAATTCCAGCTGTACACCGTAGTTACGAGGGGTATCTCTGTAGTCATATCACTCGTAGTTAAAGGAAAACACTCGTAAAAGCTTTATGTTAATAGCTCTTGCCCGCGGCGGGTGTATGTAAGCGCGACACAATGACAACGTCGTTCGTACTAAAATGATTACGTGCGCACGTTCATTGATTTCGGTGGATTACTCCCACGTTTGATTATTGAAATATAATTGGATTTAGTTGTGATTATTGATAATCCAAATAGGTTTATTAACGGATTACGAAACGTAATGGAGCTTAAGCTTCGACAATAATCATTTGTAACAACCGTAATAATAGCACGTCATCTAAAACACATTTCCGTTTATCGTAAGCAATAAACAAGCCTAACAACCTTTCTGTTAAAGGTGCTAAAAAAACATCGAATATAAATCTAAAGCACTGGATCATCCTGATATAGCATTCGCAATTATCATTTTCTCCCAGACTATTATGCTAGGGAAGGTGTCAGAAAAAAACGAGATGTTTCACCAAAAATTATACCACAAATAAATTCGGTGTAACGCAAGTTTATCTACAATTTTACTCAAAATAACGTCTTGAATATCTCATTTGACACTGTGGAAGATTACCGTGAACTCGTAAGTCGACGCCAGAGAATTTTTACATAAAATATTCATCATTGCTAAAGCCCCAAATCGCGTGCTATATTCGTCACCTCTTTTTTGAAGGTTTATTTGTTGTTCCCTCTGTTTCATTAAGCATTGTCGTTATAGCTTTTATTATATCGTTGAAACGTAATTATGCTGTACAATGAAGGCTTTTGTGTTTTTTGTTATTTTATTTCGAGGTGGAGAATGTCACATGTTTAGGACAATGGGTTATATTTTTACGTTATGTGTTTTTTTTTCTTCTTCAAAATCACCTTTTTGTTGGTCCCCATTGTGTGTGTATTTGTATATGTTCCCTAAATAAACTGGGTTAATGTTTTTAATATTTTACTTACCGTTATTTAAATTTACAATGCTGATTTTATCTTTAGAAGACTCTAAATATTGAACATTCTTAAATAGAATTTGCGGCAAATCTGAAGCTTCATTATAATGAATATCTTCTATGCCGTGACTTTGATGGGCGAAGTTATTGGAATGATCAAGAAAATAGATTACCTCGTAAAGCCGCCCAGACGGCAAATAAGTTCCTATTTGAGGGAAATAAGGTCATTGAACATATTCTTATCTTCGATTCAACATAAATTTCAGAAAAGCCTTCTAAAATTGAAAAAGAAGAAAAACATGTTGATGGTTCGAAAATAATGTTATTTAGTTGGAGATCAAAACAAAAATAAACATAGTATTCATAATTACATAAAGATCTTTGTTTGTAAATCAAGTTTATTTTATTTAAGGAAAAGATTAGAAAAGTTCTTTGACAAAACAAAAACAAAGACAAATAAATTATTGTAGTAAAGAAAAATACAATGATGTTAAGTATAATCCTCATATTTTCTTTGGCTTGTTTTTTAATGCCAAAATCTTATCAACAAAATCTCGTTACAAAATAATACGATAAACCAAGAAACGCAGCAAATTCTTAAATGTTTTAAACTGTATGAAAATTAATTAATAAATTCTTTCTATCCTAGGTTGCACGTGTCTCCGCTACACGTCGACGTACGGTAAGGAGCGCGGTACGTTTAGCAGCCCCGACTACCCGCGCCCTTACCCACCCCGGATCGACTGCCTCCTCTACACCTTCGTTGCGGCGCCCCACGAGATTGTCGAGGTGGTCTTCACTGACTTTGACATCTTTAAAGGACATCTTGAGTAAGTTTAAAATTTTACTTGTGTTGCTACATAGAGATGGGCTAAATAGTGAGCTGACCTATAATAATCATCATCATCATCATTTCATCCGGAGGGCGTCCACTGTTGGATAGGCCTCCCCCAAGTGTCACTAAAACTAACGGATCTGTGCGTCTCGCATCCATTGCAGGAATGCAATGGATGCGAGACGCACAGATCCGTCACCATCCCGATCTCTCACCAGGTCAACAGTCCACCTTGTGGGAGGTCTTCCAACGCTGCGTCTTCCAGTGCGCGGTTGCCACACTAGAACTTTTAGCTCCTCCAACCATCCGTTCTACAAGTAATATGCCAACTGACACTCAAGTCTGGCGATTTTTCAGACTATGTCGTTGACCTTGGTTCTCATGCAGATGTCTTTATTCCTGATGCGATCAAGGAAGGAAACTCCGAGCACAGCCCTTATCATTACGCTTTGGGTGACTTAGGCCATAACTTAAAATAATATGCCTATAATAATAGAAAAAGTTATTTAGTGACTTAATTAATCACAACGCTATTTAGCACAACTTTTCAAATATTGCATGGAAATATTTTGTTACAATATATTTAAGTGCGTTGTGACAATAACGCAACAATACTATTAAACTATTGGTTAAATCGACAAACAAAGCTTCAACAATAAACAAAAACTCCATGAAAAAGCGGTTACAGTTTGTGACGTAATATTGTAAATAAAAATTGCCGTTACAGATACAAAGTACATAACTTAATATATTTATGGGGACAGTTACGGCTTTGTTTCCGTCCATCCAATAAAAAAGGCAAATTCATACCAACAAATCAATTGCTTTAAAGACTGTAACAATCACACGTTTCTGTTGGTCAAATATTACAACTTCTATAGTGTTTTGCACACAATATTTATCTTCAATTTGCGAATAAATGACGTAGAATTTTAAAATTTTCATTTTGTGGACTTTAGATTAAAGTCCGTATTAGGGCTGGCTACTGAAACCAATTTGTGGATAGACTTGGAAAAGACCAGTACAAATTGGAATCTGGATTAGTGGTATAGATATGATGCTTGAGTTTCCCTTTATTTGGGCACACCATTTAATGACTTCTTGCAACTATACAGACATTGTAATAACGAAGAACTTTCCGAAAGTTTTGCTTTCGAAACAATACTTTCGCAAATGTATTTCTATAATAGTTATCCTCTCTAGTTATTACTTAGATAAACTTTGAGCTTACTAGTATGTCATCTACTTACGTGAAAGTAATTCATTATCTCAACTAACTCTTTAACGTGGAACGTTACGGAACTAATATACTCAACGTATGTTTTTAATTCCCAGATCTACATGAGAATGGCCTAGCTCATTAACTAAATGAAAAGGGCGCAAACGTGGAATATTACTGGCTTTAAACTTTAACTTGACAATAACCAGCCTACGAGTCCTAAGAAATGAACGTAAGGACGCATTTACATTTTCGTCACATTTGTAGCAATAAAGTTGCCAATGTAAACGTTTGAAGACAGCAGTTTGGGAGCGCAATAATGCTCATTTAAGTGTAAGGAATCCCTGAATACGCGACTTTCAAATTATACGACCGAGTTTATTATTGTTTGTGTTTTTACGTCGCCCTCTGTTGAGATAAACACTCAAAAGAAAAACTTCTTATATCTGAATTGTGGGGTAAAATAATAGTTGTTCCCGGGAGTTGGGAGTCGTATGGCGATTTTCAGCATGGGCTTACGGATGACGAGCACTGAGCAGCTCGTAGTTCATCCGTCCGCTAAGGGTCAAGCCCGAGTCGACGGCGAGTAGTGTTCGACGTGCGCCTCAAGGAAATGTGAGCAAAGCTTAAGGGTCTCAGCAGAGCCTGTGTAAGAGAAAAAGAGTCCTTGAGTTGTCAAAGGTGACCGTGGCCCTAGAATTTAAAAGAGACGCAAATGTTATTTTAGTCAGTTAAAGTCTCGCACACCTTCTCGTTCCACCCTAAAGCGAGAAAAGTGATTGGATGATTGCCTACCTCAAAAAAACTGTAACACAATATAACATGTTTCCCTCAAAGAGGACGGAAGAGGTTTAATATTAGTACCCTTTTACCAGTAACATAAAAATATAGGTACTAAAATTGACAGTAACATCGACTTTAGGATCAAAATTTTTACAAAACAATATATTCATTTTTTCATGTTGTTACATTTGTAACAGAAGAAAGCAGCAAAATTTAAGAGTTTACTTATATATTTTTTTTTAAAACACCCTTAATAAAAACATTTTTTTCATTTAAAAAATTGATTTGTATTACAAAACAGTTCACCATTAAGAGGACTACAGTACCTAAAGCGCGGTCACTCTCGGACTGCAAACAAAAGAACGAGATGCACAAAGACACAATGTTTACAAAACATGAAGAACTTTAGCAATTAATAAATGAGCAAATTACTAAACATTTATATAATTTATTATAAAATTAAAATAATATACTTACAGAATAATATGAAAAAATAATCTCAATTTTTGTCAGGTTTTAATCGCTAAAAGTAATTTTGAGAAGTATCTTCGTGATTTTTTCCTATCGTATTAAATTAACTGTATAATATTTTGACTAATTTAAAGAATAACATTATTTTTCTGATTCTGTTTATTGCAGTGGATATACTTTTGCGCATTATAAAACTCGCAATTAACTCCTGTAGTTAAGTCCCTTTTTTGAGGAGTGCCTGGAAAGACCTCACGGCGTCCTCACCTTCCACATGACGCAGGTTCTGTTCACCGAACATGGTTAGTTTGGGAAATTCCTGCAACAGATTCGTGCGGAAGCAACGCCCATTTGTCACTACTGTGTGGACCGTCCGGAGGAGACGGTGACATGGTAGAGGTGTGCCCCGCTTGAGCAAAGCACCGCCATGTTCTCATAAGAGAAATCGGCGGCAGCGATCTCTCGCCCCGTCTTATGTTATAGGCCATGGTCCGAAGCGAGGAGGAGTGGCAGGCGGTCGCCTCCTTCTGCGAAGCAGTAATGTTAGCAAATGGCAGCACGTGCACGCGCGAGGGCGCGGTCCTCATCGCCCCATTCGTCGGGATCCCGATCCCGATTACCGGCCACCGTAGGTGCGGGCTTGCGGACGACGAGCAATGGGTAAATCGCCGTCCCATCGTCCGGTAACCGTCCGGACCGAGCCCAAGTCGTCGGCGCCTCAAGGAGATTACAACAAGCCGTTGGGGCCCAGCTGGGTTGAAGCCTACTAGGACCAAGGGTCTGCTTCTAAAAGAAAGACTCAGCCCTGGTATGAAATGCAACGAAGGAACAGGAGTGAGTTTTTAGTCAGTAAAAGTCTGACACACCCTCATGCTCCGCCCAAGAGCGGGGGATGTCATTGGATGATTTTCCCACCAAAACAAACACCTGTAGTCCTCTTAAAGCTAATAAAAGTTTTATACAAGTATAAATAATTTCATTAATAAACGAATAAGTAATCTCTCATCCCAAACACAAACCTCTGCACGGTAAATTAAAATGGCAACAAATTTCCATTTTCGTAAATGAATTCTGAATCCAACTCCTAATTCCGGTAATGAACCAATATCTAAAAGCAAGGCAATCAATGTAATTGCAAACAGAGAAATGGGGGAAGAAAAAATCGTACGGTTAAATACTCCTGATGGCGTTATTTTAATCTCATTTCACAATAGATACATCGGGAACAAAAAATTCTCATCTCGAAATTGCTCTATTCACTTCGTATCCTGAACCAATTACGACGAAATTAATGTTCCCTACACATACAGCGTTGGATGAGTTTTTACTAGCAATTCTCGCATATAACTCGCTTGAAGTACCTATATTTCTCACGATTATGAGAATATTTTTTACTTTTTTTTACAAAAATATCGCTTTCACTCTATCGTGGCTTCATGCCAATTTATTAATAGATAAAAATGTTTTTCAATGTGACTATGTTTCAAACAATATGTTTATTGTAGTCTTTTGTTAGATAACATAATTGTATCCGTTTTAGAAATATTGTGTCTAGTTGAATGGGCTTATTGCGTAACATAATATTTGAGTAACTTTATTCAGGTTAGCATAGTGTGTTTACGTAAAACCGTAGGGGCCCATCAGTCTCGAAGCCTAAAGGGGCCATGTGTTGACTTCTTGAAGGGAAACCCATGTTCTAGAACGCAAGGGCAATTGAAACAACATAGTGGTGATTTTAGTCAGTAAAAGTCTGACACGCCCTCTAGCTCGGCCCTAAAAAGGGAGAAGTAATAAGATGATATGCTACTTTAAAAAAATATTTTTTTACAAAGTGTTTGCCAAATACAATTTTTTTACAAAGTCATTATTACTATTATATCTAAATATACTATTTGAACCTCGGCTGCAGGCTGAGGATGCAGGCAGCACATGCGGCGGCTGGTTTTCTGTAGTATGGATTTTTGTGAAAACCATTTCGAACGCAGCTGCGGCCGCACGTGCTGCCGAGCTTCGGCTGCGATTGCTGCCGCGACCAGCAGCCGCAGTCGATCGCAGATCAGTAGTGCTGTGGCCGCAAGTCGATGCGCACCATGCGCTGTGTGACGGAACCTGTTTAGACAAGGCCAAAATAATTACTACTCGGAGCGGATAGCGCTCATATTGGATTGAATTGTAGATTTGCGACTGGCAGCACGTGCAGTCAGCACTCCCGGCTGCAGATGCAGCCAACGGCTGCGTGTCATGCGTGTGCTACCTGCATTCGCAGCCTGCATCCGCAGCCTGCAGCCGAGGTGCGAATAGCAATTTTAAATTATTGTGGAATAGAAAGCACTTTTCAATATAAAATTCGGTATAGGTCTTAAAATTTTATTGATCTAAATCTAATGTATTTACATAATCATTTTAAAAATGTATAATTATTTGGAATAACTTTAGGCATTACAAGTTATCACTGTGGTACTTACATCCTACCTTTTGTTTGGCCATCGTTTGTTCCTGTCTCCGTAGCACTATTGTTAGCCATAAATATAACGCTTTCACGTGGAAGTAAGTGGAAAATGTTCAATGTTCAGGCGACAGGAAGATATTTTTCGGCTAAAGTATGGCATCTCCAACACATTCTACGCTTATTGTTACAATAGTTGTGTTTTTTTTTTAGTTTATGTCTGCCGGTTGGATTTGAAAGGAATTCTGGAGCACTGTTTACAGAGGCTCATAGTTGGCAAATGTTTTCGTTTGAGTTAAACCATTTTTATAAATGCAATTCGTGTAATTGCAGTCTTGGAAAGTCTCCTACAAGTTAGACCGATGGAACCGATGATGAGCGTCGTGAGAAGCGAGAATCTGACGGATGCAAGACCCATAGGGCCGATTGTTGTGACAACACTTGGGGAGGTCTATGTCCAACTGTGGACGTCTTTCGGCTGAAATGATGATTATGACCATGGCTATGCCTCACTATCATAAGTTTGTCATAGTATACCTCATAGTACCCCATAATTTTACATCTAACTAACAGTAAAGCACTTCGTATATCTAATTTTTACTTTTCGACGTAAGGCTAAGGACTTAACAGACATATTAGAAATATCAAAACCAATCTTGTCTCAAACTATTCGGAAAATGAACAGCATGTATGAGTCGTCAAAACTGAACGGACGAAAAAAAGCAACGGCGAAGCAAAATTGTTTCGCTTTCTCGCGAAGTCTGCCGTATTTTTTGCAGAAACTTTTTACTTTAATAAACTATCGGTACTTCTGTCCCGCGTAGTTTTTTTTTTCCGAGAAAATAAGTATTTTCACAACTTTGTCTGTCATCAGTTGAAAGATTTATCTTTTGTTTTATTCGCTTGCGATAAAGTATTGAAGGATGATTTGTTAAGCGACAATAGTTACTTTTAACTTTCGTTTTCATATTGATTTATAAAAGAAAAACAGCTTTACGGAGTTGCTGCTTTTTATTGAGAGTTTTTTTTTACTGAAAATTTCTTTATTAAAAAATCGTTCAAATGCAGGTCGGACCAAGGGTTTACCTAACTTAACTATGAAAGTAGTTTGATTTTACAAAATTGTGAAAAAGTAATTATTTTGTAACTAAAAATTTACGCTTTTTTACTTTTTCCTTTACTTGTGTTGTGAGACGTTTTGATTTCTTTGTGAGTGCCAAGATATGCGCCATAAACGGATAATAAACAGCCTTATCTTTAGTTTGTATTGACCTTGAAATTTAATTTATTTCTGCTTGATACCTCCACGTCCTCTTCATTTAAGAAAAAGAGTGATATACGGAAAAACAGACAACAAAGTGTCTATAAGGTTTCTGGTTTTGCCTACTAAGGTACAGAATCCTAAAAATTGAGAATTTTATCTACGCATAAATTTGAAATTATTCAGGCGATAGATTTGCAGAATGTCAATATGCTATTACGATATTTCAAACCTCAAAGCGGTAGCCTTTAGAGCTTTACACCTCGTGAGCGAAATATGCGGGGCTGTACATTCATACATATTTCTGAAAAGATGGATTCGCGGGTAGATCGTTGCCGTTCCAGCCCTGCTTAAGCGAATAATACCGGGATTGCCAAATCCTACCCTCTTTCTTTTTGAATAATTTTGACGAATTCGCTTAGGACGGTGCCATTAAGGATTTACATTGCTTTTATCTATAGAATCTTTCGGAACATTATGTCTGACCAATTTCTTTCTGAAGCTTTTCATTAGCTATAAAAGTTTTACTATATGATATTATTTTCGTGAATTTTCCTCGTGAAGGATGCCTTGTAGACCTCAGATATGGGACTTGTGTTAGCGATGTTGTCTTAACTGGTGTTGGCAAGTTTAACTATGTACTCTACGAGGCCCAAAGGAGTCGGCTAGTCGTAATTCTTAATTGAATTACTATGGAAGTACGTTCTAGTGTAAGAAGTCATGTTTTATTGGATTATTAGCTCCTGTCAACGGCTTCGTTTGCGTAAAAGTAGAAAATTAACTCAAGAGACATTCTTCTGGGATGAAAAGCATTCTATGTCCTCTTCCAGGGCGTGGCCTACTTGTACGTTAAATTTCATCCAAGTTCGTTTAATTTTATGAGCGTGAAGGAGTATCAAACATACATACACACACATACAAACTTTCGCATAAATATTATTAGTATGACGTGTGACATAATTATAAAGATTTTTATTTCTTTGACGAATTTAAAATGATTTATAGTTTGACGTGAATATTAATTTGGACTGTAATTTATTGTGACTTTTCTCTTGATATTGTTATTTTTATGTATAATTTGACTTCTATTTATTTTATTTTATTTCATTGGTTTGACATCTTTTATTATTTGACATTTTTAATAATGTAACGTATTTTTAATCATTTGTTGCCTGCAATGTAATCTGTATATGTATCTGTACGTTTTTTTCCTCTTTATTTTGTATTAGGGACTTTTATACGAATGTACATGCCAGTCCCATCGGAAATTATAATATTAAATACCTTACCTATTTATACTTCTATAGTAAAACGTAACAGCGCGAACTTAGTTAAGCTATGAGCAGCACTGAGTTAGGTGTCGACAAAATAATGATGAAAAATTCCAACATCGTACATGTTTGTACCTAGCTCTTTATACAATTCTTCTCTTGCAGATTGAAATCTGACACATTCCGTCAACAGATGTATAACATCTTCTACTGTGCCACACTCCTCACCATTTGGTGAATTAGTTTTTTTTTATTAAAAATGCAAACTTATTGAGCGGCATGTGTCCGATCTCAGTCTGTGAGCCGTTACTAATAATTTTCTGCTGAACCTGGTACTACAAAACCATAGTATAAGAGGAGGCTCCGAAACTATAGACCTATACCATATTCCCTGTATCTGTACTTGTAAGAATCCCTAACCTGTAAACTGTATACATACTCTGACTTAATACTAATATGATAATATATTTTCTGTCGCTACTCCACTACTGCTAAGGTTGCATAAAACGTTACCCAAACGCTATGGATTCAATTTTGTATCGAAACATGCATAAATGCATTTATGTTTATAGGTATTATGTACGTGTATTTAAGGAGATTATGATAATATACTCTTGTGTTGCTGTTGGGGACTATGAAGAGCTTAATATGTTAAAATGCTCACTTAAAGTTTTTAGAGACACGTTTCCTCTCTCAAATCTAGCCGCGACAACATGTGGCTTTTAAAGTGCAAGTTCTTAGAATTACGCCCCAGCTGCCTCTACTCCGATTTTCAGCCACCGTAGGCGTAGGCTTGCGGACGATGAGCGATCAGTAACTCCGTCCGGCCGTCAGGTATTCGTCCGGACTAAGCCTGAGTCGTCGACGGCGTGTAGTGTTCCATGCATGCCTCAAAGAGATGTCAGTAAAACAGGGGTCTAACAAGGCCGAAGCCTACTAGGGTCATAGGTTAACTTTCGAAAGGGAAGCCCGTAATCCTAGAACACAAAGGCAAAGAAGAAACATAGTAATAGTTTTAGTTAGTAAAAGTCTGACACGACCTCCCATTCCACCCTAGAACGACAAAAGTCATTGTATGATTTCCTACCTTAAACAAAAAAAAAACAAAACCAAAAAAGACCAAGCAATATTTGTCACAACACGAAAAAATGCTGACACGAAATAGATGTATCGTCTAACCTTTAAAAATCATCAATAACAAATTGGGTACTCCGGGCCATCTCCCGAGGGAACAGGGTTCGAAGACATTTTTTACATCAAATTGTTGGCCGTTAGTCGCGGGCAGTCGGACCAACTCACACTCGTAACATCATTTGCGCTTGTATTAAAATATATATTTTTTTACATTTAAATTTTGGCATTAAAATTCAAAATATCTCACACTGACACAGATACTTCACCTATGAAGTAGGCCAGGTTTAATGACTGCAAATGAGTCTTTTTTAAGATAGATGTGTGGTTTGACGAGAATGTATAAAATGAGAAATGAGTATATTAGAAGAAAGGAGATTGGGCAAGTTACTATGACACTTGGTTGCGCAACTTTTAACACAGTATAGTAGTGAAAATTAAACACAAAAAAGGGATAGTGTTATGCTTTAAAACAGGGTTAAATTCAAAATTATACATTGTGGGGTTTTTGAAAAAAAAAAAACAAATAAGTTGAGTATTGAGGTTATGTTACATCTCAAAACAATCCATTTTAAAACCCTGTATCCGGACCATGGAATCATTTGGTGTGCTAATAAAAGAGAACAGTAACACAGCGCGACGTATTGTTTAAGTCACCCTAGATCAAATCACCATGCGCGTAAAAACGTTTTAACAATTTACTTCACAGCGACATGCAAAAAGAGTCAAATCCCTCGATGTAGTAAATGAACGTGGAAGAATCCTAAAACTCAACACGACTCGAATTTATATTTGTTAGCAGAGAAAAGCTAAAAACAATATTCTCGGCTTGCCGACAGTTAACACGGTAAACGATATTTTGTTTGACATTTCATCGAATAGTGATATGACACATCAATCGACTACGGCGTTATAACATTATCGATTATATTTTGATTGTTTTATTTTTACCTAGAAATTGCTTTTTAACGAAAGAAATATTAACATAATTCAAGAAAAATAATAATGATAACTCTTAATATTTTTTTAGTTGAGAATGTAGTGGTTTTGTTTACCCACGATTTACGTTAATGTTTAAAATCGATCGATTATAACTGACAAAGGAGTCGCTTCACTATAATGGAACAAATGACGTATTTATTGTATTAAATACTAATTAAAATGAAAATAGAAACCCCACAAATGATTTCAATGAATTTAAGTAAAAAATCAATAAAAATAAAAGTTATGAATTATACAATAACTCAAATGGCCATACGCGTCAAAAAGTGAATCTATAAGTGCCCAATCTCCTTTGGACGTGGCACGTGGTGACTAAAAAGTTGAAAAGAGATCCTTTGTCTTGGTATGGTCATGTGAAGAGGAGGGATGAAACGCATGTAACTAAAAGAGTTCTGAGTATACATGTAGATGGGTGAAGAGGAGGGAGGTCAAAGAAAAGCCTGATGGATTGTGTGAAGAGTGATATGAAAAAAGGGAGTTAGTGATAATGTGACGGTTGTCTTTCGTTTGTGTGAAGAGTGATATGAAAAAAGGGGTTAGTGATAACGTGATGGATGTCCGTCACGCTATCACTAACTCCTAGGCAAAGAGGGAACAGAAGTGGGTTTTTTAATATCCACACCTTAAAAAAAAAACTCCCTTTTTTACAAATTACAAAATTTAAAATCTGAATGAAAGAAAAAAACGTGTTGCGCCGATGCCAAATAACAGGTGGGCAGACAGGATATAATTATGAGTCATTTTAATATTAACTGCAGATTTGTTGTTTTGTTTTATGTTCGTGAATTATCAAGTCATTGATGATTCTATTAACATTTTTTTCCTTTAGATGAAGTCCGTTTTCTTATTTTTATAATATGCAATGCTGATACCACCGCAACCATTATGCCCCTGCATTTTAAATCTGTAATATCTTCGAAAATATTCATTTAAATTACATGCTGTAATGGGCCATAGTGATCTATATTAAATTCACAATGTATTTTTAAGGTACTTAATTGAATAAGGATTAATGCTGTTTTGCTTAAAATCGGTTCATAAATAAAATAAGCCATTATTTCTCGTAAAAATCAAATGATAAAAAATGGTTATTGTGGGTTATCTCTAAGACATAGACATATACTATTGCGGACTTATTTGTAGACCTTTTTAAGGTGTACAATACTATAGTACATTATTTTCATCTATCTCGTATTGTTCAGCCGGCGTTAGCAATGTAAGCGCAAAAAAATGTGTTTATTTACGGCATCACATTAGAAACTTCTAAAATTACCAGTGTTTCTCTACTATATTATACATGTATTATATATATCAACCTTTCTCTTGTATCACTCTATCTGTTAAAAAAAACTGCACCAAAATTATTACCGAGTTTTAAAGTTCTAAGCATACATAGAGACAGACAGCGGGAAGCAACTTTGTTTTTTAATATGTTGTGATGATAATGATGATAAAATAAATATTTATTAATAATGTGTTCTACATACATATTACATATTTTTTAGGTATTTATTGTTCTCAAAACATTTACATATCAAAAATACAATAAATTAAGTTGAGATTTAAGATTGGCGTAATAAGTTATTAGTTGTAAAAAATAAGATACATGCACATACACTCACATTGATTATTATTTCTACCCAGAACTGGAATAACCATAAAAACTGATAAGGCGTTTTTAAAACCCCAGCAATAATATGACTTTGCTGGATAATAAAGCTGGTTTTATTTTTAATCCAATAGAATCTCCTTTATGTAAATATATTTTCTCTGTTTTGGCAGCATCTTGCAAGAACAAATCCTCGTTACCTATTCTAGAGACATTACTTAAGACAAATACCTCGCCTTTAAATTATTCCGTCCATATATTACCACATCAAAGTGTGAGACTGTGCGTTCATAGATCACGTACGTCGGTGACGCGACTGTCGTTACGTCGTACGACTAATCGCGTGGAACTAACAAACGATTCTGTGTAGAATAGGTACGTTTGACGCTTTTGTGCGCTTGCCTTTAAGATGCTGTTTGATATATCGGTGTGAGAGAGTTGTTCGAGTGAATTTATTAGGTGGGAAGTGTAGGTTGGTTCAAATTAAAGTGGAAGCGTAGGTTGCTTCAAATTAAACCAGTTGAAATTAAGTGTGTGGGCTAATTTTAACGCAAGAACGTTACCTTGCTTTGTAAAACTACGTATAAATAATAAGATATCTAGAACGAAAATGAAAATATTATCATTTTTATCTGTCAGTCTGTTTGTCGGTCCTTCTGTGGTTCCAGTTAATCTCCGAAACGGCAATACCAATTTTCAGTGGATTTTCATTGGTAAGTAGCTGATGTTTTAAGGAATAACATAGGCTACTGTTAATTTAAATTTAGAAAAAGAATTAGGTTCTCGGTCCTGTGCGTCTCACATCCATTACATTCCCATGACTCACCAGGCCATCGGTTCATCTTGTGGGAAGATTTCCAACGCTGCGTCTTCCGGTGCGCGGTCGTCACTTTAGAACCTTTCGGCTCCACCGACCATACGTTCTACGAGCAATGTGCCCTGCCACTGCTATTTAAGTTTAGCTATTCTTCGGGCTATTTTGGTGACCTTTGGTTCTCCTAATAAAAGTAACTAGTGCTAATTGAATCTACTAATAACTACTGCTACATATAAATATGATGATACTGTTTAAACAAAATATTTATTATGTAAATATTTTTTACATAGATTTGGTCGTTCTTTTCTAAACAATAATTAAATGAAAAAATCATTTATTTCAAAGTATACAATTATGAACGATTTATTCAATACGTTCGCTAAATAAATTACTAATTGAAAAAAAAAAAAATGAATTAGGTATCGATAAATCAATTAGAATCATCTGATAGTGATTGATGCCTAGCTAATAAAATTCATCAACTTCTTTAACTAAACCTGATAAATAAATGAGATTAATATTCAAAATCAAGATTGAATACTAAGTGTGTAAAATGGTGGCCTGTCATTTCACCAAAAAAATAAATTTACAGATTACTTAATAATCAACAATTGGCAAAAACAAGATTTGCCATTTTTTTTAATAATTACTTTGCAAAATAATTACTAAATAGACATTTGTTTAATAACATGTTTTAAAAAAAAACGTTTTTTATTTATTTTATATCATAAAACAAATTTTAAAATATTTAAAAAAATATCCGAAACCGAATTATTTAGACTAGGTTAATAAATTAAAGAAAATGGTTAGGTTAGTTTAGGGTAGATAAAAACTGTGACCCTAAAAACATCTAGATTAAATAGAAAAAAATATATAAATGATGATGAGAAATATACAAACGATTAAATATCATCAGAAACATTTGTAAAGAGAAGCCAAATAATTCTTTGCAAAGCGAGTGTTTATAAAATCAAATATTTGTGGAATTCTTTGTCTGTGAAATAGTATATGAAAAGTTGGTTGTAAACTAATTTGTCAGTAGAGTTTTGGTGAAACATTAGTGCACCATATAGTGTCTACTAATTTTACATTAGCATATCAGAAATCAGAATTATTTTATTTGTGATACATAGGTATCATTTGATATGCTTCAGCCACAACTCGAACTGACCTTTCTAGTGAAGGAAACCTGTCACGGGAAATCCTTTATTTACCCTGCAAAAAAGCATCGATGAACGACCTAGTATAAATGCGTAAAACAAAAACCACATTTCAAAAGGCGAAGCCACAAACGCTAGTGCATGCTGTCAAAAGCCCCGTTCCATAAAGCGAAAGTGCTAGCCCATTTTGCTGTCAGTTAAGTCCTGTTTCACACCGCAGCGGTTTTTTTTCCCTTTGACATGTGGTACATTGTTCGACACTGTTCAATAGTGTTCGGAAAAAAGTTTGATTGAAGTGATTGAATTTTTGAACTTCGAAGATTGTGACTGGCAGCTAGATTGTCTTTTATTTTTGGGTCAGTATGTCAGCCAGTATCAAAAACAAAAGGGTTTTACTGAATAAATGCATCAGCTGGGAATCGTAAATCTGTTTTTGGATTTTATCCTAGCAGTAGTGCGTCATATAAACTTATGACTACTACAGTAAAATACCTTAGGGATTACTTTACTGGAGATTTGTCGCACAACACATGAGAAACATAACTCTTATTTGTATATTGTTTTCTTACATTATCTTTCTCTATTGCTCATGTAACTTGGTCGAAAACTGATACATTTACACTAAATCCGTCTGAAAAAGACCCGGATCTAAACATAAACCGATAATTATGTAAATCGTCCTAAACGTTGATGGCGATCGGAACAGAGATCGATGAATCCTTAACATTTTTCAGTGTTGACTCTTTAGATTCTGTCAAAAACCAACAATCAAATTTCGAGTTTCTCATGGCCAAACCCACTGGCACATTGTAGGACATATTAATGTAAAGCAGCCGTTACCTTATACAGTGTTTTATCAAAAACTAATATATCCGCTTGGTTTGGTCAGTAACCGATATATCCATTTTTAGGGTTCTATACACAAAAAGGAAAAAACAGAACTCTTATAGGATCACTGTGACTGGCCTGTTGATCTAGTAGTTAGTGACCCTGACTGCTATGCCGGAGGTCGTGGGTTCGATTCCCACCCAGGACAAATTAATGTTTGTGTCATGAGCACGATCATTTGTTCTGTGTCTGGGTGTATTTTATGTGTATGTATTTAGAAATATATAAGTATGTTTATCAGTTGTTTAGTACCCATAACACAAGCTCTGCTTAGCTTGGGACTAGACGGCGTTGTGTGATAATTGTGGAATATTATTATTATTACTTTGTTGTCCGTCCGTCTGTCTGTCTGTCTGTCTGTACGTCTGTCTATCAAGACCTTTTACCTCGGGAATGCGTAGAGGTACCGAGTTGAAATTAAAACCATATACTTAGGTGTGTGGTCCCTTGAAGCTGTGAAAAAATCAAACTTCTAAGTTAACGAAACAAAAGATACGGTCGTTTATGTCGCAAAAAACGTATATTTCGACACTCTCAAGGGAATCAAAATTCATTCTTCCCGTCGACTCAGAATCCTGGAATTTGGTATAAAGCAAGGTATTATAAGCATATATAAAGGAATAAATCTGAAAAGAGTAAATTTTTTGAAACGTCACAAAAAAAAGTACTAAAAATCTTCGAGACTCCATTCGGGAATTTAACTATTTATATATGTTTGTACGGCATCCTCAGTGCGCAAGTCCGACTCGCGCTTGCCCATTTTTTTTTTTTATGTAGCTCAGCGTGTACCACATTCACGAACACAGAATTCAGGTTTCCAAACAATGATTCCAGCATCGATAAATTGATAGATTTCGTTTAACTCTAAATTAGAAAACCATGAACTTGGTCATATTTTTAAAATTTTCCACAAAAATATGACATGGATTTACCGGTTTTTTGTCCCGATGCTCCTTAATTCTTATTGAAGTATACTACGAAATGCCACAATTCGAAGAATAGAATATAATAATGTCTACTAAATTTGATTTAATACGCAGTACGTTAGCCCTATAAACGTAAACTTACTTCGGTAAGGTTTGTTTTTGTTCGTCTACCTATTAGTTAGGTACCTACTTAGATCTTATGTACACCATCACAATCACCGTAAGCTCCTCTTACAGCAAACTTAGTAGTGAAAAGAAAACAGGGGTCATAGATGCCTGGATCCTCTGCAATTATTCTATTCAAAACCGTCCATTGTATTCCTTACAAGTTTCAGCCAATAGTTAACATTAAACTCACACTGAAGCATGCCAATTTCTGACGTATACAAATTTGAAACTTAACACGAACACATTTCAGTGCCAATTTGAACTTTAAAAGAAGCTTTACCTAATGCTATAACATCGGGGGAAACGGCTTTTATCTAGTCGGAAAATAAAATAAAAGACTACACGTTACGGCTCAGGGAAGCAAGCGGTACCGTGGTCAAAGTCCGTATTCCGAACAATAATTTCGTAGTTTAAAACGATACGCGGAGCGAGAGCACGTTTTGTTTTCCGTTGCTTTTTATTGCGGGTTCTGCTGAATAATAAATTAATAATTAAAGTGTGAATGGAAAAAGTATTTGTGGTTTTAACGCAATGTCTATGATTATTAAATTTGATATACTTATGAGTTTATCCAGGTTTATAACCTTTTATAAGTTGGTCTAGTGGTTAGTGGCCCTGACTGCAATGTCGAAGGTTTATAGGTTGATTCCTATCAAAGACAATTCATGATAATGAATTATGAGCACTATCATTAATTTGTTCTGTGTCTGGGTGTAATTTATATATAATATTTACGTTTTTAGAAAGAAATGTATCCTATCCATATCCACTAAGGCGGTAGGCGATGATGGCCTTCAACTCCAAATGCTCCTACCTATTTTGAGTGAAATAGTTCCTGTCGTTACTCATATAATAAATCTTTCCCTCTTCAGTAACTCATTTCCTTCTGCTTGGAAGAAGGCCCACGTCATACCGCTTCCCAAAGTATCAAACCCCTCCTCACCTTCCCAGTTTCGTCCAATATCCATCCTACCTATCCTCTCCAAAGTCCTCGAGAGTGTTGTTCAGAAGCAACTATCTTATTATCTGTCCTCTAATAGCCTGCTGAGTCCTTACCAATCTGGTTTCAGACCTGGTCATAGCACTGTGACAACTCTTTTCAAAATAACTGATGACATAAGACTGGCCATGGATAATAAACGCTTAACAGTATTGGTCTTACTGGACTTCAGCAGTGCTTTTAACTCAGTTGACTTTGACATCCTCTTAGGAATCCTTTCCTCTCTTGATGTCTCAGCACCAGTAATTGAGTGGTTCAAATCTTATCTTCGGGGTCGCTCGCAGTCTGTTCGATCCGATGAGGATTTCTCTGAATGGTGTGAGTTGGCTGCGGGTGTTCCTCAGGGTGGCGTCCTCTCTCCTCTTCTTTTTTCGATTTTTATAAATGCTCTCACCAAGGTCCTAACTTCGAATTATCATCTCTATGCAAACGACTTGCAGTTATATCGTCATTGTAAAGTAGACGAGATCACTGAAACTGTGGCTGCCATCAACAATGATCTTGAAAATATTCACCAGTGGGCTAAATCTTTTGGACTTTTACTAAACCCAACTAAATCCCAAGCGCTCATTGTTGGTGGCAGATACATGCTCAACTTATTGAATCACCAGTCGCTCCCGCCTGTGGTGTATGATTCTGTGCCCATTCAGTATTCTAAAAGCGCTAAAAACCTTGGCGTGCATATGGACACTAATCTTTCCTGGGAGGTTCATGTTGCTGATGTGAGTAGGAGGGTCTTTTACTCCTTTCAGTCTCTTAAGCGTCTCCAAAAATTCCTACCATTTCACACTAAGGTTAACCTTGCCCAATCTCTTCTTTTAACGCTCATAGACTATGCGGATGTTTGTTTTCTAGATGCTACCGAGGTACTGCTAAACAAACTTGAACGACTGCAGAATTTGTGCATCCGCTTTATTTTTGGCCTCCGCAAATACGATCACGTGTCGGAGTTCCGGACCAGATTAAGGTGGCTGCCAATTCGGCGTCGGCGTGATACACATATTCTATCTCTTCTCTATACAATCCTTCATAATCCTAATGCTCCTCAATACTTCCGTGAACGCTTTGAGTACCTCGTTCCTAGGGGTAAACTCTATCGCACCACCTCTTCTCTTCTCCTTCGCACTCCTCGTCATACTTCTAGCCGCTATGATGGCTCCTTTTCTGTAACTGCAGTACGTCTCTGGAACTCTCTGCCACACTCTCTTCGCGATAGCCCCTCTCTAGATGTCTTCAAAAGGAAAATTAAAGAGCACTTCCTTTCATTATTGACATAATATATATATATATGTATATATATATATATATATATATACATGTATATATATGTATATATATATATATAGTATGTATTAGTATGTATAATATAATTATATTTTAGACTTAGTATGTAGGTTTATATTGTGCACTGGATCCTACCCTCGAATATGTTCTCTCTTTATATTTCAGAAGTTTGCTGGGAGAAAACTCATTGCTGAGTTAAGCTCGCCTTTGTACATGAACTGTCTGTATGTCAATTTATTATGTTTTGTTTTTGTGTACAATAAAGAATTAAGAATTAAGAATTTTAGAAATATATAAATATGTTTATCTCTCAATACTCACAGCATAAGCTCGCCTTGGTTTGGAAGTAGATGGCGTTGTGTGATAGTTGTGGAATATTATTATTATTATATGATAACAAAATCTGATAAAGCACTCCAATTCTGTATTTGCATAATATTGCATGCAACATGCAGTTTAACAAAGATTTCAACATTCACAGCAGGGAAATGCAAGTGTTTTCACTCCTGCATATTGCACACGTAATCTGGCGGAATGCCCGTGAGTCACGTCGATATCACAGATGCAGCTGAGAAAGTGATAAACTTTTATTCCGTTATGAAATGAGTTTTCACCACATCTTTGTACCATAAAACCTCCTCCTTGAGCCACCGTAATATGAAATTGATGTTTCATAAACCATTTACAGGCACTTTTGAAATGCCAAGAAGTCAGTCAGTCAGGAAAAGCAAAAATGCTAATTGTACATTTTAAAGCGTAGATCTCTATGGAGAAGAATGTGCAAGAAATTCTATGAACACTCTTTTCAATCATGTTACAAATATCTCGGTTACATGATGTACTACGTGTGTAACAAAACAGATACATTTAAAAATATACTTTTCGCGAGAACATCAAAAATATTCTGTTACTCGTCGTATATAAAATATACTGTTTCTCATCTCAATTCTAATTAATTAAAGTCACGTCAAGATTACTCCATCCACGTTAACCAAACCCCAGCATCATTATTCTGCCAATTTATTTAATATCACATTCTTTCCACAAAACATGGGGCGTACAGTTTATGTGAGTAATTTGTAAGCGATACACGTCATCCGTCACGCGAATATCATCAATCATCGTCAGAAACAGAATACACCTGCGGCTGTAATTTGACTAACATACCGTCATATTTCACGACATGATTGTGTAAGCGAGATGAATTAAAGTTAGCGCACCTACTACCTACTAATGTTGTTAGAAATAGTTCTGCTAAAGCCTGTCTCTAATGCTATTGTTGTAAACTGATTTATTAGCAAGACTGTAAATTGTTGGTGTTGGTTTATGATAAATGTTATCATTACTTTTAACATAAGCATAACCATAATTAGAACGATAATCAGCCTTCTAAGGTTTCCTGTCTAGGAGAGGGAACGAGTCGTAATCCACCACGCGGACAGATTGCGTGTTGGTGGATGTCACATGTCTTCGAATTTTTAGTTTTTAGTCAGACAGTAAATTGTTGGTGTTGGTTGATGATAAATATTATCATTATTTTTAGCATAATTATAACCATAATCAGCCTTCTAAGGTCTCTTCTCTAGGAGAGGGAAAGGGCCGTGATCCACCAAGCGGGCCCATTGCGTGTTGGTTGATGTCACATGTCTTCGAATTTTTGGTTTTTGGACATGGTTGTGTTTTCTCACGATGTTTTTTTTCACTGTTTTGAGAGCAGTGGTGGCGCTTAGCTATGTGTATACCCAGCCAGGCTCATCGTGTAATTTATCTCTCGACTTACGATTTACGAGTTACAACTCATTAGTCGGGACCGTTACCACTGTTCTACGGTGCCGCCAATGCTCCAGTACACCACCACTGGTCATTATTTAAAAAAAATGCCTTAAAGGGCAGAAGTTTGTAGGACCTTGTTTAGGGTTCCGGACCTCAAAAGAAAAAAACGGAACCCTTATAGGATCACTTTGTCTGGCTGTCTATCTGTCTGTCAAGATCCTTTATCTCAGGAACGCGTGGAGGTATTGAGTTGAAATTGAAACCATATACATAGGTACTAAGTAAGGTATGCGGTCCCTTGAAGCTGCGAAAAAATCGAATTTCTAAGTGCGTAGTAACGAATAAAAATGATACGGCCGTTTATGTCGCAAAAAACGTATATTTTGATACTCTCAAAGGAATCAAAATTCATAGGGTACTTGCCGTTGACCCAGAATCCTGAAATTTGGCATAAAGCAAAGTCTTATTGCACAGGTATAGGAATAAATCAAAAATTGGTAGATTAGTTGTTAGGTACCTATGTCACAAAAAAAAAACATTTTTGCAATTCGGAAAACTCTTCGAGACTCCATTCGGGAATTGTTTTTTGTACGGATCTCTAAGTGCGCCAGTTCGACTCGCACTTGCCGAGTTTTTTTTATTAATTGTTTATACGGATTTAATTTTTTTTTGGATACCCTACATCATTTTGAGTTTCTTACCCAATTTTATTGTCATTTGTAACTTCATATTCAGAAGACTTAACATGACGTGTTAAATTGTGTGTCATGCGAGCGAAAAAGACGGATGAAGCTATACACCCTATATAGATCCATCCCTTTAACAGTTCAGTTTAGGTCGTCAATTGGATCGTATTAAAAGCTGATGGTAGCACTACAGCACCTGAAAATTTACATATATTATTTTCATAAAGTTATGGATTAAAAATCTAAACTAATATTAAAAAGAGGAAAGATTTGATTTTTTGTTTGTTACAATTTAACTCAAAATCTACTCAACCGATTTGAAAAATTCTTTCACCATTAGAAAGCTACATCTTCATTGAGTAACATAAACTATAATTATATTTCCAAAAAAAAATTAGAAAACTACCTATATATTAAAGACTAGCTTCAATATTTACAAGCATCAAGTTTTCTCATTTTTCTAAATACGTTAATCTCACGTCTGAAATAAAACTAATAGCCATTTGCTGATCTCTTACTTTTAACTGCTAATAAGGAAGCTATTAAGGTATACCATTAACATTTATTTTTACTGTTTTAACGTCTTTTGAATACGTATTTACAGTCGCTACGCTCGGTGAATGGAATATAATTCGATTTTTTGTTTTTCCATTTTGTTTCGTAATATCATTCAGTTCATTAACGAATATTGTTATCTGGAACAGATAAAACGTTAAAGGAAAAGTTCATAAGCATCTAACAAGATTATTTTAGACGGGCACTCGATGTGAAATATTTCAAAATACCTTTTTAAAAGCAATTTATTGAGTTATTTTGAAACCTTACCCTAATCTCTTTATTTATTTTTCAGTTTTAATTTTTTTTTTTTATATTTATGTCGGTTGCATTTTTTAAACCATTTTTATTTTACAACCTTTATCTTCGTGATTGATGTCAATTAAATTTATGAATAAATACAATGAACCTCATCAGAAAATTTAAAATCACACAAAGGGTAATGGAAAGGACTATGCTAGGAGTTTCCTTGCGTGATCGCATCAAGAATGAAGATATCCGCAGAAGACTAAGGTCGCCGGTATACCCCGAGGAATAGCCAAACTTAAGTGGTAGTGGGCAGGGCACATTGCTCGTAGAACGGATGGTCGGTGAAGCCGAAAGATTCTAGAGTTGTGACCACGCACCGGAAGATACAGCGTTCGAAGGCTTCCCATAAGATTAACTGATGATTTGGTGAAAGTTGTGGGAATGTGACGGATGCGAGAAGAACAGGACTGGTCATTGTGATGACATTTGGGGGAGGCTTATGTCCTACAGTGGACGTTTTTCAGCTGAAATATTGATGATGGTGATGATGAACTTTATAAATATTTTAGTCTTAGTTTCATTCTAATAGTTTTAACATGCGCACAAACTTGGTATGACGGATTTGGTCCGTTCGTACCAAGGTTCAGCAAGATGCAGCATAAGTTTTGTTCATCGTACTAAGTTCGAGCATGTGTTCTACACTATTTAGTTTCTCTGATCATTTTCAACTGGCTCCAACCACGTTTGTTTATTATCAAAACCTGGCACCAACACATGCATTTGGTTTGCAATCGATACTACGACCAACAATACTTTACATTCCGAATAAGTTCCGTATTTTGAAGCGTGTTCGCTGCTACAAATTATAGGCGAAATGCGACATGCATTCCAGGTCCTACAATTTTATTGTTCTGCAGATCCTTAGAAATAATCCTAGCAACGTTATAAATATGCCGCCTTTATCTGCTTTTAATTTAGTGTTGTATTTGGATTAAATTGGCCATGCATTGCCACTCTACGCGGTTTGGTCTTAGCAAAATTGCTTGTATTAATTTAAGGATTTGCACGGTTATTTTTACTACGTTTTTAGGGTTACCGCAGCTCAAAAGGAAAAAAATGGAACCTTTATAGGATCACTTTTCTGTCAAGACCCTTTATCTCAGAAACGCGTGAAGGCATCGAGTTGAAATTAAAACCGTATACTTAAATCAGCGTTTCCTTGAAGCTGTGAAAAAATCAAACTTCTAAGTTAACGGAAAAGAAGATACGGCCGTTTATGTCGCCAAAAACGTTCCTTTTAACACTCTCAATGGAATCAAAATTCATAGGGTACTTCCCGTTGACTCAGAATACTGAAATTTGGCATAAAGCTAGGTCTTATAGTATAGATATAGGAATAAATCTGAAAACTGTAAATTTGTCGTCTTTTGTTTTGAAAACTGTAACGTCACAAAAAAAACTTTTTTACTATTCGGAAAAATCTTCGTAACTCAATTCGGTAAACAAACTGTTTCCATAGTTAAGTTTGTGCGGAACACTCAGTGCGCGAATCCGACTCGCACTTACCCTGTTTTTTTCATTAATTGTTTATTTGTTTCACAGTTTTTGCTATCTGGTTGAATTCTAGAATATGATTAACTAGCTGTAGCTTTTGCAGGTGGTTACTCTCAATCGAAAACAGGAAATTATCCTAAGGGAAACCACTCTCAAGAGTGTTCACAATCTTATCGCTACTCAAGGACATGTTCTACCAATGTGCCAAATTTAATCCGAATTTGTTCAGCCAATGGAGCGTTTAAGAGTAACAAACACGCACACTTACCACCATACACTCACATATACATATTATAAAATACCTTTGTAATAGCGTGATGGAATAATAAAATAAATTAATAAAAAAAATATGGTACTAAAATTGTAACAAAACTTTTACACAAACCTAAATCTATGGGTTGGTATAATCAAATGGTAGTCTTATCGCTGATAGCGATATCAACCATGAGAATTTAAAAATAAGAAGGGGTAATCTGCGGTGTACTGGTAGCAAATTCGTTACATTTTGCATTAAAACTGCGTACCTAATAGATAAGTAAATATAAAAATTAAAAAAAAATATAAAACACCTTTTTATTAAATCACTAAGTATTCATCACAATATTGTAGTGACATCTATGGCGTCCCATAAGAACTAATCCTGCATCGCGCAATTAAAGTTTTTTGCACGATTGAAATAATTAGAATAGCTCGAAATCATCTATTGGGCAGTTGCCCACCAGACATAATACCCGTCTGGTCGGAGGATCCTCCCTTTTCAACGGAGGTTTGCGGGACTTTATTCTCTGTTCCACATACCTCTAAAATATTATAGAGTGCTAAATGAACACAAACAACTGCAAGGTCATTTCAGAAATATAAAAAATACCTGCTATTTTACGTACTGAATAGCAGGATTTTTTATGAATGTCACCTGAATGTTTGTTTGTTGCCTTTTGAGTTCCAAGAGCGTGGTAACTCTTTTCAATGATATGCTCCACAGTTTTCCCCCTCAAATCTGGAACAGGAATCTCCCGAAACAACTATGTCTGGTGAGGACCTGCGTCAGATGCAAAGTGAAGACGTCGTGGCGTCTCTGTAACTGTGTGTGTGTCTGTGTGTGTGTGTCATTAATGCAGAAAGAATTTTTTTCTGCTATAATACTGATACTATCATAAAAAATCTGCTCTTTAAAATTAATCTCAGAATTTAAGGCATATCCACTTTATGCTTTCGCTGTATGAAATCACTACATGAATTACTCTAAATTCCGACCTTAAGTTATTATGCTAAGCGGTGTTCATAGTAATGTGTATTTCTGCTCTCAGAAAGATTGCCTAGTGCTAATTCAAAAATATTTCGCAGAAGTAATGTATACAAGAAAATCTGATTGTGAGTAAAATTTATGTAATATAATTTGAAAGGATCAAAGAAAACAACTTATACAGCACCTAAAATAATATAGAAAAGCTTGAAATGATTTGTAATGAAAACTCGTGTCGTAATTACCTTCCTGGGACTTCGTTTCATATACCTACCCTTAGAGGCAAACAAATACGTAAACCAATTTAAAAAGTCACTCGATGTGAAATTATTTACTTAAATAAGCTTTTTTTCCTTGTAAATCATTAAATAAATTCTCTCGCTCTGCGCGGAGAGGGAGTAAGTGTCAAATTTTTAGTGGCTAAAACCCAGAGTGTTCCTTCAGTTTTATGCAAGAACACCGTAGTTCTTTCGATCAATCAAGGGGATGCAAATTAACATAAATTTTGACTGTTTATCTTATGCGATTATGACGTTATTACACATTTATCATTAGATATTTTGATAACACAGTATCTTGTGGATATTATCTAGGCTTCATTTGAAATCAATTTATAAATTTGTGTAAAACTAATCCAGTAAAGCCCTCTGAAAATCAGCTATTTAGTATAAACTTTGACACTTCATAATTTACTCAAAAAATTTAAAAAAAGTCAAAAAAGATAACAATAGGAGCCTTGCAAATTTAATCAAGATTCTTAATGACGACAATCTTTTTCAAAAACTTTTAAGTGTTTAAAAAAAAACACGTATTTCCTGGAAAAAAAAATTGTAAAATATTCGAGTAAATCACAGAATTACCGAATGCTAACAGACTGTTCAGGTGTTATCTTTCTTTTTTCGCGTTGTTTTTTCGTCCAACATTGCGTTGGATTGCGTTAGATGAAGTATCAAGCTTTTAAACCATGCTCGATGTTGACGATAGGCGAGTGAAAAAGGACCCTCTTAACTGCTGCTGTCAATTTTGCTGACGTCTCTTAACATACTGTCGACCCAGGTTTGGTCCTTACCGGACGTCCGCACGGAGAGCTACCCATTGCTCGCCGTCCGCAAGCCTGCGTCTACGCTAACCGTAAATCGTCCAGCGACTTTTGACACCTCGTGCCACTCCCGACACCTGATTCAACTCCAGTAATTCAGCACCGTTTCTCATTTAAAAAAACATAGGATAATTTTAGTTGGTAGAATCTTGTGGTTAAGTACCCAATAACAGTAGCAACATGATCTAATTTAAAAAAAAGGTGTTCATTTTTAAATTAGAATTGTCGAATCAGTTTTTTGTCTGACTTTACCCAATCTACAGATACCGGCACGGATCTCGACCGCTGTCTTCTACAGTTCTATATGCGCAGTAGCACGCATAAGTGATATATCGGGTCTCTTTAGTGGTATGAAAAGAGATGCGGGGTCGGGTAGTGCAATCCTTGTACAGTGATACGCAAAGCGGTCCCTGCTCTTTCGCCGAGCGCTCAAGATTCGTGCCGTTGTCTGTACTGATGATGGACATCGATATAATAATAATAATTAATAATAATTTCACATAACGCCATCTAGTCCCAAACTAAGCAGAGATTGTGGTATAAGTACTAGAAAACTGATAAACATACTTACATATAACGCTAGGGTCATGGGGTCCGAGTGCGCGTCTTCTTTTCAAAGAAATTTCACGCCGTCTGATCGACACTTTGCGTGACCAGAAGGTTGGCTCGTTTTTAACCAAAAGAATTAGCATTGTCATTCAAAGTGGCAATGCTGCCAGCATTCTGTCATTGCACATTTCACAGCGATGTGGAGGAGTACTTCGACACCTGAGTGTATTTGTATTATATGTAAATAGTTCTTTTTTTCTCATAGCCTATACAGTTCCACTGCAAAGCAAAGGCCTCCCCAATATCCTTTCAAGAACTCTTGACCTGTGTTTCCTCAAACCAGCCCTTGCGATACGCGTTCACGTCACATCATCGCCTCTTTCGAAGCCAAGCTCTGCAGCGACATCCAATTTTGCCAACTAAATCTTAATATTATTTTAATTTGAATCTACAATAATGTTCTTGTACCTTGATAGTAGATATATAGGTACAGAGAATCTCATTTACAAATAGGTATACATTACTATAGTAATTAATATGCAATTAACTGAATAAATAACAAACAGAAATTCTAACTAAATTGCTGTTTGTTAATTATTCACTAATTAATAGGTAGGATAGATAAGTACTTTGCAGTTGCTATTAGATCCAAATAGTTAAGTGAATTCCTCGCCGTGGCACTTACAAGAACGGCCAGAACGCGTTGTGGCAATTAAGAAAAGTTCGAGACCTAAGTGATACAACCGCATCGCTCAATGAAGTCTTTGACATACGTGGTGTTAAAACCTAAATGTCGATATTATGTAACAAAATGTTGAAGTACAGTTTTGTTTAGTTCTTATTGAGTTTATAGTTTTAAATTTAAACTAGATTTCATAAAAGATATCTGATAACCAGGAACTACAGTAACTACAAAACAGGAATTCTGATCTCAAGTTACTATAATATAGTAGTCAGGTTCGAAACATACTGGGGCAATGGGTTCGTTTCTAAAAGGAGAACCCGGGGCCCTGGAATGCAAGGCATAGAAGTAACATAGGAGTGGGTTTTAGTCAGTAAAAGTCCAACGCGCCCTCTCGCTCCGCTCAAAAGCAGAAGAAGTCATTGGATGATTTCCCACATAAAAAGTCGTATTAGGTTATTTGTACCCTAATACTATGTGTTATTTTTATTATAGAACACATTTTCCTGATATTAGTAACCCCTTTTTTGTTAAAATTCTTGAATTGGCGTTTAAATATTCACCGTACGGAAACCTTTCCACACAAGTCCAACTCGCACTTGGACAGTTTTTGCCTTTTGAATCAGCGCTTATCCACTATCTTCTAGCTAGAACAAATTCTATGAAAATGTTTTGGAAAAAAAATCCTATGAACATAATTATTATTATTGTATTGTCACTCTATGCATGTATGAGCGCCATTCCTCTCAATTTCAAAAACAAATTCCACCGCAATACAAACCAACAAAAAATCTTGAAAAATACAGGAATGAAGAGGACTCCTCGTTAGTAAATATTGATAGAATAAACAAACGTACTCTCAAACAGTCTTCCTTGCAAACTTTCGTATTATTAGATTTCCAGAGGGCTCTTATGTAGCCGACTTGACAATGGACCTCGAGATCTGATAATTGCGTAGGTAGGTACACAACGGCTAACTTTTTATCTCCCTTTCAAAACTCTTAGAGAATTGGCTGAGAGGAAATGAGTTAGGAACTCTAGTTGAACTGAAGAGGAGGTTAATGAAAGTAGTGCGAGTTAAGCGGACCACTTATTGTGATACGATTTTATTGACTTGATTAGAAAGAAAGAAACTTGTTTATCATGATAGATTATAGGTAGATAGATATAGACCAGGATCAGATATAGATCAGGATACTAAAGTTCGAGAGCTAATTCGTAAGATGTTGGCAGTAGTATCATTACAGCGTTATTTTTTTCCAATTGTCGATTTAGTTTGACTATATGTAGTTTATTAATTTGAGTTGGTATTATTTTTAGGTTTATTGGTACTTATATCTATTCTCGTATTCGTCTTCTCTCTCTAGTTAATTGCATCTATCACTATTTTTCTCTGCATCACTCAAAGGTTGACTGGTAGACAATGCCTAAGGCATTAAGTACGCCTCTGTACTTTTGTGTGCCTAAAGCATTAAATAAATAAATAAAATATTCTTTATTGTACTCCAAAAATAAAAATTACATTAGGAACTTAAAATTAATAGGGAAAGTCAAATGATGTTTATTTTGCAAATAAGTACTCGTATTAATAACACTTTTACCCGTTGATTTTTTGCGATAATTTAAATCAGACGAGGTAGGTTTTTCCTTGCTAATTACCCTTAGGTAATAGGAAAAACCGACCTTCGATTTCGATATTTTTTCTAAAAAAGAAACATCGAAACAAAGGTCGACTGGTAGAAAATGCCTAAGGCATTAATTAGGTCCGCCATTGTACAGTGTTTATTTACTAGTGCATAAAGTATTAATAAATAAATAAAAGTTAAATTCTGCTAAGTAAGTTTGCGTCTGCCATTGGCTTCGCCCAATTGAAAGTAGGTACAGTCAGGGGTCAAAAGTGCAGTTCCACCTTACCAATGCTAAAATGTCTAAAATTTCTTTATAGAAGAGGGTCAATGGTTCATCACTGGTACATTCACATTTAATTGGTAGCATAGGATCTAAAGTATTGAATAAACTATTTGTGGACTATTGAACTTCTACAACAAAGAAATTTTAGACACTTCAGCATTGGTAGAGTTCAACTGCTTTTTTGATCCTTGAATGTACATTGAAAATTATTCCAAGTGAACATACTCTCGAAATAAAATGTATCCTATGTCTTATCAGGACATATTATCTAGTCCACCAGAATACCACAGAATACCAGCGCTGCGTTATTTATCGTTTTAAATATCGCAGTATATGCTAAGTTAGGCGCCTTTTTGGCCTTGCACAGATCATACAGTTATTTTTTTAATACTTAATTCTATTATTATTTTAATTTTACTGTATATGTGAGAATAAAAGATTTTTCTTTCTTTGCACCCGTATGCCAAAAACAATAACAAACACATTCACCTATATAACATTAGTGCGACAACAGCCTGTATAGTTTCTTGTTTGATTCCGTCAACTAGTTTTATCACTTGCGAGTCACGCAAACGCGCGAAAACGAGCAAAAGAAATCAATAATAAGGATTATATTAGAAAAAGTTTCTTCAGGCACACGTATATTTTAGCGTGATAAGAAGAATTTCTTTCCAAACTGTTTTTTTTAGGTTTCGTACCTCAAAAGGCAAAAACAGAACTCTTATAGGATCACTTTGTTGTCCGTCCGTCTGTTTGTCTGTCTGTCAGGTATCGAGTTGAAATTAACCATATACTCAGGTCTAAAGATCTCACCCTTGAAGCTGTGAAAAAAACTCAATTCGGGAATTGAACTGTTTTCATAGGTAAGTTTGTATGGAACCCTAAGTACGCGAGTCCGACTCGCACTTACCCGGTATTTTTTCATCTGGCACCATTCTTTTTTTGAGGTGGGAAGTCTTCTAATGATTTCTCCCACTCTAAGGCGGAGCTTTTCAGACATTTATATTACTGACTAAAAAGGTTTGCCAGACTTTTACTGACTAAAACTACATCTATGTTCCTTCTTTGCCGTGAGTCGCACTTGGAGTACTATGTGCTTTTGACTATTCTAATCTGGTGCCTATATTACCACAGAAAAATAATATTGAAATCTCAGTATTAATACACACAGGCGATAATAAAGGAAAATATAAAGTACTCATTGACAGCATAGATGACAAATAAAAACACCACCAAACACATCATTATCAATATTGATTAATGATGATAATACGGAAATATCTATACAACAAACCCACTTAACGTTCACGGCTTGTGGAGTAACATAATCACCAATACATTATCTCACCTTCCCATCAACGAAACAACAATGTATGACACAACAACGTATATACCCGGTAATCCGAACCACAATTACTTACACCCACCCGGTAACAATACAACAACTATGATTGTAAATACTGCATATACATATGTATATGGGCTTGGGAATACTGAACCTGGAACCGACTATCGATATGACATACGATCTCGTAAATTTATAGAAAGCTGCAACTGAACAAGACGGGTACCAGTGTTTACCTTCATAAAATCCGGTATCTAACTTTATTGGCAGTGATTGCGAAGTTATGTGTTGATGGGAGAAACACGTGTGTGGATAACGATAAATATTTCACATTGTGACGGGTTTCTTGTTTTGTGAGAGCTTATACAACTACAAATCAATATGGAAGGACAAGCGGGTTTGAGCTGTGACATACTAGATAACTTATTTACAAGGTTAAGGTCAATATGGTCCATAATTTTTTAAATTGGGCTCAAAAACCTAGGCTCCACCTTGTTCAATATTAAGGAACATCTTCTATTAGCGGCTTCACGTACGTGGAAGTAGGTAATATAATTATCGCCTATATCACTCAGTGATTAAGTAGCATTAAATATTGATGAAAGATTTTTTTTAAATCGGTATCACTGGTTTTTGAGTTTATCCATTACAAACAAAATACTAATCTTTTCTCATTATAATATTAGTTAATTAATTAAAGATTTATACAAATCTCATTTTTTAAATTTGCAATAGGTTTATTTGTTACTTGAAAAATAAAATTCAATTCCCGAATGGAGTCTCGAAGATATTTACGAATCGCAAAAAAAAAGGATTTTTTTATGACGTAACAATAAATTTACGGTTTTTAGGTTTATTCCTTTACCTGTGCTCTAAGACTTTGCTTTATGCCAAATTTCAGGATTTTGGATCAACGGGAAGTATATGAATTTTGATTCCCTTGAGAGTGTCGAAATAATTATAGGTACGTTTTTTGCGACATAAATGGGCGTATCGTTTGTTTTCGTTAACTTGGAAGTTTTATTTTTTCATAGCTTCAAGGGACCGCAGACTTGCATATATGGTTATAATTTCAACTCGATAGCTTCACGCGTTCCTGAAATAAAGGGTCTTGATAGACAGGCAGACAGACAGATGGTCAACAAGGTGAACCTATAGGGGATGTTTTTCCTTTTCAGGTACGGAACCCTAAAAACAATTACTAATGAGCCTTGTCGTTTTGTCTGCGTTAAAATTATTAATTTTATTCAAAATGATAAAAACCCGAATCCATGAAATTAGTTTCAACTTTTTCCTTTCTGAAAGTACCCGAGTTTTGTTATTAAAATGATTTTATTCTGGGTTGGGAAATCAACTAATAACTTCTCTCAATCTAGGTGGAGAGAAAGGAAGTACGTTATTTTTCACTTGCCCTATGCCTTTCAAGAGTACGGTGACTCTTTCTAATGCCCCGTTTACACTTGGGCCCAGCCCACGCCATCCCATCCCTAGCCCCCTAGCTATTTGCCGAGGCTGGGCCCACGTGTAAACGGAGCATAACAATCTCACAATCTTGACTGAAAACAACCCTGACCTCAAAATAACGATTGATTGAAAAGTTTGACCATCGGATATTGTATGAATTATTTATAGTTCTAGTGTCATAGTTACAAGGTTGCTACCATAAATTACTTTCAAAGGGGAGCACGAACAATGAACATTGTATCTTTCATTGTGTAATGACATAAAATAACGGGACTAGTGCATAATGTGCTGAATAGAACAGAGCATTTGTGCGTATGAATTCACAGACAATGCTTATACGACCGGACCAATGCCAGAAAATGGTTATGTTCAACGCCACAGAGTCATGTCAGACTGTTGGCAATATAATTTGTGGGACAGCAAAAATGAATAATAAATGTTTTACACTGTGTTGCTTGACAACAAATAAGTACCAATTTAAACTGTAAGTACACAATATTGATTGGGCCTCTCTTCATAATCACCATCGTGTTAACCAAGTGTCGCCATCCACCAACCGGTCCTTTGCGTCTCGCATCCATCGGATTCCCACGATCCTTACCAGGCCATCAATCTATCTTGTGGGAGAGCCAACACTGCGTATTTCGCTGATCGCCACTCCAGAATCTTTCGTCCCCATCGACCATTAGTTCTACGAGCAACTTGCCCTGCCTCTCCTGAATTGAAGTGATTAAACAAAATTAACAAAAAAAAATAATACATACATTAATTATATCGTGAGGAAAATGGAAGCCAGCAAATTAAGAGACAGAATCGCGTTGCCAAAATAATATTGTAAATTGACATATTTCTGCTGATTCCATTTCCACATCGATGCCTCGGATAGCCTCTTGGGATGAGAGTTTTCATTATCGAAACCGAATGGTAATGAGGCAAATTTAAATATTGGTAATTAAATAAATTGGGTTATTTCTGTTAATGCAGCACCTTTGTGCTCGTGTCTTTTGTACTTATTGCGTTTAAGTGCTAACGTATGTATACTTACATATTAAAAAACAAAGACCTTAACCGTGGCTGTCTATCTGTATGTTCTCAATATACTCAATAACTACTAACCAGGGGGTTATCATGACGTTCATAGTAAGATTGTGTCATTCTTATTTCAATGTGGGTATGAGACAGAGCTATACAGGTTGTCTAGCGCCATCTCTTACCAACACTGGAAATACGAGGCCAATAACAGAGCCGTAGAGGTTGCCAAATACTGGTCAGATAAAATTTAGTTAGAGTACATCGACACGAAAAGAAGAAGAAGACTGGAAATAAGAATGAAACAATTTTACTTTGAACATCATGGTACAGGTCCAGATTTTCATGTGGTTTTCACCAATAGACAGAATGATTCATTATGAAGGTTTAAGTGTACAGGCATATACCAGAGAAAAGCATATAGTGAGAATTTCAAAGATTTGTAACACCCATGCGGAGCTGGGGCGGGTCTTTAGTATCAATTTAAATGAAAGAAAAACTGATTGATTGACACATCAACGCACGGCCGAATTTACTGGGACTAGGAGTGTGAAATTTTTCACAAGGTTTCCTTTTATAACGTCTTCTATATCTTCTATAAAGATAAAAATGAATAGCTGTTCGTTAGTCTCGCTAAAACTCAAAAACGGCTGGACCGATTTAGCTAATTTTGGTCTTGAAATTTTCCAGATAGTCCAGGAAAGGTTTAAACGGTGAGAAAAAACGGAAAAAAGGCAAAAAAAACCGTATACAACACCATCTTTAGTTAAAATGTCATAATTAAATTAATTAGGCTGTTCTGGTAATGCCAGTAGATGGCGTTATCCATATTATTTTGCGGTACAAAGTTCGCCGGGTCAGCCACTATTTAAATAAAATCCATCTAATTTTAACATATTCTATAATGATTACTGTAAAATGGTAAAGTGTTGGTGAAGCCAAGTAGGTGTTCGTATGTAACGTGATGACATTTACGCGTTATGTAATAATTTACGAGACACATTCCTTGAAAGTTTAACAAACATTGTTTCTGAAAATTGCTCGTAATTAATATTATCTACTAGCTAACCCCGCGAACTTCGTGCCGCTTTTTAGTCAATGAATGTTGTGATACATTTTATCTAAACTGTCAATAGGATAACGCCATCTACTGGCATTAGCCAGAACCAGAATAATTTATTTTAAAATGACATTTTACTAGAGATGGCGTTGTATTAAAATTTTTATTAGTTTTTTCGTAATTTTTTCCATATTTTCTCACCGTTTAAACCTTCCCTGGACTATCACGATTATTTCAAAACCAAAATTAGACAAATCATTCATTTTTATATATATATCTTAAATCTTATTTAAGTTAAAATGAATAGCTGTTCGTTTGTTTCACTAAAACTCAAGAATAGCTGCACCGATTTGGCTAATTTTAGTCTTGAAATATTTGTGATAGCTCAGGGAAGGTTTAAACGGTGAGAAGAAATGAAAAAAATCATTCAGTCACTTTAAAATGAATTATGCTGGTTCAGGTAATGCTAATATATGGCGTTATATATTGACAGTTCAGCTAAAAGGTAACATTCATTGATTATTAGGCGGTGCGAAGTTCACCGGGTCAGCTAGTGTTGGTATAAAAATATATTATCTATCGCTCGATTCTCCAGTTGAATTGTTGACATAAACGACATTTTCTGCTTTATAAAATGGATGGTTGGTTCCGATCGATATCAGTCTATGCTTCTGTAAGCAACCTGTAATTTACATAATATGATCGCATCTAGAAATCTCATCATAATTTCATTTTTAGTATAAGCATAATCAGCCTTTTTAATGTGCCCACTGCTAGGATTCAGGCCTCCTTTTTCTAGGTGAGGGGATAGGCCAAAATCCACCACGCGGGTAAAGTGCGGAATGTCACATGTCTTCGAATTTTTGGTTCTAGGACATTCCGGTTTCCTCACGATGTTTTCCTTCACCGTTTTGAAGCAATGGTGATGAAATAAATTACACAAAGTAATGCGCCTGGCTGGGCTTGAACCCGCGACCTACGACTCGTAAGTCGGGGCTGCTACCACTCGGCCACAACTGCATTATTATTTCTTCATTTTTAGAACTTACCTGTAACACAAAAGCTCATTGTATCAATGGTTATTACTATCATCAAAATAATACCTCCGCGCTGCGTCTTTTTAAACAAAAAGAGATGTGATTTTCTTCCGTTTCAGTGTACATTAAAATAATGTTTGTTCTTGAAATAAACCTCAAAATTTCTTTCTTACCTCCTTTTAATTTTCCCATTTTATATCTTGCGGGTATTAGGATATAATCTGAAGGAAAATGATTACGTTTCCGCCCTCTCACCCTCGTTGAAAGTAGAATTTTGCCAAGGCTGAACAAATAAATCCTTACGCCATTAGGCTCGTCATATCACCTTCCGATTTATTTTTTATTTTATATTCAAGTGTTTGTTTTTTTGTTTGTAGGAAGTAATCTTTGAAAATACTGGTTCGATTGCTTAAATTTTGTATCGGTTGCTTTATTCTTTAGCCTATGTTAGGCTATATTTTAAATACGCGGGTGAAGCCGCGAGCAAAAGCTAGTTGTAGATATTTTTGGTTGTCAATAGGTACATATTTGTGCAGCAGCTAGTGCACCAATTTGATGATAGTTTCTCTTCGCCAGCAATAAAACCTTTTCAATACACTTACCTACTCGAAAACCCACTCTCATCCCTACCTCTTTTAGGCACGCAATTTACTGTTTTCCGAACTAGTGTAGAAAAGTGCTGGCGCTCGCGCCTGCCATTATTTATTATATTTGTCGTATGACACACGTGGTTTACTACTGCAGTACTCAGCTCCATAACACCCTCGCTTACAGCTCGGGCAGATTCTGCCTTGGTTGCAATGACAAACTTTCTCCACTTTTTTTTTTTTAGGGCGGAAATATTCCAAATGACTTCTCGCGCTCTGGGTGGAGCGCTAGGGCTATCAGACTTGTACTAACTAAAACCACACCTGTATCCTTCAATTACCCTTTGCGTCCTAGGACTACGGGTTTCCTTTTCAGAAATTCTCCGCGGTCCTAGCTAGCGGGCATCGGCCCTACTGGGCCCCTACGGTTTGCTGACATCTCTTTAAGGAGCGCGAGGATCTCAACGGGCTATTGAAGACTGGGCTCGGTCCTGTTAATTACCGAACAGCCGGACGGCGAGCTACCCAGTGCTCGACGTCCGCAAGCCCGCGTCTACCGTGGCTGGTAGTCGGGGTCAGAATTACGGCGGCTAGGGCGTGAGGACCTTCGTTCCCTCACGCGTGCAGTCTCCTCCTTCGCTAACATTACTGCTTCGCAGAAGGAGGCGACCGCCTGCCATTCCTCTTCGCTCCGGACCATAGCCTGAACCAGGGCCCAACGCGAAAGGTCGCTGCCGCCAATTGCCTCCACGAGGACACGGCGGTGCTCCGCCCAAGCGGGGCACACCTCCACCGTATGCTCCACCGTGTCCTCTGGGTGGTCCGCACAATGATGGCACCCGGGCGTTGCTTTCCTGAATCCGATGCAGGAACCTCCTGAACTTGCCATGTCCGGAAACTTTCTCCACTTGTGTCAAACTTTGCTATTAACTATTTTTTATTCATAATAATTTATCAAATTTGTTTTACTTTACTCATCAACATTGGATAATAATATAACCATATTTTTTATACCTATATTGAAAGATGGAAATAATTATCACACTTTAGATTCGAAGCATAAAATGTAACTCTAGAACGTAACTGGTCAACAGTCGGTCTTCAAATAAACAATAATTTGTATTGTATATCTATGTGACCTTTCAATTTTCTTACACACACACGACACGAGTATACCACGGATCTAATTCCTCGAATTAAATCCGTGGTATCCCGTGTCTGTCACACATGACAGTAAAAACGCCGTAACTTATAAAACAAAAATTTCGCAGCGATAATCATTTTTCTAGATACTGCCAGTACTTTTCTGTCAAAAGCGCTTCTAACATGATCGTCACTATAAACATTTTTATACCTGTGCATCCGTATGTCACCGTCATGAAAGCGACAATCACAGTTCATATTACTTGTTCCCGCGAGCGTTCTCAATGTAAATTTCAGTCATAAAGAATAATGATTTGTTCACAGTAACTTTGTCACTGTTACAGTCAACTTTATATGAAAAGTAGCTCCGTATAAAAGTTTTCCCTTGATTTTCATAGAGAAGATTTTAGTACCCACTTTGTAGGTACTAACTTAAGGATAAAAGAGTAGAATGTATGTCTTTGACAAGTTACAAAGTAAGTTGTTATTATGACAAGATATTTTACTAATACTTTTTTGTAAATTTATGTAGATATGGTGCAAAGGACCAGAAGTCATGTAATCCGAACAGAATTTTAACGCTAGAACCGGTTTTCAAGACTGGAGATCTAACCCTAAAAGTTCTGAACTGGATACGGACCTGACAAACAAGTATGAAAAGGCACAAGTACCTATTTAAATTCAAACTCGCAGTTGGTACAGTTAGTTACCATTGTTTAGTATTGAAAACCATTTTTTTAAAGGGATTCTTCCATATTCCACTAATAGTTTTAAAGACCTTTCGTTGCGGATGTTATGTTCGAACATCCTTATTTCAATAATCAAATATGACCATGCCTATAAGTCGTATAACATAGTCGGCCTTATAATGTTCCCACTCTTGGGACTCGGGCCTCCTATCTAGGAGAGAGAATGGACCGTAATCCACCACGCGGGCCCAATGCGGGTTGGTGGATGTCACATGTCTTCGAATTTTTTGCTTCTATAACATGTTATCTTACGTCACGATATTTTCCTTCACCGTTGTGAGAGCAGTGGTTATTAAATAAATTACACAAAGTAATGCACCTGACTGGGTTTGAATCCGCAACCTACAACTCGTAAGTTGGGGCCGTTACCACTCGGCCACCACTGCTCCTATAAGTTGTATAGTACTACAGTATAAAACGAGCATTGTCTCGCATCCATCGAACTCACGCGACCCTCACCAGGTCATCAGTCTACCTTGTAGGAGGCAAGGTCGTCACTCTATAATATGATAATGAGATTACGATGCTAAATAATGCTATATTTTATCAGCATAACCAGAATCACAAATCTACGTTCAAAATATAAATTGACGTCACACCAATCGTTATAATTGAATACTGAACAAAAGAACATAAAGTGACAAAAAAAAAACTCATTTGTGCCCACCATGTTATGAGATTAGACCCCGTGTCCGGACATACAGAACATGGTAATGTTTTGTTGTTTCACGTCCGAATGTGGCCCTCAAATTAACTTCAACTTGCTCGGTTTGTTTTTGATCGTACCTATTTGGACAAAGGAAGATGGTGAGACCTTTGAGAGTAACAGGAAATGTTGATACTTTTTTTTGCGAAAATAAACATGAGTAGATACATAACTTTTTTCTGAATAAATAAATGGTTATCGATATTTTTCCCTTTAACAATATCTATATATAATACCATAATCAGCCTTTTAATGTTCCTATATTTCTTTTTTCATTTCGGTGGGAAATCATCCAATGACATCCCATCCATCTTGGGCGGAGCGCGAGGGTGTGTCAGATTTTTACTGACTAAAAACCCACTCCTGTTCCTTAAGGCGCGCGTGGAACAGTACGCGGCGTCCGTTACCGGACAATCGGATGGTGAGCTATCCATCGGCGTCCGCAAGCCCGTGCCTACTAAATAAATACTGTGTCCGGAAATCAGGATCGGGATCCCGGTGGCTGGGGCGTGAGGGCCGCTCCCTTGTGCCTGCACGTGCGGCCTCCTCCTTTGCTAACATTATTGCTTTGCAGGAGGAGACAACTGCCAGCCACTTCTTGCTTCGGACCATGGCCTGTACCAAGGCCCGGCGCGAGAGATCATTGCCGCCGATCTCCCCCACGAGCACACGGCGGGGTTCTGCTCAAGTGGGGCACACCTCTACCGTGTGCTCCACCGTGTCCGCCAGACCATACAGTGGTGGGATTCATTCATTCCCACTGCTGTTATTCAGGCCTCCTCTCTAGAAAAAGGAAAGGGCCGTAATCCACCACGCGGGCCCAGTGCGTGTTGATAGATGTCACATGTCTTCGAATTTTTTGTTTCTAGAACATGTCGGCTACCTCATGATGTTTTCCTTTACCGTTTTGAGAGCCATTGTGATGAAATAAATTAGAGAAAGTAATGTGCCTGGCTGGATTTGAACCGCGACCTACAACTCGTAAGTTGGGGCCGTTACCACCCGGCCACCACTGCTCCCTCTCTCATCTATATATTATGTAAAAGGAGAAACTGACTAGGAATCTCAAATTTTGCATAAAACTTACTTTTTTATGTAGGCGAGCACTAAGAATTTTTCAAAATTCAGCGTCTAAAGGGTTAAAACGGGTGTGTAAAGTTGGTATGAAGAAAACTTTTACACGGGCAAAGCCACTGGCAGAAGCTCGATTTCCGGCCATCCTAGGCGCGGGCTTGCGGACGGCGAGCAATGGGTAGCTCGCCATCCGACCGGCCGGTAACCGTCCGGACTGAGCCCAAGTCGTCGACGGCGCGTACTGTTCCACGCGCGCCTTAAGATGTCAGCAACTGTAGGGGTGCAGCAGGGTCGAAGCCTACTGGGACCAAGGGTCTGATTCTGAAAGGAAGACTCGGCCCTGGTACGTAAGGCAACGAAGGAACAGGAGTGAGTTTTTAGTCAGTAAAAGTCTGACACTATTTCCTGCTCCGCCCAAGAGCGGGGGATGTCATTGGATGATTTTCCCACCGAAAAAAAAGCTAGTTTTACTATAACGATTTCATTAAACATGCATCCACCTTAATTCCCCAATGTTCGCTTGTTAAACCATGACGTGTTGATTTATTCAACGCTAAAAAAGTGTTGTAAACAGATATGGAATATAACCGCAAATTGGATTTTCGATTTGAAATTTTTCGTTAATTAAAAAAAATGGCGGCACGGAAGTGAGAAGGTTCGAGTGTCGGCTTTGTTTTTGTATTATCAGTGCCTTATTTCTATAATTTCTATTCAGATATTTTTGAATAAATTAAATTTTTGATTGAATCGTTGATCAGAATTTGAGGATTATAGATCATTTAATGGATGCTACAATAAAATTAAAACAACCGTCAGTATTGGTTACTGTCATCCTGTATTATCTTTTTTTTAATTATTTTTTGTCATCAAATAAATTCTTCCACTCTGGGTGGAGCGGGAGGAAGTGTCAGACTTTTATTAACTAAAACCCACTCGTGTTCTTTCAGTTGCCTTTTGTGTTCCAGGGCCATCTTGACTCTTTCAAACAAGCTCATAGCCGAGCCTACTACTGGGTAAAAACCTCTCTCATGACTTTCATTTGTTTCAGTTCAAAGCTAAATTACAGTCATTGATGTTAAAAATGGAATATTGATTGTGTAAACAGGGCTAATAAATTTAGTTCGGTATAAAATAAAACGTACATTAAATTTAAAAAATCCGAGACCTATGTTTGTAATGTACATCTTAGAAACTTGAAAAAATGCCCCAAATTAAATTAAATGTTATTTCATCATCATCATCATCATTTCAGCCGAAAGACGTCCACTGCTGGACATAGACCGGTAGTAACGGAAGACGTAGCGTTGGAAGGCCTCCTACAAGGTGGACCGATGACTTGGTAACGGTTGCGGGAGTCCGATAGATGCGAGACGCACAGGACCGTTCATTGTGGCGACGCTTGAGAAATGTTATTTAATATAATGTATTTAAACTTGTAATTTAATCTTATTTAACTATGGGTATTCCAAGCCTGAAATAAATGAATTAATTATTATAATTGCAAACATTCAGTTATTCATTCCCACTTTCATCCCCTTATATCTTCAACTATCACTGAACCGATTAAGATCAAATATGTCTTAAAACCAAGAGAACCAAGGTTGCCGACATAGCACGAAGAATCGCCAAACTTAAGTGGCAATGGGCAGGGCACATTGCTCACAGAACGGATGGAAGTTAAGGCCGAAAGGTTCTAGGGTGGCGACCGCGTACCGGAATACGCAGTGTTGGAAGGCCCCCTACAAGGTGGACCGATGACCTGGTGAAGGTTGCGGGAATCCGATGGATGCGAGACGTACAGGACCGTTCATTGTGGTGACATTTGGGGGAGGCCTATGTCCAGCAGTGGACGTCTATCGGTTGAAATGATGATGATGATGATGATGATAATGTCTTAAAATAGATCACGAGAAAACCGCTTCCAAACTCGTTCACTTGTTTAAACCGTACCTCGGTTTGACAGTTAGACACACACAGCTCCCAAACTTCTAACACCTCTCTTTTGCGTCAGGCGTTAAAAATGTTAATTAGATACACAAGTATTTTAATTGTTGACGTTACCTTTACTATCTTGTGAGATAGTTAAGTAGTAAAGGTAGGCGCGGGCTTGCGGAAGGCGAGCAATGGGTAGCCCGCCGTCCGACCGTCCAGTAACCGTCCGGACTGAACCCAAGCCGTCGACGGCACGTATTGTTTCAAGCGCGCTTCAGGGAGATGTCAGCAAATCGTAGGGGCGCAGCAGGTTCGAAGCCTACTGGGGCCATGGATAGTGTGAAAACGAAATCCGGGGCCCTGGGACGAAGGCAACGAAGGAACAGGAGTGGGTTTTTAGTCTGTAAAAGTCTGACACTATCTCCCGCCCCATCCAAGGGCGGGATTTGTCATAAGATGATATTCCCACCTAAAAAAAAAGTAGGTACACAAGTATTTTAATTGTTGACGTTTCCTTTACCATCTTGTGAGTAGTAGTAGTAGCGTCAAAATTCCCTTATCCCTTCAGGGCAACTAAGCTGGAAGATAACTCGGGTAACTAATTTTGTTCCTCCCTAGAGAAACCCCATGTTTACCACTTACCCCAATCAACAACAAACAACGGTACACATTTAATTACTAAACAATTAGAAGGTCTCTATAGAACAGGAGCAAATAGTGAAACGTGGCATAAAGTCACAAAATATCAAATACAAATTTTGGGTTGGGTATCGAAAACTAAATTCATTAAAACTATTGCTGAACAAATGTTTCCAACTTGAAACTCTCAACGCCATTTTAATATCCGATAATAATTTGGTTACCCGTTAGAATGGAAGGAAAATGCTATGGAATATTTCATGCGTCATGTATTTAATTTAGTGTACTTATGGTCTTTTTACATAGCATGGGTAGAATGACAGCAATACGAAAATATGCATATTCCGTTTGAGGGTCACGCTAACGCCGGCGGTCGCGCGTGACGTCATCGCGCATTCGGCCGAAAGTCAAGCGATCGCCGGCGTTCGCTCTCTCCCACTTCATTGTAGGCCCTATTTTCAACTTTTAGAGACTACTTTTGTATGAACAAGTTTGATTACTTACGTTCTTGGATAAAATTCCTATAAATTGAACGCATTATATTTTATAGTCTATGCTCTGCTATATATATTTTTTTCGTTTTTTTTTTTGTAAAAAGTAATATGTCCGCCACCATTTTGTTTATGGCGCCCCTGCAGTTTGACAGTTCTTTATATTTCAACGGGTTAAGATGAAATAAAAAAATAAGTAGCTACATTGTATGAATCTGACAGCTGTCACCCGTACCATCCTATGCTGTTAATGGTATAAGTGCATAGAACCTATACCTCTATGAGCCATATTTTGAGCTACAACTTTATGAAAAAAAAAAAACAAATGAAATAAAATCTGAATGGTCAAATCATTGATCTTATTATAATTACTTTATAGGTATACATAATAACAAAGCCCAGTAAATTGTTAACGAACATATAGGAACTTTTACCACTCAACAATGAACGCTAAAGTCGTGTACTTACTACCAGCAAAATGGCCATAAGAAGTCGCAGGCACGAGCAACTCCACACAATGTACAGGATTTTAACAGAGTTCAGCATGTTTTACCAAGTACTAAACGCTTTAGTGGCTAAAAGTGTCCAGTTATAGTGTATTAGTGTAAGTTTTATGTTAAAAGTTGTACATCCTAGCTGAAGTAATGACATTGTGTCCGCACTTAGTGACTGCAAAATCTAGCGGGTATGATAACGCAATTTGCGAGCTTTACCCGTGTGATCCTGACTTAAAAATAGGTCACCCTACCTAAGTGTCGTGAGTGTTACTAGAGGATTATATTAGACTTATGGTAACAGTGTCCACAGCTGTCTACCTAGCTTAAAAAGGGTTGGGTCGAGTTGCTTTTCTGCCACTTTGAAATATAAACTTCGCACTTATCGGTGGGATTTTGTAAATTGTTATTTGATTGATTAGTTTAAATTTTAGCGTAAATGTCGATTTACCAAAGTGGGCTTTTTATATAAGTCATACGATTAGTAGAATTTGCTTAAATCTAATTTACTCTATATTCTTTTGTAAATTTATTTAAATTTTGTGGTACAAAAGCAGACTTAACAACAACGCAACAAGTATTTTCTAGCACTTAACCTTTGGGGTAGTAAAAACTACAAGTAACCGTATAGTGCTTGCTATGTGTACAAAAACTAATTAATATTTGCAGAAGAAATTGAGTATCAATAATATTACGTAATATAATAAGAAAATAAATACTGTTTGTTATATATAGCTACTAAAACTTTTTAAAGAAGACAACCCAAAATATAATAATAATGACGATAAACAAACTAAGTCTAAGTAGACTTTAAGTTTTTTACGAATTTTGCGCCTAAAAGAAAAATTGTCTCAGCTCTTTTGACATCAAAGGAAAACACGTTCTAGAGTTTGATGTAGAGACAAAGTAAGAATTAGACAAAAACCCGTGCGACAGTTAGAAGAAATATGGAGAAGTAAGCTCATAAGCTATTTACTCCATATATTTGGGCAATATTCTCAAATAAATACCTAATACGTTTTCGTGTTCCATTCTTCTCGATTAATCGTCATCTAAGCAGTTTCCCCCTTCCTAGTCATATTATCTTTTGCACAGTCTATCCTTTTAGACGAAGCTTCTTTTCTACAACCATTCATATTTATTTTATTATAATCATATTTATTTTGTACTTTAAGTTCTTATACATAAGTATATATGGTCTATACCAAGGTTATCTGGTAGATATCGTTGTCAGCGATAAGACCACCATTGCACCCATAGATTTAAGTTTCTGTAAATTTGTTACTATTTTGGTGTTCAATAAATTTAATTTTATTATATTCATACTCAAATCATTCCCCACGTCATTTTCCTCTTTGATCCGCATCACATGCAACAGTAGGTACATAATGTAGTCCAAACTTTTAGTAGACGAACTTACTGCCACAATAAACAGAAACTAGTCGTATATCTTTCACTATAACCTCAACATTACTGCCAGAGGCATTCCTTCTAATGTGTATCATTTGTCTGTAGTTTTCCACTTGACCTGCATTTGCCCAAGGGTTTTAATTAATGAATCCCTTTAATACTGTTTCATAATGCATGAATTCTCTTTGAACAATTAGTCTTTGAGCTCTTGATTTCTATTGTGGAAGCGTGAAAAGAGAATTATTATTAAATCAAACAGTTAAATGTATTTTTTTAATAATGGTGACGGCATTGATGCGCTTGAAATATTTTGAATAAATAAAAGTGAGATATTATAATTCGTTCCTTTTAGCGAAAAAAAATACTTCTGTCGTAATAGTTACTGTTTTTTATTTAAAACTAGCGGTCCCGGCAGACGTTGTTCTGCCCAAAAGCGGGATTTAGTACAAATAAAAAATTACCCTACTCTACCCTACTCTACCCTACTCTACCCTACTCTACCCTACTCTACCCTACTCTACCCTACTCTACCCTACTCTACCCTACTCTACCCTACTCTACCCTACTCTACCCTACTCTACCCTACTCTACCCTACTCTACCCTACTCTACCCTACTCTACCCTACTCTACCCTACTCTACCCTACTCTACCCTACTCTACCCTACTCTACCCTACTCGTTAAAAAGTACCCTATGTCCGTCTCCTGGTTCTAAGCTACCTCCCCACCAATTTTCAGCCAAATCGGTTCAGCCGTTCTTGAGTTATAAGTGGTGTAACTAACACGACTTTCTTTTATATATATAGATGATTTTAATATGAACTGTATGCAACTTATTTTATTTTATATTCGAAAAATCCAAAGATCAATTAGTTATAAGAATGTATGCACAGAGAGTTCGATATAAAGTAAAAAAAAAATCTCGCAGATGCATCCGAGGCGACTACCTGAAAGTATACTCCGAGGGCGGGGTCCACGGTCCAGGGCCACCCAGTGTCAACGAGTACTCCGCCTGGTCCAGGGTCCTATGTGGAAGCAGGGCTGATGCACCACCAGCTTTATACTCCCATGGACCATTGTTAGTCCTGGAACTCCATACAGGAGCCAAGGCAACTAATGCTACTGGTTTCGTTGGGAACTATAGGTTTATAGATAGAAGTAAGTGTCATTTTTATAATTGGTACCGATTTTAAAATTGAAGTATTATCAACTGCACGTCAGTGGTAGCTGAACTACTAGTAGCTTAATACGGAGTTTCTATATACGAAGCCTGATGTAACTACCAACGTGCGGTTGACAGTATTTTTATTTAAAATACGAATAAGTTTACTATAATGCAGTATTGAAATAGATTTTATTACTTTTGAAATTGTTTATTTAATATACTTATTTACTTACAAATATTTTCTTCTGGTATGCTAAAACCCACCCGTGTTCCTTTAGTTGCCCTTTGCGTTGCAGAACCGCGCTAAAACTTTCGAACAATCCCACAGCCCATTCCTGGTACGCCTGGAAGACAAACTACGTACTTTAAAAGTACGACTTAAAAGTACGTAAGCACGCAATTTTAAGTCTATCAAATAAAACATACAAAGGACTTAAGCCGATACCAAAAAGAAACAACATTTCACACACGTAATATATCGACTTCCATTCATCGATTTCTAAAGTTTTCCAATTTATAAAACTTGTATCTCGTTTCTTAGGAAATTTCGAGACAGACGGTGTACAAGTAGCTGAGACGTGGTGTGATTACGTCTTCCACTCACAGCCGAACAGACCTGCTCATGGACGCTTGTATAGTCCGAGATATCCATCGAGTTATCCCAGCAATGTGAGATGCACTTATCACTTCAGCGCGAGGTAAGTTGGAAGTTTGTGTAGTTGAGAGATTTATATTGGGTATGGGTATTGTTTCACGAGAATGGTGATATTTTGTGGTATGGCGATTAATAATAGGTATAAAATTGCTGTTTTTTTTTAAAACGGGTTTCTTTGAACTGTGTCATCTTCGGATTGACTTATAATCGTAAGTTCAAATAGACTTTATATTTAAGTTACGTTATTCTATCTTCGTAATTAGTTGTTTATTTTTTGTGTTTTGTATTTTCTGTAATATTATATCCATTTTTGTATGAATTATAAGAAAACGCGTACCTACCGTTTTGAAATATGAGTTCTACCGTAAAAACAGTGTGTATCAAACGGTATACAATATTTATGACGTACCTATATATGAACTTAGAACTATTAATGGATGGGATGTGCGTTTTTATTTCAATAGCTTTCAGTTAAAAAAATTTTACCTCACGATTAACATTGTTTCTGGACGGCTACATGACTAAGTTTCCAAAACGAAAGCTATTAAACCAATAACACAGAGTCTGTTTGTTAGAAGAAAGTCGAAGGTATACGTTATTGATATTTCTTGCCCTTTGAAATGCATGGTTCCCACATTGGAACTCCTATTATGAAAAACTTTTTTATTAGGTTTCATGATTATAAAAACTGTAATATTACAGATTATTTAAAACACAAAGAAACTAATAAATAACTAATTTAGAAAAAAATTGTCTTTTTAATAAAAAGTTTATTCTAGGTCCGTCCGAAGATACCATAGTGCAAAGTAACACGTTTTAGAAAACGCCATTTTCATCTAGGAACTATTATAACGCAATTTATCTAATGCATAACTTTGACTCAAACATTAAATTTCATGAATACTTCTAATAAATCAAATCAATACTTAATATCTGATCTTCCTTAAATATCCTGCTGAAATAAACTTCTCCATTAACAATGAACAATTTACAAAACTTTTCTTCAAACTCAGAATTATTAAGTCGCAAGTCAAGTGCTTCCAAAAATCTAATTCCGCTTCTAACATTTCTAAGTACTTTAATGCTTGGAATTCTTACCTACTGTTTTAGGCACAACGAGCGGATCAAGTTAGTTTTCGAAGAATCGTTCCTTCAGAAAGGCGACGAGAGGTATTTAGAAGTTCACTTCTCTAGTAATGTCACAAAATAAATAGGTACAGAAGATCGACGCCAAATACCAAGCGAAAAACAGGCTCACGCATGCAAACGGCTTAAGGTTAGAAAAAGAAAGGCAGGACACGAAAATGTGATAATAATACGACCAACTTTAAAAGCTTTCCTCTATAGAACAATTTCGACCGCTTCGCGCCTGTTTTTTGTGGTTTTTGAGTCAGTCGTGAGTTTGTTTGTACGCTTGCATTTGTTATACCGACGTTGTAGCATATCTATTATTATTCAGTTCCTAGTTATCACCACCGACTTTGTCACTACTGGAGACCAATCGAATAAAATGTAATTCATTGCCAGTAGGATCTTATGGCATAAAATATATGTACAAAACTGAGTTTGTTTATTCATAACGCTAATAATTGCTTACGCTAGTAATTTGAAGTTTGCACTACAATACTAATGATTTTGATTTATTTATTGCGACGTATTTATTTACAACGCGTGCGAATTATATTAGTTGATCTGAACTTACTTTGATTCATAGTCTGAGTTTACTATAGTGGTAGAGACAATTAGGGGATTTTTTACCGTTTGTCACCAACGGTGACAAAATCGGTGGCAGCAGCTATTAAAAGACGGTTGTATGGAGCCGACCTTCTGTGAAACTATTTATTCTGTAACCAGTAATACGTTCTCTTCCTTTACGTGTCATAACTTTTCTACTTTTCAGTTGCCTCAATCGTGCTGACATAATAAAAGTGTTCGATGGACGGACTTCTACGGCGCCGGTTCTAGCGATGCTTTGTAATGAAGTTTTAGGTACGAATTACTTAGGATCTCTGTGAAATAATCTTGATTTATTTTGTGTGAGGTAAAGAGATTGCATTTGGAGCATAATGAGCAATACGGCTTTGATAGTCTATTGTTAATTAGACTGGTATACACCTCTAGGTACTGTGGGGTTCGGAGATAATAAATTGATTAATTTGAGTATTAGTGTAGGATTTAATTTTACAAAATTACAACTGATAAAAAAGACTATAGTATCTACAAAAATAGACCAATGATTTCTAGTCTCTCTCTTGGAATCGTATTTACTTTTATAATTTTTACAGGTTATGAGATACTATCAACGGGACCAGACTTAATGGTACAATTTACGGCTAATTCCAATATCCCAGGTCAAGGATTCAAAGCAAGATATCAGTTCCAAATGGAGGACGACCCTAACGCAGGTTTAGTAAGCATGTCATAATAAATTATATTATCAGAAAAGGTTAATAAGGTTCAATACCGAGAAAATTTATAGAATATACTGTCAGTTTCAATAGATCATAAAATAAGCCAAATAACAGCCTCAAATTCTTGAAAAGACTTGATTGCAGATGATGATGGCAACTTTGAATTGACATTAATTTAGACAGATTATAGTTATATAATTCTACTTTCCGGTTCATTGTCTTACTTATGTTTATATATATATTTTTTTTAATACAGCACAATAAACAATTTACAAATTTTTATTTATTATACATAGGCTCGCGTTTGACCACAATCTAACCCGATGGTAAACGATTTTGTGACCGACGATGGAAAATGCTTACTTAGGAGTAACCTATCCATTTTTAACTTTAAGACCCCCAGGTTATAGCTGTATGAAACACAAACTCCAGCAAGAAATTCCATTCCTTTGCTGTACGCAGAATTCCACTCCTTTGCCGTACGCACAATTCCACTCATTTGCTGTACGCATAATAAATGTGTTTACAAAACATTTTATGCGATCCATAGGTTGGAAATCCACCATGATTTGTTAGCGCATCACTATACGACTGGTGGTCTGATTATAGAATGGGCTTGGCAGAATTAAGTTAATCAATTTCAACGCACACTCCTCGAAATGCAACTGGTATAAAACTGACAAGCTAGCAATTCGGCGTCGATGCTAAACACTGAAGACTTCATTTTTATTTTCTTTAAATTTCAATGTTGTCAAATATTTTAAAGCAAATATTTTATACAAAATATTAATATGATCTTAATTTCCTTTCTTGTCTACTATGAGATATCTATTACTCTCTCTATTTCTAAAATTATCAATTGTTTATAAATAGCCTTTGTTATTTCATATTAAACTTTATAAAATTTAATACTGTGAACCACAATAATCTTCTCTTTCTCACCAGATGGGGATATTAATAAGAAATCAAGTACAACGGAGGCAATATCCGGCTTAGGACCGGCTGTAAGCGCCGCCAGTAAGTACTTAGAATAAGGTCGCCATTTAAAAACAGAGGGTTTGCGTTTTTGTAAGCAAAATCACCTCATATATTATTAGGAGTGCCATCTTTGTGCAAGATGCTTTGTAGACGTTTCTTTCTTCTTGAAGCTTAGAAATTTTAATAAAGATGACGCGATGTTTTATAAGGCATTCACTTGCCAAAGACGCTTCGTTTTTACTACTCAGTCAAGACCACGTAATGTCTACAACTAAATACTTAGTTAATCCGGACAAGTTCCAATATGAAGGCGGCCATCAGAGACGAGTGGCGGCGTGATGTGAAGCTTGCCACCAACACCTGAAGTGATGACCACGACCACTCTGTCAAGAGTGATACTGACAAGGAAGAAGAAGACCAATATGAATTGAACAATGCAAACTTAGATATAATACCTATACTTTAGGAGTTTATTTTAGACATTTTGGAAAAAGGAAAAATAGTGAGACAACTAGCTTTCGGCAAACACGCGGCGAAGCGCGTATAAGTCGAAAATTATCCAAGGGAACAATATACCATGCACATGGTCTACTGGTGTGCCAAATTTCATCTAAATCCGTTATGTTGTTTGAACGTGAATGAGTGTCAAACATAGACACATATATACAAAATTTAGCCTTTGTAGTATATTAGTGTGATTAACGTAACTTTGAAATCGTCAACTCTTGAGCATGGTGATTAATGATCGTTCCTTCTCCTTATGAGAAGCTAGATAGGAATGTGCCTACTGTGGGATAGTACCTATCAACTATTTACTCATTTATAATAGTGACTATGCATGAGAAAAATATTTATTAATATTTTCTGTTTTTAAATGTGAAATTGTATTTATGCTATGGCTAGGCTATGGAGTCTGTTTGATGTTTTTTTTATATTTTTATTTATCAATAAAAATACAAAAATAGAATAATAATTGTGAAATAAACTATCAAAATTAGTACAAAAGCAAAGAGAAATAATAATTTTAAACAAATATATCTGTCTCTCTCGCCTTCACTTTTCTATGTGGTTGCCGTACGGGTGTTATTGCATTTGACGTCAAACACCATATCAGACTTACTTTTCTTATTACAAATTTTGAAGATTTATAACTTCGTTGTTGATGAAGATATTTTAAACATTTTTATATATTTGTATACCAGATCCATAAATTTAATTTAGCAAATAAAAAATATTGCATGCATATTTCCTATTCCAAATCGTATCTAATTGATTTAGTTCGAAGGGGCCCAGCAGGGTCAAAGTCTACTGGGGCTATGGGCCCTGGAACGCAAGGCAAAGGAGGAGCAAACTAGTGGGTTTCAGTCAGTAAAAGTCTGACACGCCCTCTCGCCTTGCCCAAGGGCGGGAGATGTCACTGGATGATTTCCCACCTAAAAAAAATCTAATTGATTTAGTACTGGATTTGTTACCTTAGTTTTTAAGTCAAGACATAGTCAAGGAAGTCAGTTAAGGAAAGAAGGAAATAAGCAACCCAAAATAACTTTCAAAGCTCAATCGGCTTTAATTAAAGCCATTACGACTAGTACAGTTCCACACGTGCCAATGATTTTCGAACGTTAGATTTTAAATCTCCTATTGAGTTTTCTCTCAAATATGTTTGGTCCATAGAATCGTGCCAAATTGCTTGAGAATTTATTAATACGAAGGCGGAAGCATAAGACTTACTTTATGTAGCATACAAGAGGATAAGAATTTTGCTTGGTTTCAGACAGAAACGGAATTTAACAGCCGTTAGAATAAGGTTTTCTATGTGGCCTTTATTTTTCTAACCAGTATATGCTTTTCTTCGAATGAAAAAATGGCTTCCAAAGCAAATAAATTATTATAAGATTTTAAATTAGTTTCATCACAATACCCTTTACATTTTCTATACTAATAATATTGTGAAGGGTATACATTTCTGTTTTTATCATTACACCTGAAAACTACTAAACTGATTAAAATAAATCTTTCACCAATAGAATGTCATAAAGTACGTCACTAAGTGATGAAATATATCACTTAGTGACGTACTTTATGACATTGGAATATTACAGACCTGTTCACTCCCCAATAGGAAATTAACTAAAGTTTTACTTAAATGTACATAGGTAGTGTGTTTTGTTTTAAAGAAATTAGTTATTCTAATTGTACCACATAATATGGGCATCGACGCACTACCATTGGTAGCTCAGCGGTATTGGTATCTACGCATGGATACACAAATACGCTAGTGACGCAGATAAGAATCATCAAGAATTTATCAAAATAGGTAATTTTTTTATCCTTATCATAAAATCATTATTATTTTAGGAAATTACCTATTTCAAAAATAATAAAAGTATAACGATTCAGTAGTCAACAACTTTCATGATATAGATTTACTATGTCACATGTTCCGTGTACATTTTCTAATTCTACGCAAGCGGAGCCACAGGTAAATTACTACAATAATTAATAGGTAATAATAATGGTAATAAATAGGTAATTAATAGGTATTTTGTCAATTACTACACTAATTAATTATAAAAAAATCTCACTACATTTTAACAGCATAAATAATTTATTACTCAATTCAATCTATTCAAAATGTATGAAACATCTCACGCATAATGTTCTCACACAAATGTAACGTTATATGTCTCGAATTTCATATATTGCTATAAACTAATGTATGCATTCCATTAGTAATATGACACCTTCATTCCAGCATCATCCTGCCATAAAGTATTCAGCAGTGACAAGAGCAAGACCGGTAAATTGACATCGCTCCTCTACCCAGCCCCCTATCCACAGAAAACGCAATGTCATTACGACTTTCTAGCCCGAGGGAGGGAAAGAGTCAGGCTGGTATTTGAAGACTTTAGCTTGCAGCGAATAACAGATAATATTATAGAGTAAGTTTTTAAGTGTTCTTGAAAAATATTAATCATTTTTTCTTAGATATCTAATTTATTTTTTAATTATAAGCTCAACTACAACTTACTAAATTAATATGTTGAAATTCGCACACGGGGGTTAGGACAACGTATTTTGAAGAAGTCAGATTTTACAATGATATGTTCGTGGCACGTAATATTTCAAGCTTCAAAAAAGAACTTCCACTAATGACAATCAGTAATACCTGCGCACTTATGACGACTGCAGTCAATGTTATCACTATTTCATATTCTTGTGCATATACAAAACAACTTTATGTCAATATAAAGGAAATAGATTGCAAACTTTTGTTTGCCATTCAGGTGAGCATGCACGAAGAGGAAATAAAAATTTGAAAATCTGTTTTTAAAAAACAACAACAACATGAAATAACAATATTACTTTAACAAAACAAAATGGACAAGGATAAAGAACGAAAACAAAGCACTCGAAGCGATATCGAATAAGCAAATTTACTTTGTTACAGTTGCGAGAGTATGGATTCTCTCGACGTATTTTTGTATGTAGACGGTCGTCTCGAAAAGATGGCATCATTTTGCGGCAACGATATACCGAAGCCAATAATGTCGAATGGACCCAAGTTATCTATCGAGTTCCGTGGAATATACTCTTCGAGACACAGCAGGGGGTTTAAGATATCATACTCCTTTGTTGAAGGTACGTACTTCTTTTGTTTTATCTTAATTTCGTATGTGTGGTCATGCCTTAGGTTTATTGTGATTGATTGATATCAATTTGTATGGCTTCGGATTTGTGTTTTTCCTATTTCATCGATCAAGATGGCAAAGAACTATAGGTATTTCATTTGTAATATCAACAAGTTATAAAATGAGATTGCCCATTACAAGTAAAGTAGATGATAAATTTTTGATCGCATTTATATTTCAACTTACTGTCCCATTCTAAAATATAAGTTTTAAACACATTTTAATTATATTTGAAAATCTTTTGTCATTTCTACATCGGAATTCAGAGCACCACGTATTCCTACCTCATCATTCTTGATGCCGTCCCCGCGTAATTCCTCACATTTTATGAATGTTCGCATTTCAACTATGGTGACGTTGCTTTTTTTTTTGCTATAAGACTGAATCTTTAGTTTTTTTCGTAGATAGTTTCTTTAGATAATGTAGATAGAATGTAATGTGAAAATCAAAATCTCGACGATGGAAATGGAGAACGATTGTGAAACAAAAGAAAGCCCCAAACTTTGCGCTATTTTCAAGTGAAGTAACAAATCATAAATTAATACCCAAAGTACCACCATTACGGAAAGCTTCAATTACGCCGAAATCCACGGACACCAAAAAAAACAAAAGTAAAAAGTTTTTGACTTTCAGATTACGGGATCGCAACGGGGAGCCAACTTTTAGAATTTCCATGTGCCTTCGTATTTAATAGCAGCGAGAGGGGGAGGGGGGTGGTGACGTCACCAAACCACCCTGGCCTCTATCCAAGGGACACAGAGTGCAATTACTTCTTCTACGGCAACGAAAACGAGAGAGTACATTTACATTTCACTTATTTCGACGTCGAAGGTGTGGTCCCGTAAGTAATTCATTTGAATACTTTTAGATTTAGAAAAGTCTTTCGTCGCTAGTGGAGTGTGCGATGGATACTTGATAAGGGTCTTCAAGCCGATTGGTTTCATGTAGGGTATAGATTAGTGATAATATATGCCTAGTCCGTTGTGATTTAGGTTGGACATGACATGGACTTTCGATTTTCATTAATTGACTCTCAAACATTTTTTGTCCCTATAATGATTTTCTGGTAAGTTCACTAGTTTCTCACTCTTAAAAATCATGGTGACGTTTAAACCATACGATCCGTTTTTTATGTTAAGCTCATATATTAATTAAGTTTTTATTTCAGATGTGAAGCAGTATCAGCCAGTGATTACGTCCAGTTTTACAGTCAAATGATCGAATCACAAAGCCACAGGCACTGTGGTCAACTAAAAGAGCTCCAAGTGACCTCAGAGAAGAATTTTCTAAGAATAACCTTCAAATCTAACGACAGGCTTGATGCTACAGGTTTTAAAGCGAACTACTTATTTTTAAGAGACTCCGAGATGCATAGTATAACTATGCCAAATTCTATAGATAAAGGTATGTTTTACATTTTATTATTTTATTTTAAATTCTAAAAACCAAAAATAGAAATTTGAGACAAATAATAGATAGATGACGTGAAAGATGAGATATTGTGCGCCAATCTCATCTTTGAAACTATGTAAATATGTAATTGTATGATAATCTATTTATTATTATATGTATAGTAGACAGTTAGAGACACGTTGCCGTCAAGTGATAGAGGACTAGCCAAACACCAAATATTAAAAGAGCGACGCTATCGATTGTCCACTGACAGTCAACTCATTTCATTGCACTCCTCTCCAAATTCAGTGTGCGTATTATTCTATTAACTCCGCGTACAGTTTCTTAGTGTTTACTTATGATTAAGTTAGTTTGCGAGTTTCAAGTCCAAACTTGAAGACACTTCGATTTTCCTTTAGGAAACTGAATGTCATTCCAAGGTGGTGTTTTTGTTGTTTCTTGTTCTAGATTTACTTGCACATAACTACGTTCGTCAGAATGAGTATATAATTTTTCATTGACGGTATATATGCTCTTTTTACGTGCTATAGTTTTTGCTAAATAAATAATTCCAAAACGGGAAATTTTATGTCCGCTAAAATACCTAGCAGCCTTGAAATAATTTAACAGCAGTAAAGTGTCCGGAGTAAGTAATAATTTAGGACACTTTTAACAACTTTTTAACTGTTGTTTGAGAGACTGTTTATACGTAGCCTAAAATCTGTTAGTGTTCCATTACAAAATTGGTGGTCACCAAAATTACTTTCTCGTAGTTTTATATATTTTAACGAATGTTCAAATTTCTTTGTTATTTATAGCATCACAGAAAAAATGTGAGTGTATTCCAATGATAAAATACACGGTCTAGTACCTATATAGGTTTCAGCCTAAAACTGCTGGCAAAACGAAGTATATCGATGTTGTACATGAATCTCGTTAAAGTAACTATCAACTCCGTTATAACGTATTCCTCTAAAACCTCTAATCTGATGACGTTCGACTACTACCGCATGTAATCTGTCTCCCGCTAGCTATAGCTTTTCAGTTCCATTCAAATCATGTCTATTGTGCTCTCGTCCTAACAATAAAGACGTGAGTGTGAATTTGCTTTGCCGATCAACAAGAGAATTTTAAACACCAAATTGAGGTCCTAGGACCTCAAGGAGAGGAGGAGGGGGAAGGTTGGTTGGGTTGGAGGGTTGAGGTGGGTTGAGTCCTATTGTTTATTGAATTGATTTTGTCAATATCAATTAAATCATTCTATACCTTTTTCGTGTGTATTTTGCATGTCTCTGACAGCTATTTGCATTTTTTTTTATATTCTTCAAAGTAGAAGAAAAAGTAATAAAATATACACTTTTTATCTTACTTTTTCTCCAATAAAATCCAGGAAAGCCTGCCGGAATTAAGATTCTGTACCTAAAATTTGGGTGGCTATCCATTGATAAAATCTATGTCAAGGATAGATGATTTTATTAATTAATACAGTCTGAACTAAGCATTTGTCACAACACCTGACGCTTAGGCAAAACCTCTTAGTTACGGGTAAATGGGAAAGGATTAAAGAGAGAGACAGGGTAATTATTGCAAAGTGAATTGGAAACAACCCTGTAACAAAACTAATGAATTTTGAAATAACAACAGTATTAGAAGAACCGTTATTAACAATTTTGATACATTATACAGGACTAATTAAAATGTTGTAATTACAAGCGTTAACTCATTTGATGTGTTAATGGTTAATAATATTCTTTATGTGTGTGTCAATGTGTGTAATCAATTTCTATTACAATCCCGTTTTCAATTTATACGTTATTGTTATTAGTACAATTACTGCTATTATTCAGAGTGTCTTTGCTATCGACGCTCAAACGAATACCACGGATCCAGTACATGATTGTGGACTCCCCAGTGGTGGAATTTTTTGTCCATTTTTGAAAAAGAAAGACACCGTGTATATTCGTAACAAAGACATATTCTATAAACAGTTTCTAATTAATTCCATTATTGTTTCAGGTACTACGCCCCACACGTCAAAATTCCTTATATTTGTATGTTTGTGCAAAGTCATTTGGAATATCAGATAAAACATAATTTTGTACCATCGGAGAGGAATTATGGAATAAAAATATCAGTGTTACTGTACGTTTTTTTAATTTACCAATCATAATTTTCACGTTTCCAATCACTCATGTATTTAAAATGAAAAATATAAAAACGTAAAAAAAAAGATGTCGTGGGTGAGTTTTCTGTGAATTTGTACAAAATATTAATAGGTTAAGGAATGTAGTGAAACTAGATATTTTAGACGGAGAGAGATAGGTACAAACATCACAAATAACCCATCATACTCATAATTGAAATGTGGAAGCAAAATACCTTAGGGCATCCCTTCAAAGGATTCCTCCAAGGGTTTGTACGAGTGGCGAGCGTGCAACCCAAAGAGTGACATACAAACATAAAGTAAGGTCAAAAACGAACAACATTAACTTCCAAGTCACGTAAAAATCGAGAGATCGAAGTTTAACTTCACAATTTTAAGACACCCTCAACAAAATCTAAATGAAATATTTCTCCGAGAGTTTCGGACCTAGAAAAACTGTCAGATAAGAAAGTGAAACGGGTTTAGATGTAGTAAGTTTGTAAACTTTGAGAGTTATTTCTAGAAGTTCTAAAATGTATTTGGGTACAATATTTGCAATTGTACATTTAAGATAACACAACTTAATTTCAAAATACTTTTGTAATCCATGTCTTAATGTAGATAAGACATTGTCAAAGTGCCGCTTTGTGGTAGCTATTCTGTTTTTTTTTCTAATTCATATTGTGTTTTTTTATGCACCTACCATATTATCTCTTTCCTACCTTTGGTTGAATGGTAGAGACGAATAAATATAATAGAATACCAAAGACATTAAGTACACCTATGTACTTTTGTATTTCAGTTTTAATAAATAAAACCTTATATGACTAATTAATCACTTTCAAAATTGTGACACAGGAAAGTTAAGTATAGTTTGGTTATGATTGTGTTTTTTGCTTTGGTTACATTGCAAGGAAAGACGGTGGCAACCATAAAAACCTTATCGTGATCGGTAAAGTAGATGGCAAAAGGCCTCGTGGGTGCAGCCTTGGTCCGATGAGATCCGCACCACTCTTAACTCTACAGTACTTACTTTTTGCTTATCTTCGCCTGTCAAGTTCTTCGTGTTGAATCTGATTGTCCTGAATTAGTTGCTCAGCTGGTGAGATTGTTTGTTCCTCTCGTACCTAAACAACACCTAAGGCCGCGAACACACCGATTGTTAGCTGATCCTTTATCGCATACAGTATCACGAGCTAACTCGCCGCTCGTTCGTGCGCTTTCTGTGCTTAATGCTCTCCTGAGTCTAACACCGGAGTGTGACTTGTTTGCTGGGAGATGGATAGATGTGTGTCGTGAATGTAAGTGAAGGTTTTGTGAGAAGATGGATAAAAAATAAGTAAACATTTTTTTCATTTGTTTGTGTGATATTTATTATTTTAGTGGTAATGTATATGTATTTTCTTTTTATTCTTCAATGTGCTATTATGGTTTTTATTTAATATATTTTTTTAGTTTGTAAGTTTCTACTGTACAACACCTTGGATTTCCTCCGTAACGTTGTACAAGTGCTTGTAAATAAATAAATAAATAAATAAAATACAATGCCCTTCATACCGCCAGAGATAGAAACAAACGGAAGAATGTCTTGGTGAAAGTGATGAATCAGGGAGGTCACAACCCTCAGTATTGAGGAATACGACTCATGGAAAAGGTTTTCTTATATAAACCAAAATAACACCAGCTGCAAAATTAGGCGAAACATTTGAGAGATATTGAATTTACATAAAATCACTAGTATGAAATAAATAAACCCAACTCCAAGTATTGAGAAATTTAAATACGATTTTCATAATTCTAGGAGTTGAACATTGACGCTAGTAGCTTTAGTATCTTTTGTTCCAGAAATTTAAACTTAATAGGAATTGTGAAAGCAGAATTAAGCCTAACCAAACGCTATAATAGTATTTATTTGTGTTTATAGTTACTTATTTACGACCACTGGGTCTTTATTATACTTATAGTTAGTAAGTATGCACGTCTACAAGCCGTTTTAAGCAGCTGTTTAAGTTTTTTAAGGAAATTATTTCGGGGGAAGATTATTTGAAGAAGGCTTGCAGAGCCTTTAGGTATTTATACTGGATTGTCTTGTAATAACCCTGTCTTCAATATTATGCAGTGTTGTGTTCACCTGGGTACGAAATACATGAAATAGGGAAGTATGACAGAAGCAAAAAGCAGGTGATGGGTCAAGTAAAAAGTAATCTGTTTTGTATATTCAACACATTCAACCTCAATTACTTTAAAAGTTCAAAATAGTTGAAATACAGGATAAATCAATTTCAATCAAAGCAACAATCTTAGGGAACACAGTACCGATCGTTACCGAGACCTATGTCCAATAGTGGACGTCTTTCAGTTGAGATGATAATGATGATGACGATGATGAATCCAAGCCATTATCATTTCAATTAAATTATCAAATAATTAAAACTAAAGCAGTAATACTCGTTGTTCAATATGACACAATAAACGCTTTGCCGTAATAATCTCCATTCTTAAAACTGACTTATAATTATGTAAACTTAAGTTAGTATTCGTCCAACTGTAAACGGGTTTTATAACAAAACGCTGGCGGCAAAAGAGAACCTTTGGCCGGCACATAGACTTCAAAGTTTGCATATAATTATGCCGGACATTTAAGCAACATTTTGAGAAACTACTGACTTAGGGTTTATGCATAATGGAGGCGGTGGAACGAGGAATCCATTACTTGCCAGGTTAAGCGGGGCAGGAAACGTTACAAATTTCTGCAAAAATGCATTGAATTTTCAGCTGAATTTTCAGCTATCTAGTACCTAGTTTTTGTAGAAGTGATTAAACCATAGGTAATCAATTTTTAGTAGGTATAGCTTACATCATTCAGCCTTAAAACGATATAGAGCAAGTCCAAGATATTAAGAGGTGGCATCAGTGCAGAATTTGCCTTGTTTAAAGATAACTGCGACGTACGTCGTCGTCAATACGGCGTGCGACGCACTGACGGTTTCCGAGAGCTACTTTTGACCACGATCACTCTGGCAAGAGTGATATGACCAAGAAGAAGAAAAAACTAACAGCAACTAATTTGTGAGGTCCTGAGAGAAAATTCAGACAATCACTTATATACGTCGTGATTCCTACCAGATACATCTGTAGTGTCTTTGGTAAGAATAGCGGTAATCTTCAGAGGATGGTGGTATTTTAAATAGTAAGTAAGGAGTAGTTCTTATTTTTATGTACATAGTGACTCCTGTCAGATACATATTTCCAGAGTCTTCGCTAAAAATAGCAACAAACTTCAGAGAGTTGCTGGTGGAGAGTTAAACAGCCATCTTAGTCCAGCACACCGACTTCAATGTTTGCATATAATTATGCCGGACATTAGGGCAACAGTTTGAGCAACTACGGACCTAGGGTTTATGCATAATGGAGGCGGTAGTACGAGGAATCCATTACTTACTCGCGTAAACGGGGTAGTTGAACTGTTACAAATTTCTGCTAAGATTTATTGACTTTCTTGCATATGCACAACTGTTTCTACCAAGGATATTGCAGTTTGATTAAGTTTATTTGTTTTGTTATCCAAACTATTGACCTGAAGTCAGCCGTAGTTTAGTCTTAAATTATATGGAGAAGGAAGATTTGCAGGATGGGGAAGGATTGAGGTGGCTTGCGATGTTACTAGAGAATTCCGCATTACCCTGATGTAGGGTGAAGATTGTGGTGACTGTAACGTTGAAACGTACATAATTATGTTATTGCGTTTACTAAGTCTGGGTTCGAGCCTCAGGACGGATTTTTGCGGTTGCAGAAGTACCGAGGTGACGTGGGTAAAATGTTTTTGGAGAAATTTAGGAAAGGTTTTTGCCCAGAGTTGAACAACGTGTATACGTATGCTAAGCAAAAGAAAAAAATAGCTGTTAAAAAAGCTCAGCCTTGGTATACCATTACATTTGAATGTAGATACAATCATACACCTGATCTACCGGATCTTAATACAAACGATTTTCTAAAATATTTTCTCCGTTATTATACATAAGTAGAAGGCAAGACTCGAATACAACAGAAAAATAAACCTCAGGGATATGTACCATGACGTATTACAATCATCACGATTTCGGTGTAAGAAAGGGATAGTGCTATATAACCTGTATAAGTCCGTCTCTCGCTCACACTGGAATTATAGGACTCTAGATCTTCGCTAACACCCGTCTTAACGTAGTTAAAGTTTCTGGTAATTCAATACTAAATCTGCTGTAGTAAGCTATTATGGTAATGAATCTTCTGAGCGACCCGAAACTTCGATTTGTAAGTTATGAAACGTTTCGATCTACATTGAGTTTCAACTGAATATTGAAAGGTATGCAGATGATTATCGATGGATTGATGATGACTTTTATAGGGACTGGCAAATTGATAAACAAGATTTAAGATAGAAAATAATCTGACACTCCTGTTTTATAGGAATACACGGGAAAAACCGGGCAAGTGCGAGTTGGACTCGCGCATTTGGGGGTCGTTACAATCTTACCTGTGAAAACAGTTCAACAGATTTTTCGAATTACAAAAAAAAATAACTTTTTTTTAATAATAATAATAATATTTTTATTTTCAGACCACTTAGATCCATTACATTGTATAAAGTCCTGGTTACATAAAAAAAAAATATATTATTCAAATTTCAATCAAAAAACAAAAAAAAATCAAAAAGTTATGTTTTTTTTTTAAGTAATTGAAAAATAAAATAAAGTGGTACAGTCAACTTAGCTGGTTAGGCGTAACCAGCTAAAGCACGTCAAAGACTGCAAAGTGCTGCCAGGAGAAGACCTAGTCTCACAGCATAGGCTCCTGGTTATAGTGTCAGTAGTCAAGACACATAACAAAAAAAGCAAAGAGCGTCCTCCTCCTAAAATAAAATGGCATATGCTAGAGAAGAGTGACTGCGCGAAGAAATTGAGAGAGCGAGTGGTAGACAAAATGATAGAAATGGGAGACATGAATGATCGAAGTATAAATGAAAGCTGGAATGAGATTGCTGAGTGTATTAGACATGCAGCGAAAGATATTTTGGGAGAGACGAGAGGAAAGGATACAATAGATAGGGATACATGGTGGTGGTCGATAGATATACAGAATGTGTTGAAAGAAAAAAAGAGGAAATTTAAGGAATGGCAGGGTATAGATCCGGAACACACTAGCTTAAAATCTGCGAAAAAAAGTGAATATGATGCTTTAAAGAAAAAAGCCAAGAAAGTCGTGGCAAGAGCAAAAGCAAAAGCACAGGACAAACTATACGACACTCTAGATAGTCCCGCAGGCCAGAAAGATCTATACTGGCTTGCTAGAGCAAGAGAGAGGAATGCGAGAGATGTTTGTCAGATAAGATGTATAAGGAATGAAACTGGAATGATTCTATCAGAAGATTATAAAATCAAAGAGAGGTGGAAGGACTATTTTGAAAGACTGATGAATGAGGAAAACAACTGGAATGGGATTTTAGAGAGCAAACCAGTGAATGTGGGTTTAGTGAGAATGATTAGTATGGATGAAGTCAGAATAGCTGTAAATGGAATGAAGAATGGTAAGGCAATTGGTCCAGACGGAATACCAGTTGAAGTGTGGAAGTTGCTGCGAGTGGATGGATGGATGTGGTTAGCTTTGTTCTTCAATAAGTTGTTGCGGGAAGAAGCCACACCTGATGAGTGGTGCAACAGTTCCCTGGTGGCCATCTTTAAAAACAAAGGTGATGTGCTTGAATGCAATAATTATAGAGGAATAAAGCTAATGTCACATACTATGAAAGCCTGGGAGAAAGTTATTGAAAGGAGGCTAAGAGAAGAGAGTGAAATTTCGCAGAACCAATTCGGTTTTATGCCTGGTCTTGGTACAGCGGATGCCATTTTTGCTATACGCCAGCTGTGCGAGAAATACAGAGGTGCGCATAAAAACTTGCACATGGTATTCGTTGACCTCGAAAAGGCATATGACCGGGTACCTTTACAGGTTCTGTGGTGGGCCCTTAAGGAGAAAGGTGTGCCTGGGAAGTATGTGCAGTTGATCCGAGCGATGTACAGTCGATGCAGTACCCAAGTCCGGTCTACAGTGGGCACCACTGGCAGCTTCAATGTGGCTGTTGGCTTACATCAAGGGTCGGCTCTCAGCCCTTACCTCTTCCTAATGATAATGGACGCTCTAACGTCGGACATTCAGGAAGAGGCTCCCTGGTGTATGCTGTTTGCCGATGACATTGTGTTGGTTGCCGAGAGTGGCCTAGAGGTCCAGAACAGATTGGAGGTGTGGTGGCACAGACTGGAGAGTGTTGGCCTGAAATTGAGTAGAACCAAAACAGAATACTTGTTCTGCGATTTCGGCGGTGTCTCCAATCCAGTGCCTTTAGCTCTCGCTGGAACGCCCATACCGATCTGCTCCAACTTTCGGTACCTCGGGTCACTCGTTCAAGGGGATGGTGAGGTAGACCGGGACGTAACACATCGGATCAACGCAGGATGGATGAAATGGCGACAGGTCACGAGAACCACTTGTGACCCACGGATGCCCCTCAAGTTGAAGGGTAAAATCTACAAGTCCGTGATAAGACCTGTCATACTGTATGGATCAGAATGTTGGGCTGTGAAAAAGACGGATGAAAAAAGACTGCACGTAGCAGAGATGAGAATGTTAAGATGGATGTGTGGTGTGAAGAGAATGGATAAAGTGAGAAATGAGTATATTAGGGGAAGTTTGAAAGTGGCACCAGTGACTGAAAAATTGAAAGGGAATCGTTTGTCTTGGTATGGTCATGTGAAGAGGAGGGATGAAACGCATGTTACTAAAAGAGTTATGAGTTTACATGTGGATGGATGGAGAGGGAGAGGGAGACCAAAGAAAAAATGGATGGATTGTGTGAAGAGTGATATGAAAGAAAAGGAAGTTAGTGATAGCATGACGAATGACAGGGCAGAATGGAAGAAAAAAACATGTTGCGCCGACCCCAAATAACACGGGACAAGGGCAGGAAGATGATGATGGTACAGTCAACTTAGCATCCAGTAAATTAAGTTTATATTAAATTGATTTAATAAATTAGGTACAAAAATTACAAAAAAAGACAATGGATCCATGGAGTTTCAAAGACAATTCAATTTTTTTCTGACTGACTAACTTCTTGACATTTCAAAAGTGCCTGTAAATGGTTTATTTGGAGTAAAAAATAAAATGCTTTGAGTCTTTGAGTCTTTGAATCTACATTCCGCCCGCGTGGTGGATTACACCCCATTCCCTCTCCTAGAGAGGAGGCCTGCGTCCTAGTCACTACTAGCACAATGAAAAAAATGGAAAATTAATAATTAATGTTTCCACTGGAACATTATAAGGATGTATTTTTTTTTAGTAATTCTGGGTACTTATAAAACACTACTTACTTACTTATCTAGAGGTTATTTAATGTTTTTTTTTTTTGTATAATTCTTATAACAAACGCGTTTTAACTCAGAGCTTAGACAGAAGCCATTTAAAACTTTTTTTGCTAATTACCAGTATTGACTGTAGCTTTGAATCTAGTATTGTATAAAAAAAATCAAGTAATAGTTAAGTAATTTAAGAATGCCCTAATTTTAATAAGACCTGTATAAATATTGGTTCAGAGTTCCTAACATGCTAAACTGCATTTGTCAAGACACACTTCACGAAACCTATCTAACTTAACTGTCCTATAGATAGTCCAACAACACTATAACTTAGCTCAACTTTGCTTACAACGACATTATTCATAAAAAACTGCGCTAACCGCTTGACAATTGGACCATTCGATAATAACTTATGAAGGCGACGGCCTGCGTCTATCGAACCAAACAAAAGGACTGAAGGATTCACTTTCCGAATTGTTTACACTGCCGTGATGTGGGTGAAACTGACGTCTAAGCGGTTTAGTTCGGAACAGTCGCCGGCTGTGACCGCAAATTGTGGTGGACAAGAAAACGCTTTTGTCTGACCGAGGTCATAGAGTAAGAAAATCGTGCAGAAGGGGAAGCTATACACAATATAAACATAATAAAAAGCCTTGTAATGTTCCCACTGCTGGGACTAAGGCCTTCTCTCTAAGAGAGGGAATGGACTTTGATTTGTGAATATCACATATCTTTGAATGTTTGCTCCTAGCACATGACGTTTTTTCATGATGTTTTCTTCCATCGTTTCGAGAACAAAGGTGATGAAATAATACTTACACAAAGTAATGCACCTGGCTGGGTTTGGACCGCCACAATTGTGGCTTGCTTAGCACTGGGATGCGACAGTCGCTGTCGCCATTCCACCATGAGATCCTGCCGGAACTTTGTCCACCATGCCGCGATTTGGCGCGGCAGCGGAGTTTTGCGGCCCGGCCTCTCGCTCCACCTGAAGTAGAAGTGATTTGATTGTTTCCCATCAAAAAACAGAGAAGACGCTCTAAGTCTTCTCTGTTTTTTGATGGGAAAGTCATTTTTTTTTTTTTCAAAAACAAAACAAGCCTTTTTTTGTTGCGCGAGCGTCGATATCACTAAATAAAACTAATATACAAAATAAACATATGCAGAGTGGATCAAAGGACTGGAACAATTTGCCGGCTGCGGTCTTCCCGTCCAACTATATTTTAGGTGTCTTCAAGGCTAGAGTGAATAGGCTCTTAATAAACTAGTGCACCTCACGATCAATGATTGCATCACTGTTTACCATCAGATGGGGTCGCAGTCAAGCACTAGTTAAAATCAATGAAAAAGAAACCTAACAGCTCTGCCCCCCTAGCCAAGTTACAACCATTTCGTTTCAATTCTCTTTTCGTCGATCGCCTCGAGTAGGCCACGCCTCCGATTCTTTTATTCTGACGTCATCTCAACGCTCAGTCACGTGGTCAGAACAAAGGAATGGGAGGCATGGCCGACTCGATGCGATCAACGAAAAGAGAATCGAAATGAAACGGTTGTAACTTGGCTAGGAGGGCTGTTTAGGTCGTTAAATGGATCGCGTGGTAGAATGTCTCAAGTAACTAAATCCTTTTTTTTTTTCTAATGTAGGCATTAAAGTATTCAAAGCGGTTTTCGCTTCTAAACATTCTCATTCTATGCCATGATGTTAATGTCCAAAACTCGGATCTTCAAAGATGACCTATACAAACTGCATGTCTAAGATTAATGAAGTTTTGAACACCGAGTGTTCAAACTAAGTATTTACCGCAGTTAACACATTATATACCGTGGATGTTGGAGGGTAAACCCCTGTAGTCTATTATGTATAATGAAAGCGTTCCGGTAGTACTTTTAAGTGCGTTTCAAGGTAAATTATGCAATGTCTTTCTTGCTTGAGATGTTTAAAGTCCTTTATTTATCCTTTATGACTTCTTGTCTTTCACGTTGGTAAAATAAAGAATTTTGAAAATTCTATTAATTTTATGACAAGGGATGTTTGTAATTTTAAGGTTCCGTACCTAAACAGGAAAAAACGGAACCCTTATAGGATCACTTTGTTGTCCGTTCACCTGTCTGTTTTTCTGTCAAGACCCTTTATCTCGGGAATGCGTAGACGTATCGAGTTGAAATTAAAAGCATATACTTACTCAAGTCTGCAGTCCCTTGAAGCTGTAAAAAAATCAAACTTCGGAAAAAAGATATGGCCGTTTAAGTCGCAAAGCACATATGTTTTGACACTCAAGGGAACCAAAATTCTAGAGTACTTCTCGTTGACTCAGAATCCTGAAATTTTGCATAATGCAAGGTCTTATAACAAAAGTATAGGAATAAATCTGAAAATAGCAAAATTTGTTGTTACGTCACAATTTTTTTTTTGCGATTTAACCCGACTCATACTTGCTCGGTTTTTCTTATTTCTATTTAGTTACTTATTTTAATAAAATTATTACTTAAGTCCAAAAACATTAATATTTAGTCTAAGCAATATTTCACTACTTTCTGCCAGTGGTTTTATCCTTTCTTATTGCTCAAGGTTACACCGTATCTAATTTCATCAAAATCAAAAAAATCAAAAAAGTGTTTATTAATCTCCACAAATCACACTTCAAACATTCAATACTTATGTTATTTAGCAGTAAAAACATAAAAACTTATGTGTCTGAATTTGTAATTTGTGGCAGATCTGGAGTCTAAACTAAGCCTAAGCCTGTATCTTAGAACTCCAGGCCCCCCCATTATCAAAAAAACCAGTACGGTAGTTTAACTGTTAAAGTGTAATAGATAGACATAGTTGCTTTCATATTTCTAATATTAGCATGGATTTGCCCTCGCTCGTGCATCACTGCGAGGTGATAGCTAAAATTCTGTGCTGAGTATCTGACACCTAGCAAATAGGTACTGAGACGGTAACTTTATTCTGTGTAATTTTAATGTACTATTCTATCCTATTCTTCTCTTTTAATTTATGTTTCTTGCTGTTGTGATGTGTGTATGTCCAAAAAATATTTTCTATTCGACCCTATAGGGTGCACGAGCTCGTCTATTGAGTATGGGCATACCTAAGTAGAATTTTCTATTGAAAATTTTTCATCAGTTGGTAATCCGAAATTTGTATAAACCCAACTGGCGAAAACTGATCTTGCGGGAATATAGTCGTTATTGTATGCTTATCAACGACACGTGGCAAAGTCAGGTCTTTGTTGATTAATAATTAGTGTGGTTAGTGGTAGTTGTGGTCGGATTTGCGGCTACGGTCACAAATTCCAGTGCCGGTCGCTAAACAGAATGTTATCAGAATTCCCCAGTGTTCACGAACGGACCTGACCGGAAGCTGATTAACAAACACGCTATGTGATAAGTCACGAGCTATTTACACAACTTTCTATGTGTTATATGATGACGAAATAATTATTTTAAACCAGAACACTATTTTTAATGTTTAATTTCTTATATAATTTTTGAGTCTCGTTAAATCGCGATATCGATTATAAAAATTGACAAATAATAAAATTATACATTAAATCTTAAACTTAGTAAAATTACAGCCAACTAGAAGTTATTATTAGCTCTGCTTGCGCAAACCCATTGTCATATTTAACTCGGAATTAGTTATTGAGCCGGGCCCATTGTGTATAAAATATTTGTTAAATAACAAATATACATAATCAGCCTTTTAATGTTCCCACTGCTGGGACTCAAGCCTCCTCTCTAGGAGAGGGAATGGGCCGTAATCCACCACGCGGGCCCAATACGAGTTGATGAATGTCACATGTCTTAGATTTAATTGATTCTAGGACATGCCGGTTTCCTCATGATGTTTTCCTTCACCGTTTTGAGCGCATTACTTTGTGTATTTTATTTCATCATAAAATACACAAAGTAATGCGCCTCGTTGGGTTTGAACCCGCAACCTACAACTCGTGGATCGGAGCCGTTACCACTCGGCCACCACTGCTGTAAATAACAAATAGTTATAGTAAATCAGAATTAAAAAGTTAACCCCGGTTTGCGTCTTACTGGTGCTATTAAATATTATAGTACAGACTATAAATGCTTTAAGACTCTTGAAGTCATAGCAAAGATATCTTATTTAACGTAAATTAAAGAATAGCAATCAAAGAAACATTTACGCTTATTACTTGAAACAATAAGTATTTTAATTACAAGAACAACAATATACAAAGAAAATTTAAAGTACAAAGTCGAAGACATAACGAAATATAATTAACAAAAACTTTAAAACGATTCAAACTAGTGAAAACAACGTTTCACTTAAGAGCGTTGAGTGCTTCTTACTTTTCTAGCACACTTAGCTAAGGCTTTATTGCCTAGTATCACATTATAAACGCTCACCACATTCTGAAACTTTCTAGGATATTCTTGATTGCTATATTAGGAAACTGAGGACTTATACTCGGCTAGGCAGCGTTCGGGAAGCTGCTGTAACTTCTCGTCCAACATACCACTGTGTCTATAGACGAAAGTCTATGACCAGTGCGTGTTGCCAGTGATGACATATGGCACTGAAACATGGTCGCTTACAATGGGCCTTATCAGAAGGCTTAAAATCACCCAATAGAAAGGGCTATGCTCGAAGTTTCCTTGCGTGATCGCATCAGGAATGAGAGATATCCGCAGGAGAACCAAGGTCGCTGACAAAGCTCAAAGAATCACCAAAAAAATTAAGTGGCAATTGGCAGGGCACAATGCTCGTAGAACAGATGGCCGATAGGACCGAAAGGTTCTAGATTGTCGACCAAGTACCGGAAGACGCAGTGTTGGAAGGCCCCCTACAAGGAGGACCGATGACCTGGTGAAGGTTACGGGAGTCCGATGGATGCGAAGCGAACAGGACCGTTCATTGTGGCATTATTTGGGGAAGGCAATGTCATAAGAGCACTGGTTGTCCAGTGGTAACGACCCCGACTTACGAGAGGTCGCAAGTTTCAAACCCAGCCAGGCACATTACTTGAGTAATTTATTTCATTATTAATGCTTTCACAACGGTGAAGGAAAACATTGTAATGCAACTAACATGTCCTAAAACCAAAAATTCAAAGACATGTGACATCCATCAATCCGCTCTGGGTCCGCGTGGCTTACAGACCATTCCCTCTCCTAGAGAGGAGGTCTACTAGGTCTGAGGAGGGATTCTATGTTTATGCTATCGTGTTCCTAAGTGCTAATTCTGGGTGTGTGGTCCAAGGTTTGATTTCCAGATCGGGCAAAGAGTGCTATTTGGTTTTTCTATTAAGGACTATTAAAATAGTCCGGAATTTGGAAGTTGGTGGTAAGAAACCTTTGTGCCTGTGTTTGATCTCTCCCTAGTCGTGTCGGATTGTCATCCCATTGGTCTATGAGAGTAAAGGAACACAGGAGAACACAGGAGTGCACCTGTGGCATGCGGTGACGCTTGAGCACTATTAAGGTGGGTCTAAGCCAGAGGAGCCGAGCACGAGCGGAGCACGAGCCGATCTCAAATTCGTGTAGCGTGGACCGACTCTAGAAGAGCGAACGAATTAGAGCTTGGGTCGTGCTCTGCTAGAGCTCTGCTCCTCTAGAGCTCTGCTCTTCTAAAGCTCTGCTCCTCTAGTGTAGACCCACCTCACAATCTTCTGCATACCTGTCTTACCTTCGTTAAGATTGGCCACCATGATCGAAATTATATACGAACACTATATCATAGAATTGAAAATCATTGTTAGAATATTTTTTCAAAAATGATGCGATACAAAATAAAGTTTAGATTGAATAAATGAAATTATTGTTTTTCTAAAAAGGCCAGTACATATATGTATTCTGAAATACTTAAAAGGAAGTGGCCAAGAATTGATCCCAATAGTGCCCCGTCGGAGAGGGCTATGGATAGATTGCTGAATTGGGATTCCAGAGTTAAGAATCTGTCATACTTTGATACCATTTAACAAAATTTCAGGCTAAAGAAGCAATGAGAATACCATAATCATGGTGGTAAGTTCCCTCTTTGAGGAATGACTGGACGTTACGGCATCCTCACTTTCCACATAAAACAGGTCCTCATTAGGCATGGTAAGTTCAGGAGATGCCTACATCCGATTCAGGCGAAAGAAACACCCGGGTGTCACCATTGTGTGAATCGCTCAGAGGACACGGTGGAAGTTTGCTTCGCTTGGGTTGAGCACCACCGTGTCCTCATAGAGACGATCGGTGGTAGCGACCTCTCATACGGGGCCCTGGTTCGAGCCAGTTAAAAACAGGCGTTATTCAGAATCGAGAGTATGTCTAGCAGCAGATTGTTAAAAGTTTATGATACTCCTTGTTAAAACCCGCAAATTGTTCAAAGAACTTTTGCACACTATGATATTAACCTCAAAATACAATTTTCAACATACAAAATGTATGTTCATCACTCAGAGAGCATGTGATTCCCGAAATTGTGTAAGCCAATCATAATTTTAAATGCAAAACACTGCCCGCGGCTCATAATTATGCGCGATCTACATATTAATAGATATTTTGAAAGCTATTAACATTATTGTTGACGTGAGTGAGTTTCATACTTTTGCATCATTTAATCTGAAATGCAAATAAGAGATTCCTATTTCTCGTTAGGCAGATGGTATTATTATAATTAGTATAAGCATTAAAGCATTACTAAATCGACTGGTGAAGAAAATTGCAACTGTAATAAAATTACAGCTCTCCTAGCCAAGTTACAACCGTTTCGTTTGCGTCGAACGCCTCGAGTAGGCCACGCCTTCGATTGCTTTGTTCTGACGTCATCTCAACGCTCAGTCACGTGGTCAGAACAAAGGAATCAGAGGCGTGGCCTACTCGAGGCGTTCGACGCAAACAAAACGGTTGTAACTTGGCTAGGGGGACAGGCGTGTTGATTTATAGAAGTAAGAATAATATATTACTATTACAAAATATTTTAAAACTTATTGACTTTGACACTTCTGTTGAGCATTATAATTTTTAATGTATTTTATTTAACTTTACAATTCCTAAGGAAGACATCTAAGTCGTCCTGTCATCTTCTCCTTTGTCTGCCGTGACTCCGTCGTGCGATTTCAGGGCACCAACTTTGTGTTTTACCTGCTGGCTCACCCATAGATATATTATATTTCTATGGGCTCACCGTTCGATCGGCATGCGGCAGGCATGTCCAGCCTAATCCCATTTAAGCTGGGCAGCCTTTTGAGCCACGTCAATGATCTGAGATTTTGAAGCGCAGTATAGTGTTTCGAATGCGATCCATTATTTTAACACCTATATATAACTACGCTCTATAGCACGTTGGCAAACTTTAAGTTTGGACTTTACGATGTAAGTCAAAGACCAAGTCTATGCAACACAGGTCAGAATGGGGATTCTATACATGTCCATTAGCTTTCGCTTAGGTGACATAGGCAAGGTGCCTTCAAATAGTTCTTTCATAGACCAGTAGCTCTTCCAGGCATTTTCTGTTTAGGCTTGCGTCGTTAAGGTCTTGTAACAATGGAAGGAACGGAAGGATACCTTTGCCCAACAGTGGGACAGAATAAGCTAGATATAATAATAATTATTATTTACTGACTTCATCATCATCATCATTTCAGCCGAAAGACGTCCACTGTTGGACATAAGCCTCCCCCAAGTGTGGCCACAATGAAGGTCCTGTGCATCTTGAATCCATCGTTCATGAGAATGTTTTATTATATTATTATCCGTTTATTCATTATTTATCATTATTATATTACATTTCATTTACATTAACATTTTTAATCATTTGATTGATCAAATAATTTATAAATTCAATTATTTTAACATTCACATAAAACAAATTAACATTAATCACTTCTTTAAGTAACATGTTGTTAAAATTCCTACAAATAAATAATAAATTTAATTTCAAACATTTATATGAAATCATAAAAACTTTAATACCCGTAAAACCCCCTTAAACCGTATTTCAAGGGTAGTTTTGAATAAAAAAATAATGGCAGTCTTTATTATTCATTTTGAATACATATTGTACCAATTTTCAAGCCTATTAAGCCAAGGAATAAGATTCTCCTATATAACCTACAACCCCTGAATCTTTTTATAGGGGTAGTTTCGAAAAACGAATACTGAAAACCTTTTTTTCTTTTTTTTTTGCGCATTTTACATTCAATTAATATTTTCAAATAACCCCTACCTTACCTACATCATAAAAGGAAGCCTTGAACAAAATTTTACGTTCCTAGGCTCTGTAGTTTCTGCTTTGCGTTGATATGTCAGTCAGTTAGTTTTTCCTTTTAGAATAGATTTACGAAATAAATTTTCCCTCGTATCCAATATGTCTTTTTTGAGATTTTATTGCAAGATATCTGGACATAACGCTGAAAAAAATTCTAAGAAATAGCAACCGCAATTTTACTCAGCTAACTTAAAATCATGGTCATCCTACACGTACGTGTCTAATGGACGAGGTTTCAGTGAAGTATACACCTGCATTACTAGACTTGTTAGTTGACGGGTACCCCGAGTGCATTCTACAAACACTAGCACGAGTATCTGTTTCACTGTCCTCCTCCAAGAGGAGCTCAGTTAGGTACATACTTAAGTAATCCCTCGGAGAGTGAAGAACGATGTGCAATTCATCACTCTCTCTATTTCTTTTTCTTTAGTTTTCGGCTTGGTTTTCTGGGGTTGTGTTATTATTTTACTTTGGCAGAGTATAGTGGCCAGCTGTCACATTTGGCAGATGTACATGATTGGCCCCGCGTGCCGAATTACGATATTTTCGATGTTAGCGTGCTAACAGTCGTTCCCAATTACCGTAAACTCATATATCAGACGATTTGTTGACGCGCTAACAGCGTTGATATCGTAATTCGGATCGCGGGGTTAATAACGTGTTGAAACTGTAATAATTTTGTTCCAAAATCAGTGTTGAGATGAGAAGAGCTATGTAAAATAGAGAAGATATTCTTTTTAACTGATATAAACTAGTGTTTGAGTGCGATTCCACCTGTTGGTAAACAGTGATGCAATCATCGATGGTGGAGCCCACTTGTTTATTAAGAGCCTATACACTCTAGCCTTGCGGACACCTAAATTAAAATCAGACGGGAAGATCACAGCAGGCAAATTGTTCCAGTCCTTCGATGCCCTCTCATGAACAACATAACTTGCGTTCTTCAAGTCATCAAAAAATTGTTCAGTTAAGATTAGACTGCGGCGCGATTAGGGCGGCGGGATTGTGTCCAAGAGTTTTCATGTCCCTGGAACGCAAAAGACAATCGAATTAACGGGGCAGGGTTTTAATTAGTAAAAGTCTGACACTCCTTTTTGTTCTACCAAGAGCGAGAGGACTCATTTTACGATTTCCCACATAAAAATGATGCGCATTTACATCAAAATAATATTATTTTGATGTAAATGCGCATCATTTTAAAAAACAGTTGTAGCATACGATAGAGATGTGCTTCGCTTGGGCAGAGCACCGCTGTGCCCTCGTAGGAGCGATCGCCGGCAACGACCTATATTTTATGTTCTTCAAATTACTATGTTACATTGTTAGAAACACTATTTATGTAACATTTATAAAATTATTTAATCCGCTTAGTTTTGACTTATTTGTCATTTTTTTAAACAAACTTTTTTTTTAATTTGATATAAACTAGTTCTTGACTGCGATCTCACCTGATGGTAAGCAGTGGTGCTATGGTTGATGGTTAGGCGCTTGAAGACACCCAAATTATAATCGGATGGGAAGTCCTCAACAAGCAAATTGTGCCAGTCCTCCGATATATGCGGTATAAACGACGAGGCGAAACGCTTAGTCGGATCGTAGAGGTTTCAACAACGTAAGGGTGGATACTCGCCGTACGTCGGGTTGTCCGATGATAGAAATGAGATGGCGGAATCAAGTCATGCAATTCCCGAGCACACTCTCCAAAATGCAACCTGTAAAACACCGAAAGGCTACCCTACGTCTATGTTCAAGGCTTTGAACATTGGATTTAACCAAATCTAGATCACCAATTTGCCTCATCGCACGCCTTTCCACCGTGTCCAAAGTTGCCAGGTAGCATTTTGCAGCACCAGCCTTGTGGCTGCAGTACTCCACACACGATCGGACCTGTGCTTTGTATAACATTAAAATTAAAAAACACTGAGACAAGTGTGAATTAACGCAGGACCACCGAGTTTCCTAGCAGCTAAAAATTCATTTCTTCCTTTCAAAATTCAAGTGTAAAAAAATGTTGCTGAACCAATAAATTAATAAATAAATAAAAATAATATGAACTTCATTTCTTCCTATCAAAATAATATGAACACCTAAGTAAGTTTGCCAGTTAATAAGAGTCATGGCAGCATGTGACCTCTTTAGACGCCACAACTGACAGTACTGTTAGTGCAGTGAGACTTGCTGCTGAGCTGAGTGTCACGGGTTCGATTCCCGCGCGGAACAAAAAGGTCCAAAACTCCGGCTCATCAGTTGTATATGTGAGATTACTGTTTACGAACACACGATACACGAGTAATTCTTAATGTGGGACGTTATATAAAAATATGTCGACCAACTTCCGCTTTTAATCCAGATATAAATGGTAGATTGTCTGTTTTAAATACAACCCTTAAGTAAGAATTAACTTGACAAATAGGAGATTTAGAAGGATGAGTATAAATTAATTTGTTCGTTAGCTGACTAAATGGATTATATCCCTTTCTTTTGCTTTAAAAAAGGATTAAATAAGAAAGAAAAAAAGAGTACGAAAATGGTTTTCATTGGATAGATTTTTTTTGTACTTCTTTTGCGTGTTTTGAAGTTAATATATTACAGGCATTTTCAATAAAACCATCATCATTATCATTTCAGTCAGAAAACGTCCACTGCTGGACAAAGTGTCACCACAATTATGGGTGTTGTGCATCCATCGGATTCCAGCGACCCTCAGCAGATCGTCGTTACACCTTGTGGGAAGCCTTCCAACGCTGTGTGTTCCAGTACGTAGTCACCACTTCAATTCAAAACCTTTCGGCCCAATTAACTGTCTGTTCTGCGAGCAATGTGCCCTGCCCACTGTCACATAAGTTGGCCGATTCTTCGGGCTATGTCTGTAGCGTTGGTTCTCCTGCCGATATCTTCACATCTGATCCGATCATGCAAAGTAACTCCGAGCATAACCCTCTCTATTGCCCATTGCTTGACTTTAAGCCCTCTAATGAAGCCCATTATGAACGACTACGTTTAATAGCCATATGTAATCGTTGGCAACACGCTCTGGTCATAGACTTTGTCTTGAGACACTGCGTAAAATGAAGATTGTGATAAAATCATAATCTGACAATAATGGTATTCCATTGATTAAGATTTTTTCTTCTATTTTCGAAAAGAAGAGCCACATAATATTCAGTTACTTAGTACTTGAATAATTAGTATTCACTCTGCGTCACTCATCGGTTCCTTACCTATACTTTATTTATTTTCTTGATGCTTTTGTTTTTAGGTGGGAAATCATCTAATTACATCTCCCGCCCTTGGGCGGATCGGGAGAGCGTGTCAGACTTTTACTGACTAAAACCCACTCGTTTGTTCCTTCTTTGTTACCTTGCGTTCCAGGGCCCGGGGGTTCATCTTCACTTACCCCTGGCTCCAGTAGGCTTCGACCCTGCTGGGCCCCTACGATTTTCTGACATTCCTTGAGGCGCGTGTGGACCACAACGCGCCGTTGACGACTTGGGCTCGGTCCGGACGATTACCGGACGATCGGACGGCGAGCTACCCATTGCTCGACGTCCGCAAGCTCGCGCCTACGGTAGCCGGAAAATGGAATCGGGATCCCGGCGTCTGGGGCGTGAGGGCGGCGCCCTCGCGGGTGCACGTAGGTACTCAATCCTGCAAGTATATGTATGTACATTAGCATAGATACAATTTACCAACAATAATCTCTGCTTTGCATACCACTCGATATCAATCGATTAGAATATTAGTTGTGTGCTCACAACTCGATCATTGTTCAAGAGCTTTCAGTCCTGTCTTCATATAGTGCTTCAATCAGATTCGCATACATATCTCGTGTTATATGGAATTAATGCTTCGCTGACATTATTACATAGTGTAAGGGTTTAATCTGATGTTAAAATGTCATATATAAAGGTATATGAATATGTACCTAAGTAAAACAAGGCTAAAGTGCTTTTACGCGTTTTACGGCGAATATGTTTTTGGGAAAGTGATATTTTGGAGGAGGGAGATTATGTATTAGTAAATAGCTATTTGAATGTTATGCGTATTTTACCTTATTTTTTCTCACGGATTCACTTAAATTAATTTACAAAAGTAAGTCAATTCTGAGATTAATTTATTTACGATTTCTCTTCCAGCCAATATATTTCTCTTTTAATGTTCCCACTGTTGGGACTCAAGCCTCCTCTCTAGGAGAGGGAATGGGCCGTAATCCATCACGCGGGCCCAGTGCGGGTTGGTGGATGTCACATGTCTTCGAATTTTTGGTTCTAGGACATGCCGGTTTCCTCACGATGTTTTCCTTCACCGTTTTGAGAGCAGTGGTGATGAGATAAATTACACAAAGTAATGCGCCTGGGCTGGGTTTGAACCCGCGACCTACAACTCGTAAATCGGGGCCGTTACCACTCGGCCACCACTGCTCATATATTTCTCACCAAAAACTTAATATTGTCATCTTTCATCAAAAATCACAAGCAAAAAAGGTAACAAGCAAAGCCTTAATCAAAAAGTCATTTCTTAAATGAGCAGCTTCAAAACACATTAACTGTAAGTACGTCAAAATCAAATACATACCTTTTTATTAGCGACACAGTCAAAAACATTGGCTGGAAAAGGCAACCAAGAAAAAAACTTCCTCGTCTGAATTTTATTTGGTTCATTAAACAAAGGTAAGGCAGAATTCTGAAATGAAATACAACAGCTGGATGGTAACCGATTCTAATTTTCCGGGCGAATTAACTTTCGAAGTGTTTCCTGAGAATGTCAATAGACAGACGAATTTTTTCCACAAAATTGAGTGCCACGGTTAGAATTTAATTGTATTAATTAATGTTTAATCTATCATCGGGTGAACACATTAAAATAATAAGCTACATAAAAAGTTTGATTTATATGCACTCATTTCTTTTTTATCCAGGCGATATCTCTTTGGAATGCGCTCCCTCTGAACGTCAGGATGGTGAACAGCCAGTTTTCTTAACAAGAGGTTGGTAGAATCATCACAGCATTGTTTGTTTGAATTTAATTTGTTAACATTGCTTATTTTATGTATACGTATCTAAGCATGTATTTATTATTGAACTTATTTGTTTTCTATTAAGTTGCACCCGGCGTGTTATGTTATTGTACCACCCAAGACTGGTAGAAAATGCCTAAGGCATTAAATCCACCTCTGTACAGTGTTATTTACTAGTGCATAAAGTTGTAGTAAATAAATAAATAAAAAGGCATTCAGCAAAATACCAGGCTTCAACGTATTTATCAAAGTAGTCAAGGTAGATTTCGCTTTTCGTATAACCCTTAGCTCTTTTTACAAAGCCTTAGTAAATTGGATTCTACAGAAAAGAAGGTTTAGTTTACTACTATTGGCATTCCTATTCATTGGAAAACATAAAACGGTAAGAAACCTGAAAGGTATTACTGCGCTATTCATCTTAAACTGTTAATAGAGAAACCTCATTTGAACGGATCTCAAAGAGACCAAGCACCTGGCAAGAGTTGAGTTTGTAGTATCACTTTACGAAACGACAATTTAGTGGAGACTCACTTAAACTGTCTGTCTGAAGTGCTCCTTGATTAAGTACTAAAAAGCAAACTATAATAGGACTCGTAATGTTTAGGTGAAGTTTTAGTGGATCCAATTTAGAGTAAAGCGTACTCGCGAAGTCTGTAGATATTTTTAATCGTTTCTGATTTGTGTTGTTTTTTAATTACATGTTCGCGTTTGACCATCATCTCACCTGATGGTAAGCGATGATGTGGTCGACGATGGAGCACGCTTGCCTAGAAGTAGCCTATTCACTCTTGACTTAAAGACCCCTAAGTTTTAGCTATCAGGAAACACAGACTCTAGCAAGGAATTCCACTCCTTGACTGTACGCACAATAAATGTGTTCTCAAAACGCTTTGTTCGTATGGGTGGGATGACTACCATGTACCGGTGGCGCAATGTCGTACGTCTAGTGGTCCAATGATGAAACGGACTTGGCGGAATTAAATTGTGCAATACCAATGCGTTGTTTTGTGTCACATTGATGGTTGGTTGAGCTTCTACTTTGTTAAGCTTTTACAGATTCTTTTATTCCGACCAATCACGTTTTAAAAAATTTCGTTTATTAGGTACCTTCGCACCTCCCTTCTATGGAAACACCCACAATTTTTGGAAAAAGTCGATCAAATCATTAGGAACACACTTTCCTCAATCCTAAATGTGGCCTTGGACGACCAAGCGTGGCAGCAAGCCACGCTTCCCATCCGGCTGGGTGGCCTAGGCGTCCGCAAAATTTCAAGTATAAGTTTACCAGCTTTCCTCTCCTCGGTGCACAGTACTGATACATTAACCAGGAATATTTTATCTTAATCACTGGTTAATGTTGAGGTACCGTGTTTATCCGATGCATTGAATGCTTGGAAAATGGCTTGTCCCAACACGGATTTACCCGACAATCTGTCCTCACAGAGACAGTGGGATGTGCCGCTCGGGAGTCGGGTTTATGGCTTCAGGTACTCCCGTCATCCACCATAGGCACTATGATGGATGACGCATCGTTTCGGCTAGCAGCCTGTTTACGCTTAGGCGCCCCTTGTGTTACTCCGCATCGTTGTCACTGTGGCGAAGCTGTCGACAGCCTCTGACACCATGGCCTGTCCTACTACAGGAGCGCAGGCCGTATAGCACGGCACGCTAGCATCAACGATATTATTCGTCTAGATCAAGTTACCGCCGGCGTACCTGCCGTATTAGAACCTTATGGCTTGGTACGTGACGATGGGAAGAGACCAGATGGTATGACGTTGGTGCCATGGAAGGTGGGTAGGCCTCTGGTGTAGGACGCAACCTGTGTCGACACCCTTGCGCCATCCCATGTTCCAAGTACGGCGGGCTGTGCTGGCGCTGCCGCTGCGGCTGCTGAGACCCTTAAACGGCGCAAATGCTGTAACCTTATAAGTAATTACAGTTTTGAGCCGTTTGGGGTCGAAACGCTTGGGCTATGGGGTCCGAGTACGCGTCTCCTTTTTAAGGAAATTTCACGCCGACTGATCGACACTTTGCGTGACCAGAGGGCTGGCTCGTTCTTTGCCCAAAGAATTAGCATTGCCATTCAACGTGGCAATGCGGCCAGTCTTCTGGGCACATTCCCGGATGACAGCGATGTGGAGGAGTAATAATAATAATAATAAGCCGGGCAAAGCAAGAAAACACACCCAACATCTTCGGGTTCGTCGCTCAGCTCCGCCTCGCAGCCGCCGGGACCAGCGCCAACCGTGAGTCCAGAGATTCCGGTCGCTGCAGTTGCGTCGAGCTCGAGCGACGAATACTTCTCGCCGCCGACGACACCACCACCTGCGCGTCGGCGAGGAAGAGGCCGACCTCCGGCCAGCTTAGGACCTCGAGACCCACTGGCTTATCCATTAACGAAAATGTCATGCGCTCATACTTTGGGGCTACTGAGGGGGAAGTAACCTGACAGCGTACCGTGGTCGGATGCTCTCTCTGTTTCAGGTGCTTGAGCCAGCTGTCAACGTTTCGGCCCAACGACTATCACCTGATCCGATAGTGGGTCATCCAGCGTAACCGTATGCTGGATGATGCTGTACTTGATAGACTTCGCCTCGAATCACGGAGTAGCCGTGTCTCACCTTCTTTGCCACAGGCCGCGGTGCAACTGCAGCCCAATGTTTCACCGCGACCCGACCACGTTGGAGAGGATGATGATGACGGGGCTATATCCGTGAGTACCCAGTGCAATGTACGTTTGAGGAGCGCTTTGGAGGATGCGTTCAGGGAGTACCGCTTCACACCGGCTGAGCTTAGACCTAGATTACCTCGTTTGCCCATGCATAAGAAAAATAGTGCGCTGGTGTGTGCTCTGGATTCGCAGCTATCAAATTGTTTTGATAGCAGCGAAGACCTTACTGATACCCACTCGATCTTGTATTGTGCTGCTGTATTGGCATGTCGTGTAGCTCGAGTCAAGTTTCCTAACAGTGACCGAGTTACACAACCAGCTGTACCAGCTTGGCAGTGCAGGATCGAGCGCCGTATCGGTGAGGCCAGAGCACTCATCGGCAAGCTTATCTGCTTCAGGGAGGGCAACACTCGCCCTAGGGTGATGTGCTTTGTGAGGCGGGCGTTCTCGGGGACAGACATTAGTCCTCGAGATTATCTACCCCATATCACAGAGCGTATCGACTTCCTGAAGCAGAAGGTCTATGCATGGGCAAACCGTATTCGACGGTACAAGCGGCGAGTGGAGCGGTACATCCAGAATCGCACGTTCCAAAAAAACGAAAGGTGGGTTTATAGGGCTTGGGAGCGACCGGACCAAGGTGTGATTGATACGCGCCTACCGGATGATGATGCCATGTGTTCATTTTGGCGCAGCATCTGGTCGGTGCCTGTCAGTCACACCGAGGGTAATTGGACTCGGGAGATCGCGCGAACGTGCGATCTTATACCAGAAATGGGGCCAATTACCATCAGCCCCCAAGACGTAGCGCGTGCAGTCCGTCCGTTGCCTAACTGGAAATCTCCAGGGCCGGACGGGCTGCACAACTTCTGGCTTAAATGGTTTCAAAGATCGCATGCTCGCTTGGTATCCCAATTCCAATCTGCCTTAGAGTCAGGGTCGCTGCCCCAGTTCCTTACGACAGGAATAACCCACCTGCTCCACAAATCGGGTAGTACTGCGGAGCCTAAAAATTATAGACCGATCACGTGCTTTCCGACGGTCTATAAAGTTATTACATCTATTCTGAGATCCAAAATTAATAGTCATATTGACAAACTCCATCATGTCTACTTCTCGGAATGGATGTAGGAACGGGTCCCGTGGTACTGAGAAGCTGCTCCTCATTGATGTTGCGATTAGCCAACAGGTTCGTCGTTCTCGAAGAGATCTGTCGACATGTTGGATAGATTATAAGAAGGCCTATAACTCAGTTCCACATACATGGCTCATGAGGGTGCTGGAGCTGTATAAAGTTGATACAACTCTTCGCACCTTCGGCGACAGTCTGAGTCCACTGTGGTTTTGCCTAGCTTTAAACCCCCTTAGCACACTGCTGGAGGGTTCTGGCTTGGGCTACCGGTTGAGAAGAGGTGGTCAGGTTATACCTCACCTTCTTTACGTGGATGATCTGAAACTTTTTGCCTCTAACAACTTGCAACTGATGGAGCTACTGAAGGTAACTGAAACCTTCAGTAGTGCCATCAGGATGGAATTTGGTTTGGACAAATGTGCAGTCATGCATGTAAAGCGAGGGGAGATTATGGAATCCGTGGGTACCCAACTCTCGGATTGAGCAGAGGGATCTAATGTATATATCCCTCTGCTCAACCGAAACTTACAAGTATTTGGGTATGTCGGAAGCGTTAGGTATCAATGCTGCTGACATGAAACAATCGTTGAGGGAGCGCTTCTTTGGCCGCCTGAATAAAGTGCTGAATAGTCTTTTATCAGGCGGGAACAAGGTGCGCGCCTTCAATGGTTGGGTCATGCCAGTTTTGATGTACTCTTTCGGCAAATGGACTCAGACAGAACTGGACGCCCTGGATAGGAGGGTCCGCTCACTACTAACCGCAAATCGGATGCATCACCCACGGTCATTGGTGATGAGGCTGTATATCCCGCGGAAGTGCGGAGGTCGTGGTTTCTTAAATGCTAAGACCCTGCGTGAGATATGCAGTCTCAGGGAATATTTGCTGAAAACCAACGTGGGGATGCACCGAGATGTGGTTGCGGTAGACAAAGGCCTTACCCCGCTCTCCTTGGTTAACGAGAACTGGCGCAAACCTACAGTAATGGATACTAATGAACGCAGGGCAGTATGGCAGGGCAAGGAGCTTTACGGGCGTTTTTACTGGGCCTTACATGGGCCCGATATAGATCTTTTAGCGTCCGTTTCCTGGCTGCGCTTTGGTGATCTCTTTGGAGAAACCGAAGGTTTTGTCTTTGCAATTATGGACGAAGTTATGATGACGAACAACTACCGGAAATACATTGTGAAGGACGCTACGGTTGACATCTGTCGGACATGCCACCGACCCGGAGAATCAATCCGACACATTATTTCTGGATGTTCTCATTTAGCTAACGGAGACTATTTACATAGACACAACCTTGTAGCCAGGATTATTCACCAGCAACTTGCTCTCAAATACAATATTGTGGAATCAGAAGTACCGTACTATAGGTATGTGCCCGACCCAGTTCTCGAGAATGGCAGCGTCACATTGTATTGGGATCGATTTATCATCACTGACAAGACTGGCCTGTTGGTCTAGTGGTTAGGGACCCTGACTGCTATGCCGGAGGTCGTGGGTTCGATTCCCACCCAGGACAAATGTTTGTATGATGAGCACGATCATTTGTTCTGTGTCTGGGTGTAATTTATCTATAATATGTATGTATTTAGAAATATATAAGTATGTTTATCAGTTGTCTAGTACCCATAACACAAGCTCTGCTTAGCTTGGGACTAGACGGCGTTGTGTGATAGTTGTGGAATATTATTATTATTATTATTGTTGCCAATAAGCCTGACATAGTGGTGATAGATCGACTAGAGCGTCACACAGTGATTGTTGATATAGCGGTCCCTCATGACGAGAATCTCGTGAAAGCTGAGAAAGATAAACAAACTAAATATCTTGACTTAGCTCGCGAGGTTGTCGACATGTGGGAAGTGGATACAGCAATAATTGTGCCGATAGTCGTAACGGCCAATGGCTTAATAGCTAAGAGCCTCGAACAACATCTGAGGAGGCTCTCGTTAGGCAGCTGGATCAAGGGCCTGATTCAGAAAGCAGTACTCCTAGACACGGCGCGCATTTTTAGGAGATTCCTCTCTCAGGAGCCCTGACCACCGGTAGCTTGAACCCTGTTGCCGATGCCGGTGGGCGACTATTTTTTTTATATTTTTAAGTGTTTTTTTTTTAGAAACATTTAAAAATGTAATTAATATGTAGATAAATTTAATAAACAGTATAATAATAATAATAAATTATTTATTGACATAAAGTTTTACACTCATAAATGAAATTCCCTGGCTCCTGAGCTAGTTAGAAACTGTATTACAGAAGCCAGTGTATTCCCCATATTGCTGTTATAGTTTTGTCAATAAATTCGGACAATTAGAAAATAAAATTAAGATGGAAAACATATTATAATAATTTAAATCTACGGTCAATGACAAATATCACAATTAATAATTCATTAATCAGAATATATGAAAAATATAAAAAAAAATGAGTATTTCGACGCCTGAGTGTATGTTGTGTTTTTGTATTATATTTATGTACATAGTTAGGTTTTAGTATAGTTTAGCTAATATTTATGTATTTTATCTCTATATTTAGGTACATATATTAATAGGTAAATGAAAAAGAAAAACCTTGTCTTACAATAAATTTTCAACGACAACCATTAAAAACAATGCCTACAAGACAAACACGGAAAGGGAAGACCGCATTCACAACCAAGACGTAAAGTTTCTAGACAACGACGACGCTTTATCTTAAATCTACGTGAGTGAACCCGTAGCTTTAGCCCCGTTTTGCATAAGGTTCATATATTAATTTGGCAGCTAACATATTAACTCGTCTATATTAACTTTAGAGAACATACAGTCCCCAGTGTGATATGAAGGAAAAAGTTTGGTATGCGGGTGCCCCATAAACGTGTTCCAAATACTTTTAGATGGAGAATTCTTGTTCCTTGAGATAGCATGGTGCGCACATTGTACGCGCGTGTTTTAATTTTGCTGGCTTTAGTAATTATACGGCATGGAGCCTCAGAGACTGTGTTGTGTAGATATGACAAGCTTGGGTTTGTCAGATATCCCTTGATGAGTTTTTTTTTGGGGTCCTGTGGCTAAGTAGATGATAAAAGTAGTGTTAGGTTTAGATAATTATATTAGATGCTATACCCTCAACGTTTAAAGTACGTTTTAAGAACACATTTATTATGCGTACAGCCAAGGAAACACAGACTCCGGCAAGGAATTCCACTAATGCCTTGCCGGAGTCTGTGTTTCCTGATAGCTACAACTTAGGGGCCTTTAAGTCAAGAGTGAATAGGCTACTTCTAGGCAAGCGTGCTCCATCGTCGACCACATCATCGCTTACCATCAGGTGAGATAGTGGTCAAACGCGAGCCTATCATTAATAAAATAAAAAAGCTTGCCTCATGTTGTGCTACTTATTCATGCATGCTACATCTTTATCTCAAGTGCAAAAGAGTTCTATCAGTACGGGCTATTGTGCGGTTAGTTGTTAGAAAATAGTACCTTAAAACGGGGTAAATCGAAACGCAGGGGTGAATAGAAACAAAACTTTGATTTGGTTTTTCACTTTAATACCATATTACCGGCTTCTAGCAAAGCATCGACTTTTTAGAATAACAATTCATTAATAAATTGATATAGTTAAATGCTGCAGAAAATATACGAATATCGAATATGCAAATACCCTTTGAAGTTTTTTTTCTATCCACCCCATTTGACTGTAGAGAGCCGCGATTGCTGCGATCATAATTATGTCTATATTTACACTATATAACGCAATGTCACACTAGCATGCTCTGAAGGGATGCAGTTCACTCTGGTACCTCGTTTTATTAATAACGTGATTATGGTAATTTTTTCATTCCTATAGATAGACATTACTGTAGAACATGCTCAATTTTAAAAAATCTAGGCCAGTATACGTCGGACTCGCGCACTGAGGATTCCGTATAAATTAACATATTTATATAGTTCCCGAATGGAGTCTTTGAAGATTTTTCCGAATCGCAATTTTTTTTTTATGACGTCACAACTACGGTTTTTAGATTTATTAATATACCTACTATAAGACCTTGCCTTATGCCAAATTTCAGGATTCTGGGTTAACGGGAAGTACCCTATGAATTTTGATTCCCTTGAGAGTGTTAAAATATAACTTTTCTCGTGACATATACGGTTGTATATTATCTTTCCGTTAAACTCAGAAGTTTGATATTTTCATAGCTTCAAACTGGAGTATAATGGTTTTAATTTCAACTCGATACCTTCACGCGTTCCCGAGATAAAGGATCTTAACAGACAGATAGATAGACAGACGGACAATTATGTATGGTACCCTAAAAAATACAAAAGCATTTCGAAATTCCTTTTTATTTTGGAAGTCCGTTCAAAACGAATAACATAAAACATTAAATAATTTTGTAAACAAGTTTTTTTTTGTTTATTTCATAAATTCACGAAACAGGTGTTACTTACTTGATACAAAAGACTCTTGAAACAATGTCTCCTAATTTTCGTCCTTCTTAGCTTTATAGCCATTAAAACCAACGAGTAACGGTATAAGTACACCGAAAGCACATTAATCCTTAAAACGGGTAATTATAATGAAATTTTGTAGCCATATACTCTGAACAACGTGTGAGAATAATTTACTAGGGCATTACCACACCGTAAATAGTGTTTTATCCCATAATAAATGAAGCGTGCTTTGTCAGATTATTTAGCGTTAAATTTGAGTATAATGGGAGTAGTATTTCATTAATTCGTCAAACAGAATGTGTGGTATGAGCTTCATATTTGTAGTTATACAGGGTGATATTTTTAATGTTGTAAAAATAAAATAAAAAATAAAAAAAAATAGCCATCATTGCTTTTCTTATCATGAAATGAATATTTACATGCTTTAAAACTAACTTATAATTAAAAGTATTATTTTCTAACATTTTATTTTTACTTTTTTTTATTAACTTCTTTATTTATTGGCAACCGGTTTAGCTTCCCATTTGACAAAGGCCTCCTCTAAAGCTTTTTATTTTACTCGGTTTTTTACTATTCTTGTCTATTCTGGACCATTTTATGTTGTAACCAAATATAAATAACATTTATTTTTTTAACATTCCACGCGCGCCTCAGGGAGATGTCAGCAATTGTAGGGGCCCAGCAGGGTCGAAGCCTATTGGGGCCATGGGTAGTGTGAAAACGAAACCCGGACCCTGGGACGAAGGCAACGAAGGAACAGGAGTGGGTTTTTAGTCAGTAAAAGTCTGACACTATCTCTCGCTCCGCCCAAGAGCGGGATTTGTCATAAGATGATTTTCCCACCTAAAGAAAAAAAAAACCTTTTTAACATTGGAATTCGTCAAATGACATCTTTCCCTTTAGATAAATCGGGCGAGTGTCAGACTTTTACTGACTAAAACTCACAGTTTTCTTTCTGTTGTCCTTTGCGAAGGCGGCAACTCTTTTGAACAATCCTCCAGCCCTGACAAGGAATTAATGTACCTAACGTGCGCGTAAGGTAAGTCCAATTCCGATTGTTATTTTTAATGTAAAGAAAAATAAACAAATCTTTTATTAAAAATTTGCTCTGTCCTTTGGTTTTTGTAGAATTGCGTCCTGATTTACAACACTATAAGATGACGTAATAATACGGCGTGTGTTTTTTTTTTTCAGAATTAATAGGTACCATTCATGTAGTTTCCAACAAAATGGGTCCAAAACTCCTTTGAGTATTTTCCGCTTTTTCTGATAATTTCATATTTAAAAATTGACGCCTACTTGAAAAATTCATCCTGTATTTATTTCAACGAAAATGGATTTATTTATGAGATCGGGTTTATTTACCTATTATTAGTCATTGCATCCAATTTATAGATTTTTCTGTGCCATTAATTCTGATTAATGACGATCAGTTATTTTAAAAACCACCGTAGCGACGTCAGAAGCTAGTGCTTCTGACATGTAATCAGTGCCCTTGTAGGCTATGAAAAACATAAAATTAATTTCATTTGAATTTGCAATGAGTCAATCGCAAACTTTATTCAGTTTTTATCTACAAAAAAAAAAACAAAACATAAAAAGAAAAGGGAAATGATTTTTTGTTCCATAAACAACTTACCTACATACTTAAACTAAAATATATAATACATACGAAAAAAAATAAGATCAAAATCTGTGCGATGCCGAAAAGGCTGGCAAAGGCAATCTCGACTTTTATAATATTCGACATAATATAATAATAATATTGGACAACTATCATACAACGCCGTCTAGTCTCAAGTTAAGCAGAGCTTGTGTTATGAGTACTAGACAACTGATAAACATACTTATATAGGGTGACTGGCAATTAGTGTACGATACTTAAACAAGTGATTGTGCTCATATCATGAGCACAATCACGTATTTAGGTATCGTACACTAATTACCAGTCACCCTATACATTTCTAAGTACATACATATTATAGATAAATTACACCCAGACACAGAACAAATGATCGTGCTCATCACACAAACATTTGTCCTGGGTGGGAAACGAATCCACGACTTCCGGCATAGCAGCCAGGGCCACTAACCACTACACCAACAGGCCAGTCAAAATATATTATGTAGTATATAATTAAAGACTAATAACTTTAACTTCTTTAATAAAGATATACTTCATAACTACAAATTAATAGACGAACAGTATGCAGTTGACCTGCAACTTGCCCCGATATTTGGTATTAAATTATAAACGCGTCGCGCTATGCATCATATATGATTCATCGGCGGTCGAGAGGCGTTTATGCATGTGATACATCAATACCTGTCTAGACCACTCCTGTGTTGTGGCTTCGTAGATTTAACCAGGAATCGCCATTGGCACTTTTAGTCAATTTATTGTTTTCGATGTGAGCTTTTGTATTGAAATAGACAACAAATATATTTATATAATTTTTCATAGCAATATCATATGAAACATAAATCTTACTGTTAGTTGAGTTTATGGTTTTTAAGAATGAAATTAGGATTAGAAATAATAGACAGTTGTGCATGTATTTACTTATTATATTTCTCCTACACACAAAAAACAAATATACTTCGCAAATAACTATTTATATCTTGAATAATTACAAAAGTAACGATGCAAGGATTTGAGGAGGGTACAACCATCTAAAAGCCGCGTTTTTCTCGCCATATTGCCAACTTTTCAATCCACGCGCTCTGATAGGTTAATCGTATCATCTACGAGCACAGTTGGCACAATACTTTTAATATTTAAATAAGATAATTTTTTTTGAGGTACTGTACTTCAAAAATAAAAAACGGAACAATTATAGGATCACTTTGTTGTCCGTCCGTCTGTCTGTCAAGACCCTTTATCTCAGAAACACGTGGAGGTATCAATTTGAAATTAAAACCATACACTAAGGATCTGCAGTCCCTTGAATCTGTGAAAAAATCAAACTTCTAAGTTAACGAAAAAATAGATACGGCCGTTTATGTCTCAAAAAACGTGTATTTCGACACTTTCAAAGAAATCAAAATTCACAGGGTACTTCCCGTTGATCCTGAATCCTAAAATTTGGCAGAAAGCAAGGACATATAGTATAGATATAGAAATAAATCTGAAAACAGAAAATTTGTTGTTATGTCACAAAAAAATTTATTGATTGAAATTGAAGTGATTCGAAAAATCTTCGTAACTCGATACTTCTTCTTTTTTCTTTTCATATGTAAGTTTGTACGGAACCCTTAGTACGCGAGTCCGACTCGCACTTGCCCTGTTTTTTTATAATAAGTTAAGTAAATAAACTAGTTAATTTACTATTGATAACATAATTATAGGTATGATTTTTGATGCACTCTCTCTCTAATAAATATTTATCTTGATCTTAAATTTTTTCGTAACCGAAATATTGCAGATTATAAAGCTACAGGTTGCAGATTATATGTTAATGTAGTTGTGGTATTATTTGAAACAGTTACTGTGACTCTGGAACGCAAAAGGTTTTATTCTCGTCTGATACACCCGCTTCCCCCCAGAGTGAGACAAGTCATTGGATGATTTCCCATTAAAAAAAAATAACATCTTAGATGTTAATATCCAGCTGTAACCAGTTAGACTCGAAGCCGACCTCGACACAGTTGGGAAAAGGCTCAGTGGAAATTTTCAGAAATGTCAATATACAACAAATATCTCTGCTTTCTCTTAGAGTAGGTACAAGTATGACGTCACTAGCCACACTGAAACGTTTATTCATGAGTAAGTGAGCTGTGATGGACCTTTTGTTTACAAAGAGGGCAGAGGGGTATCAATGTAAAGCCTTTTCACCTCTCTATTGTCTTGAGGCTCCATTAGTTGTCTTGTATACTTTACTGGCTTATACACGGATTATTACAGTGAAAATAAAGAGTTCAGAATCTGAAATTAACGAACTAACAGAGTAAACTACATTTGCGAATTTATTTTGTCTCTCAAACCTTGTAATACCGCCTTATCTTTGACCTTCAAATGTAATGAACATTTTCACACATGTTAAAAAAAAAAACATAAAATTGTATTGACTATTAGTTACGTCTTCCAGTACGTGTTTTTTTTTTAGGTGGGAATATCATCTTATGACAAATCTCGCTCTTGGGCGGAGCGGGAGATAGTGTCAGACTTTTACTGACTAAAAACCCACTTCTGTTCCTTCGTTGCCTTCGTCCCAGGGCCCCGGGTTTCGTTTTCACACTACCCATGACCCCAGTAGGCATCTCCTTAAGGCGCGCGTGGAACAGTACGCGCCGTCGACGCTTTGGGCTCGGTCCGGAGAGTTAACGGAAAAATATAATAACTACACTAGAAACAGCTGTAAAGAGACAGAGACAGTCTCCCTATTTCCTCCTCCTCCTCCTCCTTGCGTCGTATTCCTCAATGCTGAGAGTCTTGACTGACTGACTTGACTTGACTGCTTCATTACTTCACCCTATTTAGGACTGGCAAAAAATCTCCTTCTGTAAGCTGAAAACAAAATAGTTCTTACTCTTTTATTTAACAAATCTGTTCAACAGAATTTGGAATATTCTTCCGAGGTTCTTTTTGAATTTTTTGTTCCAAACGGTAGTGCATAAAAATGACTATAATATGAAACTATATAATTTATTCATTTAAATAATTAATTAAACAAAATATGCTTACTTAACGTAATTAAAATTAACTTACAAAATAAAAATATAAGCCCTAAAGTACTAAAAAATAAGCAATCTACCGTATGGCTTCGAAAAACTCCTCCGCATCGCTGTCGAAAAAACTTCATTTAATTCGAAAGAATGTTAAATTTAGGAATAAGTACATATCAGAAGATGATATTTTGTTACGACCTAAATATATCAAAAAGCAACAACATAAAACGACCTTCGAAAACAAAAGAAAAGGTAAAATAAACGACTGCCTCTTATAATATTATCAACGGCGAGTCAGCAACACGCTACAGTAAATTAATGATAATGCTGTGGAAAAATAACTCTATTATCATTAATTTACTGTTCTCTAAGCTGGTCGTGGCTCTTGTGTTTAAGTAGTGCCATCTGGCGATGGGACTAAGTTTCTTCTTAAATATATGTTTAAGAATTGTATTCATAGATGTAACAGTTTAAAACAAGTAACATATTGAACGCACATCTTGAAAGTAGTGTTTAGAATCGGTTACTGAATCGATTTCAGCTGTTTGTAAAGTTGGTATTTTTAATAATTCTAGATTTATTTTAGGACAAAAAAAATACCTAATTTTATAAATTCTTGTTAAATCTTGATTGCATCACTGGAGTGTTTGTGTATGCGTGTAGCAAATTTATACCAATAATTATTATTTGCCAACCATGAGGATACTTTATTTCTTAAAAACATTACATAAGCGCATTTAAGAAAAAAATCAACGCTTGAATTATAATTCTTTTAATTAGGGTTTGCAATAGTCCAGTTACAAGGTATATACAAAATTAATAATAATAGTTTCGTTTTTATTTCAACTACGCTATTCATATTTTAATTTTTACTTATTTTTTAAATCAGTACATTTTTCTTTTTAATTTATAATCCCATTGCACTTATGATAACTAAAAAAAAAAACTGACTCCCTTGGATTTAACACCCACCACATTGTGTTTTTTTAAATCCTTATATTCTATGTCCTCTGGACTAACCGACTGACAACTCATTCATTAAAAACAGCTTAGTGGTTTAGGCGTTACGGTATAACATTTCTAAATACATATATTAACATACAGACTATACTGGCTTTACTGTAGTTGTGTAAAAACTAATATAAAGCCGAAGGCTGAAGAGCATAACTGTACCTCTGCAAACATCTTTGTAAACCCATATTATGCAAATAAAATGATTGATTGATTGATTGATTGATTGATTGATTGCATAAAATACTTCGTGTCGCATTGTGTGCTTCGTTCATTCTGTTTTGTACTTACGGAAATGTCAGCAACATTTTGAAATTAAACCAATCCGACTAATGTAGAAATGCGGTATGAATGTTGCTATTACTATGTAACTCTCTATAGCGTTTAGTGAATTTAAGTAATTATGTTAAAAATTTCTTGATGAAATTCCACGTTAAAAAAAACATTAGATACCTTTTAGCGGCATTTATCCAAGTCAGTAAAAATCGAATACACCCTCTCACTCCACCCTAGAGCAAGAGATATCATTGGATGATTTCTCACCTTAAAAAAACTATATTTTCCGAAAGTTTGTATCTATATTTACCCAACTGCACCAGAAAGACGATAATGTGTTCAAGTAATTGTCTTCACTTGACTCAACTTAATCAACTATATTCAAATTTACAGTGGTATCTTGTTATTCATTGGCATATTAGCTTTCATAAGTGGTTTTGCTCTTATAAATGTCGAAAGTCAACCCTTGATTTCGACCCGCAGTCTTTTGTTTGGTGGAAAATCATCAAATGTCATCTCTCCCACTGGGTTGAGCCAGAGGAAGTTTTAGACTTTTACTAAAATCTACCTTGTTCCTTTAGTTGCCCTTGCGTTCCAGCGCCCTTAGATAAATAACTTTTCTGTTAGTGCTTTCGCCAAACACTGAGTGCAAAATGTGTAATATAATTAGGTAATAACCAGGGGTCGGGATTAGGTAGAGTTATTCATGTACTTGCATCGAAATGTTGATATTAATATGGATCTTTCCGGGACTTCTAATGAAAAATCCCGTGTGGTCAACAATATTACAAATCAATAATAATAAAAAACCTCTGAGATAGATAAGACAAATAAAACAAAGATAGTTAACATGCAATACACACAGTATATAATATAATAAACAAAGATAATTAATAAACATAGTGTCATAAAAAAATTCTGATATTTAAAATTAATCTCGAGATTTGAGGCATATCCACTTTATTATTTCGCTGTATGAAATCGGTGTAAGTACATGTTGTGTAATAATCTATCACGCTAATTATGACTTCTCCGCAGGTAATGTCATTGCCCTACATTTTGTATTTTTAGCGTTTGGCGGGAACGCTAACAGACAATTCATTTGTTTAAACCTGCAGGGTCGAGGTGATTATTTCGAATATATATATGATTGGTTTAAACAATGTTCAACAGATTCCTTATTAATATATTTTATGGTAAAAAGTTTTTTTAGTGGTGGTACAAAAGTACCTCAAAAGGAGAATACGGAACCCTTATAGGATCACTTTGTTGTCCGTCCGTCTGTCTTTTGATTTTTTTCTATTCCACAACTAACACACAACGCCGCCTAGTCCCAAGCAAAGCAGAGCTGGTGTTATGAGTACTAGACAACTCATAAACATACTTTTATATTTTTAAATACATACATATTATAGATAAATTACATCCAGACACAGAACAAATGATCGTGCTTATCACACAACCATTTGTCCTGGGTGAGAATCGAACCCACGACCTCCGGCATAGCAGTCAGGGTCACTAACCACTAGACCTGGGTCTGTCCGTCTGTCTGTCTGTCAAGACCCTTTATCTCAGGAACGCGTGATGTTATCAAGTTGAAATTAAAACCATATACTTAAGTCTGCGGTACCTTGAAGCTGTGAAAAAATTAAACTTCTAAATAAACGAAAAAAAGATAGGGCCAATTATGTCGTGAAAAACGTATATTTCGACAGTCTCAAGGGAATCAAAATTCATAGGGTACTTCCCGTTGACCCAGAATCCTGAAATTTGGCATATGGCAAGTTCTTATAGTACAAAAATAGGAATAAATCTGAAAACAGTAAAATTGTTGTTACGTCACAAACAAAAACTTTTTTGCAATTTGGAAAAATATTCGAAACTTCATTCGGGAATTTAACTATTCACATATTGGTAAGTTTGTACGGAACCCTCAGGGCGCGAGTCCGACTCGCACTTGGCCAGTTTTTTTTTTTCAAATGAGACCGTAGACATTAAACAGAAGTGTGACGAAAGTAGTGTAGTTAATAACAAAAGCTATTTCTTCAAAGAAACCATAGCCTCACACTATTTTAACCAGTAAATCAACGTCAGGTTTATTATGCGGCAATTAAGCAGGTTATGAGCTAAAATTACGAGTTTCAGGTTCAACAGCCATCTTGTCTATTCTGTTTTATGTGCACTTACCTGTCATAATGGCAGCATATACTAGTACTACTATATAACGGTACTGATTTATTATTTTACTAGGACTACGGGTTTTTTAGGGTTCCGTACCTCAAAAAAAACGGAACCCTTGTAGGATCACTTTGTTGTCCGTCTGTCGCTCTGTCTGTCAAGCCCGTTTATCTCAGGAATGCGTGTAGGTATCGAGTTCAAATTAAAACCATATACTCAAGTTTGCGGTTACTTGAGGCTGTAAAAAAATCAAAATTCTATGTCAACGAAAAAAAAGATATGGCCGTTTATGCCGCAAAAAACGTTTATCTCAACACTTTCAAGGGAATCAAAATTCATAGGGTACTTCCCGTTGACATAGAACCCTGAAATTTGGCATAAAGCTAGGTCTCATAGCACAAGAATAGGGAAAAATCTGAAAACTGTAAATTTGTAGTAAAGTCGCAAAAAAAAAAGATTGCGATTTGGAAAAGTCTTCGTAACTCAATTCCGGAACTCTCAGTACGTGAATCCGACTCGCATTTGCCCAGTTTTTTTTATTATGCTTAGGCTTTGCGTTTGACTACTATCTCACCTTATGGTAAGCGATAATGAGGCCGACGATGGAGCACGCTTGCCTAAAAGTAACCTATTCACTCTTGACTTAAAGAGGTTAATATAACTATCAGGAAACACAGACTCCAGCAGGGACTTCCACTCCTTAGCTGCACGCATAATGAATGGAAGCGATACCAAAATGTAACGTACATTGACGCATAACTTGAAATGTACTCATAATTTTTCATATGGTTAGTAAATGATATCTATTATGACATCATCGTCGTCGTGGATATATTTTATTAAATAGCTCAGTATAATATGCCCATTTCTAAGAAAAATACCGAATCATAAGTTAAAGATTTCAACACATAGCAACATGAACACGTCCTTCAAATATATGTAAATCAGATACTCGAAATTCGCTACCAACAAAAATAAGTGCAAAGATTAGGAAAAAGAGAAAAAAAATATATTTTCACGGTACGCAACAAAATGAGCCTTCTTCCTGTCACGAAGGTATTATCCTCTGAAAAAAATGCTTTAACATAATCCGACAAAATCTTCTCTAACGGTGTGAAGATACCTCAAATCCCTGATTCCTCTTTTAAAAAGGTCAATTGTAATGAATACGCTTTAGGAAAGAATGTTCTGACTTTTTTGGTCAAATAAAGGGCATTATTTTGTTAAGTGGTCAGGGATAAGATGGTTTGTCTATACAGAGGCACGTCATATCTATTGCACTTTACATTATTTATTTATTAAAACTTTCAACACTATACAAAGGCGGACTTAATGCTTCAGCCATTTTCTAACAATCGACCTTAGGATGGTTCAGAAACATAACATGGTAGGTGGACCTTAATGGTAAACAAATAGTTAAGCAATACAATAATAAATACATATATACCTAGATACATACATACAAATTAACAATGTTATTATGAAAAACTAAATCCAACAAGTAACGCTGTGATGATTTCAGCAACTTCTTGCGAATGTGTTTACGTGCCTTGACCTTAAAAGAGAATTGACTGGATGCCGTCCTGATGTTCATTGGGAGCGCATTCCAAAGAGTGGTCGCCAGGACAAAGAAGAACTGTAGGCCTAGCAAAGTTACGACCGGTTTATTTCAAATCTCTTTCTACAGTTGGTAACGCCGCCGATTCCTTTGTTCTGAACATGTGACTTAACGTTAAGATGATGTCATTCGCATACATTTAAAGTTCTCTACTAGCGTTAACGATTGTAGATTATCAGCTTGGCTAAGCTCTCTGCCCCCCTAGCCAAGTTACAACCGTTTCGTTTCGACTCTCTTTTCGTTGATCGCCTCGAGTCGGCCTCTTATTCCTTTGTTCTGACCACGTGACTGAGCGTTGAGATGACTTCAGAATAAAAGAATCGGAGGCGTTGACTACTCGAGGCGATCGACGAAAAGAGAATCGAAACGAAACGGTTGTAACTTAGCTAGGGGGGCTAGACTGTTATCATGACGGAGCCACTATAACACAAATTGAGAGCCATGTTGATAAATGGTTGTCTCTTGCTGAGCAAAGCACAGTTTAAGCAAACCTGAACAGTCAGTGTGCGCATGTATTGTGTAACTCAACTCAAAGCGTTGCTAAAAAGTTCAATGACTCGAAAAATATTATTTAAGAAATACTATTTTTGTAAGTCGCATTATTTACTCAAAATATGAGACCACTATGAAATTAAACCATGAATGCATGATTATAGAACTCATCAGTAGATTGGTAATACAGTCTACTGGTGAAATGATTGGATAAATTCTCCATCTCTATATAAATGGGGCGAGTCAACGAAGGAGAACTTAAGCTAGTGTCAATCACGATTACAGACATCTGACAGCCGATGCTTTCAAATCCTGCCTGCATATGCAATTTCATACATCCAAGTATGTTACAAGGTCTACTAAAAGCCATATACTCTTATATACTCGACTACAAAATTCAGTTGGTAAAATATTTTTAGGGTTCCGTACCTCAAAAGGAAAAAAACGGAACCCTTATACGACCGCTTTGTTGTCTGTCTGTCTGTCTGTCTGTCAAGACACTTTTTCTCGGGAACACATGGAGATATCATCATACTCAAGCCTGCAGTCCCTTGAAGCTGTGAAAAAATGAAACTTCTGAGTTAGTGAAAAAAAAAGATACGGCCGTTTATGTTGCAAAAAACGTGTATTTGACACTCGAGAGAATTAAAATTCATAGGAATATCCCGTTGACCTGGAATCTTGAAATTTCACATGAAGCAAGGTCTTATAGCACAAGTATAGGAAAAAATCTGAAAATTATAAATTTGTAGAACGTCACAAAAAAAATTGCTATTTGGAAATACCTTGATAACTCAATTCGGGAATTGAACTGTTTTCATAGGTAAATTTGTAAAGAACCCTCAGTGCCTGACACCGACTCGCACTCGCTCGATTTTTTTGCGAGGGTGTGTTGGACTTTTACTGACTAAAACTACACCCGTGTCCTTCAGTTACCCTTTGCGTTTTTGTAAATGTGAATTACCATGAAGCAATTTATTTGATTAGGTTACAACTTGTTTGACATAAACGAGCATAGTAGTTGAGACTTTGTCATGCTCATTCAAATGTCTCGCTGATGGTGGCACGTGTTATTGGGTCATTCAGTTCCCATCAAAATGGTTGAGCTGAGTGGGGCTGATACACGCGTCATGCTCGTCAGTTTAGACTGGTCATCTCTTAACTACCAGTGGGTTATTTCAATTTATATTTCTTTTTTTTTCATTATTTATCTACATTGTGTTCACTTAATGGAGCGACAAGAAATATGTAACCAAGATTTTTATAACTCATATCGGTTTCGGTTTAAAGAAATTTATTTCTCATAAGAATGTACAGTCCACTTAAAATAACATACAAAGTAATAAACATAACACAATACAAATTTCCTCCAGAGTATTAGCAGATTATAGTGTACATACATATTTCTTTAGCTTCTGTTTAAATGTATTCACATTGTTGCACTCTTTAATATCGTCCGGTAATCCATTGAACAGATGTACTCCTTCAAATAATATGGTCTTTCTACCGTAATTAGTGCGTACGCTGATGACTTCAAGTTTGTTTTCATATCTATTTCTCAGGTTACGTGAAATTGTTTTTTTCCTTAGTTGTATGTTAGTTTGTATTGAGTTTGAAGTTATGTTTTTGATAAGAATGCAGGTGTAATAAATGTACAGCTGTCTAATATTTAAACATTTTGTTTTTTCGTATACGGTCTTCGTTGGAGTAAGATAATTATAATGGAACAAGGTTTTAATTATTTTATTTTGAACTCTTTGAAGTGAATTTAAATTAGTTACTGCTGCGGAACCCCATATCTCAACCAAATATTCTAAATGCGATTTGACTAACGAGTTATAAATCAAAGTGCGCACTTTACTTGGAATACAGTTTGCTACTTTACGTAACGATCCCAACAGTGATGTTAATTTACCTCTGAGATGGTCAATGTGTAATTTCCAAGTTAGTTTCTCATCTACCCTCAATCCCAGACATTTTTCGTTGGTGGATCGTTTTATTATTTCATTATTTATTTTAAGAGGCGAGAAGTCCGGTATACGTTTGTTTTTAGTGGTAAAAATCATGAATGAGGTTTTTGACGTATTAATTGTAAGAAGGTTATACTTTAACCACTCGCCTATAATATATATATTATGATATATATAATGATTTAAAAGAGTGTCCATAGAGTTTCTTGTACGTTCTCCTCCATAAAGATCTTCACTTTAATTTATCTTCACTGTCTTGAATGACCGACATTTTGACGATTCAAAAGTATCTGTAAATAGTTTATTTGAAATAGGTAAACCTTTTTGATTTGATTATGAATTATTTTAGGACCACGGTTTTATTGATATCTCCTTAGACACGCGTGGAATACTACACGCTGTCCATTGACTTGGGTTTAGTTTGGACGGGAACGAGCTATTGTTCGTCGTCTGCAAGCTCGTGCCTACCGTGGCTGGGGATCGATCTGCAACTCCTGTTGCGGTGGCGAGGGCATGAGGATGTCCGTTCCCTCACGCATGCGGCCGCCTACTTCTGTGAAGTAGTAATAGCGAAGGCGCAGAAGTAAGCGACAGCATTTAGACATAAAACTGCTGATCGCTCCAAGATAGGAAATGCCGATGTTGTTGATAAATCTGTTAAGCTAAAGTGGGTAAGGTAAGGTTGACTCGACATATTTACCGCCAGACACTGCGAAAACATTAAAATGTGTTACATCCGCATTCAAGTGGAACTCAAAGAGACTGAAAAAACTGAATAATTTCTGAACTTGACACTGGCTCTATGCACGAACCGTGTGACGCCAAAACAAAAAAAAAACTAAACGTACCAAGCGAATATTCATATAGAAATAAAGTCCATTGCCACTTTAACATTGTGACCCGTTCACATGAAAAGTTTAATTTCCTGGGACTTGCTTCAGCACTTGGACTTCACTTGTCTTTGTTAGTCAATGGAGTCAGCTTCGCTCACAGTTTTGTTCGAATTGATATGCAGTGGTTTTTGTGTTCAGTGAATTTTTACAGGAAATTAATAGGAAGGTATCCTTTTTGTTTTTCTTTTCAGGTTTTATTCAACAAGCTTACATGTTTGTTATAAAGAATGCGATGCATTGACCCCAAGTAATTGTAAAACTGATAAACATATATTTCTAAATACATACATATTATAGATAAATTACACCCAGACACAGAACAAATGATCATGCTCATCATCATCATCATTTTCAGCCGATAGACGTCCACTGCTGGACATAGGCCTCCCCCAAATGTCGCCACAACGAACGGTCTTGTGCGTCTCGCATCAATCGGATTCCCGCAACCTTCACCAGGTCATCGGTCCACTTTGTAGGGGGCCTTCTACGTTTTTCGGCGTCTTCCGGTACGCGGACGCCATTCCAGAACCTTTCAGCTCCAGCGGCCATCCGTTCTGCGAGCAATGTGCCCTGCCCATTGCCACTTGAGTTTGGCGATTCTTCGTGCTACGTCGGCAACCTCGGTTCTCCTGCGGATATCTTCATTTCTGATTCGATCACGCAAGGAAACTCCGAGCATAGCCCTTCCCCTTTGGGTGACTTTGAGCCTTCTGATGAGGCCCATTGTGCGCGACCACGTTTCGGAACGATATGTCATCACTGGCAACACGCACTGGTCATAGACTTTCGTCTTGAGACACTGTGGTATATTGGATGAAAAGACACCGCGCAGCTTCCCGAACGCTGTCCCGCCGAGTCGGATTCGACGGTTGACCTCTTTCTTGAAATTAGATCTACCCAACTGGACTGTCTGTCCAAGATAGACGTAATCGTCCACAACTTCGAGTATAGAGTCTCCAATCTTGATAGGAGTGGGTGCTACATGGTTGTTTATCATGACTTTAGTTTTGTTCATGTTCATTTTAAGACCCACTCTTTCGGAAGCTCTACTGAGATCCAAACTCATGCTCATCACACAAACATTTGTCCTGGGTGGGAATCGAACCCACGGCCTTCGGCATAGTAGTCAGATCTACTAATCACTAGACCAACAGGTCAGTCAAAATAGGGTAACTTTGTACAACACCAGCATCTAACCAAGAGTGCTACTAACATTAAAGTCTCCAATATTTCGATCAATAAGCTGCACCACGTACTAATATAACAGTTATCGTCTACATGAACGAGTAAGAAAATGTCATGCTATTGTAATAATTTTGAAATAATCACGATCATACTCGTGCCAAGTTTCGACCCTTGCATCCCGATAGCCTACTCTAGAACGTTTGTTTTTGTAGAAAGTACTTGATGTTTTCTTGTGTAAATCATTATTTATTGATTGTTTTTTTACAAATACTCCCGCACTAACAGACGTGCGCGGCCATTATGTGCGAGAGAGAGTCAACAATTCAAACAAAAAATAATAATACATTTATAAAAATTCAGATATTACAAATTAAAAACAAATAAAATTAAAAAAATATAATTTACTTAAATTACGCAGTTTTAATTAATTTAAAAACAAACGCATAGTTGAATGGAATCTATAAATCTACATCCGGATATTGAGCAGTCAGTGTGTTGAGCCGCAGTACGTTACGATTTCGGACTCTGGGAGCCGGTAGTAAAAGTTAAAGATATATTTTCCTAACGCTGACAGTTATAAGTCACCTTTTTATTAAAAAAAATCTATCACAAAATCGGTTCGTCGATTTAGGAGCTTATTTTTTTTTTTTGAAACATCTTATAGCTTAGTCGACTTATACGGTGTCTTAGACGAACTTAGCTATAAAAATACAGGAAGGGTGAAGGAACGATGGATGAACATTAAGAAAGACGAAGTAGAACTCATGGTGCATAGTGGGATCTCTCTCAAGCCTTGAAACATAGCATAAAGAACATGAATTAACTCTTCACGTAATTCAGAGGCATAACTAATGTGCCACCACTGCATCAAGATCAAGGGCTACTCACTGCTCGTCGTCCGCAATCTTGCACCTAAGCAGGCCGAAAATCGATCAGCAGCTTCCGACACCGGGGACGTCTCCTACGGCAGCGGGGCAACAAGGATATCCTCTGCCTCATATTACTGCCTCTCAGATGGTGGAATACCTGCGTTAATAAAATCCGATACCAAAGTAAAGCACATACAGAAGACGCGATTGTCATTCGTATTCATCATTACATCCAACTATCTTGGTCAACATTCTTAAGCATCAATATCGTTTTAGCTCACAAGTTTTCGATCCTGTGAGACCCGCCTTACAGTATTTCACCTACATAGCTCGGAACGTCTAAATTATTCATCGCACGGGGCAGCGCCGGCCGTCCTGTCACACTCAACTTTAGTATTCCCCTGTGTATGATACTTACAGAATTATGTATTATGTTCCGTCGTAATATGTACTTGGACAGAGATTACTGTAAAGCCTTGTAGTAATGTAGATGTTTGAGACTGATAAGATTTGTGGGTCTACAGTTTTGTCGGTCATTGGCTGGCCGTTTGTGTTAGAATACAAACAGTGAAGAAAAAACCGGGCAATTGCAAGTAGGACTCGCGCACTGAGGGTTCAGTACAAACTTACCTATTAAAACATTTAAATTTCCAATTCAAGTCTTATTTTTCTGTGGGAAAATCATCCTATGATGCGGGGACTTTTACTGACTAAAAACCCATTCCTGTTCCTTCGTTGCCTTTCGTACAAGGGCCAAGTCCTCCTTTCAGAATCAGACCCTTGGCCCCAGTAGGCTTCGACCCTGCTGGGCCCCTACATAACAGTTGCTGACATCTCCTCATCGAGATTGGAATCCCGGTGGCAGCTGGGGCCTGAGGATCGTTGCCTCACGCATTCGGCCTCCTCCTTTGCTACCGTTACTGCTTCGCAGAAGGTGGCTACCGCCAGCTACTCCTCGCTCCGGATCATGGCCTGTACTAAAGCCCGGCGTGAGAGACATCCGCCACCGATCGCCCCCACGAGGAAACGGCGGTGCTCTGCTCAGTTGCCCCACCTGGGCAGAGCACCGCCGTGTCCTCCACCGTATGCTCCACCGTGTCCTCCGGGTGGTCCACACAATGGTGACACCCGGGTGTTTCTTCCGCACGAATCCGGTGCAGGAACCTCCCGAACTTGCCATGTCCAGTGAGGACCTGCGTCATGCGGAAGGTGAGGACGCCGTGAGGTCTTTCCAGCTATGCCTCAACGAGGGGACTTACCGCCATAATTAAGGCGTTCTCGAGATACAGGATCTTGACAGACAGACAGGCAGACGGACGGATAACAAAGTGATCCTATAAGGGTTCCGTTTTATCCTTTTGAGGTACGGAACCCCAATAAATGGGGACGTTTCTTCACGTGGCTTTCTCTTTACGTTAATTTGGGGGACTCGAATCAAACTTTATTAAGTTTTTGTGAAAATTTACTACTCACGACAAAATACTGTAAATTCTGAAATCTACTCCACTCTGGATAATAAACTGATACTTTTCTCTTGCTATACTCATAAACGAATTAATCACTCAAATAAAAATTTATTACAAACATACTCTAAACTTTCAAAATTAGGTGCTGTAAAGTCCTAGCTTTGACTTTCTTTTTGTAACTTTTCAAGTTTATCGAGGCATTTCTTCAAAATAAACGTTGGTATGACACTAGACGTACACATTACACAATTTATTTAATTGGTGGTGGTATGCCCATAACATGATCACGTTTGCGGGACAAACTTGGCCAAAGATCGCCCAAGACAGAGAAATTTGGAAAGAGAAGAAAGAAGCCTAATTTGTCTACGCTTATACATAAAAACACTTAAAAGCGAAAGGAACAGTTACGAGATAAAAAGAGCATAAAGATGCTTTTCTACCAGAGATGTGCTATGCAGCTAGGCTGCAAGGATGCGAAAGTTAAGCTTCAAAACTATGTGACCGTTTCCACTGATGCTAAACGTTGTACCCAAAGGGACGAGTAAGATGTGCTATGAAGATGCACCGCCGCAAAGTAACGGTGCTTTTGGTGAGAAACGTGCACCTACTGAAGGTACTCTGCTTTATAAATAGCTACACCACGCATTCATAGCACGTATCCAAAGCACGCATCCATCCATATATAAAACAAAGTTTACTTTAACCCGTTTGCACTAATGTGAAACTATATATGGACCAATGATTATGAATGTCAAATGATCAAATGCATCCATAGCAACAATATGCTATACTAAGCACATTTCTGGTGCAAAAGCACCCTTAAGTTTGCTTCTTTCAAAAGAAATTTCTTCCAGCAGATCTCCACTGAAACCCACTTCTTAAATTCCTCATCAACATTATCATCATCATTTCAACCGAAACACGTCCGCTGTTGGACATAGACCTCCTCTAAGTATCGCCATAAAGGCTGATCATGTGCGCCTCGCATCCATTGGATTCTTGTGACTCTCACCAGATCATTAGTCCACCTGTGAAAAGCCTTTCGACGCTGCGTCTTCCAGTACGTGGTCGCCATTCCTTCTAGAATCAAAACAGATCTTCGATAGAGCCGAAAGATTTTTTTCTTCAGCCTCATTTGTTCTGCGAGCAATGCGCTAAGGGTATGTCGGGCAACCTTAGTTCTCCTGCGGATATATTCATATCTTAACTTCACTGAAAAAAAATTCTCCTTACAAGTTTATTCATAAGTAGCTGCAACAGATGGCGTTTTGTTCTTGTTATGACGTAACAAAGATATTCACACCATGTGTAATATAAAGTCGTAGTGCGTTGTAGGTAGTAGTTTTCCGTACATCACTAGAGAGAAAATGAGAAAACCTGTAGTTCCGACGCAAATAAAAGTTAACCCATCCCACAGTTTTTACGTTTTGGTCGGGTTGATAAGCTAGGAGGGGCCTACTTAAGTCTGCTAAAATAAAATACAACAGAGTTGAATAAAATGCCCTAGGTCGACAAGCAGTATGGACCCGTGGGTCCATACTTAGGAGGGACCCACGGGACTGTAATTTTAATCTAAGTTTCAAAACACCAAATGCCGTGCAGTCGGCAACTACATTAAAGTGTCTGCGCTTATTGAAATCAGCACAAATATCGACCGTTATTGAATCATTGTCGTTTGGTTTCTACATTGATAAATAATAATGGAGAATTTTGACAGAGCGTACTCGAGCAGAGATGTCTGAGTGATTCACGATTAAAGGACCTATCCGACACCCAGCCAGCAACACCTCGTTGATCGGTGTCCACTCGTCTCTTATACTCAGTTGGATGCCACGTGTCAACCAGTGAACGTTAAAGGGCCTATTACACTACTCGATATTCAGACAGTCTTAGTCGATGTCGCGTAATGTAATAAGGGTTAGACCGGTCTTACTCGGAACAAAAAATAAGACAGTCTGAATATCGTGTGCTGAATATCGCGTAGTGTAATTGGCCCTTAAGTGGTCCACGGGTGGACGCCGCGACGTTTACGTTAAGGCGTATAGTCCATTGAACATCTGGGCGGAGTTAAATGCACACATATTCGTACTGCCGCTGGCACCCGCATAGAGCTCCGCTGACCTTTAAAATTATTTTCTTTGCAAGATATTGATTGATTTACACATGTTTTGAAGATTTTTTAACCACTTTTTTTTTTGTTTAAACATATTTTTAAAGATCAAAGCCGTTTAAAAGGAGCAGGGAAAACACGCGAAAAATTATCATGTTGTTATTTTTTTTTTTTTAAGTAACTTTAAATCTTTAATATTTTTTTAAAGTCACTGTTTTATGACACTAAATGGGAATAAGGGCCTTAAGTTTTCCTTCAATCGTTTTGAAAACAAAACGTTACGTCCGACAAGTTCGAAAAAAAAAGCTAAGAATGAAGAAAGGGGGAATGGTGTGTAGCTTATGTATCGTCCTCACGCGTGAACCACTCGCGGACAACGCGCGATCTATTCGGGACCTGCGCGTGGGCAACACAAGGCAAGCGTGAGAGTAACGGGTGATCGTCGAGTTCAATCGAGTGTTCCACTTGCCGTTCGTGCGTGGTCAGCCCGCGGACGAGGTGCTCTATAGTTAATGCAGTAAGCGTATACCCATAGTATCTCATACAAAAAATACTAACCGTTCGAGGCGAGGCGGTGCTGGTTAGGTATCGAGCGGCTATAATTACCTTTAAACACTTTTTTTTATTGGGTTTTTGATAGGCTCGCGTTTGACCACTATCTCACCTAATGGTAAGCGATGATGTGGCCGACGATGGAGCACGCTCGCCTAGAAGTAACTTATTCACTCTTGATTTAAAGAACCCCTTGATTGATTTGATCTTGATTTTTTCAAAGAACAATGTGTCGTTATACCCTCTATCTTGGCAAATAAGAAAATATAGGTCTACTTTAAAAAGAGTCCATTGTATCTCCTATTATTTTCAGTGATAATGGATTGTTTGTGAGATATCAGTTGATTGCGTAATACAAGCAAATTACTTCTTCTTCTTCTTAGTACACTGTTGCCACAGTGGTCGTGGTCATCATTGTGAATCACGATGAGTGATAATCTTGGTAATACGGTGCCATTCATCGCGAACTGCAGCTTTCCGGGCACATTCATGATCCGAGCAGTTAGTTGCGGCCTTAATTTTGTCAGTTTATTTTTTATCTACCACGTGGATGCTAGGCCAAAAGTTGAAGGCACTATAGCCTTCAAATTTTCCCTACACTACAAGACGCTCTGGGGAGTCATTACTACGACGAGTTACATGGTCGAAGAAGGTCAAAATGCGTGACTGAACTGTGGATGATAGGTGCTGTCTGATGCTGAGTTATTTTAATATGGAATCATCTGTATGAAACTCTATCCACGATACTCCTAGCATCCGTCTCCAGCACCACTTGTCCAACGCATATTAATTTTGTATGAACAAGTTTGATTACTTACGTTTTTGGATAAATTTCCTATAAATTGAACGCATTATATTTTATAGTCTCTACCCTCAAATATTTTTTTTTTCGTTTTTATTTGTAAAACGTCATATTCCCGCCACAATTTTGTTTGGCGCCCCTGCAGTTTGACAGTTCTTGTTCGGTTTAAAGGTTAACTAAGTAACACTAAATACGTATTTTTTTTTTACATTTTTAGTTATTATCATTGTTTAAAAAATATTTAACTAACTATAATTGCTTACAGTAAAACCAAAAAATAATAACAAAACACCCTAAGCTAATTAAAAATAACTAAAACAATTAATTAGGAAGGGAAGGTAATTAACTTTTTATGAGTCCACTCCAACCAAAACTGAGAGTAACTATATTAAGGCTACGGTTCAAAAGAGTTACTGTGGCGCTGTTTTTTTTTACGTCATCTTTTATAGTGAATTTATCAAATGGCTTCTCTCGCTCTGAGGTAGGGTGAAAGGGCGTGTAAAACTTTTACTGACTAAAACCTAACTGTGACCTCAGTTGTTCTTTGCTTTCTGGGGTCCCGGTAATTTTTTTATAAGTCAACTCTCAACCCTAGTAACTAACTGAAGGAACAGAGGAGTGTATAAGTCACATGCCCTCGTGTTCTATACCTAATTGGAGAAAGTATTTGATGATTACCGACCTCAAATAAAAAAAACTGAATTACTTCAGTAGGTACTAAATAGTTTCAATCATGAGCCCTCATCATCATCACCATTTCAGTCAAAAGACGTCCACTATTGGACATAGACCTTTCCCAAGTGTCGCCATAACGACCGGTCCTGTGCGTCTCGCATCCAACGGAATCCCGTGACCCACACAAAGTCATCGGTACACCTTGTGGGAGGCCTTCTAACGCTACGTCTTCAGGTTCGTGGTCGCTACTTCAAAACCTTTCATCCCCATCGACCTCGATCTGTTCTGCGTGCAATGTGCCCCGCCCCACGGCTATGTCGATAACCTTGGTTCTCCTACGAATATTTTCATTTCTGATGTGATCCTATAATAGATCCTCAGAATCCCTCTGGCGAATGGACAATTGACTTCACAGTTTTAAAAAATCCCGCGACTTTATACCGGCCTACAGCTTTATTTAAATAAAAATATCATCAGACAATGTAATGGTATACCTCGTGAAAGGGTGCGTAAATGAGCGAAAAGTGGCAACAATTTTCTCCCGTCTAGAACATTAATTATTCATCTTGGCTAAAATTTATTAGTACAAAAGAATGCCTCATGAAAGTAGCGATGAACGTACGATATTCATTTGTTTTCATTAGCGGACTCGCGGCGCTACCACGTGCACGTACTCGATTGCATAAACGTAAATATTCGCTTCTGAGAAATCGTAAGGCGCAATTCTGTTTCAGTGTATTATCACTAGATGGCGCTAATTCAGTTTCCATACAATTAGTCATTTAGGTACGTTACCGTGAAGGAGTAAATAATAATATAAAAACTTATACGAAAGCCTCTGTTCTAGTGTCTCTGTGAAGTGGGCAAAAACGAAACCCTTATAGGATCACTTTGTTGTCCGTGTGATCGTTTGACCGTCTGCCTCCACGTTTGTCTTTTTTTCAGGAACGAGTCCAGGTGAAATTAATATCAAACACTCAGAACTATTAACCCAGGCAGTAGTAAAAAAAAAAACAAACTTGTAAGTCAACGCAATCTAAAGATAATGCCGTCTATGGTCCGTGTAGGCGACATATTTTGACACTTGCTAGGAAATTAAAACCTATACGTTAGGTTCCTTTGACCTAGAATTCTGAAAGGCAAGAAGCAAGGTCTTACAACACAAGTATAGGAAAAAGTCTGAAAACTGTAAATTTGTTTATTTATTTTTTTATTTTTTTAACAATTTATGTACACACAATAAAAAAAAAGGAAAAAAAAAGAAGGAAACAGAAGAATAGTACAAAGGTGATGCTTATTTCTAAAGAAATCTCTTCCAGCATACCTGCGAAAGGAGAGTTGGAGAAAAAAGAGATGTAGACACTGTGTGTAGAAGTAAAAGGAAAATTAGTACATACAAAATACATATAACATCCAAAAAATAAATAAAATAAAGATATACTATTATAATTATATACATACACATAATAAAATAAATATCACAAAAATACATACTAAATAATATAATAAAATAATACATACTAATATGCAACTATGACGAGATAGAAAGATAGTAGATTTGTAGTTACGTCACCAAAAAAAAATGTTTTTCGATTCAGAAAAATCTTTGAGACGTAATTCGGGAATTGAACTATTTACTTATGTATGTTTGTATGGAACCCTCGACGCGCGAGCCCGACTCGCACTTGGCCAGATTTTTAAGGTGGAATTAAACCACCGCCCGTAACGCTAAGACGGTGTCCCGCGCATTTTGCAAGAAAAATTGGTTATTATTGAACTTATCCGCTAAAGACACTAAATCCGCTAACGCTTTGTGCTTGAGAACTATGCAGTGTTCAGTGAGTGTTATATTTCTCGCCACTGGAGCAGTAGTTGCGAAAGCCAGAGAAAGCCGGCAGACACGTGGAGTTCAAAAGGTTAGTTCAGTTCCCTCCCATTTTACGAGCTGTTTCTCTCTGCTTCCTAATCCTAAACGGCTCTAATAAGATCCATCTACTGCAAGGTGTCAAGCACATATCCGAGAAACGCTAATCCGCAAAAATACAGTCCACTTCCAAAATTAGTAGTATATGCGCATCCATTTTCTTTGGGTTTTTTTTTCACCGCCTGTGGTGGTTTTTGCGCCCTGGGAGGATCGATTTCAGAATTTTACTGACTAAACCTAACGTGTTCCTTCAGTTGATATTTGCGTTCAGACAACGGCCCTAACGGGCTCCGTCTATTCTACTGAGACCTCTTTAAGGCACGCGTGGAACACGTAACGCAATTCTTCGATCCAGGCATGGTCTTTATCGGAATGCGAGTTACCCATTACTTGCCAGCCGCAAGCCCGTGACTGCAGCTGCCGGGAATCGGCCTATGACTTCTAACACCCGGGACGTCTCCTGCGATGGCTAAGAGTGGTGAGCTATCTCACGCTTCCCGACACCTCCTTCGCTTGTATTGCTGCTTTGCAGTAAGAGTACTAAGACCTCTACGACTTAAGTTCACTTCACGTATGCATATTTTTGGTTGTTATGTGCTCTTCACTTCACATATACTCCTGCTAAGTTTTTACGGTCACATTATAACAGAATAGACTTTTTTATACTTAAATGTTTTTTTTTAATTTATTCTTTAATTATGATGTTAATTTTAGTTTTAATTTTGATTTGAATTTGGTTTTAAATTGGACTACATTATGATTCAAATTATCTGAAGTAAATGTTTTTTTTATTTTTTAAAATTTTAATTATCCTTAGAATTATGCCTCAATGTGGCAATGTAGTAAATTTTTAATTATTTATAATCCTCATTCATATTTATTACGGTTTTATTTATCATAATTTTATAAATTGAATCAGCTCTTCTTCTCGTAAAGTCCTCAATTCTTTATTATTATCCAAACCAAAAACAGAATGATAACTTGTTTAGTAAAAACGAGCTCAACTAATTTGGGAGTTTTCTCCCAGCAAAGCTTTGATTGATGGAGAGAGATCATAATAGAGGGTAGGGTCAGTGTTTAATATCACCTTCGCCATTAATTTTAGGTCTGGTGAAAACACAATTCGTGGTACCACTGAGCTGTTGAGCAAGCGAGATTAATAGCTTATTACTCCTTTGTTTACTGGTAGTCATTATTCAATTAAATATCACGGCCAACCGTAAACCATTGTGTTTACCCGCCAATATCATAACCGTTTTACGTCCCCCGTTTATTATTAAATTGAAAGTTTGATTCAAAGGCAAAGAGGGTCTAACGTAGTCTATATTGATAAATGCTAGTTGTCAGTGGCTTTGTCTGGGTGAAAGTAGAACATTCATCATCATCATCATCATTTCAGCCGAAAGACGTCAATTTTTGGACATAGGCCTCCCCCAAGCGTCTCCACAACGACCGATCTTGTGCGTCTCGCATTCCATCCACTGCATTCCCGCGACACAAGAACGCGTGTTTAAGTAGAACATTAACCCAATAGAACCCACTTCCGAGATAAAAGTATCCTATGTCCTATGCCAGGACATGGTATAGGCCGAGTGGCAAACTTTTACCGACTTCAAAAAGAAGGAGGTTATATGTTCGGCTGTATCTATTTTTATAAATGTATGTTCACTGATATCTCGGTCAATTGTGGACTGATTTTGAAAATTATTTTTTGATTGAAAGGTGATGCTTCCGGGTTGGTTCTATGGAAATATTTTTATGATCTGATATTGAACTTCGAAGATATGGAACAGAACTCCTTATAGGATCACAGCAGAACTGTCGTAACAAGTAGAATTGCTTTATATATACGTATAGTCGATGACTGACTGAAGGAATAAAGGGAGGGAATACATCGATTGACAATGAATAAAAAAAATAGAAAAAGAATACAACCGACTTTAATGTAAAAAAAAATGGGCAAATGCTATCCAAAACCGTCAATCAGTCATTTGAACGTGAAGTAGTAACAAACACACACATGCATACAATCTTGCCTTTGTAATATTAGTATGATAATTTCTTATCGTGGGCGAAGACCATCACTCGCTGAACGCCTAAGAGAGAATAACGCCATCGAGCTCGACCGCGGCAAAGATGGTGTGACGATCTGAACATTTACGCGGTACAAACTTAGCCAGATATAGCTCTGTGGGATATAACTTAGGCTAGTAAAAAAAACTCATCGGATGACTCGCAAATAGTTCAAAAAGAATAATGGACGGGATGGTTGCCATTGTATCTCTTTAAGAATAAATCATCATCATCATCATTACAGCTGAAAGACATCAACTGTTGGATATGGCTGTACTGGTACAGGCCTCCCCCAAGTGTCAGTGCCACAACTACCAATCCTTTGCGTCTCGCATCCATCGGATTTCCACGACAGTCACCTTCCAACGCTGCGTCTTCTGGTACACAGTAGCCACTCCAGTACCTATCGGTCCCACCGACCAACAGTTCTGCGAGGAATGTGCCCTCCCCACTGCCACCTAAGTTTGGCGATTGTTCGAGATGTTTTGGTATCTTTGCAGATACCCTCATTACTGATGCGATCACGTAAAGAAACATCAAGTATAGCCCTTTCTATTGCCTTTTGGGTAACTTTAAGCCGTCTGATGAGGTCCATTGTTAGCGACCACATTTCAGAGCCATTTATCATCATGGCAACACGCACTGGTCATAGACTTTCGTCTTGAGACACTCAACGTCCGGCGTACTTACCATTTAGTAAGTAGGACGTGAATTATTTACTTCAAGATACTCATTTACAGTGCTCACCTTAAAAAAAATCACTGGGAGATGGCGGGTCAAAATATTCAATACAAAGTTTTTCTGGTAAACGGGATTTAAAGAAACGCTTATGTTTAGGGCTAATCTTGCATCAGGACTCTGCTTCCCCTTCTGCAGAACTTCGTAACCTGTTACACTTCTGTTTCCGTTTCTACTTCCGTTAAGACACTTCCGTTGCATTACTATTCCTGACCAGCCCGCTTGGGACAAAGTTGTATTTCTACAATTTTACGTATTTATTTACTGCCCGTTTAAAAAAAATAACAATTTCATCTGAGTAATTTTTATGTATGAATTTTGTGTTTATACGAAATATTTATTCTATTAGTAATTTAGACTTACCCCCAATTTCTAAATTAAGCATTTGAAGTTGAGTGTGGTGCAAACTCTACATTAGCTTTAAATCTGTCAAGATTTTGGTACTAAAATACTGTTTGAATTCAGATACTAACCTTTACTCTTAAACCAGCTGAGCTTACTTAGCCGTGATACTTTTCCTTCTAAATCCATTATATACAAAATCATGATCGTAGTACATCATATTTTTTTCAGAAATTTGAAACAAACAGATTAACACTTGATTCTACAAAAATCAACAGGGAAATGGTGTTCACATCTATTTTTAAAAAACTTATCGAACTATAGATGAAAAAAGTATGCAAAATAATTGTATAAAATACAAAATTACAACATCTAACAGTATCTAAGCTAAGCTGTGGACGGACGGACATGGTCAAACCATAAGGTTCCTTATTAGGACTATGAACATTAATTAGTGACGCAAATACTAAAATTATATTAAGAAAAATACGCAATAAAGTCATAAAAATGTTCAAAGAAACGGGTGTAATAGACAACTGCAGCCCCAAAACTGTCTCTCGAGCATAAAGCATAACAAATTAGATAATTCATTGCTACAGCTCATCCCTTCTACAACAGAAGAAATATGGCAATAATTTGTCACTGGTCGTACAGGAACCTTTATTATTCATATTTTTACCGCATCAAATAAGTATCCAGCGAAGTTCGTTTTAAGTTTTTCATCATCTTCCTGCCCTTGTCCCGTGTTATTTGGGGTCGGCGCAACACGATTTTTTTTTTCATTGCAAGTTTTTGTCGAAATAAATTACGGTTGGGTTACCTTTTCCCCAGATATCAGAAGATACAAAATGGAGACGATTCTACAAGCTGTGAAGGTAAAATAAAATATAAAATAATTCCACCACTGGCAGTAATAACATTTTTTTTAATAAAAATAAAAACGTTTTAGAAGAATTATTTTCGAAAAGATTTCCTTCTTTGTTCTATTTTTTTTATAAGCACTTGTAAACGTCGAAGCTAGTGCATGGTTTCAATTGATCGTGGCTGTTTGGCTTTTAAAGCTTCTTTTTTTATTTTTGTAACTAGCTACCTATATAATTTATCACCCGCCGCAAGAGTCAAATGACAAAATAAACATAAAAATTAAAAGTAAGTACGTTTTGTAATTCCTGAACTCTTAATACTAAGCAGGAAAAAGCATTGTGACCCACAACAGAATTTAGTTGGGCCACAAACAGCCTCCATTAGAGGAGACATCACGACAACATGTTGCTACCTGTCCAGCGTGATATATCGGGACCCGCGCCTAATTGCTTGTCTTTTTGTAGTACATTGTGTGTTCTGCCATCTTTATGATGTGACATATAAGTATGGAGTTTTTGCTAAGGAAAAAGGGGCAAGGGGACATAGAGATACAAAAAATTAGAAATGTACCGTGCACATGAAACATACAGGGTCTTTGGTGTTTAAATGAGATTACACCGACTATGAAGGAGAATTGGTGTTTGTAATCGTTGGGACTGTCAACATCACAATCTTTAACATAGTTGCCGAGCTCGAGTCGTCGACGGCGCGTAGTTTTCCACGCGCGCCTTAAAGATATGTCAGTAAACCGTAGGAACTCAGCATAGTCGAAGCCTACTGGGGCCATGGGTTGTGCGAAAGTGCCTCGGCCATTTCTCACCTAAAAAAGTAGCTGAGCGCGATTACTCATTCTTAATTAAATAATTGGTTTTTCTCACTCAATATCATTTTTCTGCCCTTGTCGTGTGTTATTTGAGGTCAGTGCAACACCTTTTTTTCTTCCATTCTGTCCTGTCACCCGTCATGCTATCACTTATTCCGTTTTCTTTCACATCACTCCTAACACAATCTATTTTTTGGCCTCCCTCTCCCTCTCTATTTGTCCACATGTATACTCATAACTCTTTTAGTAACTGAGCAGTGAGAATTGAGAGCAGTGGTGGCCGAGTGGTAACGGCCACGACTTACGAGTTGTAGGTCGCGGGTTCAAACCCAGCCAGGCGCATTACTTTGTGTAATTTATTTCATCACCACTGCTCTCAAAACGGTGAAGGAAAACATCGTGAGGAAACCGGCATGTCCTAGAACCAAAAATTCAAGGACGTGTGACATCCACCAACCCGCACTGGGCCCGCGTGATGGATTACGGCCCATTCCCTCTCCTAGAGAGGAGGCCTGAGTCCCAACAGTGGGAACACTATAAGGCCGACTATGCTCCCTCTCTATTTGTCCACATGTATACTCATAACTCTTTTAGTAACATAATATGTGTTTCATCCCTCCTATTCACATAACCACACCAACATAAGCGATTCGCTCTCAACTTTTCAGGGCTTTTCACAATAACTGCTATAATAATAACACAAGTTGTATCATTATAAGATGTTTTCACGTAATACGCTAAAAACAAGTACCTACTGACAAATGCTTGAATCTGAGATTACTTTTTCTAAGTATTATTTACAAAAAAATAAATATCTGAAAGCTTCGCATATACTATATCAACACCCCATATTTAGGGTCGCGCCCGTGTGGAATTGAATCGGACCAAACTTGGTCGTTAGCGCAGCGGTTTAATGACTCAAATAGTCCGGTGACATAATGACCTTCACAACTGATTTGCCCTAAAGCGATTCAAATGCAGGTGCCAATCAAAATTGTGGAAGAATTCATCGTAAAAGTGAAAAGTATGTTAATATATGAAAAGAAAGTAAAACTAATTATGGTCAGCTTTTGTATTTCCTAAAGGTAATTTGATAGATGCAAATATCTAACTCATAGTAATACATTATGTTATAAGTGTTTAATGTTAGTGATTACCGTCGAGGCGGTGCCGTGCCGTCCCGTGCCGTGGCGAGGGTTAAGACTCTCGCCACGGCTCGGGTCGAAGAATTGAATTAAAATTGAAAAACGAGCTGTTGCATAATACTTCACAGAAGAATTTAAAAAAGACGACTTATTCATATAGTTCTGGGTGCATCCATTGATTTTTGGACTTCGTGCCCGCGCGATTCTACTAGTTACCCGCAGATGCAGTGGGAGCCAATAACCGCGCACACCGCGGCCGTAAAACGCATCGAAATGTGTTTTAATTTTTTACATACATATCTCTAGCATTCTACAGAAGCTGCAGGGAACCGCGATGGACGCGGGTTAAAAACGGCTTCCTGTGTTTTTAGTCTAAGTAAAAGACCGAGTGTAAAAAAATATAATAATATTTTTGTATATTATTAATTATTTTATTTTATCAATTAATATTAGACTCTACTATAAACAATCTCTATCTTATCTTAGTACTACTTTTCTTAAAGGTTGTATTATGAAAAAAATCGATATAAAAATCGAATTTGGAGACATCACTTTTATCAAAAAGCTTGCAACATATTCTGGAGTTTGACATTTGCACTTGTAAAACCATTATCTGGGATAATAAAACGCATTATAGGTATTTTAATGTTCGACATTCAAATATGTACCCTCCTAAATTCATTTTTAAAATTTGCCCTTAACACACATACGATACACAAAAAAACAGCTTGTAATAAAATTATGACTAATTATTGTCAAGTTTTTTCATTTTTTTTTTTTTGTAACTGAACCAAAATTTAACTAATTTAAATAAAGTGACAAACACGTAAAGGATTTACTTAAAAAAATACTGTACGACTCCTTCTTTTAATGCGTAAATTATTTTAACCAAAACACAATTCAGTACTTTCAACGCTCATCTTTTGATGTTCTGCTTGACGAATATCTCCGATCCACAAATCAACTATTGGTAGCCTGTAAACGTTAGAACTTTGTAGTTCTATGATTGAACTATTCCATTCAGTACTTCCTGCCTGAAATTTTAATGATTTTGGATTATTTACTTATTAAAACTATAGGGTGTTACAGAAACATAACATGGCAGATGCAACTTAATAAATAGGTAAATAGAAGAGAGACAAATACAATAGTAAATACATAGATATATAAATATACATAAGTAATATTGCTGTGAAAAAACAAGAAGTTGGTAGAACAACTTCTTGCAAATATACTGACGTGCCTTCACTTTAAAGGAAAATCGACTGGTTGCTATCCTGATATTCAGAGGGAGCCCATTCAAAATGGACAAAAAAGGAGGAGTGGATAAGCCCAGAGCGGTGTGAGGGACATCTTAGAAGACGAATTTTTGTAGACCGAAGATTTTTATTGTGCTCAGAGCAAAGAAATTGAATTTTATAATCAGATAAGACGGGGAAGAAGGCTTATCTAGAAATGAGAACTAGGTAGTCAAGGCCCTTAGCGTTTTGCGCTGACGAATGGGTAACCATTTTAAAAGCGAACGCTGCTCGGATACATGATCGTAATTACGGAGGTTGAAGACAAACATAGCATAGGCAATTATGGGAAGGATTAAGGACTGCACAAGCATTGTCTTTATAATATAATATTCTATTATATATATTGACTGTTTGTGATCTGCTTCCGCCAATCAAGACAAGCATCGACATGCAGACCAAGATCCTTAACCTCAGAGCCAAACGGAATCACCGTGTTGTTGAAGATTATGGGTGGTACGACTAGTCCATCTAGCTTTCTTAGACTATGGGGGCTCCCAACTATAATAGCCTGATATTTCGTAGAATTAACCACCACCCCGAATCTACCAGACCAGTTTTTAATTACTTGTAAATCCCGGTTTAGCTCCTCGATCGCATCCGATATGTTATCCACACATAACTGACAGTACAACTGCAAATCATCAGCATAGAGATGATACGCACACTGAAACTTAGTAGTTAGTAATTTGTTTATTTTTTAATTCTTTATGCGCACATAAGTACAGTGGTGGACTTAATGCCTTGAAGCATTTTCTACCAGTCAACCTTTGGGTGATGCAGAGACAACTTGTGGTAGGTGCAATATTAAGCATTACACATTGTTTATAATACATATACATAGTTTTAGTTACCTATATAAAGTTATAAAGTTTATAAAAACAGAGAACAAAAGAGGACATAAAATATCGCCTTGAGGGACGCGGGGATTAAAATGTGAAAATTTCGTAAAGATTTTTTTCATTCCGGTAAACCAATCAAATATGCACCAGTCGGTAATGTAAAACAAAGACAAACATTCAAAATTTAGTGCCTATTTGAGCCGATCTGGTTAGTTTATATGTATGACGGCGATGTAAATTATATTTGTATAGTTTATTTCGGATGGGACCGAAACTTGCTGTAGAATTGATGAAGGCGGGCGGTAACCCATGAGGTCATCAGGGTCCATTCTTGACTGATATTCAGACATATTGTAACGAAAACTTCAATATAAAGTTGATAACTGATTTATTATATAAAAATCACATTCAAATAATTAACTGGCTAAATTAACTAATTACTTCATTAAATAATCGTTTTTCATTTTTTTTTTTTTTTTTTCATTTCGAGGTGTTGACGCTGCGACTGCTTCGGCTCAAGTGTCCCGAGCCGCTTTTTTTTTGTGTTTGGCCTCTCGCAGCTCAACCTAGGAGGTTGTCGGCTGCTTAACCGGACTTGCCTGTGGCGGCCTCGATTCAAGAATCAAAGCCTCCAGCCAGAGCTTACTTAATTAACTTACAAACTAAGCGACTACACGCTAAGGGCACCCCCTGTGGGGTACGGACCTCGGCTTAGGGCGTCGCTGGGGGGGGGCATCAAGGGACGGGCTAGGTCGAACAAAGATTTTATTATTATTAACGGGGAATTTTAAAACTACGGCTCAGCGACGCGGGCTGGCAAGGGACGAGGACGACGTTTACGGGATTGTCGCGGCGGGCCTCGGCGGCGAGGACGGAAGGACGGCGGTCTGTATTGTTTGCAAACTGTACTGGTTTCCTTACGGCTCTCTTGGAGCAGGATAGTGGGGTCATCGGGGGTGACGAGAGTATGCCTAGGACGGCGAATCTTGGAGATGCGGGAGGGTTCGTATCGGGCTGCCGATACTATAAGGGGGTTGCGGTGTTTCACAGCAGTATCAAAGAAACGCTTGCTAAGGCGTTTCATGAACTGCTGGATGGTAGGGATTTTGAGATCTAAATGTAGATTCTCATTTCGGACGTAAAATGGGGCACCGAGAATTTTTCGGAGGGTCCTATTTTGAAGGGTCTGCATCCTATGGAGGAAGCGGGGCTTGGCGTGTGCGAAGATGGCACAGGCATACGTCATGATCGGGCGGATTATTGCAGTATAGAGGCGCAGCTTGCACTTAAGTGACAGTTTGCGGCTCAGCGGCTCGCGAGCGAGCCTGCTTTATGTGCTCGGCGAAGGACAAGTGCTGATCGAGGATCACTCCGAGGTACTTGGCTTGCTTCTCCTAGAGGATCGGCTTGCCGTACATGGTGATCGGGGGGTAGGGGGGACGGACTTCCGCTGTCTCGAATAGAGAACAGCTTAACTCTTATTGTCCCGAGCCGGCTAGCGCGCCGCCTTATAGTAGCTCGCCCCCACCTCGCCTGACTCATAGAGTGGTACGATGATGTCACGTTGCACACGTGCGCCTTTCTAGGTGTTTTTATCACTCAACGCCGACATTTATGTAACTTTAAATGCATTTCTTAGTTTTGCTAGTGCACGTATGGCTGGTTTACCAATTTATGGTAAAGATGAATAATGAGAAAAGCGTTTATAAATAACAATTATTGTAAGGTTTTAAGTATAACGTTTATTATTAATGCTGGATAAATAATAGATTTAGTCATAAGGTACCTATGAAATTGTCGTTTTAAAACTGGTTACTTTGAATTATTATATCTTTGGATGGACTTGGATTTATAAGTTCAAATAAACTTTATATTAAAGGTACAACATTCTTTTTTCGAAATTAGGTATTTATTGGTTTTTTGAATTTTGTATTTTCTGTAAGATCGCAGTACGTATAACCATTTTTGTATGAAATCTTATAAAACTGGTATTATTTTGTAATATGAAAGGAAACAATGTGTCTCAAGAGGTATACAATATCAAAGATGTACACGGACTTAAAACTGCTAATGAACGGGATGCCTATTTTGGTTTCTATCATTTTCACGTGGAAAATTTTATCTCACGAATAACTTTTCTTCTCAGGGCGACTACAAGATAAAATTTCTAAAACGAAAGCTAAACTAAGAACACAGAATCCTTTTGTTAGAAAAAAGTCGTAGGTATACGTCATTAATATTGCTTGCCTTTTGTAATCTTTTATGGTTATAAGTACTGCGATATTACAGAATATACAAAACACAAAGAAACCAATAAATACTTAATTTTGAAAAAAATAACATACCTTTAATATAAAGTTTATTTGAACTTATAATTCCAAGCCAATCCAAAGATAATTATAACACTTCAAAGCAACACGTTTTAAAAAACGGCAATTTCATAGGTAAAGACCTATTACATATGTCAACCATGCAAATTTTAACAGAAATAGATAAGTACAGTTTTGTCTGGCTTGTTGGTTTAGTGGTTAGTGGCCCTGAATGCTATGCCGGAAGTCGTGGGTTCGATTCCCACGCAGGGCAAATGTTTTTGTGATGAGCGCAATCATTTGTTCTGTGTCTGGGTGTAATTTATCTATTTAAGTATGTATTTAGAAATATATAAGTATGTTTATCAGTTGTCTAGTATATACAACCCATACCCAACCCATAACACAAGCTCTACTTAACTTGGGACTAGGCGGCGTTGTGTGATAGTTGTGGAAAATTTTATTATATATTATATAGTTTATAGTTTCTCACCTTGCAGTGATCGGAAGCTTCTGGTACGGAATAAAAGATAGGTGATTCATTAGTCGGATACGGTCCAATGACTACATCATTCCAAGCCCATAATTTCACTGATGCAGACATGTTGTGTTTATTGTACGGAACTGAGTCCAAGCAGTTATATTTAAGAGTTTGACGAACATGTTCTGAACGATCGCGCAACCATGTTAGTTGGTCTACTGTAATCTGAAACGAATGATGAAACGTTTTAGTAAAAGCATAATAATGCTAACACAAATATAAGACTAGAAATATAAGTAGCGCTTGGTCATTTTGAGACTAAACGTGAACAAAACCTCTTGACTAGCAAACCAAATATCAGATTTAGTGAAAAAGTGAACATTGAGGATGTCGTAGATGTGGGGACGAAAAGGTGACAAAAAGAACAGAGTCTAGTGACTATGTTCTTGATATTTTATTCGTTTGCGATAATACTGTATTTTTGCTTTCATAAAGAATGATTTTTGCTAAATTTTTTATGTTTTTAATAACTTACACTATTATATAATTCTTTCATATGAATTTTCATTTCATTCAACCAGAATGATCCTCCTTTACTTGATTTATGATTACACTCTGAGGTTCTTTTGTCAAAACGAATACAAGTCTCCAAGGTTGTCATATTACAATACACTTTCATTTCGTTTAGTGATGGTCCCAAATAATATATACCTGCAACAGAATGACAAAACATTACCGATTAACCTAATTTACAAAATGGATATTTTTCCCTAACATTTAGGCCCTATAACATTTTATTCCGCAAGGATTACTAGGTAATATCGATACATTTATGGTGCGTACAGCCAAGTTTTGTGTTTCCAGATAGCTACAAACTGGAAGTCTTTTAGTCAAGAGTCAATAGGTTACTTCTAGACAAGCGTGCTCCTTCGTCAACCACATCATCATTTACCGTATGGTGCTATACTGGCCTAGCGCAAGACCATAAAAAAAAAATTAAATACTTAACTTTATCATATTTCTAAATTCATAATTCTAGACTTAAGTATCCGACCGAAACATGGTAAATATACTTTGACAGCGCAATATTCTATTGAAAATGTCTAAGAAGTAAAAGTATATAGGAAGACATGCGCTACCCAAATATTTGGTTAAAAATATATATTTAAAAGTAAAAACATATATTTGCCTGCTGCGGTCTTCCCGTCCGATTATAATTTAGGTGTCTTCAAGGCTAGAGTGAATATGCTCTTAATAAACTAGTGTACCTCACTCTCAACTATTACATCACTGCTTACCATCAGTTGGGATCGCAGTCAAGCACAAGTTTATAACAATTAGCAAAAAAACTTTGTTGAAATTATAGCAATATTCCTGTAATGTCACTTTTCTTTTTCGAGCCTTTTGGGCTAATTAATGCACGTAAGCTGGTCATCCTACAACAAACTGCGTTCAAACCTATTGAATTAATAGTATAGTCAAATAAAATAGATGTTCCTCTTACCGCTTGGTGTATCAGCTGGTGCAGCTTTACAAGGAACCACTGCTGGAGATTCTTTATCTCCAAAGTCCCCTAAATCTTCATCATGAGCCTCAGCTGTAATATAAATATATTTCTTCTTTTACTTTTCTATCAGATGTAAAAGAAACAATTAGTATATTACATTCGTTTTTATGAAGTTATGATTTTTATATTTATAACAGAATTTATGACCATACTAGGTAAGTACTCACTACTTGGAGGCATCGAACAAGGGCAAACTCCAAATGATCCTGGACTTCCAGGAGGTCCCGATGGACCAGTAGACCCCTTTGGCCCCACAGGTCCCTACAAAAATTATACACATTGGTTTAGAAAATAATATTTTAAATATTTAATTCCTAATAATATTAGGCTTATAGCATTACACCTCTAACTGTCGCCTCAGACCTCACGGCGTCCTTACCTTCTGCATGACGCAGGTTCTCACCGAACATGGTCAGTTCGGGAAGTTCCTGCACCGGATTCGTGCGGAGGTGACGGTCGGAAGTCACCACTGTGTGTACCACCTGTAGGACACGGTGGAGCATACGGTAGGAGTGTGCCCCGCTTGGGCAGAGTACCGCCGTGTCCTCGTGGGGTTGATCGGCGGCAGCAATCTCTCACGCCGGGCCTTGGTCTGAAGCGAGGAGGAGTAGCAGGCGATCGCCTTCTCTTGCGAAGCAGTAACGCTAACAAAGGAGAAGGCCGCACGTGCACGCGCGAGGTAGCGGCCCTCACGCCGCAGCCGCCGTGATCCCGATCCCGATTTCCAGCCACCGAGGGCGCGGGCTTTAATTTAGCTCTCTGTCCGATTGTCTGGTAATCGTCCAGACCGAACCCATGTCGACGATGGCGCATACTGTTCCACGCGCGCCTCAAGATGTCAGCAAATCGTAGGGGCCCAGCAGGGTCGAAAATTACTGGGGCCAAGGGTTTGCTTCTGAAAGGAAAACTCGGCCCTGGTAAGAAAAGCAAGTAAGAAACAGGAGTGGGTTTTTAGTCAGTAAAAGTCTGGCACACCCTTCTGCTCGGCCCAAGGGTGGGTGATGTTATTGGATAATATTCCCAAAAAAAAAAGCATATATATCCTTAAGAGGGCCCTTCCCGGTCTGTCTATAGTCAACGTGAACATGATTCAAAATTTTATTGTTTGATCCAACGCAATGATACTCGTATATAAAGAGGTCACATCAAAAAGAACGCTCGTTTGGAATTCGGTAACCTCCCTCACTCAATCGAATATTTCACAAAACTTGTTCCATGAAATACATGTTTTCATGAAACTTCAACACATTGTTAATCATATAAGTGAGACAAAGTACAATGTTCTTACAATTTTTCCATTTTCTCCTCGATCTCCTTTAGTTCCTGGAAGTCCAGGCATTCCCTATAATGAAATAAGTAGGTTATAACAGTTTTACTGGAATGCATATTATTATTACTATTTATATTTCTGCAAGACTTACAGGTAAACCATCTCTGCCTCTTTGCCCTGGAACTCCGGGTGGGCCTTGAGGCCCCTGAAAATGACAATCAGTATTAAAATTTGTAAAAAGATGCATAAAATATGTCTGCTATCTGTTCGACTGCAGAAATAATATATCGTTTGTCAAAAATTGGCGAGTCGCTTACGCGGCGTCCTACGCAGTCCCGCAAAGCGATCCGATGCGGTTTACGAGAAATCAACGCGACGCGGTGGCTATTTCATACGTGCTCGCAAAGTTGCCGCTTCAACCACCATTTATATAGGCAATAGTTCGCGCGAAAATTGGAAATGAACTGATCGCGTCCTAACCTGCCGCTATACTTAGCGTACGTGGACAACGAGAAAGCTTTTGATTCGATCGAGAGTTGGGCTGTACTGCAATCTCTCCAACGGTGCCAGATTGACTATCGGTATATCGAATTACTGAAGTGTTTGTACGAGAACGCCACAATGTCAGTTCGACTTCAGGACCGGACCTCGAAACCTATCCTTCTGTAGCGGGGTGTGAGGCAGGGAGACGTAATTTCTCCGAAACTGTTTACGGCTGCAATGGAGGATGTTTTCAAGGTTCTGGACTGGACTTGGACTAGGCATTAATGTTAATGGCGAGTACATCACTCACCTTCGGTTTGCCGACGATATAGGAGTCATGGCTGAGACAACGGAGGAGCTCAGTACAATGCTCGATGACCTTAGTAGGGCTTCCGAAAGAGTGGGTCTTAAAATGAACATGGACAAAACCAAAGTAATGGTAAATAACCATGTAGCACCCACTCCGATCAAGGTCGGAGACTCTGCACTCGAAGTTGTAGACGATTACTTTTACTTGGGACACACAAACCATCGCAGGTCTAACTTTGAGAAAGAGGTCAATCGTCGAACCCGACTCGGCTGGGCAGCGTTCAGGAAGCTGCACGGTATCTTCTCGTCCAACATACCACAGTGTCTCAAGACGAAAGTCTGTGACCAGTGCGTGTTGCCAGTGATGACATATGGCACTGAAACATGGTCGCTTACAATAGGCCTCATCAGAAGGGTCACCCAAAGGGCAATGGAAAGGGCTATGTTCGGAGTTTCCTTGCGTGATCGCATAAAGAATGAAGATCACCGACATAGCCCGAAGAATCGCCAAACTAAAGTGGCAGTGGGCAGGGCATATTGCTCGTAGAACGGATGATCGATGGGGCTGAAAGGTTCTAGAGTGGCGACCGCGCACCGGAAAACGCAGCGTTGGAAGGCCTCCCACAAGGTGGACCGACGACCTGGTGAGAGTCGCGGGAATGCGGTGGATGCGGGACGCACAAGATCGGTCGTTCTGGAGACGCTTGGGAGAGGCTTATGTTCAACAGTGGACGTCTTTCGGTTGAAATGATGATGATGATGATGATGATCGCGTCCGCTTCATTTCGCTTTTCGCCGCACCACACCAACATGCGGTTGGTCACGCAAGACGCCACAACATAGTGTCATTTGTATTATTTGTAACCATCGTGCCGCATCGCTTCACGTTCACCTTTACGTTGAATCACCTTCGTCGGACACCGCATTAGAAGACTTTTTAAGACTGCTTATTTATACCCGTATTCTATTCGTCAGAATATCTCTCAATAATACTATCTTTACTACTCTCATGTATTCATACTGTAGAGAAAAGAACAAGGAAGGCATATAACTCCTTATGTAAAGCCGGAATGTTTAATTATTCGCTGTCTATGAGCACGCTGATAACCTCTTGCCGGTTTGGTCACTACGAGAAATGATCAAATAATTGTTACAAATTTTAAAATTAATCTAATAATGCGTTATTATTTTTATATTACAACTTTTGTACAAAAAAAAAAATTGTCTCTTACACTACTTTTAACTTCATAACAATTTTTTTAAAGATTCAAAGATTCAAAAGCATTTATTTCAAATAAACCATTTACAGGCACTTTTGAAATGTCAAGAAGTCAGTTATTCAGAAAAAAAAAGATGCTAATTGCACATTCCAAAGCGTAGATCTCTATGGAGAAGAATGTGCAAGAAACTCCATGGACACTCTTTTCAATCATGTTTTGTAATTACAAATATCTCTGTTACATGTTTCTTGTCGTTATCATGTGAGAACAATGTAAATACAGTAAAAATAAAAACTAAATATAGATATTAAAATAGGAACTAGAAGCTAAGAGATGACCAGTCTTAACTGACAGCGCCCGTTCACGAACATGACGCCAATATTAGCACCACTCAGCTCAACCATTTTGAAGGGAACCGAATGATCCAACACATGCGCCACCAATTTTCAATTTTCTTTTAATGACACATCGTCGCTTTAATGGAGAAATTGGGCGATGTTTACCACTAGAAATGCGCAATATTAGCGTGAATCTTGTTCGGCTTGTTCCTATCGCTTCCTTGCTGTGTTGCTTGTTGTTGTTGGTTTGTCTTCAGTAAGTCAAGACAAGATAAATAAATGCATTTTGTAAGACTTACATCGGTACCATTTCTTCCACTTTTCCCTGGAACTCCGGGTGGGCCTTGAAGTCCCTGAAAATAGAAATCAGTGCTACAATTTATTTTGAGTATGATGGATGAAATATGCCCAAAGGGCTACCGCAGACTGGCGCGACGTAACTCTGTCTACGATACCTTAAACATTTTTCTAACTAAAAATTTGATTTCATGTAATTATTGTTTATTTATTTTTTTATTCTTGACAGGTTCGCGCTAGACCGCTATCTCACCTGATGGAAAGCGACGATGCGGTCGACGATGGAGCGCGCTTACCTAGAAGTAACCTAATCTCTCTAACCTAATTAACTCGTAGAAAAATTCTACTACAAGTTATTGCATTGATGTTGCATGTGCGCTCCTGTCTTAGGGAGCCTTAATTATGCTCCATGAGAGTACTTAACATCGAAGTAAGATAGTCCTTAAAATATTCGAATGTCTATACATAAACATTGTCATAGTATTACGATTTAAAGAGTGTATATTTATGTAGCGATTTAAAAATTTTGTATAGGTATGTATGTCTATCGCGTATAGGAGTGCTTCGGGCACCCTCTCTTTTACACGCATTAATTTTAAGTATTAGACCATTGTTACACGTTCCATTAGCCCTTCATTTTATACGTAGGTCAGTTAACATTGAAAAATATAGACCACAATCTATAATTTATTTTACACATTGCCGGTAGACCAGCAGGTGCTCTATACAATCCCTAGGAATTGTATACATAACCTAGGTAAAATATGCAATGGAAAATAATACTTATTCATAATAATTCATACATCGTACTCTTTACATTGTCTAGGTATTATAATTTGACTGGCCAGTTGGTCTAGTGGTTAGTGGCCCTGACTCCTATGCCGGAGGTCGTGGGTTCGATTCCCACCCAGGACAAATGTTTGTGTGATGAGCACGATCATTTGTTCTGTGTCTGGGTGTATATTATATATGTATTTGGAGATATATAAGTATGTTTATCAGTTGTCTAGTACTCATAAGACAGCTTTGCTTAGCTTGAGACTAGACGGCGTTGTGTGGTATTTGTGAAAAAAAATTATAAAAATTATACCTTAATTATACAGATTGTCGATAACATATTACATATCTATTTTTTTCATTTTACAAGGAAAGTATTTTAGTGGAAAGGGCACGCAATTTTAGTTCTATCAATCTATACAGTCATTCAGTACCGAAGGTGGATATTAAGCCAACCACACATCCGTCATCTAAACACTGTCTTCCTCGTCTCTGAATAGTTTACCTCTATATTCAAAGTAATTTTCTTCACTCATTTTTATGACTTCTAATTTGGTAGTTAAAACTTCAAGTAGTTTGTTTGTTTAATCAAAAGTTTCTCTCTATAGTCACGGTGGTTTCAACATTTCAGCCGAAAGACATCCACTGTTGGACATAGGCCTCCCCCAAACGTCACCACAACGACCGATCCTGTGCGTCGCGCATCCACCGCATTCTCGCGACTCTCACCAGGTCGTCGGTCCACCTTGTGGGAGGCCTTCCAACACTGCGTTATCCGGTACGTGGTCGCCACTCTAGAACCTTACGGCCCCATCGACCATCCGTTCTACGGTGCACGCGGTGCGGTGCGATTCACGGTGGATTAGTTGATTGAATTATAGGAAAGTTCTTTCATATGGACGTCACTACAACTCTACAATTTGGTGACAAATAGGTAACCATAAGCATAGCATAGTATCATCAGCATTATAATGGACTCCTCTTCTTTAGGAAATAAAATGAACTGTAATTAAACACGCGGGCCCAGTGCGATTTGGTGGATGTCACATGTCTTCGAAATTTTGCTGATGATTTTTATGATGTTCAGCAGTGATGATGAAATAAATTACACAAAGTAATACGCCTGGCTGGGTTTGAACCCGCGACCTACAACTCGTAAGTTGGGACCGTAACCACAGGGCCACCGCTGCTCTGAAATGTTGTCAGATACATAATATATATTTTCTTACCTCTTTTCCATTTTCACCGGGATCTCCTTTTAAACCTTGTAATCCATTTGTACCCTAACAAAACAAGAATGAACAGTTATTATGGTGGCAAAACAAGAAATTATTTTCAAATTGTGTAACATTAATACGTAAATAATAAATTCTAAAAAGGCTAGTAAACGATAGCGATTTGTACGCTGTGACTAGGTACAATGCGAAGAAGTTAATTAATTAATTCATTCATTTATTTCAGGCTTGAAATACCCATAGTTACATTACAATTCAATTTGAAAAATTTAAAATTAATAATAATAATACAAAGTCAAATTCAGTTCAATAGTTAATACAATGTTAGATTAGATCAATAAATGTCAGATTTACACCGTCAGTCAGTAAGATATTAAAAGAATTGTATTAAATATTAAAATAAATTATATAAAATTAAAATTCAAAAGTGCTCAGAAGTGCTCTGGAGAAGGATGTATAATCCAGTAAGATGTTGGTAGGGATCTTAACCTTTCCACTCCTCAAGCACCTCAGTATATGTTGCCGTCTTGTTTAGCAACAAGTGACGTAGCCGTCACTTCGTGTAGCGGCCGTTTTTGGGGGCCCATTTATTGAGTGTGCAAGTCACCCCCTGACTTAATCGAAGGATATTAATAACATTGTTCAGGCAGGGGCCAATGGGCCATAGCCTTAACATAGTTCCTGGTAACCAGACCACTTAAGATTCAAAAAACTGTAGCCTTATTGTCTTTGTTTTCCATATGTTGCAATAGTTTTTCAGCAACCGGGAGTTGTCCTTGGGTGCACTAGCATAGCGCGTACTGGAATAATCGTCAGTTGGCATCACATTCCATTAAAAGTAACTTAAGGGCCTCTGCGAGTTGGTTTTGGCTCCTCGCACTAGGCGTGGGCAAAGTGTGTTATCTCTGCGATTGGAACATTTGCATCTGAATCACCGAAATGATCCGAAACAGTGATATGTATCATTTGGAACATTTGGAACATCGGCTCAAAAGAAACACACGGAACATTTTAAACATTGGCCCACAAGCTAAAAACGGAACATTTGGAACATTAGCTCAAAAGAAACAAACGAAACATTTGAAACATCGGCTCAAAAGATACAAACGGAACATTTAGAAGAACAGCTCAAAAGATACTAACACAGACACTGACTATTATGAATCGTGTTCTGTTCCGTTGCGCCATATACACCAACAGACTTATTTTAAGATAATTTAAACCAGATGTTTTTAGTTCAGTTAATTAAAATTAACACTATTTACGTTTTAATTTGAATTATAAAAAGACTGCAGGTCACTTAAAATAAAAAGTGTTCCAGTGTTCTAATTGTTCCAAATGATGCATTTAAAACATTACTGCTGTTCCAATCTTTCGGAACACTAAACGTTTCGGAACCGTGAGTCGTTTCAGTAAAGAATTACAAACGCCTACCTCGTACGCCTTCCAAAGGTCCGAGACCTCTTAGGGTTCCGTGATAATAGGTGCTGATACATAAAATAGTAATAATAATTTATTTTGCTAGAATATGTATTTTATTACGAATACGTAATAAAGTGAAACAACAATGAAACATTAGCTAGCATATTTTTTTCTGTAATGATAAATTAAAATGGTATTAAAGTAAGTAAATCAAAATGCAAAGTTTTAGTAAAGAGAAAACGAAGAAAACAATCACAAATTTTAGGTAAACTAGATTCTATTATTTGTTATCCATCTAGTTTATCAATAAATACACAAAAATAGAACACTAACTGTGAAAACTATATTAAAATTGGTAGAAAATCAAAGGATTACGTAATAACAATTATAAACAAATATTTATCTGTCTCTCTCGGTAAGACGCCGTTTTATATGGTGATACTGCCGCCATGAATGTGATCAACTTGGATATCATAGACCACATCAGAGTTCTCTTTTTTATTAGCAGCTTTGAAGCTTCATTATTTCATTTTTGAGGAATATTTTTGGAAATCTATATATATAGCGAAATATCAATTACTGATTAATCACGAAATCTCAGAAACTATAACACTTACCAACTTAAAATTTGGCAGGTAGGTTCCTTATAGGGTTCAGACATCCGCTAAGAACGGATTTTACGAAACTCTACCCCTAAGGGGGTAAAACGGGGGTTGGAAGTTTGTATGGGGGATCCTATTTACATGCGGGCAAAGCCACTGGCAGAAGCTAGTTTTTAATATTTGTTAACTAGAGCTAAAATATTTTAACAAATAAAAAATTACAAATTGCCCCATTACTCGCTCAAAACTTACATTGATCCCTGCTTCACCTTTTGCTCCTTCAAAACCGGGTTCGCCTTTAAGTCCCTTAAAGTAAGAATAAGTTTCATTTTCCATAGACCAAAAGAATATAGTGCAAAAAAGTATAATTATAATAAATATTAAAAAAGGAAAGAAAAGAAAAGAAAAAAAAAGATCTTATTCGAGATTTTCTTTTCTTTCTTAAGGTCAAATATTTTTAATATAATAATTAAAACACGATAAAACGCAACTCACTTGTGTTCCTGGTTCTCCCTTTGCGCCGGTTACACCAGGAGCTCCAATGGGACCCTAAAATGAATAAAGAATTACGTTACATATTTGTCATTTGGATCAAACACACACACACAGCTTTACACACATACAAAATTTTACCTTTATAATAGTGTGATACTTACAGGAATTCCTCTATCACCTTTCTCACCACGCTCCTTTAATATTTTACCGCCCTAAAAAGAAGGTCTTTGTTAGTTAAAAGGTACATAATTGACTAGGTACCGGTGTATTCTAACTTCAAATTTCTAAAATGGGTCAGTGGAAACAGAGTGAGATAAAGAGAGAGATAGAGAGAGGTATCAAATAGAACAGCATTGGTGATGAGAGCATGATCGTTCTTCTTGCTGTCTGTATCATATTTTCGAAATGTTAAATGCAGTGATGCGATCACAGATTTTAAAGATATTTATCAATTCATTTTTGTATTCTACCATACAGCCAGACCTTCCAACCAGGGCTGGCGATTACCAATAGTCCAAAATTTAATATAGGATTGACACGTGACGGAGAAAAGTTAAACAAATTAATCACTACTTTACGGTACTTACTAAGTCCAAACTGCAAGTAACTGAAAGAAAAAAAAAATCATTGAAAAATTTACGTGGGGAAGTCAAAAAATATTTTTATCCACAAAAAGGTTTATTAGCACTCGACATTGCGTCATGTATTTCTTACATTCATTATTTTTAATTTAATAATAAAATAAAAACAATGAAATACTTAGAATTTCCAGATATCGTGTTAAAGGATAGTCAACCACAATGCGGGTTGGGAACGAGGAAAAAAATTCAATAAACCCGGATGATGGGTTTAATACCTACTCGTGGTAATTAATGTCCTATATTATATTTAATAATCCAACTTCCTGTAATATAACATCCTGACTATGTAACATTCTTATAAAGTGTTTATTATATATGATCCTATGGAACTGTAAATAAATGATTGAATCAATTTATTAAAGATTAGATTTAATTAGGTACTTAATTTGATTTTCGTGATTGGCACTCAAGTAGAACGGACGTGTGTTATAAATAACAATTATTTAAGTAATCTGTGACCTAGAAAATAAATCGCGCATTTTTTTGCGAAGTTAGTGATTAATTTCAAGTAAATAATTATGAGTGTTTGACTAACTATTATGTCAGATATGGAAAAGAGCCCTCGGAGTATCCCAACTCTTCCATCCCATGCACTTGAAGAAAAATTTGAAACGGTGGACCCCAGTGACATTAGTAATTGGTTGATCTCAATAGAAAAATACCTGAACGAAGTCTGTTCCATTGCTCAAGAAGGAAAGTTAAATTCCGATCAAAAGCTGAAGATCAGCTCCCTGTCGCGCAAGATAGGACATGGCGTTTCGCAGATGGCAGTTTTTTACCAGGACTTGAAGTTAAAGGCTAAGGAAGTGGAAAACTCTGTTCGAGAGATAAAAGGAAAATGCGACCTGACAAACTGCCTTGAAAATTTCCAGCACACCATTCAAACAAGCAATCAAGAAAATTAGACCAAACCAACGATGGCAGATAAAATTTCATTCGCTGACATAGTCAAAACTAATAAAAATAATTATTTACGTCCCAGTAACCTTAGCTCTATTGCAATTTATCCAACTGATAAGAATAAATCGAGTGACGATACGAAATCGATTGTCCAAAAAATAATACGTCCTGAACAAATGAAATTACACGTTAGAGGATTGCGCAAAACAAAAAATGGAGGTGTTATCATTAGCACGGAGACAAAAGACGATATAGAGAAACTTAGGAAATCATCTCAACTAAGTGGTTCCGGTCTGAAAGTGGAAGAGCCCTATAAGAGAAGATCGAGAATTGTAGTAATAGGAGTACCGACTGAGTTAAGTGACCAGGAAGTGTACGATTGCATTTATGAGCAGAACCTGGCTGACAAGCTGCCTTATTTACCCCGTGACTCTTTTTTGGCCTCTATAACATTAAGTCACAAGTCGGGTAAAAAAGAGCGACCTACATGCAATTATGTTCTAGAAGTAACGGCTAGCATAAGAAAAGCGCTTATAAACCAAAGTCGAGTATTTATTAATTGGACATCCTGCCCAGTGAGGGACTTCACACTTGTGACCAGGTGCTTTAAATGTCAACAGTACGGGCATGCTGCGAAGACTTGTCGCGAAGCTGTCTATACATGTGCTCTTTGTGGTGAACAAGGCCACCAGTGGATGCTGTGCGATAAACCAGCTGATCAGTCACAGTGTGCAACGTGCATGCGTTTTAATAAACCATGTAATCACAAGACAGGCGATCAAGACTGCCCGGCTGGGAAAATTGCTGAGACAAGACTCATAAATTCTATTGATTATAATGAGGACACGTAAATAGCGACGTCGTTTTTGTTTTCTGTTACCCATTCGAGTTTTATTGCATAATGTTACTAATAAATTATATACCTAGTACCTATTTTATTTTAACAATTTTACTGATTGTGCTAATAAAAACTAGTTTACAAAATCGTTACTTTGCAAAAAAAAATATAATGTAATGTTGTGTCACAATAATGTCTTACGATGATGCAGATTTTTTGACTAAGCAAAGTATTCGTCATAAATTTGAAATAATATTGTTCGTTATTTACTTTTAGTTTAATGAATTTTAGTTATATTTATTAACATATAAGCACTTTAATAAGTTACCTGAGATACAGGTTTTATACCTAGTTCAGGTAGAATACAATTTTGTACCTTTACCTCTAGATTAAGCCCTTAATGTATAAATATTTATATAAATAAAAAAAATTCAATAAAACATATTATATTATTAGTCAAGGAAATAAATTTGTTTATTTCAGTATTTGCACCAGACTCGAATTTATTTTTTAATTTTAAAGTTTTTATTCCTATATAAGCCTAGCAAAGTTAAGATCGTTTCGTCTGCGTCGAACGCCTCGAGTAGGCCACGCCTCCGATTCCTTTGTTCTGACGTCATCTCAACGCTCAGTCACGAGGCCAGAACAAGGAATCGGAGGCTTGGCCTACTCGAGGCGTTGGACGCAAACGAAACGATCGTAACTTGGCTAGGGATGCAGTATTCTTAGAATGATTACGATTCACCTGGACCCACAACAGCGATCCGCGTACGCAACACGGATCGCTGTTGTGCAATAATATGTCTTAAGTTGTCGTTATACTGATATTATTTTGTATAGTGTATCTTTACCGCCAAATGCATAGCATAGTTTAATACAGCATAGCTATTGCATGCTTTTCCAAATACAAGCATTAAAATTATCTAAAGTGACACTAGTAGTTTTGTTTAATCAAGTTGGTCGCACTGTCATATTTATTCGAGCGATTTGAGCAGATACGACAGACTGAAAGTCATCGGCAATTGTTCACCAAACACAACAAGGGTCGATGGACGAAGGATTTTTTTCATTTGAATGAAGGATAAGGATCTATCAAAGCTGTTATGCATTTCTTTCTGATTATGATAAATGGATTACAGTATTATATTAAATGCCGTACAAAATAATACACGAATTTGATTCGAATTGCTAATACTAAGATCTCACGAAGCGATTTTCACCCGCTTTCACCGCAACTGCGGGCCCGCAGCTTCTGTAGAATGCAGATATATATTATATATGTAAAAAATTAAAGCACATTTCATGACGCGTTTTAAAACCGCTTTGTGAGTTCTTAACAATTCTATTGACGCGTAGAATTGAATAAAATCCCGCCACAGAGCCATATTTACAACGCTTAACGCGAGACGGTATCTTGACATTTATTATATTCCAAGGCATTTGTCTATTTATATAAGTAGGTACTTATTGATTCCGCTTACTATATTTTCTTGTACACTTTCTCTCGGAATTGCTCGTCGTCTGAAACAAAAAAAATAAGGCTAATTAAAAAAAAAATAGTGATGGTGGACTAAGTTTATAACAATATCTACATTACAAAAAAAAAAAATGTTCATGGTTTGTTTATTATTTTATGTATTATATGCAGGTACTTACTAAAGTTACTTCTGGATGTATTGTTTGTGCTGAAACAAAACAAACAGCCTTATAAATTTATTTTTTGGTACGGCCACGTAGTTACAAAGTTCTTGTAACCACGCATTTGATATTGTTGATAAATTAGTTTACTAACTTGCCAGACTTTTACTGACTAAAACCACTGCCACTTGTGTCCCTCAGTCGTCCTTTGCGTTCTACGACCACAAGTTTCCTTTTCACAAATTCCCTTTTGGCCCTAACTGTGTCGGCCCTGCTGGGCCCCTACGGGTTTGCTGACCTCTCTTAGAGGCGCCTGGTCCGCCATCACTACTACGTGATTTAATTTCCTGAAGGGTTAGGCAGGACTTTTTTTGTAGTGGAAAACCATCAAACAACTCCTTTCGCACGGGATAGAGGAAGAAGTATCAGACTTTAACTAACTATTACTAAATACTGTTCCTTCATTTCTTGTGCATTTCAGGGTCACGGTAACTCTTTAGAACATTTCCGCAGCCCTACCACGCTGCTGACCTGTCTTTGAGGCGCGCCTAAACATAACGTGCCGTTGATCCGGGCCTTGGTGAGCCACCCATTGAATGCCATCCGTAAACCCTACACCCTAAAGTGGCCACGGTTACTTTTTCGGACCACTATACATCTATTTGTGGTCAGCTTTATTTATCTTTTTTGTAAAAGGAATTAAGTCTTTTGACAAAAACCGTGTACATTTTGAGTTTAACCCTTAGGATCAATTTCCGTGATTGACAAAAAGGGTTAAACTCAACATCTTCAGGTCAAATCTGTGCTGCTTTACGGGTGCGAAACGTGGAAGGTGACAAAGGAGATCTCACGCCAAATTCAGGTTTTCATGAACCGATGTCTGCATCGCATCCTCGAGATTAACTGGCCCGAGACCATCTCTTACGTAGAGCTGTTGGAGAAATGCCACGAAAGCCCGGTCGAACACCAGATCAAACGTCTTAAGTGGAGATGGATTGGTCACACGCTTAGGAGGGATTCCGATCATATACCTAAACAGGCATTGGACTGGAATCCTCAAAGGAAAAGGAAGCTCGGCCGTCCTCGGCAAACCTAGCGACGTATAGTGTTGGCAGAAGCGACGGCCATCGGACTGAGATGGAGCGAGGTGAAGCGTAGAGCTCAAGACCAGTCGCGATGGGTGACTACTGTCGACGCCCTCTGACCCAGCTACCACATAGGATCTTAAGTCAAGTAAGTCAAGTGTACATTTAAAACTTCGGATTGCTACTAAGAAATTCCAGATGGGAATAAATATAATAACACTTTGCATGACCAACAAAACTAACCCGGAACCTTGTGCTCAGTAATTAATACTGAGCACAAGGTTCCGGGTTAGTTTCGGCTTAAGAACATTAGACCAGGTGGTCCGAGTAAGCTTTTATGAATTGTTAGCCAGTAGCGTGGCCCGCATAAAAGAAGAAAATTGTTCCATGGGAACATATTCCCGGGACCGAAAATATCATAAACACGATTTTAGGATATGTTCTACCCTGTATGTAGATACAGGGTAGAACATATCCTAAAATCGTGTCTCTAAATACGGTCAGCACCCCTAGCCAAGTTGATAATCTGCAATCCTTAACGCTGGTCGAAAAGTAATCAAATGTATGGAAATGACATCATCTCAACGTTAAGTCACGTGGTCAGAACAAACAAATAGAAAATTCGTAGCCAAGTTCACATCGTTCAAAATGATAGAGTGAATTGTTACCGTTTCTACAATGTTTAACGCTACACTCTTTGTTATTGTAGAACGACATTGTAGAACGAGGGGCCGAATCAGGCGCGTCAACATGGCTACCAACTTATCGTTTTCTACAATTGCTGACACCAAGACGTTACCGATTAGAGAACGGAATTCAACACGAAACGATTGTAACTTGGCTTGGATGGGGGGGGGCAGCCGTTTGAGCGAGTTTTCATGCGAAGTGACATACAGTGTGATTATGTAATCAATTAGATCCATCATCATCATTTCAGCCAAAAGATATCCACTGCTGGACATAGGCCTGGGGGAGGCGAACGATCCTGTGCGTCTCACATCTATCTGATTCCCGCGACCTCACCAGGTCATCGGTCCACTTTGTAGGAGGCCTTCCAACGCTTCGTCTTCTGATGAGCGGTCACCACACCAGAACCTTTCGGCTCCATTGACCATATATTCTGCGTGAAATTTGCCCTGCCCATTGCCACTTAAGTTTTGATATGTCAGCAACCTTGGTTCTCCTGCGAATATCTTCATTTCTGCCTTATAAGACTCTTAAGCGTTCTGGATACTTTTCCCATTGACATTACCGATGTGGATGTTTTTTTTTTTTGTTGTGTTAAAAGAAAAGTATGAAGTACTTCATGAATAAAATAATAAAACCATAAAATCAGCTTGTTATTTGCATCTACCTCAGGTAGACACTATTTTTCCTTAACACATCTTTAAATAGGTCACCATAAGTCGCACTGCACTTGTTTATATACTAACGTTCTACTTTTAATTTTTTAGAAAATCCTCCGTGTCCTCTTAGTGCTCGCATATAAAAACTGACTTCACTAAAAAAAACTTCACTAAAATCCTCTCTTAGTGCTTGCCTTCGTTATATAAAACTTCACTAAAAAAAAAAATACTAAAACGATCAAAATAACTTTAATTTCGGAAGTCGGTGTTTCTCGGTATTGTTTGTTTCTTATTTAACACTGACTTCCAAAATTATTATTTTTTTGCAAAAAGTTTTTAATTTTACACTTATTAGTTGCGATACACTTATAGCCAGAGTACCTATTTCTCATGACAATTTCAATGAACCCAAACACTGCTAGGATACATTGTTTTGTTATGAAGTACCCATGTCCCTCCTTCCACCTTCCGGCTCCATCATCGGATCAGTACGATAGTACCTTATAGCGAAAGTGATCTCATAACAATTCTAATAATCCCAAACACGGCTAAGATACGTTGATTAATTACGGAGTTCCGGTGCCTATCTTCCGGATCCATCATCATCATTACATCACTTCGATGATACCATTTTCAACATAACTATTCGGAACCATTTATTTATTTGTATTGTCATTGTCGCAACTATCTTTATTGTAATATCTATGTGAGTATGAAGTTCCGTTGGCCATTTCTGGTCTTCTTCACCAATTCCACTTCATCAAATGTTACTTTTTGAATGTAAATGCTTATGTTCTCGATGAAAATACCAAAATTACTATATAGTTGGGCCAATAATATTTGAGGAGTTCCCTCGATTCCTCATGGATACCATCATCAGAAATGGCTTTAAGAGAAAAAAAATTGCAAATCGGTACATAAACGACGGAGTTCTGAAGTAAAGAATATAAAAAAATAAAAATACAACCGAATTGATAACCTCCTCCTTTTTTTGGAAGTTGGTTAAAAAGGAACCCTTGTGCAAAATTTCTCGCTCTTAGTCCTAGTACATTCCGTTGTGCGTTGATATTCATATGTTGATATGATATTCATTCAATCAGTCACTTTTTCCTGTTATGTATAGAAGATAAATTACATCTAGACACAGAACAAATGATCGTGTTCATCACACAAACGTTTGTCTTGGAATCGAACCTACGACCTCCAGTACAGCAGTTGAGGTCACTAATCACTAGACCATTACTTTTGAGCCAGGCAAAGCTTTGAACAAAATAAAAATATGATAAAATAAATTATTTAGTCACTCACCTGATATATTTTGAAGTCCATAAGTTACACAAACCAAAAATATAATGGATGACGGCAATTTAACGTCCATTTTTACAAACACCAGAGTCATACTGACATGAATAGGAAAACACATAACCTTAGGTATTCATGGAATTTAGTTTTCCGTGACAAATCTATTTATAGATGAAGATGTCATTAATTTGCTTCATGAAAATAATATATAAATAATTTACAGAAGCAAGATAGAAAAAAATTACAGCAGGTACATGATTTTTATCTAAACTATACATTTATAATATATTGTAGAAGTAAAATTCGATTTTTTAATTTTTGTTCTTTTGTTTGTAGGAAGTTATCCCCAAAAGTACTGCTCCGATTGCTAAAATTTTTTCACCGATAGAAAGCTGCTTTATTCCTGAGTGGCATAGGTTATATTTTATGTACGCGGGTTAAGCCGCGGGCGAAAGCTAGTAAATAATATACTTACATAACTTACACCAGGTACAAATGTTTTTTTTTATGGTAAAAAGAGGTAGGAACCTAATATGGGTACCATTCAATTAATTAATCTTTCTAATACATATATAAAAATCTCGTATCTCAGTGTTTATTACCGAACTTCTCTTGGCTTAACTGATTTTTGGACGTCTGAGAATAGGTCATAGACTATTTTTACTAGGGTCATATTTATCTATTTTTTAATAAAGGGTGGTAGTAGTAAGCTACCCGCACCCCCCATGGTTTTTCTTTGATAATTTATATGACAGAACAATGTTTGCTGAATCAGCTAATATTATGTAATGATATTTGAACTAAATTATTAAAAGCCATAATTTTAAAATAACATAATTATTACATAGTCTTAAATACTTTAAATAAAGTTCATATAATCTTAGCTGACTCAGTAAACGTTGTTCTGTTATATAAATTATCAAAGAAAAATATGAGGATGCGGGTAGGAGAATAGAAAATAGCCTACGACCCATTCTAGGCTCAGATCTACCAAATTTTGTACACAAAAATAAAACCACAAAAATCTGTCCACCCGTTTTGAAGGAGTTCAATAACAAACACTGTGATTCTTTGAGGAGTGGCTGCAAAGACCTCACGGCGTCCTTACCTTCCGCAGGTTCTCACCGAGCATGGTCAGTTCGAAGTTCGGGAAGTTCCTGCACCGGATTCGTGCGGGAGTAACACCCGGGTGTCACCACTGTGTGGACCGCCCGGGGGACACGTTGGAGCATACGGTAGAAGTGTGCCCCGCTTGGGCAGAGCACCACCGTGTCCTCGTGGGGGTGATCGGTGGGAACGATCTCTCGCACCAGGCCTTGGTACAGGCCAGGGTCCGAAGCGAGGAGGGGTGGCAGGCGGTCGCCTCCTTCTGCGCAGCAGTAATGCTAGCAAAAGAGGAGGCCGCACGTGCACGCGCGAGGGAACGGCCCTCACGCCCCAGCCACCGGGATCCCGATCCCGATTTATGGCCACCGTAGGCGCGGGCTTGCGGACGTCGAGCAATGGGTAGCTCGCCGTCCGACCGTCTGGTAACCGTCCAGACCGAGTCCAAGTCGTCGACGGCGCGTACTGTTCCACGCGCGCCTCAAGGATATGACAGCGAACCGTTGGGGCCCAGCAGAGTCGAAGCCTACTAGGGCCATGGATTTGTTTCTGAAAAAAAAAACGTGGCCCTGGGACGAAGGCAAAGAAGGAATAGGAGTGGATTTTTAGTCAGTAAAAGCGCTCCGCCCAAGAGCGAGGGATGTCATTGGATGATTTTTCTCACCTAAAAAAAAATTATTAAGTTACATATGTGCACAATACATAATTATGACATCGTAGCGCAATTCGAGTATGGCAATATCACCAAAAAAATACATGACATAATATAAATATATATAGTGGTAGATCGTTGCCGAATTTTTTGAAGATAACCCAACCATTTTCCATAGGACGAAAACTAGTTGTGGAAACGGTTCTTATTGCAGATGGTTTGAAATGAACGTAAAATCTCAAACTAAACACGTTCTGATAAAACAGTTATAAGATATACGTTTTGTCTAATTAGATGGTTGCTCAGCTCAGCTGGTTCCATTATATTTCCCGTTCACCCGTCGTCAAAACCGTAATTTCCAACAACAATGTCGGCCATCCAGGCTAACGTACTGGATGTTGACATGTCGAACAACAACAACATTTATGATGTTTTTCATAAATATTGTAATGTTGAATCTCGATATAATATATAATAATTCAAAGAATTTTAGAATAAAAATTAATCGTAGTCTTCAGCAAAATTATCAAGTTATGTTCCTTTCATCGTAAAGCGACAGCCGATAAAACGAATTATTAAGTAAACCATTTCATACATTTGAAACCGACTACTTTACTCAATGACAGTTTAGTTTTTATAAACCGTTTTTAAACCAGTTGCGACGATAATGCAGGAACTGTAACAGTTTTTGCCGTCAGAAAACTATGTCACACTTTCTTAATACCAAGGAGATATTATCTAAGATCAAACCCATTAGTCCACCTTGTAGGGGGCCTTCCAACACTGCGTTTTCAGGTACGGTTCAATTTAATAATTTATATTAATATTAAAGATAGTCTAAATAGATAAATGAGAATTTTTAATGTAATATTCAACAATCCTTCTCACCGCTTGACACACCATCTAGTGCAAATCTACAAGCAACTTCTACTGACGATTCCAGTCCCAAATTCTGGCTTTATACTTGTGTACCCTCAAGTTGATAATAGTTTGAGAGGCCAAAGATAGATGGCAGCGTTTTTAGCATAACAACGTTTTCCTTGTTTTTCAGAAAGTTGCGGCTTTAATTACGAGATGGCGCTGATGATATGACTTTAAAAACCATATTTATTTATTTTACTTCGACATAAAACGGCCAAAGGTCAATACATTAGTCAAAGACTTTTGATACAAAATATGATCAAAAAAACAATAAAGCCCGGTTTCCACCGCGAGCGGAACGGATCCATTAATGACTTCGTTAAACTCGCAAACGCAAACTGCATACTTGTATTTCCACCAACAAATAGTCGGACGGAAAGAGCTGAGCGTGTAGAAAGAGTAGAAATGAGCTCGCTCAGTTCTAGGGAGCGGAGCGGAGTACTTACAGACCGCTCAACTCGCAATTACAATTTACATAGTACCTAGCGTTTCCACACAGAAAGTGGTGAGCGGGGCGGATTGAGCGAGTAAAAAGAAATTGAAAAGATTCCGCTGCGCAAGGCCTGCACCGACTAGTTCAGAACGGACTCGCTCGCTGTCTGCCACAAAAGTTCTTGAAATTGTTCTCTATTAACCCTGTAATAATTCTTAAATTTTTCGTTGTCGATTTATAAAACAGCCTAAATTCCCCTTTTAATTTACGTTCTTGAATATACTGGCACAGCCAAAATCTTCGTTTAGCGCGTTTTTTTCTTTGCATAAGATACAACAATACGTGTTTCTTTTTTCTGTATACATAATCACTGTCATCACTCGATTCCGTGTCACTCGATAACATCGCAACAACACGACCACACGCAACCAGCTCAAAACTTCAACTGAACTCGTTCTCTGTGGAAATTATCAATTCGTTTTTCATTTCTCATTTTCCGTTCAGCTCAGTCCGCTCATTTCTCGTTCTAGTTTCATTTTGCAGTGGAAATCAAATGACCAACTCTTCGTTGGTGGAAACGCAAACCTATTTCATTAAAAAGGAGTCCGTTCCGCCTAACCATTTTCCGCACATTACCCTTTCGCAGTGGAAACCGGGCTTAAAATATAACAAAATTATATTTAAATATAATTGCAATATCGGTGGAAATAAGCAATAGCGTATCAAGTTTCAATGCACAAAAAAATACGAATAGACTTCTTGCTTCTTAATTTTTTTTTTAGTATTTGATACAACCTGGTGACAGACAGACGAACAGTGGAGTGATAGCAATAGGGTCCCCTTTTTATCTTTGGGGGTTCCAAAGGTAAAAATGGGACTCTATTGCTAAAAAGGTGGTAATTTAGAATAGGTTTGCGAGTGCAACGATTTATTTCTTTCTCGATGACCGGATTCGTGAGCAATATTATTTTACATGCAAAAGTGCAAAAGCATTTATTTCAAATAAACAATTTACAGGCACTTTTGAAATGTCAAGAAGTCAGTCAGTCAGAAAAAAAAAGATGCTAAGTGCACATTCCAAAGCGTAGATCTCTAAGGAGAAGAATGTGCAAGAAACTCCATGGACACTCTTTTCAATTAAGTTTTGTAATTACAACTATCTCTGTTACATGTTTCTTGTCGCTATCATGTGAGAACAATGTGAATAAAGTAAAAAAAAAACTAAATAGATATTAATTAAATTAGCAGATGGCAGCTAAGAGATGACCAGTCTCAACTGACAGCGCCTGTTCATGAACATGACGCTATATTAACACCACTCAGCTCAACCATTTTGAAGGGAACCGAACGATCCAACACGTGTGCCACCGTCAGTGAGACATTTGAGTGGGCATGACAAACTGTCAACTGCCGTCCACATTTATGTCAAACATAAAAATCCATAAAATAGCTCCATTATACTCACATTTACAAACTTTGAAAAAAAAAAATGCTTCTACATTATACAATACTTATAATATTTTACAATTTAAAAAAAAACCTTAAAAAATAATAATAATAATTTCCAAACTGATCAATTTGTACACCCCGGTGGTAGAGGAGCTGGACCAGCATTGAGCTAGGCATTTTTATCTTGAATATAATCCTCCAACTTATAATATGCTTGCCTGCATAGTTTGCGTTTAATACAAGATTTAAATTTCGTTTCATTGAGTTCTAGTATTTGTGGAGGTATTTTATTATAACATTTCAAACAGTACCCCATGAAAGAAGAGGCCACTTTAGTCAGTCTGAAACCTGGTTGAACTAATTGGTCCCTATTCCTTGTAACATAATTATGTCTATCGCCTCTTTTGCTAAAAAGATGAAGATTTTTTCTTTTTCATTAGCTTTTGCCCGCGGCTTCACCCGCGTGGTAGTAGGAAAATGACATAATTTTGAATTTTATAAAATAAAATTTAATAATATCGTAATGTGCGTCTAATCTAAGTCATGATCAACCAATATCCAAAACATTATACGGGCCAGGCCTTATAACAATAACAGAAACATAAATATTCGTACATTATTTCTTGTGAAGCCACAGACCTTCATTGTGGTACAGGTGAAACATTTTTTATTTTATTTAATAAGTTTTGGAAAAGGTAGCGCTGGTTGTCAACTCTACATTAAAATCATTCCTCATATTTTAGAATTCCATAAAAAAACTGGATTTACCAACGAAAGAGAGAGCATGTTTAAACAACAACAATCTTCCATAACAACCACATTCTCTCTCACTCTCCCTCTCTCTCTCTCTCTTTTCATGATGATACAACTTTGCACTACACATTAGAACTACATAGTAAAAATATCAAGCACATCAGTCAGTTTGTACCATATTATGTAAAAGTAGACCTGTTACCTGGGGCAGACGGTCCAGTTGGGAAGGTCTAAGTTCGAGAAATAGATCAATCGTCAAATTCGACTCGGCTGGTCAGCGTTCGGGAAGCTGCGCGGGTATCTTCTTGTCCAATATACCACAGTGTCTCAAGACGAAAGTCTATGACCAGTGCGTGTTGCCAGTGATGACATATGGCTCCGAAACGTGGTCGCTTACAATGGGCCTCATCAGAAGACTTAAAGTCACCCAAAGGGCAATGGAAAGGACTATGCTCGGAGTTTCCTTATGTGATCGAATCAGGAATGAGGATTTCCGCAGGAGAACCAAGGTTACCGACATAGCACGAAGAATCGCCAAACTTAAGTGGTAATGGGCAGGACACATTGCTCGCAGAACGGATGGCCGTTGGGGTCGAAAGGTTCTGGAATGGTGACCACGTACCGGAAGAAGTAGCGTTGGAAGGCCTCCTACAAGGTGGACCGATGACTTGGTAACGGTTGCGGGAGTCCGATGGATGCGAGACGCATAGGGCCGTTCATTGAGGCGACGCTTGGGGGAGGCCTATGTCCAGCAGTGGACGTCTTTCGGCTGAAATGATGATGATGATGAGACTACCCTATAGGAAAAAGCGTAACCAACATCGATATATATGTATTACGTACGTAATCCTAATCAGCCATATAATGTTCCCGCTGCTGGGATGCAGGCCTCCTCTCTCGGACAGGAAATTTACTGTATTCCCACCGCTAAGGCAACACTGTTCAACCACCCTATTCCTGTTATTTTTTTTTTGACATAGCTAAGCTATTATAAAAGGTGAAAGCCCCAAAATCTGTCAAAAGCAATCATCAAAAAATCTGACACGCCCTCACGCTCCACCTAGAGCGATAGAAGTCATTAGATGATTTATCATTTAAAAAAACAAACATAATACAAACACTGCAAGTTGATAAAAAGTTAGCAATAAAAAAACTAATGTAGGTAAATTTTTATAAAGTGTTTAGTTTCTAAACAAAAATGTAATTAATATCGACAGACAAGTAAATGATTGATTTAAAAAATACTCTATTCCTCCTTCTTTGTAACGTTTAAATTATTTTAACCGAAGCACAATTCAGTACTTTCAATGCTCATCTTTTGGTGTTCTGCTTGACGAATATCTCCGATCCACAAATCAACTATTGGTAGCCTGTAAACGTTAGAACTTTGCAGTTCTATAATTGTACTGTTCCACTCAGTACTTCCTGCCTGAAATTGTAATGATTTCGGATTAAAACATGAAAATGTCGTAATTTTTTTTCATTTATTTTATTAAACCAGGTAAACATGCCCCAGTCGGTAATGTGCCCCATTTGCAAAACTAAGACACACATTTAAAATTTGGTACTTATTTGTGTCGATATGGTTAGTTTAGTTTATTATAAGTGTGATGGCGATGTAAATTATATTTGTTTAGTTTATGTAATTTTAAATGCGTGTTCTGCAAGTGGGGCACGTATAGCTGGTTTACCCATGTATGGTAAAGATGAATAATAAGGAAAGTGTTTAAAACGGTTATTGCACGGTTTTAAGTATAATGTTTATTATTAATGCTGGATAAATACATATTTCAAGTTTTATCAAAAGGACAACACACGACGAAAGTGGCTCACCTCGCAATGGTCGGAAGCTTCTGGTACCGAATAAAAGATAGGTGATTTATTAGTCGGATACGGTCCAATGACTACATCATTCCAAGCCCATAATTTCACTGATGCAGACATGTTGTGTTTATTGTACGGAACTGAGTCTAAGCAGTTATACTTGAGAGTTTGACGAACATGTTCTGAACGATCGCGCAACCATGTTAGTTGGTCTACTGAAATCTAAAACGAATAATGAAATGTTTTAGTAAAAGGATAATAATGCTAATATAAATATAAGACTAGATACATAAGTGGTGCTTGTTAATTTTGAGATTAAACGTGAACAAAACCTTATGACTAGCAAAACAAATATCAGTTTTAAGGAAAAGTGAACATTGATGATGCTGTAGATGTGGGGATGAAAAGATGACAAAAAGAACAGAATCTAGTGACTATGTTCTTGATATTTCATTCGTTTGCGATAATACTATATTTTTGCTTTCATGAAGAATGATTTGCAAAATTTTAATATTATTAATAACGATAATTCTTAGAATTGACTCTTCATTGTCTTCAACAAAGAAATCAAATAATATGTTTATAAATACAGTACCAAGTTTAACCTTACTTACATTATATAATTCTTGCATATGAACTTTCATTTCGTTCAACCAGAACGATCCTCCTTTACTTGATTTATGATTACACTCTGAGGTTCTTTTGTTGAAACGAATACAAGTCTCCAAGGTTGTCATATTACAATACACTTTCATAACTTTTTCTGATGGTCCCAAATAATATATACCTGCAACAAAATGTAAATCATCACCTATTAACTTAATCTACAAAATGGATATTCCTCCCAATGATTCAGGACCTAAAGCATTTATTCCGCAAGGATTATTAAATAATATCGATAAATTTATAGTGCGTACAGTCAAGGAGTAAAATTCCCTGTCGGATTTTGCGTTTCCAGATAGCTACAACCTTTTAGGCAAAAGTGAATAGGTTACTTCTAGTCAAACGTGCTTTATAGTTGACTACATCAACAATTACCATCAGGTGAGATAATGGCCAAACGCCAAACTATCAATAAAAAAAATTAAAAACTTAACTTTATCACAAAATTGTTGACTTAATTATCCAACCGATAATAAGGTAAAAACGCTTTGACAACGCAACATTCTACCGACGATGTCAAAACATTAAAAGTGTATAGGAAGACATAATTGCGCCAACCCAAATATTTGGTTAAATAAAAAACAACCCAATCATTTTAATGCTGCGGTCTTCTCATCCGTTTATAATTTTAGGGGTCAGGCTCTTAATAAACTAGTGTGCCTCACCATCACAGATTGCATCACTGCTTACCATCAGGTGGGATCGCAGTCAAGCACTAGTTTATAACAATAAAAAAATGGTATTATAGCAAATGCTATTTGTAATAAAATGGCACTTTTTCTAGAACTTATTGCGCAATGCACGTGGGCTGGTTATCTTACGACAACCTGCGTCCAAGCCAATCAAATTCCATGTACCACATTTAAAAACAAAATAGATGTTCCTCTTACCGCTTGGTTTACCAGCTGGTGCAGCTTTACAAGGAACCTCTGCTGGAGAATTTTTAGTTCCAAACATATCATTGGATGTCTCTGTAATATAAATATATTTCTTTTTGAAATTCTCTATCCTATGTAAAAAAAAAAAAACTTAGAATATTACATTCGTTTTTATGAAGTTATGATTTTTTTATAAATGTAACAGAATTTATGACCATACTAGGTAAGTACCTACCTCTTGGTGGCATCGAGCAAGTGCAAACTCCAGGTGATCCTGGCTTTCCAGGAGGTCCCACTGGACCAGGCGACCCGTTTGGACCTGCAGGTCCCTACAAAAATTTTACACATTGGTTTAGAAATTAGTGTTTTGAATATTTAGTTTCTAATAATATTAGGCTGAGCATTGCACATACTCTTCGTATCATTACTGATTCAAACTATGTCCTTAAGAAGGCTCAAAGGTCAAAGGTCAACGTGAGCATGATTCAAAAATTTATTATTTCATCCAACGCAATGATAATTATATAAAGAGCTATTACTTCCCATTATTCAATCGAATATTTTACAAAACTTGTTCCTGGAAATACGTGTTTTTACGAAACTACTACACATTGTTATTCATACAAGTGCCACAAAATACAACGTTTCTTACAATTTTCCCATTTTCACCTCGTTTTCCTTTAGCTCCTGGAAGTCCAGGCATTCCCTACAATGAAATAAATAGGTTATTACACGGTTTTATTGGCATTCATATTATTATTACTATTTGTATTTCTGCAAGACTTACAGGTAAACCATCTTTTCCTTTTTCCCCTGGAACTCCGGGTGGGCCTTTAGGTCCCTGAAAATGAAAATCAGTATTAAAGAACAACGGCGAGGAATTTGTTGATAAAATTACTAAACCCTAAATAATCTGATATTTTATATCATAACAATTTTAATGTCGAATTTTATTGATACATCGTCGTTTCAATGTAGAAATTGCGAGATTTCAACCACTAGAATGCGCAACATTGACGTGAAACTAACTTCCATCGCTTGTCTTTACTAAGTCAGACTTATCAAGATAAATAAATGCACTTTTTTTTGTAAGACTTACATCGGTACCATTTCTTCCATTTTCCCCTGGAACTCCGGTTGGACCCTGAAAAGCAAAATCACTTTTAAAATTTTTTGGAAGATGTGTGAAATATGCCCAAGGGATTTCACAAACTGGCGCGTCGTGACACTGACTACTTTTTCCTAACTAAAAATTTATTTTCCAGGTAATCAACTCGTAGAAAAATTCTACTACAGGTGCAGCATGTCGCTCCTGTCTTAGGAAGCATTGATTGTGCTCCATAAGAGTACTGAACGTCGAAGTAAGATAGTCCTAAAAAAATTCAAATGTCTGCTGACAAGCATTGCCGTAGTATTAAAATTTAAAGAATTGATTATCCATTTAAATATTTAATATCTGTCTATAGCAAACAGGCGTGCTCTGGAAATCCGAAGTCACAGGGCGACTCGAGCACGGGCTTGCGGTTGGCTAGCAATGAGTAGCTCGCCGTCCGGTAAGAACTAAGCCCGGATCGACAACATGTTGTGTTTCACGCAAGCCTCAAAGAGATGTCAGCAAGATTGACAGGGCCAGTTAGGACTGATGCTTGCCAGGGCTGCGGAGTGTTCTAAAAAGTTACCGTGGCCATCGTAAAGGGTCATTGAACACTTTGGGTTTTGGTCAGTAAAAATCTGACACACCCTCTGGCTCCGTCTAGACCGGAAGAAGTCATTTAATATTAAAAAAACGTTCTTTTGGTTTTATTTTTGAAAAAGACCGAGCCAGGAATATAACTTATAGATTTAAAAAATAACACACGCTGCATCCATTAATTTTACTAATTAAAATAAAATTCTAGGATGTAATGACACAATATTGTACACAAAATATTATTGTACAGAAAAATAGTTTTTAATTAACAGACTCTATTTGCCAGGCAGATTTTTTAGTGTTATAAAAACAGCTGTCCACCATATTACTTAAAGAAGATACATATTTATCGTACAGAATACTGATATGTTGTTTACAATTCGTTCGCAAACACATCATTGTCATAGTCAGATGTACTTGTGAAACAATTGTGTAATGAGTAACACTCACTTGAAATTATAGTTATATTATCGTCAGCAACCTTACCATTTTATACGAAAGAGAAGATTTTAGGAAGGGCATGCAATTTTAGTTCAGTCAACCTATGCAATCATTAGGTATCGTAAGTAAATATTAAGCCAACCACACATCCGCCATCTAATCACTGTCTTCCTCGTCTCTGAATAGTTTACCCCTATATTCAAAGTTTTGTATTTCACTCGGCAGTTATAGCTTCAAGTAGTTTGTTGATATAAATCAAAAGTTTTTTTTTTTCTATTGTCAAAGCTAGATTTAGTTGATTAGATTGCAGTTAAGGTTTTTCAAATTTACTTCTCTACAATTCTGTGACAACTTAATAGTTGACCAATTTCGTTTTTGATTAAATGTTGCCAGATACATAATATATATTTTCTTACCTCCTTTCCATTTTCACCAGGATCTCCCTTTAAACCCTGTAATCCATTTGCGCCCTAAGAAAACAAGGATAAACAGTTATTATGGTAACCATATAAGAAATTGTTTTCAGGTTGTGTAGCATTCTGTCCGTGTTTAAAAAAAAAAAACAGTTCAGGTAATTAATTCTTTTCAAAATTACAACTATCGTTTTGGAAATGTATTCTTTAAAACAATTCCAGAAAAACACAGATATGAAAACTGAAAAACAAGTGAAGATGTTTTAAGTACAACATTTATATTTATTTGCTAATAAGGCCTTTGAAAATACATAAACATAGAACGACGGGTCCCAAGAGCAAAATTGTATATGAAAAATTATCGATTTACATTATGAGTTCTGTGTAAAAAATAATATAGTGTTCGATTGGTTTTTTGAATAAGGAAAAGGCTACTAAACAAAAAAAAAATAGTGGCATAATAGTTTTTAGTATGTACAATACAAATACTTAAAAAAATACATTTCATCTTATTCTCTATGTATATCTCGTTCTAGGTGCAAGGGTTCGGGCTCGGCGTTAATTGATGAGTTAGTGAGCGAGTCAGGACTTTGCCTCTTATATACAGCGTTATTTGTAAAACACTAACAACCTTGCAGGACTGTATTACTAACATCATAAACAACAACTTTTGTTCTATGAATTTTTATAAAACCAAAAACAAACCTTCAAGATTTCGTTGTTCTATCTAACACATTTCAACTCTGTATTTTGCTATACCTACCTACGATTGTATGACGCGATGCAAGCGCATCAAGCATGATCAAGGAGGGGAGCGGGGATCGGGTGGCGGGGGCCACCCGATCCCCGCTCCCCTCCGCTATTGATATTTTTCCATAACGTTTTATTGTTGGGACTCGTCGAGATATGTATGTTATAACATAGTAGGTATAGCTGAGCAATCGCTGACTATGCTTTCACCCCAATTTCATGTAAAATGGATTGCATCAGCCATCGGATCGAACACGAGACCTGGAAACGAGATGCTAACATCCCACAACGCACAATTATCGTGCCATAAACGGCGAACTTCGGAGTTGCTCACTTCGGATCGATGATAGAACGGAGGCGGTGCTAACATTAGCTAGGATATTTTTACTGTAATGACTAATTAAAATTAAAATAGTACAAAGTATTCTTGGATTTTCTTAAGTGCTCAGTCTGTAGCTTTTGTAATATGATAATAACAAAATTGTGTTCTTCCGTATATTCGACGTTCGACCGAGGCATCATGTAGATAGCATTTTTGTATTTATAAATACTTTTAATGTATAGCATACATAGCATAGCCGGCCTTATAATGTTCCCACTGTTGGGACTCAGGCCTCCTCTCTAGGAGAGGGAATGGGCCGTAATCCACCACGCGGGCCCAGTGCGGGTTGGCTTTTAATGTAGGTAGCATTTTTGTAGTTGTAAATACTTTTAATGTAAGTAGCATTTTTGTAGTTGTAAATACTTTAAATGTAGGTAGCATTTTTGTAGTCGTCAATACTTTTAATCCTATTATTTTTAATTTATTACTAGATTTTGCTCGCGGTTTCGCTCCCATTATATGACTACCTACCCTTCACAATCTAGTTACCTACCTTACCGTACCTACTTACGCTGCTCTACCTACCTACATACCCTATCTCCTACCTATCCTACCTACCTACCTTTCTACTCTACCCACCTACCTACTCTAGCTATCCGCTTTATTTTTGCGTTAAAGCTTTTCCTGTTTTGGTTCAGCTATTTTCGAATTTTAGCGAGACTAACCACTAACGAACAGCAATCGGTTTTTTATAATATATAAGATATAAAACAAAAACTTAAAACTTTAAATTATAATCAACCGATGTTTAATCTGGTAAAAATGTCACATAATGGGAAGTAGGAAGTATAATTGTAGGAAGGATAAATTTTCAGTTTTCTAATTTTACAGTTTTAATGTATTGATTACTTATTTTTCCTAATTACGAGCTAATTAAATATGGTATTTAAATGAGTTAATTTCATTTGATTAATACGGTAGCTTACCATCTGGTGAGATGGTGGTCAAACGCGAGCCTATCATTAATAAAAAAAAGCTTAATTCGCGAGCTTAAAAAGTGGCATCGCGGATTATAAACGGTCTGAATTTTGGTTTTATATTGATAAATAAGAAAAAGAGAGAAAAACGAAGCAGCCATAAATTATAATATCTAATTATTTTCCACTAGGTATACAATAATTCAAAATTATCGAGGCGTTTCTTTTTCTCTAAATATGAACGCCAAAATTGATCATTTAATTCAAAAATAACGGTCAAAATGTAAAACCTTACTAAAGAGAAAACGAAGCTGATAATCACAAATTTTAGGTAACCAAGATTGTGTTATTTGTTATCTAACCAGATTATCAATAAACACACAAAAGAGACCAGTACAGTCATCTAATGAAGAATAATTATTAATTCAATTAATAAAAAAAATTATTGAGATTCTTTCAATTACGATAAGTATAAAACTATGATTGGCTCCACAAATTTCTGAGCATTGCCCAAAAAAAATTTCTGGACGATTAATATACGGATGATAGGAAAACATCGTGAGGAAACCGGCATGTCCTAGAACCAAAAATTCAAAGACATGTGACATCCACCAACCCGCACTGGGCCCGCGTGGTGGATTACGGCCCATTCCCTCTCCTAGAGAGGAGGCCTGATTCCCAACAGTGGGAACAGTAAAAGGCCGACTATGCTATGCTATGCTACACAAAAATAGAACACTAACTGTGTAACTATATTAAAATTAATAGAAAAGCAATAATAGATCACGATAGAACAATTATAAACAAATATTTATCTACGAGTATTTCTCTTGCTAAGACGCCATTTTATATGGCGGCCGTATGACCGTGATGAACTTTTACGTCATAGACCATATTAATTTTTTTTTATTAGCAGTTTTAAAGCTTTATAAATTGCTTGTTAATAAAGATATTTTGGAAATTCTTTCATATTTGTTTACTATAGCAAAAAATAATTTATTTAACAAATAAAAAATTGCAAGTATATTCTTTATTGCTCAAAACTTACATTGATCCCTGCTTCTCCTTTTGCTCCTATAAAACCGGGTTCGCCTTGAAGTCCCTTGAAGTAAGAATAAATTTCATTTTCCGTAGACAAATAGAACAAGTGCAAAAAAGTACAGTCATAGTGATGGTCATAGTCATTGTAGTCATAGTAGTAGTAGTTATAATTATAACAAAAAAAAAAGAAAAGGAATACAGAGTAAAAAGAAACACTGAAAAAAAAATTTTTTGGGGCCTTCCTTTTCTTTACCAAGGTCAAAAATTTGATTTCGTATTTTTATATATAATTAAAACACGATAAAGCACAACTCACTTGTGTTCCTGGTTCTCCCTTTGCGCCGTCTATACCAAGAGCTCCAATGGGACCCTAAAATGAATAAAGAATTACGTTCCCAACTAGCAAAATAGCCATAAAAATAATCCGTAATAAGAGCTTAGACCTCATAACAGATTTATATCTGTCTTGGCAAAGATTGTGTACCTTATAAAGGCACCTTATAAGACGTATTGCGCTAAAAGACACTTGTAAGCGTATTTGTTCTTACAAAAGCATTATCAAGATTAATGTAAGATGAAAAAGCACTTAATGAAACCATCATACAACTACTATAAGGGAAAATAATCTTACAAGGTGCACCCGATTCCATACTTACAGACGTTTATAAGAGACATTTTGCTAGATACCTTTACACACATACAATATTTTACCTTAATAATAGTGTGATACTTACAGGAATTCCAGCATCACCTATCTCACCACGCTCCTTTATTATTTTACCGCCCTAAAAAGAAGATTTTTGTTCGTTAAAAGGTACATATTTCACTAGGTACCGGTGTATTCTAATTTCATCTTCCTAAAATGGGAGAATGGTCAAAGGTTCTATGAATCTTCAAAAAGAACAGCATCAGTAGTGAGAGCGTGATCGTTCTTCTTGCTGTCTGTACCATTTTTCCGAAATGTTGATTGCAGTAATGCGATCACACAGATTTGATCAGTTGGAGTAGTGGTGGCCGAGTGATAACGGCCCCGATTTACGAGTTATAGGTTGCGGGTTCAAACCCAGCCAGGCGCATTACTTTGTGTAATTTATTTCATCACCACTACTCTCAAAACGGTGAAGGAAAACATCGTGAGGAAACCGGCATATCCTGAAACCAAAAATTCGAAGACATTCACCAACCCACACCAGTGTGGGTTGACGCAGGCCCGCGTGGTGGATTACGACCCATTCCCTCTCCTAGAGAGGAGGCCTGAGTCCCAGCAGTGGGAACATTAAAAGGCTGATTAAGCTTATGCTATTATGATCACAGATTTTGATGATATCTATCAAATAATTTTTGTATTCTACACTACAGGCATGATCTTCAACCAGTGCTGGCGATTTCCAATAGTCCAAAATTTAATATAGGACTGAAACGTGACAGAGAAATGTTAAACAAATTAATCATTACTTTAAGTAGATACTTACTAAGTCCAAACTGCAAGTAGCTGAAAGAAAAAATATATTCATTGAAAAATGTACTTAGGGAAGTCAAAAAATATTTCATTTATATCCACAAAAATGATTACTAGAAATCGACATTGCGCTGGGTATTTCTTACATTCATTTAAAAATAGAATATAAACAATGGAATATCTAGAATTTCCAGATGTCATGTAGGTTCCTAAATAGGAGGATAGTTTACCACAATGCCATATTAGGAACGAGGATAAAATTTCAATAAACCCGGATGATGGGTTTAATTATCGTAGTAATTAATGTGCTATATTATATTTAATATTCTAACTTCCTGCAAAAAAGCTGGGAATCCTCGCAAACGTCAGACAGTATTTCATGCCGAAACAGCAGCTCAGACTTTATCGAGCGCAAGTTGGATCGTGTATGGAGCTCTCATCTTTGGGACGGAGTTTCCCGATACCAGCTTGATGCACTTGAAACAATTGAGAGGCGAACCAGGAGGATCATGGGCAATGATGCACTCGTCAGTCTGACAATCATTGGCCACTGATCACTAAACACAACAAGGGTTTGGATGAAGGACTTTCTCATTTAAATGAAGGACTTTCTCATTTAAATGAAGGATGAGGATCTTTCCAACCTGTTATGCTTTTCTCTTTGATTATGATAAATGGATTTACAGTATTATTTCAAATGCCGTACAAATACATGAGTTTGATTCGAATTGCTAAGAATACGGGTGAAAACCGCTTTTTTTACCCGCGCCCACCGCGCTTGGTGGCCCGCAGCTTTTATAGAATGCAGTTATAGATATAGTTGTGTTACTTTTATGGCGTACAATAAAGTTTATTCCATTCTATTCTATATATATGTAAAAGATTAAAGCACATTTCATGATGCGTTTTAAAACCGCTTCATGAGTTCTTAGCCTAACAGCTCTATTGACGTGTAGAATTGAAAAAATCTCGCCACAGACCCATATTTATAACGTCTTTCACAACGCGAGTCGGTATCTTGAAATTTATCATAATCCAAGACATTTCTCTATTTAAATACATAGGTACTTATTGATTCTGCTTACTATATTTACTCGTATACTTTTTCTCGGAATCGCTCGTCGACTGAAACAAAAAAATTAAGGCTAATTCCAAAAATAGTGATGGTGAACTAAGTTTATAACAATATCTACTTTACAACGAAATATAATTTTTCATGGTTTGTTTATTATTTAATGTATTATATGTGGGTACTTACTAAAGTCACTTCTGGAGATGTTGTTTGTGCTGAAACAAAAAAAAAACAGCCTTATTAATTATTATTTTGGTACGGTCAATCAATACAAAGCACTTAAGCTCGAACCACATTAGACCGACGCACACGTGTAACAAGCCTGATTTGTACGTAGAACGATGTCGCGTGGCATAGCGTAGCGTGGTTCAAGTGTAGCTCTACAAGTCTAGTTTCCATATAAAATTTATGGAGACCGACGCGCCCAGATCGGCGTGTGTGGCACACGTGTGCGCAGTGTAGTTTTAGCATTATCCTCGCGTTTGAATAGTTGATGAATTACTAACAGTTTTTATTGAGGTGGTTCATCATCCAATGACTTCTTTCACTCTAAGGTGTAGCAAGTGGCGTTCCAGACTTTTACTGAATAAAGCCACTGCTTCTAGTGTCCCTCACTTGCCATTTGCGTTCTATGAGAACAGGTTTCCTTTTCAGAAATTGCCCGTGGCCCTAACTGTGTCGGCCCTGCCGCGCCCCTACAAGTTTACTAGCCTCTCTTTGAGGCGCTTGGTCTGCTATCAATGCTACGTGATTTAATTTTCTGAAAGGTTAGGCAGGATTTTTTTTGTAGTGGAAAATCATTAAATAGCTCCTTCAAGCGGAGGGAGCAGGGATAGAGCGAGAAGTATCAGACTTTAACTAACTATTACTAAATACAGTTCCTTCAGTTGTTCTATACGTTTCAGGGATGTGGTAACTCATTCGAGCATTCCCGCAGCCCCAGCAGGCACCGCTGCTGACCTGTCTTTGAGGCGCGCCTGAACATAACGTGTGTTGACCCGGGCCTGAATGTCTGGCTCGGTTCCGAAATCGGCACCGAAATGGGTAGCTCGCCGTCCGATCGTCCGGTAACCGTCCGGACCGGGCCTAAGTCGTCGATGGCGCTTAGTGTTCCACGCGCACCTCAAAGAGATGTCAGCAACCGTAGCGGCCCAGCAGGTCGAAGTCTACTGGGGCCATGGGTGAAGCGAAAGATATCCCCGGGGGCCTGGAAAAATGGCAAAGAAGGAACAGGAGTTTGTTTTTAGTCAGTAAAACTCTGACACATCCTTCCGCTCCGCCCAAGAGCGCGGAATGTCATTGGATGATTTTCCCACCAAAAAAAGAACCTAAAACATGGACCAGACGGTTGCAATTCAGCGTCCCAACAGAGGTCACCTTGTTTGGAGCTTGGTTTGTGTGTTTGGATTGTGTTGCGGCTACATGGATGTAATCCATATGTAAATCAGTCACTGCGGTTGGGAAAACGTACTTGCCATCTAAGGACAATGAAGGTTATGGATTACATCTGCTGTCTACACGGATTGAAACTAGCAAGGATCTCCCATGTTGGGACGCTGGATTACATCCATCTGGTCCATGCTTTAACGCTGCTGTGTGTGTGAAAAAATATTTTTTCCTAATTGCTGTGTAAAGTAGTTCATGAATAAAATATTAAAACTATAAAACCTGCTTGTTATTCGCGTCTATCTTAGGTAGACACTACTTTTCCTTAACTCATCTTTAAATAGGTCACCATAAATTGCATTGAACTTATGTATATTGTTTTACTTTTAATTTGCAATAAACAACATAAACACAATAATAACAATAATGATGGTTTACGACACACTTAACCAAGCTTCTACATATTATTAAAAACTTTTTAGGTGGCAAATCATATAATGAGTTCCCCCCTGCTTTAGGGCGGAGTGAGAGGGCGTATCAGACTTTTACTGACTAAAACCACACCAATGTTCTTTCGGTTGCCCCTTGCGTTCTTCCTTTGCGACTATGGGTTTTACAATGAGAAGTCAATCCATGGCCCCAGTAGGCTTTGGCCCTGTTGGCTCCTAATGCTTACAGTTTTGCTGAACACTACGCACTGTCGATAAATCGGGCTGATTCCGGGCGCTTACTAGGCGGCCGGACGGCGAGTTACCCATTGCTCATTGTCCGCAAGCATCCACCTTCGGTGAAAATCGGGGTCAGGGTCCCGACGGCTGGGGCGTGGGGATGTTCGTTCCCTCACGCGTGCGGCCGCGTCCTTCGCTAGCATTACTGCTTCGGTGAAGGTGGCGACCGCCACCCATTCCCCCTCGCTTTTGACTATGGCCTGAAGCCGGGTCCAGTTTAAGAGGTCGCCGCTGCCAATCGTCCCCACGAGGCGACGGTGTGCTCCGCTCAAGCGGGGCACATCTCCACCGTATACTCCAACGCGTCCTCCAGGCAGTCCGCATAATGGAGACACCCGAGAAGACCGCGACCTCTCCAGCCACTCCTCAAAGAGGGGACTTACCGCTGTGATTATGGCGTGCCTAACTCCTTTAAAGTGAGTGCGTTCATAATCATATAAACATACATACACAAGTCATCCAGACCCAGAATAACTATTTTTAGGGCATAAAAGTATTTGAACAGAACAAGCGATCTACAGTGCAGCATCCAGCTGCTCAATCATTGCGACAACCATGGCGTCTAGTTTCATTCATTGCACAAACGAACTTTCAGTTTTTAACCTTCTTGTTTACCTCATGTGGTTCATTGTACCTATTTTTTCAAGTCAAGGTCACTGGTACTCTATTTTTTTTTATTATTTAATTAAAGAAGTTCTAATAATAAAAATAACGTCACTCACTAGACGCCCGAGGGAGGATGCCACTGTCGAGGACGACCGCCGTGTGTGAAGTGTGGAGACCTGATCATGTACGCGGGGCAAACTTGCCCAAAGATCGACCAAGTAAGAGAGGTTTAGAAGGAGAAGGGGGGGCTTTGCCCAGCCGTGGAACACAATAATTAGTAGAAAAAATAAAAAATTACAAATGCAAACAAGTATGATAATTGCTTTTTTATCAACGACGCTTCAGCAGCTGCATAGATTTGGATGAAATTGACATACGAGAAGTTAGAACATGACCTCGATTATATTAATAGTTTCCTTGGGATAAAATTATAATAATATTATTTCACAACTTTCACACAACACCATCTAGTCCCAAACTAAACAGAGCATATGCTATGAACACTAGACAGCTAATAAACATACTTACTTATATATTCCTAAATGTATTCATATTAAAGACTAGCTTCAGCCAGCGGTTTCACTTGCATGAAAGTAGGTTTCTCCATACTCCCTTAGGGGGTGAATTTTAGAAAATCCTCTCTTAGTTCTTGCCTTCGTTATATAAAACTTCACTAAAAAAAACACTAAAACGATCAAAATAACTTTGAAGTCGGTGTTTCTCGGTATTGTTTGTTTCTTAATTAACACTGACTTCCGAAATTAAAGTTATTTTGATTGTTTTTTTTTAATGAAATCATATCAGTTCGATAGTACCTTATAGCCAAAGTGCATCTCATGACAATTCTAATAAGCCCAAACATGTCTAAAATACATTGTTTAATTACGGAGTTTCGGTGCCTATCTTCCGGCTTCATTATCATCATCAGATCACTGCGATGATACCATTTTCAACATAACTATTCAGAACCATTCATTTATTTGTATTGTCATAGTCGCTTAACTATCTTCATTGTGATATCTATGTGAGTATGAATTTCCGTTGGCCATTTCTGATCTTCTTCATCCGTTTCACTTCATCAAAGGTTGCTTTTTGACTGTAAATACCTAAGTTCTCGATGAAAATACCAAAACCACTATATGGTTGCCTAAAATATTTGAGGTGTACCCTCGATTCCTCATGGATCCCATCATCAGAACTGGAAAAAATGGGACCACTCTGAAAGCATATCCTTTTAGGGGAAAAAAAAATTGCAAATCGGTCCATAAACGACGGAGTTCTGAGGTAAGAAACACAAAAAAAAAACATATAACCGAATTGATAACCTCCTCCTTTTTTGGAAGTCGGTTAAAAATGAAACCTTGCGCGAAATTTCACGCTCTTAGTCCCAGAGCTTTTCGCTGTGCATTGATATGTCAATATTTCACTTTTTCCTGCTATGTATAGAAGATAAATTACACCTAGACAAAAAACAAATGATCGTGTTCATCACACAAACGTTTGTCCTGGGTGAGAATCGAACCTACGAGCTCCAGTATAGCACTCGAGGTCACTAATCACAAGACTATTACGGGTCAGTCAATAAAATACTTAGTTAAAATATAATAAAGTACTTACCTGATATATTTTGTAGTCCATAAGTTACACAAACCAAAAATATGATGCATGATTGAAATTTAACGTCCATTTTTACAAACACCAGAATCATACTGACATGAATAGGAAAACACACAACTTTCGGTATTCATGGAATTTAGTTTTCCGTGACAAATATATTTATAGATGAAGATGTCATTAACTTGCTTTATGAAAATAATGTCCATAGTTTACAGCAGGTTTCAAATGGTTTTTATTTGGTAAAGATTAGCTGCAGACCATACTTCTTAAAACAAAAAAAAAATAACAGTACCATCAATCTACAGTATTGGAAATTGCCTCTTTCGCTAGAAAACATATACACATGTTTAACTTTAAAAAAAATGAGCGCCGTAAAGATAAATTAGTTCTGCCCGTGCCCAGATTTGAAATGTATAAAAAAAGTCCAGAATACCAAAGCATTCAAATTTACAAGCTACCCGATAGTATAAAACGCCTATTACACCACTCAATATTCAGACAGTCTTATTCTATGTAGCATCATACAAGAAAAAGAGTAGCTTACGCCAATGTCGTGTAAAGGAATGAAACCGAGCGATGAGATAAATAAACAGACATAGACTATGACTGTCTGAATATCGAGTGGTGTAATAGACGCTTAAGGTCTACAAAAACATTACGTATTTTCAAACATAGAATGATGCGTTTACGTTTAGAAAAATGTTATTATAGTGTCAAAGAATTCATGAAGGATAAACTATTGAAATAAATAAATAAACTAACAATATAATAATGAAAAACATTATACAATTAATAATTTAATGTAATGAATATAATAATATCGAATGACTCAATATAATAATAATGTATGAAATTATGATAATTTGTATGTAATGTTTGTTGTATTAATTAATTTGTATAATGCATGCAATATTAACAATATAAATGTAGCTGTGCCCTACCAGGCTCCATGTTTGAGACAATACAATAATGTAACATCTATTCACAACATGAATGCCCTAAATAAATAAATAATAACTTAATATATGTGCCGCTTATTAATTCTTTCTCTTTTTCATTCTTATCACACACGGCTTGACTAATTTTTTTGGTGTATATTTGGTAGGTCTGAGACAAGGTCGTAGTCTATTTTTTACTAGGCTCATATTTATCTATTTTTTATGAAGGGTGGGGGTAGTAAGCTACCCCTAGCCCCCATATTTTTCTTTGATAATTTATATGACAGAAAAATGTTTGCTGAATCAGCTAGTATTATGTATATTTGATCTAATTATTAAAAGCCAGTGACGAGCAGTGGTGGCCAAGTGGTAACGGCCCCGACTTACGAGCTGTAGGTCGCGGGTTCAAACCCAGGAGCATTACTTTGTGTAATTTATTTCATCACCACTGCTCTCAAAACGGTGAAGGAAAACATCGTGAGGAAACCGGCATGTCCTAGAACCAAAAATTCGAAGACATGTGACATTCACCAACCCGCACTGGGCCCGCGTGGTGGATTACGGCCCATCCCCTCTCCAGAGAGGAGGCCTGAGTCCCAACAGTGGGAACATTATAAGGCCAACTATGCTATGCTATGCTATGCTATTAAAAGCCATAATTCTCAAATAACAATTATTACTTAGGTAGTCTTAAATATTTTAAATAAAGTTCATATGATTCTGGCTGATTCAGTAAACGTTGCTCTGACATATAAATTATCAAAGAAAAATATAGGGGTGCGGGTAAGTAAGTGTGCGGGTAGAAAATAGCCTAAGACCTATTCTTGTCTCAGACCTACCAAAAATACACAAAAATATAACCAAAAAAACTGTCAAACCGTTTCAAAGGAGTTTGATTCATTAAACCTCAAGCTAACGCCGGCGTTCGTTCTCACATTGTCTTTCTATTGTGTCTCTAATTACGGTACTCAAAAGGTAAAGGCGTGTAGTCCCTTGTAGGCCGGAATAAAATGCACACATACTCGACTGCCACCTGCGGCCGCATAGAACCCACTGACCTTTAAAACTATTTTCTTTGTGAAATATTGATTGATTTACATATGCTACGTACTCGTAAATTTTGAAGAACACTTAACCAGCTTTTTTTTGTGTAAACATATTTCTAAAGATCAAAGTCTTTTGAAAGGATTAGGGAAAACCAACTAAACTTAAACTAGTGCATCTCACCATCAACGATTGCATCACTACTTACCATCAGGTGTGAACGTAGTCAAGCACTAGTTTAAAACAATAAAAAAAACAAAACAAGCGAAAAAATATCATGCTGTTAATTATTTTTTTTTGGCAAAAGTATTAGTCAAACGAAAAAATCATATGTTGATAATATTATACATGAACCAACAATAAATATGTATTTTTTTCAAACCAATTAACTTAGCCATTACCGAGGAGTAGGCTTCAGAAAATCACCATTTTATGGTACTGTTCAGGAGCTAGGGCCTTAAGAATGTTGTGATGACATGTGTTAGATTGAATTCAGATTGTATGATAAATATATCAACATTTTTTACATGACATTATAAATATCATTTTGTATAATGAATAACGTTGGATGAATTTTGCTATATAACTTTACTTGCAGTTATAGTTTATGACAATTCGATCCTAACAGCTCTTGAACTAATATCTATTTCACTATATATATATAAATGAAGAACTAAACGCACAGCCCAAATTACTGGAATTAGAAGTGTGAGATTTTGCACAAGATTCTCTTTTAGAACTGTATGTATAATCTATTATAGTTTAGTACATATTATAATGTTTAATTAATTAGCTACCAATACACTGCAGACTGCCCCCTTTTTAAGTTCTTGCAGTTCATCCTAAGGTTGTCTGGTAGATATTGCTGTCAACGACAAGACCGCCTTTGTACCCATAGATTTAAGTTTGTGTAAAAGTGTTGTGACTATTTTGGGTTACCTACCTATAATAAAGTTTGTCGGGAGGCCGTAAGCAGCAGCCAGCGGCCGCTTGTGGCCATGCACAGCTGCCAGTGCTCGACCACAGCAGCTCTGTCGGCCTCTCGTCATCGCAGCCATCCACTGCCAATTCAGTGTGAATCGGCCCTTATTGAATATAAATGACGTTACTGACGTGTGAGGCTGATGTTCTACAATTTCAAAGTCTTTTTCTTATTTTTTTGACGTAATTGATTGGAGACGTGACAGACGCGTAAATCCTAAAGTACTAGCCTATTATAAACCATGTCGTGTTTGGAAATGAGAATAAGCGATTTTATACCACAAATTCTCATTTAGCTAGAAATAGCTAAATGAGAATTTGTGGTATAAAATTCTTCTACTATTTAAACAGTGCAATGAGTTCCTATTTTATGAAATAATTATTATTATTATTATTTATTTATTGAACGATGGTTTAGAATAGCTAAATGAGAATTTTGAGAAGTATTCGACACTAGTAATGTAATATTCAACATTCCTTCTTACCGTTTGGCACACCATCTACTGCAAATATACAAGCAACTTCTAATGGCGATTCTTTCGTCCCAAATTCTGGTCTCATTAGTTTTGAAGCTGAAATTTGAGAATTCAAGTCAAATCTTTGCATTCGAAACATCTACTGTTAAGTTGATTAATGTGTATCAAGTTGATAATAGTTTGACAGGCCAAAGATAGATGGCAGCGTTTTCAGTACAACAACGATCTCCTCGTTCTTCATAAAGTAGTTTTAAATACGAGATGGCGCTGTTGACGTGAAAATTAATGTATGGCATTAATTTCGACGGTTGGAGGGCTAATTGATCTAAACGACATTTTTTCCAATATTGAGTTATATACATATTCGGAATCAGCAAATTTTTCGCCGTCGTTTGAGTCAGGTTTCAATATTTTTTTTGAAAAAATGTCGCTTAGATCAATTAGCCTTTCAACCGTCGATTTTAAACGTCACGTCAACAGCGCTTAGGAACATGTCAATCCACAAAAAATTATTTAACCACTTTAGGGCGGAGCGCGAGGGCATGTCAGACTTTTACTGACTAAACCCACTCCTATGTTCCTTCTTTGCCTTGCTTTCCAGAACCACCGGTTTTCCTTTCAGAAGTGAACCCATGACCCCAGTAGTCTTCGACCCTGCTGGGCCCCACGGTTTTGCTGACATCACCTTGAGGCACGCGAGGAATACTACACGACGGCGACGACTTGGGCTCGGTTCGGACGGTTACCGGACGCCTGGACGGCGAGCTGCCCATTGTAAGATCATCATCATCATCATCATCCCCACCAACTGTGTTCCCACGTTGTCGTCGTGGTGGGGCTTGCGTGTCTCTGTGATCTTGAGGGCTATGCCGGTAGAGCTACTCATGCCGGAAGGCCTCAAGTGAGAGACCAGACCAAGAGGAACACACTCAGGGCGGAGTCCAGACGGACCGCCACGGAGGGTGCGCTGTCCAATGGCATCGGCACCAACAGCTGTTGGTGTTTTTGGGCAGTGACAGTTGGAGAGTGGGTTCGCCTCTGGTACATGTCTGCATATCAGACATGACCATGATGGCGAACGTGTTTATTGGGGACCCCACCCCATTGACAAAAAGGCAAAGCTGTGTTCAGCACCACCATGAGCGCGAGTAATAAAAACAATATTACCCCAGGAGGGTACCTGCATGCAGGAGAATCCCTCCCCGAGCAGAGCTCGGGCTGCCCCTCGTATTCTGGGGGGGGCAATTACCGCCTCGGGTCTTCGGACCCCGTACCGTCCTCTGTGGACGCACTGAGCCAGGGTGGCTCACCCGCCGGTAGCGCGGAGTCCCTGGGACCCGCCCCTAGCACATCCGCGGCGCCAGCGGGTACCGATCAGGCCGGCAGGAGCTTCGGCCTTAGGGAGGTGAGCGGAGACGCGTTGTCGGATTCCGATACCGGATCCTCGCTCACCCCGGAGATAAGGGAGGTTGCAGACACCCTTCCCAGGAGGAACCAGTTCCTCCGGAAGCGCCCCATGTCGGGAGTCGGTCAGGGGTCGTCTTCTGATGAGGCTTCGGCCCGTAAAATCTCCACCGCTGGGCGGGGGGCGGGTCGCAAGACAGGAAGGGGTAGGGGGCTCACTGCCCAGGATGCAGCCAGGCGATCCCTGGAAACCGCCAGGGAGGGGCGCCACTCCGGGGCAATCAGCGGTCAGGGCAGTCCCTCGGAGCCTTCTGCAAGCGAGCCAGATGGCATGGAGGAGGCGATGGCCAGATTTACCGAAGTTGTGGTCGCCGCCTTAACAAGCGTGTCTAAAAAAAGGGAGAAGTCAAGGAAGAGGGAGGCTATCTCCCAAGGCAAGGCCTCAATTACGGAGGCACTGGGCACTATCTTGGAGCCCCTCAATAAGAGGATTGGGCGGCTCGAGGCGGACCTGGCTAGTCTCCGAGGAGCTGGCCCCGAGACGACGCCAAATGGAGGACGCAAACGGTCACAGCCCCAGCCAGAGAGCGAGGTGCTGACCCTGTTGCGGCAGGAGCTAGCTGCCTTCCGGCAGCAGCAGCAGCAGCAGCAGCAGCAGCAGTTCCAGCAGCGAGTGCAGCAGCAGTTCTCCGTTCTGGAGGGCATCGTGCTGCGCCCACCGCTTGCGGCCTCCGGCCAACGGAAGGTGGCGTCATACGCCGCCACCGCCGCGGTCCCAGCTGCTGCGCCCAAGCCGGGCCAGTCGGGGCAAGCAAAACGCGGGTCTACGGTGGTGTCGGAACCCGCGAGGCCAACCCCGGCCGCTAAGCAACAGCAGAGGAAACCTGCCCCCCCTCCTAAAAAAGGCAAGGCGGCAAAAGCTCCTGCTATGGCGGTGAGCCGGCCTCCTTCGCTATCCCAGCCTGTAGATTCTCCGGCCGACGCCGAATGGCAAGTGGTCGGAGAGAAGAAAAGGGCGGGCAAGGCGTCTAGAGCGGCCAAGAAGCGCGAAAGGCGGCAGCAGCGCAAGAAGAGGGCCCTCGCTGCTAGACTTCGCGCCCCGACATCCGCAGCTGTAGTGATCACATTACAGCCAGGTGCGGAAAAGAAGGGCGCGACCTACAACGAGGTGATGACCAAGGCGAAGCGGGCGGTGGACCTCACCGAGTTAGGCATCGCCGGGGGCCTACGAATGAGGACCACTGCAACCGGAGGCCGCATGCTGGAAATCCCTGGTGCGGACAGCGGCCCCACCGCGGACGCTCTGGCGGAAAGGATACGAGCGTCCTTAGACGCGGAGGTGGCCCGAGTATCCAGGCCCACGAAATGCATCGATATGCGTATTATGGGCCTGGACGACTCCGTGACGGAGGACGAGGTGGTGGCAGCAGTCGTCAGGACGGGAAAGTGTCCTGGCGACCAGGTGCGGGCAGGCACTATCCGTGCCGACAACACGGGCATGCGAACCGTCACGGTGACCTGCCCCGTGTCGGCGGCCAAGGCCATAACTGGGGAGGGCCGAAGGCTCTTGGTGGGCTGGGTTTCAGCGCAGGTGAAGCTGCTGGAGCCCAAACCTCTGAGGTGCTTCCGTTGCCAAGTGGGCCACCATGCAGGGGTCCACTGCACCTCGGAGGTGGACAGAAGCGATCACTGCTTCCAGTGCGGTCGGCCTGGCCACAAGGCCGTAGCCTGTAACGCTGCACCTCACTGTTACGTGTGTGCAGCGGCTGGCAAGCCAGCCGACCACCGGGCTGGGAGCAGGAACTGCGTTCCCCCAACCAAAGTCAGGGGTAAGGGCAAGAGGCCCTCCCCCACCACCGCCGTCACCACCGCAGCCACCGCTGCGGCCACCGCCGCAACTGCCGCGGCAGGGCCCTCACAGGGGGCTCGGGAGGAGACTGTAATGGACTGCCTATAATTGCTCCATTACGGCTCCTCCAGGCGAATATCAACCACTGCGCCCCCGCTCAGGATCTGTTGCTCCAGAGCATGGCGCAGTGGTCGATTAACATAGCCGTGGTCACCGAGCCGTACTACGTCCCACCCAGGGCTGGCTGGGTGCAGGATCTGAACGGCTCGGTGACATTAATCTCGTCAGCCGCCGCCGGAACCCCGTCCCTAGAGGGTGTCAAAAGGGGACAGGGTTGCGTGGCAGCACGGTTCGGGGATATCGCAGTGGTAGGTGTATACCTCTCCCCGAACCGAACTCTCGCCGATCTCCACAATTCCCTTATGGAGCTGAACATCGTCGTCGCCGGGTTTCAATCCCTCCCTGTGGTTGTTTGCGGGGACTTCAACGCCAAGAACTTGGCTTGGGGTTCCCGGTTCACGAACCAGCGGGGCCGGATGGTGGAGGACTGGGCCCTGGAGTCAGGCCTGGTCGTCCTAAACCGGGGTTCTGTCCCCACATGCGTGCGGATGCAGGGCGAGTCCGTGGTGGACATATCGTTCGCAAGCCCCGCTCTGTCTCCGCGCGTCATTGACTGGCGCGTCATGGAGGGGGTGGAGACGTACTCAGACCACCGGTACATCCGGTTTGATGTCTCCGCCCAGACCTTGACCGCGCCGGTCCGACAGAACCCGTGTGGTCCGCGGTGGGCACTAAAGCAGCTGGACCGGGAGCTCCTCCTGGAAGCCGCTATCGTCCAGGCCTGGGTGTCAGCACCGGACAGGCCTGTTGACATAGATGTGGAGGCGGAGTGGTTCCGGGAGGCCATGTCGGAAATATGCGACGTGGCAATGCCCCGAGTCCGGCCAGGACGTGCCCGGCGCCAGGTCTACTGGTGGTCGCCGGAGATTGCGGAACTGCGCAAGGCATGCGTTGCCGCACGGCGCCGGTACACCAGACACCGCAGGCGCCGCATCCGCCCTCCGGATGCGGAGGCCATAGAGGCGGAGCTGTACGAGGGATACAGAGTGGCGAAGCGCACCCTCCGAGCGGAGATACGGCGAGCCAAACTACAGGCCCGCGACGTTTGGCTGGGGACTCTGAACGGAGACCCATGGGGACGCCCCTACAAAATGGTGCGGGATAAGCTCCGCGCCTGGGCTCCCCCGCTGACACAGAGTCTCCGGCCCCAGCTCGTGGAGGGCGTAGTGAACGCTCTGTTCCCTCCGAGCGAGGAGCATTCTTCCCCGCCAATGGCTCCGCCTCCCGCGGTGTCCGACGCGGACCACGACGGCGATGACGATGACACTCCGGAGGTGACCGAGGTAGAGATGAGTGTGGCGGTACGAAGGCTAAACGCTAAAAATACCGCCCCAGGACCCGATGGCTTGCCTGGGAAAGCCTCGGTCCTGGCCATGGAGGAACTCGGGCCTCGACTAAGAGGGCTGTTTAGCGCATGTTTGGAGAGGGGCCAGTTCCCACTGCGTTGGAAGACCGGGAAACTGGTCCTTATAGCGAAGCCGGGGCGTCCTGCGGACTCTCCGTCCGCATACCGGCCCATAGTGCTGCTCGACGAGGTGGGCAAGCTCTTTGAAAGAGTAATTGCAGACCGCCTCGTCGCGCATTTAGCGCGGGTGGGGCCGGATCTTTCGGACAACCAGTTTGGCTTCCGCAGGGGGCGCTCCACGATGGACGCCATCATGCGCGTGCGAGCCCTCACGACGGGGGATGCAGTGTCCCGGGGCAAGGTCGTAGTGGTGGTGTCCTTGGACATCACCAACGCCTTCAACTCCCTGCCCTGGAGTAGCATTAGGAGGGCACTCCGGTATCACCAGGTGCCCGACTACCTCCGTCGTTTGATCGAGGCCTACCTGAAGGACAGGTTTATCATCTACCCCGGTCACGAGGGAGAGTGGAGACGGCGAGAGATGTCGTGCGGTGTTCCGCAGGGATCGGTACTAGGACCGCCTTTGTGGAACATCGGGTACGACTACGTGTTGCGCGGCGACCTCCCCGACGGGGTCAGTGTGGTCTGTTACGCAGACGACACGCTGGTCCTGGCGCAGGGGGAGTCACACCAGGCGGCGGCCGAACTAGCGACACGCGGGGTTGCGACAGTCGTGGATAGGATCCAGGAGTTGGGACTCGAAGTGGCACTGCACAAGTCCGAGGCCATGTGTTTCCATGGCCCTCGGAACGCGCCACCACCGGGTTCCCAAATAACGGTAGGAGGGGTTCGCATCGACGTCGGGTCGACGATGAAGTACCTGGGACTTGTCCTCGACAGTCGGTGGAACTTTGTGGAGCACTTTCGACGTCTGACTCCCAAACTGGAACGGACCGCGGCTGCCCTAAAGCGGCTCCTGCCCAACCTTGGGGGTCCAGACGCCTCCTGCCGGAGGCTCTACGCGGGAATTGTTCGGTCCATGGCCCTTTACGGGGCGCCGGTGTGGGCGCCGTCACTGCAAAGGCGACCGGCGGCCATACTGAACGCTTGCCAGAGGGTCATGGCCATTCGGATGATACGGGGATACCGCACGATTTCCCGCGAGGCGGCGAGCCTTCTTGCTGGCCTGCCACCATTGGATTTGGAGGCAACAGTCCTTGCACGCATGCACGATTTGCGCGTGGAGATGCAACGCCGGGGCGAAACTCCGCTGCCGCGCCAAGTCGCGGCATGGCGGACCGAGTTCCGGCGGGATCTCATGGTGGAATGGCGACGGCGACTGTCGCAACCCAGTGCTGGGCACGCTACAATAATAGCGGTTAGTCACATCTTTGAGGAGTGGCTGGAGCGGCAACACGGCATCCTCACCTACCGCATGACGCAGGTCCTCACCGGACATGGCAAGTTCGGGAGGTTCCTGCATCGGATTCAGGCGGAAGCAACGCCCGGGTGTCATCATTGTGTGGACCACCCAGAGGACACGGTGGAGCATACAGTGGAGGTGTGCCCCGCTTGGGCGGAGCACCGCCGTGTCCTCGTGGAGGCAATAGGCGGCAGCGACCATTCACGACGGGCCTTGGTTCAGGCTATGGTCCGGAGCGAGGAGGAATGGCAGGCGGTCGCCTCCTTCTGCGAAGCAGTAATGTTAGCGAAGGAGGAGGCTGCACGCGTGAGGGAACGAAGGTCCTCACGCCCTAGCTGACGTAATTCCGACCCCGACTACCAGCCACGGTAGACGCGGGCTTGCGGACGTCGAGCACTGGGTAGCTCGCCGTCCGGCTGTTCGGTAATTAACCGCACCGAGCCCAGTCGTTAACAGCGCGTAGTGATCCTCGCGCTCCTCAAAGAGATGTCAGCAAACCGTAGGGGCCCAGTGGGGCCGATGCCCGCTAGCTAGGACCGCGGAGAATTTCCGAAAGGGCAACCCGTAGTCCTAGTATGCAAAGGGTAATTGAAGGATACAGGTGTGGTTTTAGTCAGTAAAAGTCTGACACGCCCTCGCGCTACACCCAGATCGCGAGAAGTCATTTGGATGATTTCCCACCTTAAAAAAAAAAAAAAAAAAAAAAATCATCATCATCATTATTTCAGCCGAAAGACGTCCACTGCTGGACATAGGCCTCCCCCAAGTGTCGCCACAATGAACGGTCCTGTGCATCTCGCATCCATCGGACTCCCGCAACCGTTACCAAGTCATCGGTCCACCTTGTAGGAGGCCTTCCAACGCTACGTCTTAAGATATGGTTCTATAATTGTTTTTTTTTTTTTTTTTCAAATATTAATAATAGAATTTAAATTAAAAATACTTTTTAAAACTATCAGTCAGATAATTTTAAAATGTAGGCAAGTCTTTTTACCATTCTGCCTCATTAATTTAGCTAATAGACGATTCCATAGTTAATAAAATAGGAAGTTATTTAGAATAGGTTTGTGAGTGCAGTGAGCAAAATAATTTTGCATTTGTACTATAATTTAATTGATTTTAACTCTACACCAGCTGGTTACTCGCGCCTCAAGGAGCTGTCAGCAACCGTCCCTACGGTCCAGACCCTGCTGGGCCCCTGCCCAGCAGGGTCTGGGAGGTCAGGGACTGGTTAGGAACAACTGAGTTTCTTTTTTCTAAAACGTGATAAAATAGACTATAGTCTATACTATTTTATAAAGGATATAAAACAAGAATGAGATTTTTCGATAAACAAGAGACGGTTGGTCGTTTTCACATTAGGCGATATCAATGATGGCACGATATATACATTTGATCCCTTGTTTTCCTAATAATCTTTTTTTTTATGCACCTACCATGTTTTCTCTTCACTACCCCTGGTCGACTAGTAAAGAGTGCCATTAAGTCCACCTTTGTACCTTTGTGTTGCATGAAGTTTTAATCTATATGTCGTGGATTGATGGCGCAAGGGTGCGACGGACAGCGCCATCTAACAATTAGTTTCGTAAACTAATAATATTGTCACCGGAAACGCAAGCGGCACCCTACCGCTTGGACACGATCGTCGGTAGAAGGGATGCAGCGAGGACTGGAGGGAAGCCCGAGAGGTGCGGCATTATACCTCGGACAGCCTCGGCATACGCTTAGTACCAACGCACGTGTTTGTTTCCTTTTGTAAAACCGTTATCCAAATAAAATTATTCTGATTCAAATTATCTTTCGTTCGAGTACCCAAGTCAATGCCCACACCTACCAAGAACTATGTCGGATCGTGATGAAGACCCGATGTTTCACATCTCGGCCATCCTTGATGTGACATATATATATATAAAAGAAGAATCTGACTGACTGACATTTTTTTTTTTTTTATTATTATTGATAGGCTCGCGTTTGATCACTATCTCACCTGATGGTAAGCGATGATGTGGCCGAAGATGACATATTAACGCACAGCCGAAACTACTGAGACTATAAGTGTGAAATTTTGCACAAGGTTCCTTTTATGACGTAGCGAGCACTAAGAGAGGATTTTTCAAAATTCACACCCTAAGCGGATGAAATGGGGGCCCGAAGTTTACATAGATAAGATAGATACCTAGTTATAAGCAGGCAAAGCCGCTGGCACAAGCTAGTAAATAAATAAATAAATATCATGGGGCTGAGACTTTACCACGATGTGTTAAAATGTCAGTCGTTCGCGCGAGAAAGAGTGATGGAGCTATACACCATCAGCTCTATCACTTTAACAGTTCAATTTTGGTCGTTAAATGGATCACGTTAAGAGCTCGTGTAAATAAAACTATCAGAATTCCCACACCCCTGATAGTTTTATTTATCTAACGATATCGAGTGGACGTTAATCAAAAGCTTGTATGTGTAGCGACATCTATGGCGTCACATAAGAACTAATCCTGCATCGCGCAATCAAAGTTCCCCGCGCGTTTAGAACATATAGAACAGCCCGAAATCATCTATCGGGCAGTAGTAGCCCACCAGACATAAAACCCGTCTGGTCGGAGGATCCTCCCTTTTCAACGGAGGTTCGCGGGACTTTACTCTCTGTTCCGTCTACCTCAAAATATGCATTATACCACCGAGTAGTCTCGAGTATCTAGTCGTACCAGTAACTTACATATGGCGGTAAGTCCCCTCTTTGAGGAGTGGCTGGAAAGGCAACACGGCGTTCTTACCTTCCACATGACGCAGGTCCTCACCGGAGATGGTAAGTTCGGGAGGTTCCTGTACCGGATCCGTGCGGAAGAAACGACCATTGCGTGGACCGCCCGGAGACACGGTGCAGCACACGGTGGAGGTGTGCCCCGTTTGGGAAAAGCAACGCCGTGTCATCGTGGGAGCGATCGGCGGCGGCGATCTCTCGTGCCGGACCTTGGTACAGGCCATGGTCCGGAGCGAGGAGGAGTGGCAGGCGGTAGCCTACTTCTACGAAGCAGTAATGCTAGCAAAAAACGCGGCCGATCGCGTGAGGCAACGGTCCTCACGCCCCAACGGCCGCCGGGATTCCGATGCTGATTTTCGGCCACCGTAGGCGCTGGCTTGCGGACGGCAAGCAATGGGTAGCTCGCCGTTCGACCGTCCGATAACCGTCCGGACCGAGCCCAAGTCGTCGACGGCACGTACTGTTCCACGCGCGCTTCAAGGAGATGTCAGCAAACCGTAGGGGCCCAGCAGGGTCGAAGCCTACTGGGGCAAGGGTCTGATTCTAAAAAGAAGACCCTGCCTTGGTACGAAAGGCAACGAAGGAACAGGAGTGGATTTTTAGTCAGTAAAAGTCTGACACTATCTCCCGTTTCGCTTAAGAGCGGGGTATGTCATAAGATGATTCTCCCACCGAAAAAAGAAAAAACAAAAAAAAACCAGTAACTTACATCGTCCGTTAGAAAATGTATGAAACTACCAGTACTACGGTCATCTTCTTTTTTCTGCCCTTATCCCATATTACTTGGGGTCAGTGCAACACGTTTTTCCTTCCATTCTGTCCTGTCACCCGTCACACTATCACTAACTTCCTTTTCTTTCATATCACTCCTCCTTTTCCCTCTCCATCCATCTACATATATGCTCTAAACTCTTTTAGTAACATGCATTTCATATCTCCTCTTCACATGACCATACCAAGACAAACGATTTCCTTGCAGCTTTTCAGTGACTGGAGCCACTTACTAACTTCCTTTAATATACTCATTTCTTACTTTATCCTTTCTCGTCACACCACACATCCATCTCAACATTCTCATCTCCGCTACATGCAATCTTTTTTCATCCGTCTTTTGCACAGCCCAACATTCTGATCCATATAGATGAGGTCTTATCACGGACTCGTAAATTTTACCCTTTAACTTGAGGGGCATCCGTGGGTTGCAAATTGTTCCTGTGAACTGTCGCCATTTCATCCATCCTGCATTGATCCGATGTGTTACCTCTCGGTCTACCACACCATCCCCATGGACGAGCGACCCGAGGTGCTGAAAGTCTGAACAGATCGGTACCAGTACCACGGTATCGTGCTGTAATCGCCTTATGTGCAAAACGGACGTTAGCACAGTAAGCCAGTACTTGTATCGCCTACAGATAGTTATTCCGGATCTGGGTATCTTGAGTATGTGAGGTTAATTACATCTTATGAATGCAACCACGATATAGGAGTCATTCCGAATATGGGGCAACGTATTCTTATTAATATAAAAAAGTCAGGATTTTTAGTAGTGAGAAAGCGATGAAGACAAGAAAAAGAGCTTAGCTTAGCTCTTTTGACTTTTTGTCTATAATTAACTACAATGTAGACTAACAGCTAATACTTCTAACAAATGGTTCTCGCTATATGATCTGGTTGTGGGTCCACTCGCCGACCTCGCATCATCAATGCCACCAGCGGCTGCAGTTGCGTTCAGCTCGAGTAACGACGATTTTTCCCTACCAACGTCACGAACACCTATACGTTGACAGGAGAAAGACTGGCCCCCGAGACGCTCGGCCCTGATGCCGGTGGTTCTGTGCAGCTCATAAGATCGACTTATTCTCTTAATAGAAACTTTATGGTCGCACATTAAGGAGCTACAGAGGGGTGAACTAACCTCACTGCGTAACGTCTCAGGATGTTGTCTCTATTTTAGGACCTAGAAACAGCTCAGCATCTCAATTTTATAATTTTCGTGCGGGTCATCTAATGTTACCACAGATTGTATGACGCCACACTTTATAGGCTGCGTTCGAAGATGCTGAGCAACCATATTGCCTCGACTGCAGCACACACCACGGTACCACCAGCTGCAGAGGCAGTCCTACCACGGTTCAATCAAGCTGTTGAGGCTGATAATATGGTTGTCACAGTAGGTAAATAGACAGTGCAACAATCGATTAAGGAGATTACTCTTCGCGAGTATAAATTGTTTCTGATTGAGCTTAGAAAGACTGGAACAAAGTCTTCCCGTCCGATAATAATTTAGGTGTCTTCAAGGCTAAAGTGAAAAGGTTCTTAATAAACTAATGCGTCTCACCGTCAACGATTGCATCACTGCCTACTATCGAAGGGATCACAGTCAAACACTAATTTATATGAAATAAAAAATAAAATAAAAAAGAACCTTTTGCCTTGGTTACTTACGCACAAAAGAAATAGGGTGGATAAATAAAAAATAGTAATTCAAGTTTAGTTTGCATTTATTTATTAATACTTACTTCTAGAATTTTGAGAACTAGAAATTAAAATTGAAAACAAAAAAAAATATATATAATTATAATCGAATTGTTTACAGTATTGATGAAAAGATATCTAATAAAAAAGAATTTCACTCATAGAAAACACAAAGTCTCGCTATAAATTGTAAAAGCTTCATTTTCATCATTTATATTATGAATTCGTACATCAATAATAGGTAATCTATTTACTATTAAACTTTTCAGCTCAATGTAAGATGACCTTGGGGTAGAATTTCTTCCCTGAAACAATTACAACAATTATTATAGCGACACTGAGTTATATATATCTTTCATGCCCGTTCCATCATCGGTCTAAAAAATGAACAGCGATGGGTGCACCGGTGCTGTACCAGTGGTGACCTGCATAAGGTAACCGATACATCCATCACCGTACGTTTTTCAAACCATCCCACCCATACGTTTGCCCATCTTGTTTTGTCAATAAGTTCTACGTAGTACAAAGGTCATTAAATTCTATTCTAGACAAGCGTGTGCAATCGTGGTCCACATCATCGCTTACCGTCAGGTGAGACAGTGGCCATACATGAGCTTTAACAATAAAATATACCTATACATATCTTGTTTTGTCACATAATCTAATCAGTCTTATAATTTTCTTCTTGCTAGGGCTCGGGCCTACTCTCTGTAAGAAAGAATGGGTAGTATTTCACCACGCGAGCCCAGTGCATTCGGTCGTAGGGCCGTATCGGCTTCGGCCGTTCTTTGCTTTAGGTGCATTCGAAGTCAGTCAAATAAAAATCTTCTAATATATAAAAATAAAATTACTTATTCTTACCATACACCCATCAGTTTCAGATGGTACAGAATAAAACATCGGAGATCTTTTAGTTGGTTTTGGTCCTATCAAAACATCATTCCAAGCCAACAGCTGCAAAACTGATGATACGTTGAATACGTTGTTTTGAGGATTTTCATTATGGCACTTGTATTCAAGCATTTGACGTACATATGTTGATCTTTCCTGCAGCCAGGCTATTTGTTGTTGAGTTAGCTGTAACAAATATATATATATCTAATTGAATTTTGTTGAAAAAAAATAAGTAAAAGAAATAATGTCCATTATCACTAACACTTGGTTACACCTAAATTTTATTCAACTCGAGACTCATTAATATATGTGTTACCGCTAATGTGCGTTAATCAGTTAGAGTGCAGATTACCTTGTTAATCTGCAGATTATCTAATTGAGTCCAATAAAGTGAAAAAAAAAATTAAGCTGTTTATTAACTAAATAATCTGCAGACTAACGGCTAAGTATACGGTAAAGTTATAAAAGAGGTTCTTTGCTTGAATAAAACATTCGAGTTCATTTTAATTATTTACTTTTTATAATCTAAAGTTTGACGACATTTTACGCATGAATTTTAGGGCACTCAGACTATTTTTTTCGAGCTAAAAGGGGACAAAAGTGTTTCGCTCAGTGTTTTTCGCGATTTAACTATGTAGTATCCATTAATATGCAGATAATAATCTATACTCCATTCACGATAGCATTATACAAAAGAGTTTCATAGTAGGTGTGCACAACATTTATTTTTCGAGATAAATTCAAATAATTTTAATAAATAACGGTTTCAATACAAAATTTTAACATTACCTACTTAGATAAATTTGATTATTGTAAGGTAAGTACTAAACATTTAGATAAATAGGTAAATGAAATGGTTTTTTTTTAACATTCATGCAAAAAGTTTTTAACATTGACACTAGTAGTATTTATTTATTTAAGTAAGAACTAAATAATATATTTAATTAAAAGCCTCATATATTCAGAAGACTTCAAATGAATTCATTTATGTATTAATGTTGGTACATAAGTTGGTTAAAATAAATTCAACATCAATCTTAACCATAATAAAGCACAATATACGTATATTATATAGGTACTTTTCTTACAAAGTGTACCCTAAAACAACCTTTTTTAACTTCTGTCTAATGCTATCGCGAATACAGTATAAATTTAGTGAAGATATTTGCTACTTTAAGTCAAATTACGCACTTTGACGGATTGTACCCGGTAATTTGCAGATTACCTAGTTAATGTGACTACTATTAACGTATTCCTTATTCTAACGGTAACATTAACTAGCTGTAGCCAGCGACTTCACCCGCGTGAAAACAAAAAAAATGCTGAAGGGAACATACTCCCACGATAAAAAGTTATTCCAGGACATCGTCTACACGTTTACAAAGTTTCATCGAAATCCATTATTCTTCATAGAAGTGACAAACCACTCATACCCATAAATATTAGTGTAAACCTTTTTTTTTTCGGGTGGGAAAATCATCTATTGACATCCCCGCCCTTGGGCGGAGAGGGAGATAGTGTCAGACTTTTACTGACTAAAAACCCACTCCCGTTCCTTCCATGCCATTTTTCCAGGGCCCCAGGGATCTCTTTCGCATCACCCATGGCCCCAGTTAGTAGGCTTCGACCCTGCTGGGATCCTACGGTTACTGACATCTCCTTGATTGGGATCGGAATCCCGGCGGCGGTTGGGGCGTGAGGACCTTTGCCTCACGCGATCGGTCGCCTCCTTTGCTAGCATTACTGCTTCGCAGAAGGAGGCGACCGCCTGCCACTCTTCCTCACTCCGGACCATGGCCTGTACCAAGGCCGCCTACGATGGCTGCCTCCGATCGCCCCCAAGAGGACACGGCGGTGCTCTGCCCAGGCGGGGCACACCTCTACCGTTTGCTCCACCGTGTCCTCCGGGCGGTCCACACAATGTTGGCACCCGGGCGTTTCTTCCGCACGAATCCGATGCATGAACCTCCCAAACTTACCATGTCCGGTGAGGACCTGCGTCATGCGGAAAGTAAGGACGACGTGAGGTCTTTCCAGCCACTCCTTTGAGGAGTGGGACTCATCGCCATAATTATGTTGTGCCCAGCACTGAGTCGCTGTCGCCATTCCACCATGAGATCCCGCCGGGAGTCTTTCCGCCATGCCGCGACTTGGCGCGGCAGCGGAGTTTCGCCCCGGCGTTATTAGCGTTAACAGAGTGATAAATAGGTGAGATGAGGAAATATTTTATTAACATAGCACTGTTGTAGTGGATAGGTACTTTTTAACCGACTTCAAAACGGAGGAGGTTGTATGTCCTTCTGAAAGTATTTTTTTTTTATGTATACCGATATCTCGGTCAATTGTGGACCGATTTTAAAAATTATTTTTTGATTGTAAGGTTTTAAGTTGGTTTCAAGTTGGTTCCTCCTTTCAAGTTGGTCCCATAGCAATATTGTTATGATTTGATCATGAACTTCGAAGATATGGAACAGAACTACTCAAAGGATTACAGCAGAACTGTCGTAACAAGTAAAATTGCTTTGATTATACATGTAGTCGATGATTGACTGAAAGAAAAGGGGAAGGGGATATATCGAACTGATCTGATGATGAAGCCAGAAGGTAAATTAATGTAATCTGACTGTGTTTGGGATTATTAAAATTGTCATGAGATGCACTCTGGCTATACGGTATTTAAGTTTGGCTGACAGGTAGGTACTTTTTAATGGTGGATAGGCATACTCCGGTGTACGCATGCTTCCTTGATTTGTCCAGGGCTTTTGATCTGGTTTCCTATGACATTCTGTGGAACAAGTTAAAGGGCATTGATTTTCCCACAGAACTAATTAACTTGTTTAAATGTTGGTATGAAGGCCAGATCAATATGTTAAGTGGGGCGGCTCACTGTCGGAACCGTATGGGCTGGAGTGCGGGGTAAGGCAGGGGGGGTTGAGCTCCCTCGCATTTTTTAACCTATATGTCAATGCTCTGATAGTTGCTCTCAGCAGTCATCATGTCGGATGTCATGTTGATGGAGTTTGTCTGAATAATATTAGCTATGTGGACGATATGGTCCTGCTGAGCATCTGTTTGTGGCTTGAGAACATTGTTGGGGATCTGTCAGACATATGCTGAAGAACATGGTCTTAAATACTATGTGACAAAAAGTCAGTTCATGGTTTTTGAGGTCTACCAAATGTCCTGCAGCAGTGCCTCCCATTAAACTGTATGATGTTCCCTTGGTCAAAGTGGAGCATTTCAAATACCTAGGACATTTAGTAACATCCGGACTCAGAGACGATGCTGACATCGAGAGGGAGCGGAGGGCTTTCGCTGTTAGAGGTAACGTGATAGCTCGCAGGTTTGCGCGCTGTTTCAGGTCAGTAAAGCAGAAGTACAATAAGCCTTTTCAGGGCTTATTGTACATCTATGTACACGTGTAGCCTGTGGGTGAATCACACCCAAGAAGCATAAGAAGCCCTCCGTGTCCAGTATAATAACGCATTCAGGGCACTGATGGATGGGGCTGCCGCGACACTATAGTTCCTCGGGCATGTTTGCCGCCGCTAGCATTGACTGCTTTTATGCGACGATGCGTAAGCAGAGCGCGTCTCTGGTGCGCAGGGTGCGCGGCAGCCCCAACAGTGGGTTGATGATGATAGCCGACCGGCTCGACTATCCTTATATACCTGCCAATATCGATAACTGTGTGTGAAATATTTAAATGTTGTTTGTTTGTTGGTGTTATGTTCTGTGTTATGTGTAATTATGAGACCTTAGTTACTTGGATAAATGAAAATATATATATATAGCTAAAAAGTGTAAAATAAAAAACTTTTTCCAAAAAAAAAATACTACCGACTTCAATGTACAAAACAGACTGAAAAGTGCAAAACAACTTTTATTTCGGAAGTCGGTGTTTCTATAATAGTTTTGTCACTTCGTTATTTAACACCGACTTCCGAAATTAAAGTTTTTTTTAAGCTACCGTTCCTCAAAAGGAAAAAACGGAACCCTTATAGTATCACTTTGTTGTCCGTCCGTCGGTCTGTCTGTCTGTCTGTCAAGACCCTTTATCTCGGGAACGCATGGAGCTATCGAGTTGAAATTAAAAACATATACTCAGGTCTCCGGTCCTTGTCGGTGGCTTTGTAATTCAATTCGGGAATTGAAGTTTTTTTTTTTGTAATATGATTTTTATTTTACACTTTATATTTATAGTACTGTGACGACTATGGAGGTCACAGTTATTATTAACTGCATGTTAAAGCTAACTGGCATGTTAGACTTTTAAGGTTTATGTTATAAAAAGTTTAGTTTAGATTGATGCTCAATCAATAGAAAGGAAGACGTCAAAAAATGTCGGGACGTATTTTTATAGAAAACATAATATATGAAAGTGCTTAATACCATATAATAATATTCCTAAAGATAATATAAAGCCTTTCATTGCGCCCCCATCGTGATAGTACCACCACTAAAAAGTACCCCTCAGCCATACATAAATACCATATAACCAGAATGCAGCTCATGACAATTCTAATAATACCAAACATGGTTAGATTAAATTAATTTATTACAGAGTTCCGGTGCCTAACTTCAGGCTTCATCATCAGATTAGTTCGATATACTCCCCTCTTCTTACAGTCAGTCATCGACTACACGTATAAATAAAGCAACTTTACGTGATACGACAGTTCTGCTGTGATCCTATGAGGAGTTCTGTTTATTTATTTATTTAAACTTTATGTACAGTAGTGGTACATAAACGAACTTAATGCAACAAAGCATTCTCTACCAGTCAATCTTTGGGTTAAAAGAGACAACACTGTGGTAGATAGATAGGTAGGATAAATAAATTAAAGATAAATATCAATTATTTCTGTTCCATATCTTCGAAGTTCATAATCAGATCATAACAATATTTCTATGGGACCAAGTCCAACCCTTCAAACAAAAAAAAAAAAATTTCACAATCCACAATTGACCGAGAAATCGGTGAACATACATAAAAAAAAAGCATTCAGCCGAACACTTCCTTTTTTCAGTCGGTAAAAAACGTATATTTTGACACTCTCAAGGGAATAAAAATTTATAGGAGACTTCCCGTTGACCTAGAATCCTGAAATTTGGCATGAAGCAAGGTCCCATTGCACGAGTATAGGAAAAAACTCTGAAAATTGAAAATTTGTAGTTACGTCAAAAAGCTGCCCTCGACTCAAAAAGCTGCTCAATTTAAATGCAACTGGGCAGGACATATCTGCCACACATCTAACAAGCTGTGGACTCGTAAAACACAGGATTGGTGCCTAGTGCCAGAGGGTCATGGTCATACATACGTAGGGTGCGGGGATACCACACGGTTTCCCGCGAAGCGGCGAGCCTCCTTGCTGGCCTCCCACCATGGGATCTGGAGGCAACAGTCCTTGCACACGTGCATGATTTGCGCATGGAGATGCAACGCCGGGGCTAAACTCCGCTGCCGTGACAAGTCGCGGCATGGCGGACAGAGTTCCGGTGGGATCTCATGGTGAAATGCAACAGCAACTGTCGCGACCCAGTGCTAGGCACGCAATAATTATGGCGGTAAGTTCCCTCTTTGAGGCGTGGCTGGAAAGACCTCACGGCGTCCTCACCTTCCACATGACGCAGTTCGGGAAGTTCCTGCACCGGATTCGTGCGGAAGCGACACCCGGTTATCACCACTGTGTGGACCGCCCGGAGGACACGGTAGAGCGCACGGGGGCGATCGGTGGCAGTATTCGCTCGCGCCGGGTCTTGGTACAGGCCATGGTCGGAAGCGAAGAGGAGTGGCAGACGGTCGCCACCTTCAGCGAAGCAGTAATGCTAGCAAAGGAGGAGGCCGCACGCGTGAGGCAACGGTCCTCACGCTCTAGCCGCCGCTGGGATTCCGATACCGATTTCCGGCCACCGTAGGCGCGGGCTTGCGGATGGCGAGCAATGGGTAGCCCACCGTCTGACCGTGCGGTAAGCGTCCGCACCGAGCCCAAGTCGTTGACGGCGCGTACTGTTTCACGCGTGCCTCAAGGAGATTTTAGGAAACCGTCAGGAGCCCAGCAGGGTCGAAGCTTATTGGGCCAAGGGTCTGCTTCTGAAAGGAAAACTCGGCCCGAGAGAGCGGGGGGTGACATTGGATAATTTTCCATTGAATAAAAAAAAAAGGATTGATGCCCAGACACAGCAATACTGGGCAGTAGCAGACCACAAAAGAGAAAGTGGGACGACTTGGATGTCTTCCTTATTAAGTGGAAAGAGGAAGTGAAAAAAAACTTGAGAGGTGTCAAGGGACACCCGGATGGAACGAAGTTCTTTTCGATTGATTAGTGAAGGAATTGTAATAAAATTTTATTTCATTCCATTTCATTCCATTTCATTCCATTTCATTCCATTTCATTCCATTTCATTCCATTTCATTCCATTTCATTCCATTTCATTTCATTTTATTTCATTTCATTTCGTTTCATTTCATTTCATTCCATTCCATGAGCATGTTTTCCATTCCATTCCATGTGCATGCTTTCTATGAGAGAAAGAAAGAGAGGCAGACAGAAACGCGCACGCCGCACTTCGTTCGCGTTAAGGAACTTCGTTCCAAAAATATATAATAGAAAAGAAACCCACCCCAGGGCGGAAGACATCCATGAGGATTTCCACCCCGAAAAATAAATGGAGGATACCATACTAGTCGTGACATCTAGTTTACTTAGTTTAACAGCAGGTCTAGAAATTTATACAGTGTTTGAATATTTAGCAGGGGTGAAACCTTCAGACTAGTAGCGACATCCAGTTTACATAGTTGAAGTTATCATAGTACCTTATGGGTCTAGTTTTTTATCCGAATCTTTAGTTCTGCTCTTTGATAATAGATGGAGTTAAATTAAATAAAAAAAAAGTGTCGTGACAACTTTTCGTAAGAATTTTTTCCGTCTAGCCCCCTTTCACAACGCGCGATAAGGAACTTCGTTCCAAAAATTATAATTGTTGGAAGGAATGGAAGGAAGCCTTTACCCAGTACCTGGTGATGAAGGCTATGGTTATAAGTTGGAAGTCACGAAGGCACTTACTTAATTTTGTAATTTATTTCATTGCCACATTTCAAGCAGAGCGTATATGGCTGATTTAAATCAAATAAATACTTTAAATAAATTAATTTAACTTACTTCATATAAATTCGACAAGACATCAATTCTTCGGTCACTTAACCAAAATTCCTCAGTTCCAAACTTCTCGTAACTCAAACCATAACTAAGGGGTTTTAGACATGTTTCTAGAGTCGTCATATTGCAGTATACTTCAAATACATTTGACTTAGGTCCCATTATATAATATCCTGTAAAAACAATCTTATTTAAAACACATACCATTTACAGGGGCCGCCTCGCCGTCCGATTAAGACTACGCCCAGGTCGATGGGTTATTCTCTGAGTACCCCGATAAATAGAGTAACCATGGAGTTTCTTGCCGGTTCTTCTCCATAGGAAATTACCAATTCGGAACCGTGCACTAGCTTCTGACGTTTTATAAGTGCCCATGTAGGCCTATGTGAAATAAAAATATTTTTGATTTTGATTTTAAAAAATAAATCGTATCGAGTACCCCGATTTATTTTTCGATTTGATTTATTTAAACTCAATTAAAAGTCAGTTTAGCTTTAAAGTAATCAAATAAAGTAATGTAATCATATATGTAAATTAAGTAGTGTAATCATATTTATCGTATTCGAGGTACTCTGGTACGGGTGCCTCGGGGATCGGGGTACTTTTTTTATTTTTAGTTGGGAAAATCATCTTATGACAAATCCCGCTCTTGGGCGGAGCGAGAGATAGTGTCAGACTTTTACTGACTAAAAACCCACTCCTGGTCCTTCATTGCCTTTGTCCCAGGGTCCGGGTTTCGATTTCACACTACCCATGGGGATCGGGGTACTTAGGGAATAACCCAGGTCGACGCCGCATTATTTTCCACGCCACGCACGTCTTTAGAAAATGTATATATATTGTACACTAGAAATTACTACTTAGGGATTCGGGTTTATTAATTAAAGAACCAAATTAAGAATGACGTCAAGGGTTCGTTGTCATTAGTACCATTAACAGTTCTATGATGAACCTACTGATATTTTTATCAGTTTTTATTAATCAATAGTTCCATTTTAAAAGTATCTGGAAATAATGGAACTAATGTTAATTTTTGTTATCACTAGTTTCACTTTGTTATTTTAGGTACCTGTGATTTTTTTAAGGACGTTAAAACGCTACAGGTAAAAATAGTTTTTATAATAATTATATTCAATTGAACCAACAATCATTTATTGTTTCTACCTTTACTTTGATTTATTATATGTATGTAAAAGTGGTCGTATAGATTCCTCCCCCAAAATGGGGGACAAATTAAAATCAAATCTAAAGATTTTATTGACACATACAATTATTTTACCAAAATTTGAAGCCCTGTCTTCTGAGCTAGGTTAATCTGTATTATCAGTATCTTTTTCTATGAGAGTCGCTTAAATATAGTCAAAGTGACTCTTCCCTTGCAAATTAACCCTGCTAGAATACCCTTTCTTCTTCTTAACTTCCCCCGCTGCTACACAAATTATAGACAGAATTCGTTCTATAAGAGATACACAAAGTCCTATAATAGTATTTGATTGACTTTTCTGAACTTGAGTTATTCACTAATAAGCCGCTTGTATTTAATCGAATACTTACTAAACATTGGTTTGAATTGGTTCAAAAACTGTTTTATTTGCACTGCATGACGTATTATCATGATTGTGTAGTATTTTTTAAGTATACAGGTACCATCATAGTAATTCACTTTTTTCTCTCTATCAAGCATGCTCTTCATAGCTAATTAAATGCGTAAGCATGTAATTGGTTACTAATTGCATTATTTGTTGTTTTTGATAGTGATTAATACTGTTTGTTTTCCGATTATAATAAAATAAAATAAAAGTAAAATTAATATTTAAGAAGTTCAGGTAAAACCAAAGTAAATAAAATATTTTAGGTAGGTAACGCATGTTACTAAAAGAGTTATGACTTTACATGTGGATGGATGGAGAGGGAGAGGGAGACCAAAGAAAAGATGGATCGATTGTGTGAAGAGTGATAGCATGACGAGTGACAGGGCAGAATGGAAGAAAAAAACGTGTTGCGCCGACCCCAAATAACACGGGACAAGGTTAGGAAGATGATGACTCACCACTGCTAACACCAGGTGGTGCATATTTGCAAGTAACTGTGGCTGGTGATTCTTGTGTCCCGAAATCTTGAGCATATCCATCGTAACCTGAAGAGTTAAAATCCTTAAACTTATATTCCTCTATTCCGACCAAAACATACGTTATAGTATCATGTGAATTAATCTATTCTAATATTATTAAGAGGAAAGATTTATATTTTTGTCTTTTTGTTTATAATGAATAAACACAAAACGTACTGGAAAGATTTTAAAAATTCTTTCATCAACAGAATGCTACTTTACCACGGAGTAACATAAGTTATATTTTATATTAAAAACAGTAGGGTTCCCTACTAAAACTGAACTATGGTAACCCAAAGTGTAAATCGATTACCTCTAAATTTCCTTACATCGCGTGCACTGCCAAAACTATTGATAATAGAACAAAATTATGTAAGTAGTACAACTTTGTAGAACTCACCATAATCTACAAAAAAAATTGCAACATCATCTGTCTAACTATTATAGTTATGTCAACTTTTTCAATTATAATAATATAATATCTACTTTTTCAATTTAAAAACTAAACTTATTAGCCGCCTCTAGAAAAGGAACTTTATTGGTACCTTGGTATTAATCCTTATCAAATAAATAACTTTATAATTAAATCTGGTTTAGTGCCTGTATATTACTTTTTGAATAATTCAATTTGGATATTCCATTCAAGAGATATCGTGATTTAAAAAATGCAATAGCAAATCATCAAAACCGTCAGATGATGTTTTACTGTCATCAACAATTTATTAATCCTTATCAAAATAAGCAGGTTTGTCGACATAATTACTTAATTTATCTGTTAAAGTACGATATTTTTACCTGTGCACAAGTAATAGTTGACTTATAAAATTTATAACTAAAATTAAATTAATTTTATTTGCCTTTCACAAGTCTAAAAATTATGATATTTCTGTAACACGAGGTCTGAGTGACTCGTTCACTAGCGTTTTGCTTATTATCCTAGGTTGATAACAAGCATTCTAAAATCCTGACTACAAAGTGACGCACAATCAGCGATTTTGATGATGGAAAATGTCAGAAATGCAGGAACTGACCTCAGCTATAGAAAAATGTATTCCAATATGCCAATACATTTTGTTGAAATACAAAATGCTTTGAAAACCTAGTATAAGCTTCTAGGTCCGTGTTATTTTTTATGTGTTTATTAACAGACGCCAGTGAATTTTGTTAGTTTATGAAAACATAAAATACTTACTATTTTGTTTATTATTGGTATAATCAGTATTACAACATATTCCATCTGCTCCAGGTAGACCCACAGGACCAGGAATTCCTGGTAATCCTGGTAGACCCTGCAGAAAACAAGTATAATAATATCTACTCAGTACTTTACTTATACCACTGTTGGTAAAATTTTGACACGTCAAGTGTGCCATTTATTCGATATGATATATTTATCAAAAACCATAACGCTAAAATTAGACATCATTTTCATTTAATATAATAGATACGAGCAACTTCAAAATATGAAGTCTATTTGACGTGGTATCCGAATGCTGCCAAAAAGCACCCGCCGTGCCTTCGAGGAGGTGATGGGCGGTGGCTACCTCTTGCGACCGCTTCTCTTTCAGTCCATGGCAAGAAACAGGCCTGAGACGCCGAAGACGCCCAGGGCTCCGGGAGTCTCAGACACTTCCCGGACACCATAGGTGCCAACTTGCGGACGGCGAATAATGGGTAGCTTGCCATTAAGTAAGGACCAAGCTCGGAACGCCGGCGCTTTGTTGTGTTCCATGCGCACCTCAAAGAGATGTCAGCAAGATTGACGGGGCCAGTTACGGCTGATGCCTGCCCAGGCTGTGGATTGTTCGAAAGAGATACCGTGGCCGTCGCAAAGGGCTGCCGAACGAACACTGTAGGTTTGTTGACAACTCCGAACTAGCTAGCAATGGATCCATAGGTGAAACTATGAAAAAAAATGGGCAAGTGCGAGTCGGACTCGCGCACTGAGGGTTCCGTACAAACTACAATTCCCGAATGGAGTCTCGAAGATCTTTCCGAATTGCAAAAAAAAAGTACTTTTTTATGTGACGTAGGTAACAACTTTACTGTTTTACCCATACCTGTGCTACAAGACCTTGCTTTATACCAAATTTCAAAATTCTGGGTCTACGGGAAATACCCTTTGAATTTTGATTCCTTTGAGAGTATCGAAATTTATGTTTTTTGTGACATAAACGATCGTATCTTTTTTATTCGATTACTTAGAAGTTTGATGTTTCACATTTCACAACTTCAAGGGACCGCAGACCTGAGTATATGGTTTTAATTTCAACTCGATACCTCCATGCGTTCCCGATATAAAGGGTCTTGACAGACAGACAGACTAACAACAAAGTGATCCTGTAAGGGTTTCGTTTCTTCCTTTTGAGGTACGGAACCCTAAAAAACATACCTGTTCTCCTTTTGGACCAAAGATTGTTATCCCCTATGAAAGAAAAAAAAAACACAATTAGTAATTTACATCATATTGTTTAAAAATAAGGTTTGTATGCATTAAAAAAATTGTACCGATGCAAGTCTATACTCTATTCGCGATAGCATCATAGCATAGATCAAAAAAGGACTTCACTTCGCGTTAGTATCATATTGTCATACCTGACTCTCGGAGACTACAAGTGAACCTGCATAATTATGCCTTGATGGGGTTATGTCGTATTATTGCGGAGTTCCTATGGCCACCTTCCAGCTCCATTATCAGATCGTGGTTACCACATAGGATCAAAGTACTCGTGAATACAAATCAAAAGAGCCCAAACATGACGGGGTTGTGTCGTTTTATTGCCGAGTTCCTATAGCCACCTTCCAGTTTCGTCATCAGACCGTGGTTACCATAGAGGATCAAAGTACTCGTGAATACAAATCAAAAGAGCCCAAACTCGATGGGGTTGTATCGTATTATTGCCGAGTTCCTATGGCCGCAAAAATTGCTCTCTTGAAAAAAAATTACTCTTTTTGCCTTACGACCTTATGCGTGTGAGATATCGAGTTGTTTGTCAAAATTTTATATACCTAACTTTATTAAATCAATTAGCGAGTTCTTTAGACCTTCGCTAGGTTGTTAACTTAAATAGTATATTTTGTCTTCATTTATATAATTTCAAATGCCTAAAACTAGCAGAAATATAAGAATTATATATTGTTGTTGTGTTGTTACAGCAATAACTCCAGGAATTAAACTGGTGAGTAAACATTATATAAAGCAAATTCTTATTAGTTTAGTCTTCGACTGCGTGAAAGGAGAAAATTTCGACTGGTAGAAAATGCCTAAGGCATTAAGTCCACCATTCTACATAATTCATTAGTGCATAAAGTTTTAAATAAATAAATAAAATTATCGCAAGGAAACCACACTCCTGGATAAAAATGATCATATTATTATGTAGGTACTACAGGGGCAGAATGGAAGAAAAAAACGTGTTGCGACGACCCCAAATAACACGAGACAAGGGCAGGAAGATGCCTAGCCCGTTCCATCATCGGACCACCAGACGTACGGCAATGCGCCACCGGTACGTAGTGGACATCCCGCTCATACGCACGAAAAATTTTGGGAACACATTCATTGTGCGTACAGCTAAGGAGTGAAATTCCTTGCCGGAATCTGTGTTTCCTGATGGCTACAACCCGGAAATCTTTAAGTCAAGAGTGAATAGGTTACTTCTAGGTAAGCGCGTTCCATCGTCGACCGCATCGTCGCTTTCCATCAGATGAAATAGTGGTCAAGCGCAAACCTATCAAGAATAAAAAAAAAGGTATCACTATACCAGGACAAGATATAACCATGTGACAAATTTCACCCAAATCCATTTGGACGTTTGAGTGTGAACGAGTAACAAATATTTTGTTTGTATGTGTGTGTGTATGTGCACACATACCTACAACACTAATTTTTGTGATAAAAATTCACGTAAATATTTTATTTTCAGAGCATAACAGATGGCGAAAATGGTAGAGACAAAACGACAGGTAAGATAAACATAATAATAAAGTGAGATTGGAATAATATGTAGGTATTTTATTTTTACAGTAAAAATTTGACTAATTATTATATAGCTCTCACAGTTACTAAATCAGTGACTGTTGCACCAGCTTTGGAAAACAGTCTTTCATAAGGTACATTAATACATCCATATGTAGCATACTGATATGAGTAGGTACTTTTGACCGATACCTACTCGATACCTACTTAATTTCAAAGTTTGGTTTCGGTAAAAAAATATCGAGTATATACTTGTGAATCGTATCGTTTCATTCCTAGGCGTGAGGACGTCCGTTAACTCACGCGTGCGGCCATCTCCTTCACGAGCATTACTGCTTCTCTTACTGTAGAAGGATGCGAAAGCCACCTATTCCCCCTCGCTTCGGGCCATGGTTTATACCAGAACCCGGCGCGAGGGATCACGACCGCCAATTGCCCCCACGAGGACACAGCAGTGCTCCGCCCAAGCGGGGCACACCTCCACCGTTTGCTCAGGGTGGTCCGCATAATGGTAACACTAGTTCTTCCGCACGAATCAGGTACAGGAACCTCCTTAACTTAGCACGTCCGGTGAGGTCCTGCGTCATGCGGAAGTTGGCCGTGACGTCTTTCGACTCCTCAAGTACGGGACTTACCACCTTGGCTATGGCGTGCCCAGCACTGGGTTGTAACAGTCACTGTCGGAAAATCGCCATTAGATCCTGCCGGAAATCTGTCTGCCATGCCGTGACTTGTCGCGTTAGTGGAATTTTGCCCCGTATGATACCTATGTATGCTCTTTGTAACTAATTTTAAGTGTTATATAAATATTTATGCCTAAATCTGTTGCTATATGAGCGCAAAACTCCAGAATGACTAAACCAATTTAGAAACTCTTCTTTTAAACTGATTCAGTCTCAGGAAGGGTTTTATGAAGTGAATATTAGAAAAATAGCTCGGAATACCGTAGAAAACACATTTTTCTGTATACATTTAAACTGTATACCTTTTTATGTCGTGATGGCCCTGTGGTTAATATCATGCGGATATCTTCACGCATGCGGAATTACTGCGCATGCAGAAAATTTCGAAAAAACGTTGCAATAAATACTTGTATGAAAAGAATACTTGCAGGGGTTACGCGTTCGGAGCATCTGCATGCGTGATCAAAACTGCACGATATTAAAAACACCCAAGGCACCCGCCACTGTCAATGTGAATTTTTTAATTCGTGTGTACTTTTCTAAGTCTATTTAAGACTTTACTGACACCCTGTATCTCGAATAACACATAAAACCGTTGGTCCCGGTTGTAATTCGTAGATCTTTGATAATCGTTACAGGTAATCAGACGCTAGAAAGTCTAAGCATCCATCTTTCCAAAGAGTATGTTGTGTGTGGTGTGTTGCCCGGTAACTGACTAGTCGCTTCATGTTCTGGAAGGCGACCCCAAGCTAGTTGAGAAAAGGTTTTGGAAATGATGATATCAATCCTTTTTGGCAGAACGAGTTTTGTTGGGCTAGTGAGAAATAAATCTCTTTAAACCTATTCGCCTAGTCGAGTTTTACCTATTGCTCCAAAATAACATTGACATTTGACTGACCTGGTCTAGTGATTAGTGACCCGGAGTGCCGGACTGCTATGCCGGAGGTCGTGGGTTCGATTCCCACCCAAGACCAATGTTTGTGTGATGAGCACGATCATTTGTTCTGTGTCTGGGTGTAATTTATCTATAATATGTATGTATTCAGAAATATATAAGTATGTTTATCAGTTGTCTAGTACTCATAACACAAGCTCTGCTTAGCTTAGGACTAGACGGCGTTGTGTGATAGTTGTGGAATATTATTATTATTATTTAAAATAATAACTGTGTAGGTATTATACAAATAGGAAACCTGAATGCCGTTCATTATTTTATAACAAACTGAAACCGATAAATATACTAATTACTGTTTTTCAAGGAAATAGGATAAAAAGCTTCCTAGCTAAATAATAATCGTCACATGGGTTAATTATTGGTAATTAAAAGGTCTCAACATCATAAAATTAAGCACTATGGGAAATAGCGAGATAGCAAATACAACACAAGACACAAGTGTGTTTTATAACTTACTGGGCTTATTTATAACATTGTAATATAGTTTAATGTGTGAGAAAGAATTTTTTTATTTTTGTTGTTTACTCACAGTTATGTTTTCTGTTTCAGCTACCTGCTCTGTGAAAATGGTAAGTTATCAAAACGCAAACTTTATGGCTTCGATTTGACAACCTAAGTTATGAAATTATATTTCTCAGTCCATTAGGCTGGAAGTCACCTAAAGGGCAGTCTAACGCTCTCTGGGCTAACCCAGATCACCCACTCACTGTTTCTTTTCGTGATCGGATCAGAAATACGAAGATCCGCAGAAGAACCAAAGTTACCAACATAGCCCGAAGTATTATTATCAAAAGTAGCTGGAAATGGCAGTGCTTGCAACGGGTTCTGGATTCACAACCGCGTTCTGGAAGTTTTAACGTTGGAAGGTGTACTGATAACCTAGACATGTACCATGACGTTTAAAGTAAGATTGTTTCAATCTTATTTCCAGTGTGGGTAAGAGATGGCGCTAGACAACCTGTATAGCTCTGTCTCTTACCCACACGAAAATAAGAATGAAACAATCTTACTTTGACCGTCATGGTGACCCCCTGGTGTCGACCACGGGAATCCACGGAATGCGAGACGCACACAACTTTTACAACGAACGGTAAAATAGACATCCGTCAATGTCCTCAGGATTGCCTTCAGGATGTCTTTTGGCTGAAATGTTGATGTTAATTAAAACGAGAGCGTAAAGCCTCAGATACATCAGAGGACAAAATGCCCCCCAAACATAACGTGCAAAGTGCACGCAATGCTGTCAAATTAACCCACGTCACATGAATACGTTGTAGAATGTTGCGGAGCAAGTTGCAGGACGCTGGACAATGTTGCAGCGTTGTGTCATGTTCAATGTATCTAAGGCTGACTGGGTTTAAGGAAACTTGAAAATAGGCATCTTGTGAATAAGTCTTTATTGTTATTTAAGGATGAACTGGTAACTTCTTCCACGGGTACTTCTCCAGAAGAAAACGATACTAATGATATTTCTGTAAGTACCTATTAAAATGTAATTAAATAGTTAGCTAATTTATAATAGCTAATAATATACTTTGATAGTATACATATAGTATCGACCACCCAGGAAACACTGTTCTGGCGCAGAATTGTGAGGAGACCCGAGCTCAGATTAATATGAGGTAGGACTTCTTTTCAGGGCGTCATTTCTTGTTATGTTACAAGAAATTATGCCCTGAAAAGTTAAACTATGAAAATAAATAATAATTGATAACGATCAAATCAAATCAAATCAGTTTATTGCAAACATGTTGTACAGTAGTTGGAATACAAGTTAAAGTTTCAAACATGCAACCTGTAAGGGCACTGCAAACCAAATAAACAAATTTCAATAAAATTAAATACATTTCAAAATTCACACATTTAAAAGGAAAAGCAATAAATATTAGTATTAAAGTATTAAAATAATGTCAAATCAATAAAAAGTCAAAATAAATATAAATGTCAAAATAAATGGAAATAAAACGAAAATAATAATAATAACAATAGTAATAATGAATTTGGCATTATTAGTTGGAATCATTTAATTATTTATTTAATTTATTTTTCTTCAAAAAACTCTTGAGTGTGTAGTAGCACTTCTGGTTCAAATAAGTGAACAATTTTGTTTTAAATAAATTGAGTGCTTTAATTTCTTTTAAGGACTTTGGAATTTTGTTATATATCTTGATACACATTACATAAGGGCCTGTATCGAAAATAGATAGCTTTGAAACCGGTAATGCTAGATCGTTTTGGTGTCGCAAATTTTGTGGCTGGGTGTAATGATCCCTATTTAAGGGGAAAAGTGACATATATTTCGATTAAGGAAATCAGTCAGCCCGTTTATAACTCAAAACTTGTCAGCTGTTTATTTAATATATTTATGTTTATTTTTAGGATTTTGATGACATCGTGGGACCAAAAGGATTTAAAGGAGAAATGGGAGTAAGAGTGAGTGTGTTTATATATATAGAAATTAATTTAGTCTATTATTAATAAAGAACTTACAAATGAGAGCTATAGAGACGGACCTCCAGTAAAGTGTTTGGTTTAATTAAGATAAGGTAATTAGAATAACAATTCACTTGGAACTCTTTTTTGTAAGGTACAAAAAAGAGTGTAAGTGAATTGTTATTAGTAGTAAGTATTAATTGTAAAACTCATTCGTTTCAGTCAGTCTTCCATTTTTAAGCTTGGGTTTAAAAAAACAAAACTACCTGCAACGTGAACTTCAGAAATAGATATTTTTAATTATTAAAAAAATACATATTTACAAAAAAGAAGTGGATAATTATTTATCACTGCAAGATCAATTTTATTTCTATTTTTTATTTACTTAGAACCAACACAAAAATTGGACATTACAAGATGTCATATTTGTTAATTCGAAATAAATATAATGTTTGTGTGGTTTGGGGAATATATATGTATTTTTTTTTAATTCAAGGGTCCTCCTGGGTTACCAGGTGTCATTGAAAATGCTGAAGTTATGCAAGTAAGTTTAACGCTTACCTAGTTTTGTATCCTCTGTAAAAATATTCTGAGATAATGGTTTTTTTTTTAATATTGTCGTATCAGGTTATTTTATTTTTTTATTACGAAAGTATTCTGGATTTCTTCACTTCATATTATTCAATAGATAATGTTACAGTTCGTTTATAACTCAGAACTGATCTATTTCTTAATATTTATTTTTAGGTTTTGTTGGCGTCGCAGGACTAAAAAATATTGAACCCTGCACTCAATATAATTTATTATTATTTAATTAGTTTATACAACGTTGGGGTTAGTGCATCAATAAAAGTAGTCACAGTACCTAGGGCTTACGCTTATTTGGTTGGAAATTTTTAAATTATTCACCGTGTTTTTTTATCCCTGTAGTAGGTGTACCTACTTAATATTTATGTTCTATTAAACAATGTTATTTTGAAGAAATATTTCCAACAAATAAATGGTGTGATGATCCCTATAATATATTTTATAAATATTTTTAAGTTAGCATAAATAAAATTGTCGTTATTTGATTTTATAACTACCAATAGAAAAAATTAGGGGGTTTAGAATCTCATTTCTGGGGTTAATAAACTTGAAATTTGGCACAAATTATAATCAAATTGCATTATAAAGGCCAACATTAAAATTTTCCCATAACAATACACGAAACAGGAAACATTCTTCCGGACGAAGTCGCTGTTAAAGTCCTATGTATGCCATATAACATCAGGATTAAAACCAACCAGCGCATTAAAACAGTCTTATTTTACTTTATGCATTCCTAATATTTTAAATTTAATTTCATTCTCCAGGGACTACCCGGATTACCCGGTCAAAAAGGAGATCCTGTAAGTCTTAAAAATAAAATTAAAATGAACTTTACGTTTACCATGGTTTCTGATTTGGGTTTTTGGAGTTGAACGTCTCAAACCCTACTTGAATGTTTAAGTTAGACAGGTTTTCACGATAGAGTTTGAGAAATACTCAACTTCAAAAGCATATGTTAGAAATCGGAGATAAATATTGGATTGCTTAATATTATTTTAATTTTAAATTTTTATTTATACAATTTGGGTTCAATTCACATATGTTTTTTGTTCTATCACAGGGGTTCGAGATTAAAGGTTTCCCTGGAGACCAGGTAAGAAATGAAATAATAATAATACATTTTATTATCAGACCAGAGATCCGTAGTTTCAGTTACATTAAATTGATACTTACTAAATAAAAACAAAAAACATACAATAAGCCTACTTTAAATACCTGAAAGACGGTCTATGTACCGCCATCCAGTGAGTCACCATTAAGCCATCCATCCTGCCGGCTACAGTAGTCCCAATAGAATTGGGGCTGTAGCGCATCCGACGCATCAGTGATGCGATTCGCGGCCGTAATAGTGAGCCGAAATCCGGGACACGCGGCAACCTACAGAAACGTGGCAACCCCAACATTACCCGGAACGCCTTCTATTTTTTAAACCTCGCAATTAGTCCATAATACCTAATAGGTACCTAAGTCCTACTGGACATGGACGCTTAGCTTCATAAACACGTTTTCGTCAATATACGCTTGGTGTACGCTTGCGTGAAGCTCACATACAAAACTTTGAAGCTCTTGAACGGCGCACGGCGTTGCCGTTTCGTCGACAGAGTTTCATAGTTTTATATGTTAGCTTAGCTTAGCTGGCATATTTCTTATATGATGCTAGCGGCCCTCACCGGCTTTGCTCGGATGCACATTAATAACTGCCCCCCTAGTCAAGTTACAACCGTTTCGTTTTGATTCTCTTTTCGTTGATCGCCTCGAGTCGGCCACGCATCCTATTCCTTTGTTTTGACCACGTGACTGAGCGTTGAGATGACGTCAGTCGTCGTGGCCAACTCGAGGCGATCGACGAAGAGAATTGAAACGAAACTGTTGTAACTTTGCTAGGGGGCTGGAAAATTTCCATTCAAATCTTATCCTGAAAATGACAACCACAGCTAAAATAAAATTCCATCATCATACTCGTGGTAATTTATTTTTATTTATAGGTATAAAGGTAGATAAGTACCACCTAAGTACTATCTAACAATGTACAATCAGTACCTATTGTAGCTGTAGGTAACTAGACAGTCCTCCAAAATCAATCTCAATTTTCAATCAATTTTTTTTTTAAGGAAAAATATTAGTGCTGAGTTGAAAATCCAAAGCAACGTGCTTTTATTTAAACATACTTTTAAATGTTGCATTGTGTTAGTAGAAATGGGCTACATACTTTGCCTCGTGATTATTGTGCCTTAGATACACAGATAGACAATTTGTGTGACTATTATCATTACATTCTACGTATGGAATTTCTGAATTTATATTTTTTATTCAGGGATTTCCCGGGCCGCCTGGCTATCAAGGAGATATTGGGTCAAATGGACGTTGTGATTGTGGTGAGTACCAAACAAAAAAGTGAACACTTCACTTTTACAACGAAAGAAAACTTATTACACCGCTATTACGTCGATATCGATATGACTAAACTATGTAAGGTAGGCGCCAGATAAACGTGGAATAACGATCATTGACCCTCCTACATTTGCTGACATTCTTTATTTCAAAAACGGAAATAAAGACATAAATCTGTCTTGAATCGACATGTATCGTGATCCTTTACTTGATCTAGTACTTAATTAAAAACAGTTCTTTGTTTGTTTCTCGGGTACCTACGCAGAGATATTAGGAGAAAGTCAATGTACTTTAATCCACGTGTAACTGGCGCCTTTTATAGTCAGTTAACTTCTAAATTCATTCAATCCATACGTACAAAACGTTTTGAGAACACATACATTAAATTGTGCTTACCTACAGTACGTACGTACAGTACGTGCTAAGGAGTAGAATTCTTTTCCGGAGTCTGTGTTTCCTGATAGCTAACACCAAGTGGGCTTTAAATTAAGATGGAATAAGTGAGTTACATGTAGACAAGCGTGCTCCATCGTAGATCACATCATCGCTTACCGTTATGTGAGATAGTAGTCAAACACAAGAATCGCCAAACGAAAGTGGTTGTGGGCAGGACACATTGCTCGTAAGAACGGATGGTCGATGGGGCCGAAAGGTTCTAGAGTGGCGACCGCGCACCGGAAAACGCAGCGTTGGAAGGCCTCCCACAAGGTGGACGTACTGCGGTGGATGCGACACACAGTATCGGTCGTTGTGGAGACGCTTGGGGGAGGCCTATGTCCAACAGTGGACGACGTCCATTGTTGGACATAGGTCTCTCTCAAGTGTCTTTGTAATGACCAGTCTTGCATTTTGCATCCAATGGATTTCCACGACCCTCACGAAGCCATTGATCAACCTGCACAAGGTTGATCAATGGCTTTCAGTTCACGGTCGCCAATCTAGAACCTTGGGTTTCCACGACCCTCACGAAGACATTGATCAACCTTGTGCGTCTTTCAGTTCACGGTCGCCAATCTAGAACCTTTAGACCCCATGGACTATCTGCTTTGCAAAAAAATGTGCCCTGCCCACTGCCACTTAAGATTGGCGATTCTTCAGTTTATGTACCGACATAACCCAAAAACCAAGGTCACCGGACCTTGGTTCTCCGGCGGATATCTTCATTCCAGATTCGATCACGCCGGGAAACTTCGAGCACAACCCTTTCCATTGGGTGTCTTTAAGCTTTCCGATGAGCTCCACAGTGAGTGACAACGTTTCAGAGTTATAAATTATCACTGGCAATACGTACTACTCGTAGAGATACTGTGCTATGTCGGATGAGAAAATTCCGCGTAGTTTCCTATGAGACTGTCTGATTCGACAATTGACCTATTTTTAGAAGTTAGACCTACCTACTGGACCGTCTGTCCCAGCTAAACGTAATCGTCAACCAATTCGTGTGTAGTTCTCGGCCTTGATAGGAGTAGATGCTACATAACCATGTAGCATCATGTAAACATAGGCCACTATTGAAATAAAAATGTCATGGTTCGGCAAAACCAGGCAAAGCATGTTTTTTTATGTATTTTTATTAATTTTTTGATTTTAGATTATTTACAATTAGTTCTAAAGGTTTTTTTTTATTTAGTGTATATTATATATATTTATAATGACAGTTAAGTGTTTTTTTTTTAATTTATAAAAACTATAAATATTATAGTGACATATAAAAAAAAAAAAACAGACTAAAATATTATACTAATAATTTTTTATTAATTAAACATTTTATATTGTCTTCTAATTGAGTCGTGGCGTGAAAGGAATTGAAACGTTTCTCTTCTATAAAATACCGTAGCGCTGAAAAGGTTAAGGGTTTAAATTATTACAATTTTACAGGTAGTGACGAAAATCCTCTGAGGTTCGGGAGAGAAGACGCACCAGCAAAATTCACCTGTAAATCTGCACCAGCTGGTGTTCCAAGCGGTTCGTAAAATATCCGGTCTGTCTATTTATAGTAAAACCACTTTGGAATATTGTGCAGGAGATTATGGAAAGGCCGCGCTCGTGCGCACGTTGCTTCTTTCGCGTTTTAACTATGAGTCTCGAGGGAGGTGTACCACGGGCGGTACGCTAGCACCTCCAGCGTCGCTGCGCTGCCGCGGTACACCTTTGTATATAGAAGGTTTGTTTGCATCTGTCGCTTTTTAATCTTCAACAGTTGTTACAGTTAAACATATGCCACACATTTTAACGCTAGTCTTGCTAATGCTGTGATTACATTATCGGCGACGGTAAATATTCACGTTATCGCGACATATGTGGCTGAGTACCGAAGTATTCGGGCAAACACGAATGCTTGTCGACACTTACACAGCCGCAAAGAAATCCGTTTGATCGCTAATGTAGTCGGAATAATGATTTCGTTTAACTTATGTGTTGTTGTGAACAATGACTATACAGCCTCATTGTGAAGGTCAAATAGGCAATCTCCATTTAAAATTCTGGAATTCAACTGTACCTACCCAATTAGACTGGACTGGAAGCAAATCTTAACATATTAGGGAATCGCGCCGGGCCCTGGTACAGGCCATGGTCCGGAGCAAGGAGGATTGGCAGACGGCCGCATGCGTGAGGGAACGGACATCCTCAGGCCCCAGCCGCCGGGGTCCCAACCCCCATTTCCAGCCACCGTAGGCGTGAGCTTGCGGACGACGAGCAAACGGTAGCTCGTCGTCCGGCCATCTGGTAATCCTTCGGACCACCCTGATTTGTCGAGCGCGCGCCTTAAAGAGATGTCAGCAAAACCGTAGGGGTACCAGCCGGGCCGAAGCCTACTGGAGCCATATATTAACTTAAGAAAGGGAAACCCAGGGTCCTGGAACGCAAGGTAAAGAAGGAATATGGGTGTGGTTTGACACGTCCTCTCGTCGCATCTTGGAGAGGGAGAAGTCATTGGATGATTTTCCACCTTAAAAAAAAACATAGTAGGTAGGGAAAAGTTTAAGTGAATTGATTTCGCATTCATAATGGTCATTCATAAAAATATTTAATTATTATTTTTCAGGCACTTATTATATGGGGTCGCCAGGTGAACTTATTTCAGTATACTGCAAAATGGAGACAAAAGAAACTTGTATTCGAACAAGGATAAGTGAGAAAGCATATTTTTCTTTTGGAGAAGGAAATTGGTGGTTAACTTCCAAGACTGGCGACGTATCGTATCAGTTTTATAATGGCGTAAGTATATAAATGCTTTAAACAAATCCGAAACAGTACAGTACGGCCGACGTATCTTGGCGATCCCGAACTTTGCGCAGAAGGTTGCGCACGAACGCTTTTTAGGAACGAAATGGTGCCCCACGCACGTCGCCTCACGCACGTTGCCTCTATGTAATCACAATCGACCCTTTATTTAATCAAATATCGCAATCGATATAAAATTATAATAATAAACATTGCTGAATGGTTTAGTGAATTGTTTGTTCTTGGATAAATTTGGTTTCAGTTAACTACAGGACAAATAAAATGGCTGCAACAACGATCGACAAAAGTACGACAACGTCTAACTTACATCTGCCGTAACCAAAGTGACCGAAATTTCAACTTGTCTTCAGCGGTACTGTTTTTATCTTGGAATGATATGGAGATTGGACGTAAACCTACAAGCAATTATCCGTTCTCTTATTCAGTACCATCTTCTTCGGACGGATGTTCGGTAATTACGTTTTACCTATCAATTTTACTGAAGGCACATTTGGGTGGATTACAGTGCAATAAAAATTCGAATTACATTTGTTAATTTCATATAAACCATCGCAGCATTATGTGTCTCTATATAATGTAAGCTTGCCTTAAAATCACAACCTAATTTAGTAAATATCATATAATTACCTAATAATTCAACTTCTGTATTATATAAAAGGCGAAGTCCTCAGTCACTGACTCATCAACGCCCAGCCCAAATCCTTGGACTTAGAATGCTGAAATTTTGCACATAAGTTCCTTTTTTAATGTTAACAAAAAATAAGAAAGGATTTTCCAAAATTCATCCCCTCAGGAAATGAAACTGGGATCCAAAGTTTGGTTTATTCCAGAAATCCCCACCGACAAATCCCCACTAGTGGGGATTGTTACTTTTTTTCAGAAATCCCCAATAGTTAAACAATATCAGCCTAGTGGTGATTTTTGGAAAAAGTATGTGACAATCCCCACCAGGTGTAGTTCTTTGTATGGAGAAACTTACTTTCAAGTAGGAAATAAATAAACAAAGAAAGTAGTAGTAGTAGTAGTAGTACAGATGTTTGAATGTCTGTTAATGAATCGTGCCTCAACGACTTAACGGTTTTGACTAGATTTGGATTTATAATCCCAACATTGTATTTGGTTCCTGTGGGTTAATTTCGAAATGTGAAACAACTAGCAAAATCAAGCAAAAATTAATTAGCTACAACTTTACTTCAAATTAATCAAAGTTACAACGAAAAATTAAGATAACGCTTGGCGGCCAATACCACGACAAAACCACATAATCTAACCCAAGCCATTTAGGAAGGGTGCTTTAGAAATTGGAAGTTTTTTTTTATAATTTATTTAATTACAAATATATTTACTGAGAATAGACATTGGTAGTAAATCAGTGGCTTTCTACAAATATAAAGGTGGATGACAGAAAATACTATTAACATAATAATTTTATTGTTGTTACAGAATAGAATAAATCATGAGGCCAGTTCTATCATAGAGCTAGAAACTTCTAACGTGTTCAGACTACCCATCAGGGATATGTGGATAGAAGATGTTGGTGCTCCAGAAGAAAGTTTCATGGTCAGTAACATTGAATTGTGTTTTGGATGAACAAAAATAATGTTATAATGGATAATAATATGAAGATTGGTATTTATGTAACTCTTATGGATTAAATAACTGTAATAATATTGTATGATTTATTTTTTGATGATGTTTTCATTGAAATGTGGTTGTTATAAATTTTGATAACATTCACCATTCATACATGCACTACGGAACCAGATTATTAGGACCAGGTGTATTTTAGCCGCTTCATCTAATTGAATTTTCTGAACCCTTTTTTTGAGGTGGGGAATCGTCCAATAACTTCTCCTGCTCTTGAGCGAAGTGGGAGGGCGTGTCAGACTTTTACTGATTTAGTCAGTAGTCACCTACGCCTGTTCCTTCTTTGCCTTCATTCCAGGGCCCCGGGGATCTCTTTCACACAACCCACGGCTCCAGTAGGCTTCGACCCTGCAGGGTTCTTACAGTTTTTTTGACATCTCTTTGAGGCGCGCATGGAACACCATGCGCCAGTGACCGGACGGCCGGACGGCGATCTACCCATTGCTCGCCGTCCGTAAGCCCAAACCTAAGGTGGCTGGAAATCGGGGTCGGGATCCCGGCGGCTGGAGCATGAGGGCACAGGAGGAAGCTACCGCCTACCATTCCTCCAGGCTCGGACCATGGCCTGTACCAAGGCCCGGCGCGAGAAATCGTTGCCGCCGATCGCCCCAACGAGGACACGGCGCACAGTAGGCTTAACTTAATTTCTCATAAAATTACTAAACAAAAAAAAATCGAAGATATGTTCTTCTAGTCTATACAAGTATTTAATTGTATGGGGTCCATTTATTCAGTGTTACTACTTTAAAAGTTATGACAGATTATTATTTTTCGTATTTAAAAATGTAATTATTCAAAAAGAACATAATCTCCAAATATGATTTATGATTTCGATAAATACGTTAAATCTTAATTTTGGACCTCACATTTTTTTTAAGTTATCATAGTGCATAGGGCATTCATTGCAGTCAGTATAAAATTAGTCAAGTGTGCAAAAAAGTTGTAAAACAAGACCGTTGATAACCAGATGGTTACCAACGGTCTTGTTTTACAACTTTTTTTACCTAACTACTAACTAATATAACCTACAAAACGTTTTCAAAACAAAGTTTTCAAAACGTTTTGTAGGTTTTATAAATTTAGTTCTTGGTTAGATTCACACGTAAGTTGGCCTGAATTTAACCAAACTTCTACAAGTGATAGTGAAAGCGTACCTTTACTTGATTGCTAGAACTTCTTTACTGTAACTAAAACAGTTGGGACTAGGACTCAAGTTAATGCAAGGAAACCTTTTTCTGATTTAGGGCATAAACAGTAAAAATGCGTAGTGTCTCTATACAATATAATCTAATACGTTTTCCCTCGAAGAAATGCAATGGATTAGTAAGGGCCTGCATTCACAATAGAGCCCAACAATTTGAGCAGGACATGTAAAAATGTTGAAATAAAACGTTAAAAATGCCTTTTAATTTTTTTTTTTTTTCTAGGAAAACCTACGAAAAGAGAGATACGAAACAGATTTTACCTTATAAGAGTGAGATAACATTTTAATAGGTTTAGGTATCATTTAAGCAAAAATATTTTTTTTAATCATAATGTTATTGAATATTAGTCTTATTTGACTCGATTCACAATTCTAGCGAATTCACAAAGTTATAAAAATATTTTTATGGCATGTGGTACATCACTAGCAAGAGGAGCAACTAGAGAATTTTCGAGGAAGTTAGAAGAGTCCGGTCGCTTTTGTTTTTTTTTTCTAAAGCCATGTAAATAGCTGTAACATGGACAGACAGACACGGGCCTCTTGGGGATACCACTTTAAAAAAAAATCACTTGGTTATTAATCTCTGGGGTAGCGTGGAATAGATAACATACACATAAGTATAATTTTATTATCCACCAACCCGCACTGGGCCTGCATGGTGGATTTCGTCCCATTTCTTCTCTTAGACAGAAGGCCTGGGTCTCGGCAGTGGGAACATTAAAGGCTATGAAAGCAGTTACTGCAATTTATTAGATAACATCTAAATTTTTAATGATTTCTAATCACAATATGAGAATTGGGCAGGCCACAATTATGGCGGTAAGTCCCCTCTTCGAGGCGTGGCTGGAAAGACCTCACGGCGTCCTCACCTTCCGCATGACGCAGGTCCTCACCGGATATGGTAAGTTCGGGAGGTTCCCGCACTGGATTCGTGCGGAAGAAACGCCCGGGTGTCATTATTGTGTGAACCGCCCGGAGGATACGGTGGAGCATACGGCAGAGGTGTGCGCCGATTGGGCAGACAGACCGGTACCGCCGCACGGTGGGCTGAAAAATCGTTTTGTGGAATTAGAGAAAAAAAAACTGCAGAAAGGGGTTGCTGCTACAATCATTTTATATTATGGAGATCCAAAAACTAAACTTTTGAAAAGTTACATGGTGATAAAGTTGCAATATGAGATAATTAAGAACTCCTCGAAGAAGGGACTTACCGCCATAACTATGGTGTGCCCGTTCTGAAAACCCTGCTCTTCGAAAATTAATAAAGCTGTAGCGGCTCTTATAGCGGCATTTATACCACAGTCATGAGAGCGTACCTTCTAAGAAAAGTTGAAGTCAAGAAAAAAGAACTGGCGAGTAGCACCCGTGTGTAAAATGTTGAAGTTCAACAATTCATAAGTTTTGTAAAAATGTGATAAATTAACTGTAGTGACATCTATGGTGTGACATAAGAACTAAACTACGAAATCCTGCATCGCGCAATTGAGTTCTCCCTGTGATTTGAGTATATACAACAGCCCGAAATCACCTCTCGGGCCCACACCAGACATAACACCCGTCTGGTCGGGGGATCATCCCTTTTCAACGGAGGTTTGCGAGACTGACAACACTCTGTTCTGCTTACCTGTAAACGACTATTCAATTTTAAATGACACCGTTGTAGCAGCAAAAAAAAAAATACAAGAAATTGTGATCATTGTTATAATTTTATTATGTTCTTATAAATAAAATTCAGGATTGTCTGTTGAATTTGGCATCCATTTAGATCTTTATTATTTTGTCGGTAGGCAAGTTGACAACTTACCAAGAGGTAAAAAAAGGTTTGGATTGGTTTTTTTTTTATTATTGTGTCCCAGATTATGCACAGTTTCTGTCTAATGGACCACGGAAGAGTAAAAGCAAAAAATGCTAATTATTAACATGTTTATGAACTCCGTAATTCCCATTTTTAATTTCATTTCACATTATTTACAACAGCGCCCTCTGTTACTATTCGGAGTAACTAACTCCTCAAATTGTATCGTAGAGATATTTTATCAAAATCTGCCGTTGCTGATAGCCGTTTTGCTGGTAAGTACCTTTTTAAGACAATAGATGACGTTAATTAGAAAATAAATTAACCCCAAACTACTACAACTATGATGATGATACTGCAAACACAACCTTGTATCTTTACCTAATATCGTTGAATAAAAAAATGTAATGTATCATATTTTCCTTTTTTGAGGGTTGGAAATCGTCAAATAACTTCTACCGCTTTAGGTGGAGCGAGATGAGATTTATCTGTGACTAAAATTCATCCGTGTATCTTCAGTTGCCCTCTGCATTCCATAGCCTCAGTGACTCCTTTGAACAATCCCGTAGATAAGGTATCAAGCTTTCATTGTCAGTTAAACGTTTATCAGATTAGCGTACCTAATTGATGAAACTTGTCCACGAAGGTTTTGTAATTTTGAAAATCTCAGCAAATTTGTTTTTGTTTTGGGTCTGCCCATTTAAATAAAAAATTAAATAGCTATTGCGGTTTCATTGGAACGGCAATAATTAATTTAAATTTAAAATATAACTAGAAAATTCAATTACATTTCAAATTGAAACCACATTTTATCACCATGAATCAATGGGCGTCATCAAAAGGTTTAAAGTCACCCAAAGGGTAATGAAAAGGCTATGCTCGCAGTTTTCTTGTGTGATCACATCATAAATGAAGATAACCGCAGGAGAACCAAGCAGGAGAACCAAGATTGCCGACACGACCCGAAGAATCACATTGCTTACAGTCTTCTGTGGGCTTCATTCCATTCAGCCCATCTCTCTCCAGAAGCAGATTAAGTCTCTCAGATTGTTGTAACTATGTTTTATAATATTACTAGTGCAGCCGCTAAGAGCCGCTAGTCATTAGATACTTATTTCTCATTAACAAAATTTATGGGATTGTGTATTGAGGTTTTGTGCATACTGTGGGGCCAACGGCCAATATAATTTTTGGATCTATATAGACTGTAATATCAAATAGGCATCTAATTTATCCGTGCATATTAGATTATAGGTAATAATTTTTTTTTTTTATTTATCTTAGGTGAACCTGAGTACGAGTTCCTTAGATATTGGTGTATAAAATATCTACATAAAAGATATAAACATCGTGCTTTTAATAAGTTTAATTAATTTTTTAATCAACAATCAAGAAATTATAAATTCTAAAGCTCGCTATTGTAAATTCTGTTAATAAGTTCAGTTTCAGAATCGAAGAGTTGTTATGTTGAAGATTTTTGTTCAATTTTCTCTTATATTGTACCTACATCAACTTAGAATTATTAATTTTAGATTCAAAGTTAAAAAATGTTTGAATACACGTGAGACTACTGCTTCGACACATATAGAACCTTAATTCTGTCAGTTTAGAACACAATGTTGTTCGTTTCTGATAATTCACTTTGGTTTTTTTTTAGTTATATCGAAATTATATCCATTTCTTTGGCACGCGTTTTAAATCAAACCTGCAATTCAACTAAAATAAATGCTATTAACTCCAAGAGACGGCATGAAAAATCATTTATATGAAACTGGTTAGAGATTCAGTCAAGTATTTTGATATTATTATTTTTTAGGTTAGTCAAAATCTTTAACTCAGTCGTTTTAGTCAGTGGTCTGTCATTTTTCTTCGCTCCACTCAGAGCAGAAAGTATGTGATGATTTTTCACCCCCAAAAAGGGCTCCACGGGTAGTGTGAAAGTGAAACCCGGGGCCCTGGGACGAAGGCAAAGAAGGAACCGGAGTGGGTTTTTAGTCAGTAAAAGCAGACTTTTAGATAGTGTCAGAACACTATCTCCCGCTCCGCCCAAGAAAAGGGCTGCTTTAACACTTTCGAACAACTCCGCAACCATTGACTTAGTACCTCAAAAATTAATTTAAGAAATGTGGAACATAGATACTGCAAAAAATTGTATAGACACACAACTTGCCTTTTGCGGTCTTCCTGTCCGATTATAATTTAGATGTCTTCAAGGCTAGAGTGAATAGGTTCTTAATAAACTAGTGCGCCTCACCATCAACGATTGCATCACTACTTACCATCAGGTTAGATCACAGTCAAGTACTAGTTTATAACAATTAAAAAAAAACACCTAAATATAAACAAAAGTGACTTAATACCTCTCTATACATGTGTCCCAGCAACGTCCACATAAACTAAAACGAACTCACACCAATTCAAATTCACGGAGTATACCAAACGGACCAACAACCAAATGAGGACGTCTTAAAATTACTGGAGCGCATCAGAATGTCAGGGGTCAAAAGTGTAGTTTCACCCTACCAATGCTAAAATGTCTAAAATTTCTTTATCATGATTTTTTTGACTGATTTAATTGGTAGCATAAAATCTAAAATATTGAATGAACTAGTTGTGAACTATTGAACTTCTAAAACAAAGAAATTTTAGACACTAGCATTGGTAGAGTGCAACTGGACTTTTCATCCCTGACTGTACACATCCGCTTCAGGAATTGCAAGTGCAATTTGCAATATTACGGTAATTTCTACCAAGGGAATCAAGTTACTTAACAAAGTCCATTCTGAGCAATTGATCCTAACTTAATCTTACTTTTCCAACTCATTTGGTTTTAAGACCTGCGTTATGGGTTGTTACTATCTTAGAATGGTATTTGCAGGTTGAAATCGTATTTCCTTCCTCACTTAGCTGATAAAATGAAAATGCATTGTTATCTAGTTAGTGCTCTCTTGTAGATTGCTTAGATTACAGACTCTGCTTATTTTTATTGTGATTACTGAATATGGTTTTTGCTGCGACGTAAAAAGCGCTTCTACCTTTCGAATACCGTAATTAGAGATACAATAGAACGATAATGAGAGAGCGAATGCCGGCGTTCGCTTGGGGGTTTAATGAATTAAAAACCTGAACATCCGTTGCCTAACAAGTTTCCTTCTTGTTTCGGAAAGCATGTTAAGTCATTAGTTCTGTCTGTTTTTTGAACAGTTTTTGACAGTCGTTACGGATAGCTCTCTCTTTTCGCAATCGTACTGGAAAAGATTTCTCAAAAAATAAACATCACATGCTAGCGAAGGAGGCGTTCGCACGCGTGCGTAAATGGGCATCCGAAAGATAAACCCGGGTTCCTGGATTACAAGGCAAAGTAGAAACATAGGTGTGGTTTTGGTCGGTAAAATTCTGACACGCCCTATCGCTCCGCCATAGAGCGGGAGAAGTCATTGGATGATTTCCCACCTAAAAAAAACTTAGTACCTATTTTTCTTTATGACACATTAATAGTTAAATAAATAAATAAAGAGTTCGAAAATAGAAAATTTTACACCAATCTTGCCAAAGGGTATCGTATTACACAGTAACTGGGTTAAGGTGATCAGAAAGGCAGTCGCTTCATGTAAAACACTGATAATCAGCTGCATCTGGTTAGACTTCCAGCCCAATCCAGCGTATGTGGGAGAAGACTAGGAAGAGTGATTGACTTTGTGTGCAGTAAAGCTGTCAAAGCTGTTGTCAGAATTGTAAAGGGGTGTCAATTGCTATCAGTAAACGTTGATACTCATTGAGCCTATAACACAGTTAGATTATACCTATGGAAAGTTTTGACAATGTCATATTAAAGCGCTACCTAAGTACTTACCACTTAAAAATTACTAGCTGCTACCAGGGGCGTCGTCCGTGTTATAGGCAGTAAAAAAATATTTTAAGGGAACATACTTGTACTCTCAGAACAAAAAGAATAGGATACTTTTAATTTTGAGAGTACGAGTATGTTCCCTTGCTTTTATTTAAATTGATAGAAACCAGTGCTTAACTGCGATCCCACCTGATGGTAAGCAGTGATGCAATCATTGATGGTGTCTCTAGCCTTAAAGACATCTAAATTATAGTTGGACGGGAAGACCTTGCTTTTAGATGATTGACTATTTAGATGGCGTCATGTGAAAGTTGTGCTATATTATTATTATTTCAGTTCGAGCGTGAAGAAGCAACAAACATACAAACACAAACTTTCAGCTTTATTGTGATTGTTTATGTTAGTCGAGATATAAGATATAATAGTATCAAATTTTATCTAAATTTGTTCAGCCGTTTGAACGAGAAACAGTAACAAACATACATACAAGTTTTCGCCTTTAAAATATTAGTGTGATGATTGACCGACACAGCGATGCGTCTTGTACTAGGAACAAGATAGGTCTAGATTTAAGATATTCCAAATTGTTAAAAAGTCATACAGTTATTAACATCGTGTAAATTTATAGTCGAAAATTCAAACATCGTTAGGCCCAAAATTATAACTAATTCAAGCATCAATTATTATCATTGGTTTGTGACAGCCTTGAGTATAACGACAAAAGTTTCCCGAGACTAATTGCTCAGAGATCAATGACAATACAATTTTAATAGGGTTGTCAATGTTATTTAGACAAAAACGTAGGTGATTTTCTGAAATTGACATTATCGTGGTTGTACAGGGTGGCCAAATCAGAAGTATACAATTTTCGGATGAATAAAATTTTACACTGTTTAGTTATTGATCCGCTTTATTTAAGATCATTTTTAAGAGCCGTTCCTAGCCTAGTCTTATACAACATGTATCAATTGTATGTTATGATTTTGTATCGTTTTCTGTAGGCATATTCGATTTCTTTCGATTGAACTTTTAAAAGTAGTAAAGGGCTAGTTAACTACTAGATATTCAGACAGTCTTAGTCTATGTAGCGTCACACAAGACAAAGAGCAACTTACGCCAATGTCGTGTAAAGGAATGAAACAGGACAATGAGATAAATAGATAAACATAGACTAAGACTGTTTGAATATCGAGTGGTGTAATGGGCCCTTAAACCCTTTATAATAGTGAAGTTATATTGATTGTGTCATTGCTTTATTTATCCTTCCATAAATTAATTTATGTTAGAGATTTCGCAAATGCTGCGATCCAGCAGTATTGAAAATGATTGAAAAGAGATTGAACACGGACTGTGTGGAGGGAAAACCTAGTAACAACGTCTGAAAAAAATTGATAAAAATGCGATAAAAGCATTTAACGACAGTAAAAAGGTGTAAAGGCAGACATTATTTAGGATATTAGGTATTTACACACAAAATTACAGTCTTTTTAAAATAATCATGAAAAAATATGAGGAAATTTTGTTTTTTTTTTTTCGTAGTTTAAAGTTGTAAAGACAGACCGTGGGGAGGAAAAACAACGTTTGCTAAAATTTGATAAACATACGATAAAAAGCATTCACCGGCTGTAAAATAGTATAAAGGCAGATATTATTTACATACAAAATTATAAACCCTGCTTAAAATAATCATGAAAAATATGAGGTAATTGTTTTTTATTTTTTTTTTATCGTAATTTAAAGTTGTAAACATCTGGTTAGGCCACCTTGTATTTGGTTGTGAACTTTTAAGCAGAGAGTATTATTAATTTTGTAGGAAACTGCATTGGTTTTCTACGTTACGTTCATTCATTATTTTTGTACTTTTCTAAAGTTTATCTAGGACCTCATCTCTCGGAAAGCACGTAAAGCCGTTGGACCCGGTTTTCATTCGTAGATTTTGGACAGTCGTTACAGGTAGTCAGACGCCAGAAAATCTGACCATCAGTCTATCCTAGGAGTAGTGTGTTGCGCAGCAACTGGGTTCTGAAGGTCTGATAGGCAGACACTGCATGTAAAACACATATTCAGTCGCATTCGGTTAGCTTGAAAGCCGACCGCAAGCCAATTGGGAAAAGGATGGACCTACCCAAAAATATCGAAGTAGGTCTGGACATAGGCCTCCCCCAAGCGTCGCCGTGCGTCTCACATCCATTGGATTCCGGCGACCCTTACCAGGCCATTGGTCAACTTTGTGGAGACCTTCCAACGCTGCGTCTTTCGGTAAATGGTCACCACTCTAGAACGTTCCCTTCGACCATCTGCGTTCTACGTGCAATGTGCTCTGCCCATTGCCTGTTATGTTTGACGATTCTTCGAGTTATGTCGGTAGCTTGGTTCTCCTGCGGATATCTTCTTTTCTGATATGATCACGCTCTGAAACTACGAGCATATCACTTTCCATTGCCCTTTGGGTGACTTTAAGACTTGTTTTGAGGCCCATTGTAAGTGACCACATTTCGGAGCCATATGTCATAACACGCACTGGTCATCTTGAGACACTGTGGTATATTAGACGAGAAGATACCGTGCAGCTTCCCGAACGTTCCAACCGAGTCGAATTCAACTCGGTTTGAATTACTAAAGACCATTTCATTTCAAACAACGCTTAAATTAATGCCTATTTTTTATTAACTCATATCCTTACCAGAGCTAGACTTACCATAAAAATTATGACGCACAACTCAATTCATTATAAAGGATAATAATACCCGCTTTGATATTAACAAGACAGATAAAAAACCGAAATTTAATTTGCGAATCAAAGTGCATGAGCTTCTTTATTAGATTTAGCTGAAGCCGTAAGTGAACAAAATAAATAAACAAAGGTAAGCTCATATTATAAATATTAATGTGAATGGAACTGGCAGGAAATCCTTTGTAGTACTCTACATGATGTTTGGAATAGGAAGCATGAATACGAAATTATGTCAACTGGCATTACTGAAACGTGGGTGAACATTGCGGGCGTGTTTCACTTTTTCTTTTACATTGCTTCGCACTGTTTATGCATTTAGCCAGTGTCAAGAACAAAAAGTGTTTACTTTTTTTTACAGAAATCATTCACTTTGTTTTCTATTATCTATAAGAATGCAGATGTAACAATTTGTGGTATTTTTGCAATTGTAGTATTTGACAGAAAATAAATGTGATGAGTCAACTCTGTCAGTATCTAAACTTTTTTATTGTAATCAATATTACAATCAAATTCTCGCACATACTATCTCATAATATTTATTCATATCTGCTCACACCCAATTCTGGTCATTCTATTAAAGTTGTAATAGTCATTAAATTAAATTATTATATTTTATAGATTAATTACAATTAATTGAATTATGGAATAAATTATAAATTGATTATTGCTTTATTATCATCATCATTTCAGCCGAAAGACGTCCACTGTTGGACATAGGTTTCCCCCAAGTGTCGCCACAATGAACGGTCCTGTGCGTCGCGCATCCATCGGATTTCCGCAACCCTAATCAGGTCATCGGTCCACCTTGTAGGAGGCCTTCCAATGCTGCATCTTTCTGTACGCGGTCGCCACTCCAGAATGTTTCAGCCCCAACGGCCATCTGTTCTGCGAGCAAGCCCCGTCAATTGCCGCTTAAGGTTGGCGATTCTGTCGGCAACCTTGGTTCTCCTGCGGATATTTTCATTCCTGATTCGATCACGCAAGGAAACCCCGAGCATAGCCCTTTCCATAGCCTTTTGGGTGACTTTAAGCCTTCTGATGAGGTCCATTGTGAGCGACCACGTTTCGGAGCCATATGTCATCACTAGCAACACATACTGATTATAGATTTTTGTCTTGAGTTACTGTGGTATGTTGGACGAGAAGATACCACCACGCAGCTTCCCGAACGTTGCCCAGCCGAGTCGAATTAAGTATTTATAGGTACCGATCGTCAAAATCCACCTGTATATTTTGAATCTTCCTTTACGGTTTCGAAATTCCATAATTATTTTGTATAGCTAGAGACCGCCGAATCATTGAGAAAGAACTCTGCCTTGTTCACATTTCAATTATTAATTTAACCAATTTCATTCGGACATTTATTACACGTTTTTTCACAGCATTTATATTATTCATCATCATCATCATTTCAGCCGAAAAACGTCCACTGTTGGACATAGGCCTCCCCCAAGCATCGCCACAATGACCGATCCTGTGCGTCTCGCATCTATTGTATTTTCGCGGTGACCGCATCAGGAATTAGGATGTCCGCAGGAGAACCAAGGTCGCTGACATAGCCCGAAGAATCGCCAAATTAAATTGGCAGTGGGCAGGGCACATTGCTCGTAGAACGGATGGTCGATGAGGCCGAAAGGTTCTTTAGTATTATTACTGATATTTATTAATTTTTGAAGATTCTGAATCATTTGTTTCTTCAAGTGACACTGTGTTGTCAGAAAATACTACTAAGCATACCGAGCCTGCACACTAGGATGACGCTACTTGCATTTTTTGCTGTGAAAATTTCTCCAACAATCATCGGGGTTAAACTTGGATTCAATGATAATCATGTAGGTTGTGAATGTACACTGAATATCAGGATGCGATGCTAAATATTATATTTGTGATTTTAATAAGTAAAGGCGGAGGGTTACTATATTAATCTTCTATCTATTATATAAAAGAAAAATACCACTCACTGATTAATCACGAAATCTCAGAAACTATAACACCTACAAACTTAAAATTTGGCAGGTAGGTTGCTTATAGAGTGTAAATATCCGCTAAAAACGGATTTTCCGAAAATCATTGCCTAAGGGGATGTAACGGGGGTCCAAAGTTTGTATGGAGAAATCTACTTTTACGCGGGCGAAGCCGCTGGTAGAAGCTAGTTTTATATAAAACAATATAGGGGTGTTAAAGGTTGTATGGGAGAACGTTATTCTTTGGGTCAATAAAATTCAAACATGAAACAAATATTTATCTAAAGAAATAAAAAAGATGGGCATTATTAGTTTTTCGAAAAAACAACGGTTTGAGGGTGTTATAGTTTTTAAAAAGGGTTTCTTGGGACAAAGTCGTAAGTGAAGTGCTAATTTGGAATGTGCACAATGCACTATAGCTTCGAATACATTATTTTTTTCAAAAAGTCCTTATTTCATACGTAGTTTTTTTTTGTTTCTAATTCAAAAGTAATTAAGATTTTAAGTTAAAAAAAAACACTTTTTGAAATGATTAGTAAAATAGTTTTATTAAAATACTAAAAAAAATAAAGTAGGGTTTCAATATACCACCTCTTCCTTTACTATTTTTAGGAAGCTGTCTTATCTAGCTACGCAACAATAACCAACACCTCTTTTCATTTACAATCTTTCATCGTCAGTTGGGTGTTTACGCAATTTTACCGCTCCGTAAAATTTAGTCCTATTAGAGCCTCGGACAGTAGCCTGTCGTTACTCACAGTTCATTTGAGGGGAACGTTAAAAACAAGTCTAGGAAACACTTTATCTGGGTCGCCAGAAAACATTAAGTGCACCACTTTTACGACTTTAAATTTCCAGTCACACTAGATATCGGATATTTCTCAGACGACATAAATACCAGCTTTGAGTTTGCACGGATGAGGGCATTTAGTCTTTGACGATAAGCCGTAATGTTTCAAGTTGATGTCACAAATTATTGAGGTTTGAACATTTTCATCCGATTGTAAACGAACTATTAAAAAAAATACCATTTTATTCTGCCCCCCTAGCCAAGTTACAATCGTATCGTTCGCGCTGAACGCCTCGAGTAAGGCACGCCTCCGATTCTTTTGTTCTAACGTCATCTCAACGCTCAGTCACGTGGTCAGAACAAAGGAATCGGAGGCGTAGCCTACTCGAGGCGTTCGGTGCGAACGAAACGATTATAACTTAGCTAGGGGGGCTATTCTATTTCTTATTAATGCCGATGTCGACTATTTTGCTAGTGTTAAATTAAATAGGATAAGCATATGTGTGTTAATTATTAATACAAAGTTAAAAGTACAGTAACTGTAGGCATAAAAATCTTCGAATGGTACAGTTGCACTTGATGTATTAGTATTGGACTGAAACAAAACCGTATTCTTATTTTGAAATGGTTTTTATAATCTACAAGCTGAGCCGATAGACGACCTGTCTTAGCTATAAACTGTCAATAAATAGTCGTCGTATTTTTCTGAAATTTTCTAATTTTCTAAGCGACTTTCTATTTTATTTTTTTATAACTTCCTTTTCCTGACAATAACAAACACAACAAAAAAAGTTAGCAAAATAGGGATTCATTTTAATATAATATAGATATACTGAGATATTTCCGCTTCTGATACCACGTGAGCTATTCAAGACATTACGCCACTGTCTAATTATTTTTTGCATGATATCCACTAAATGATAACACCATGAAATTTCAATCAGAGAATTAACTCCCCTTTCAACTTTATGAGTTCCAATTAAATTTAAAGATATTTCGTACTCACAAACAACAATAAAACAATCCTAACGGCACTTAAGGGCAAGCTAAATCCTCGAAGGACATTAATCACAAATAAAAAAATAACAAACGAAACATGCACTTTGATAAACGCGAAGCAATGAAAGACAAACATTGTTAATTAATGTACGAGGGTCTTAATCCATTCGAACCAGACGATACCATTTTCTCTGAAGGGCCCAGGCGAGAAAATACGAACACAAAGATCTGAGACGCTTACCACTTAAGGAAATTGCCCGTAATAAGACAATCGGCAAAAAAGAAATCTACTAATACCGAGACGACGAGAATGATGGCCGTTGAAGACCTGTTTCTTTTTTTTTTAGAATGCAAAGAAATGGCAGCTTGATATATAGGAGTCTGCAGTAAACTTTGATTTTTAAATTTACTGTTATAACAGTAAATTTAAAAATCAAAAGTTTACTATATATATATAGTAACTAATTAAAAACCACTATTTATAAATAGTGGTTTTTAATTATATATATAATAATAATCAAAACACGACGAACATAACGGTTTATTTATTTTGTTTTTTTTTTTTGTATATGATTTCATTATTATCATTATCTCATCTCTCATATTGGCATTTTCGATAATCCTTCTGTTTTTGAAGGAAATCGCATGAAAAATTAATTTATTATCTTGCAGGATGATTAAACAAATATATGAATTAAATGGCTAAACAAAATACCATTCAGTCATTTTAAAATATACAATATACAATAACTTTATTGTATTGCTTATAATAAAATTATAATGTACCTATCGTCCTGTCAATCATCCTAATTTTATCACACCAAAAAAACAATGATTTCCTTTTATCTATCAATTTTAAAATCTATTAGGTATTTTGTTTAGCCATTTAATTCATATATTTGTTTAATCATCCTGCAAGATAATAAATTAATTATTCCTAGAAACCACTTGGTTTCTAGGAATAATCCCCACAATCTACCGACAACACGCCATTTATTTATGTACAGATACTATGTACAGGTACGCTATTTATATATATATAAATTCTACCAGTGAAACCTAAAATTTACTCTTTCACTCTTTAAAATTCGAAATGTTCTGTGGCAATCGCTAATTTTGAATGTGTTAAATCTAACGGTTTTAAGTTCCAAGATACGAAAAAAGTTGAAAAAAATAACAAAATTATTTTTCTATGACCCTAATTAATTCCAAATAGTGAGAAAAAATCTGATGACTAATTGATGAGATTAACCAAAATTGGTAGATAAACACCATAATTTACAAAGACTCTTGTAGTTAGGTGCTCTAACGGCTTGAATAACTTTGACGGATCGTGGTACTCAATATCGCGAAAAAGCCTGGTCGTGGAGATAAAACGTGGGCCATTTGTTCATAACCTTAGGACGTTTGGACAGATCGCATTTGTGCGTAGACTGAAAAGTTTGAAAGTAAAGAATTTTTTTATCATTTTCTGTGTTCAGTTTGCTTTTTTATATTTCGCTGGTATCTGCAAATGGACAAAACTTTTATTGAAATCAAATACTTGATCTCATCTTATTTCGATTCTTATGAGCAGTATGTTCAGAATAATGTTAAACATTAATATATAATTATTATAAATACAAATTAATCGAAACAGAAAATAAATGTGCACGGGAATTGTTGAAAAAAAAAACGTGGTTCTGGAACACAAAAGGCAACTTAGATAATAATAACAAGATATTAATAATTTATTTCAAAAAGTACACAATTACAGGTGACACTTAATTTAAGGTACAATTGGCGAGGTACAAGAAGGACACAGGCAGGTTTTAGTTAGTAAAAGTCTAACATGCCCTCTTTCTCCACCTTAGAGCGTGAGAAGTCATTGGATAACTTCCCTCCATAAAAAACACAGTGGGTCGCGCACCGAAAAGATCGGTTACAGATGATACTAGCTGCTGATTGTCACTATATCGGTTGCATCGTTGGTCACGTGACTGATGTTTCATAAAAAAAAAAACAAAATTCAAAAGTTTTTATTTTACATGGGCACTTATAAAACGTCAAAAGCTAGTGTACGGTTCCAAATTGATCTTTGCTATGGAGAAGAACCGGCAAGAAACTCTATGGTTATACTTTAAAAAAAAATTGTCCTTACAATATTTCGATATTACAGTATTAGTAGATAAAATATTATATGTAAGGACAGTGTAGACCAGTCAATATTGTTCTCAAAAGTACAATAAAAATAATCGTAATAAAAAGTGAGTCGTAATAGAAAGTAATCTAAGAATTCGCGGAGTCTACAGTGTTCTCACATTCACGTTATAAAAAAGAGGCTATACCTGTTTATATAAAAAAAAAAAAACAAGAAAAACAATCAATCAAAAATTGTAATGTCTGTAGCATCGCTGTCATACTACGCCTCTGACTGACTGACTGAGATATCAACGCAGAGTCAAAACTACTATGACTAGGAGCGTGAAATTTTGCACAAGGTTTCTTTTTATGACGTAGGCGAGCACTAAGAGAGGATTTTCTAAAATTCACACTCTAAGGGGATGTGAAAAAAGTTTGTGTAGAGAAACCTATTTTCACGCGGGCGAAGCCGCTGGTGGAAGCTAGTAATTAATAAAAGGCCATCCCGAACAGTCACGAGCAATAAAATATATAACATTTTCACAATTTCAATATATCATAACTTTTTCTTATTCAAGAATTAAGTGTACCTACGACAAATGATTCTAAATTACCTAACAATCAAATAGGTCATTTAGAACCAACTGTCGTACACATATTCATGACTGCTCGTGCTAGCTTCTATTATAGCTTGTGACACACAAATGTGTGCTCACAAATATTTTACTTAATTTATGGATAATATGTAATACGAGGTCTGGTCCCAGTAACAATTAATTTATAAAAAATAAAAAAACAAATTCATACCTAAGGTACGAGTAGGTACTTTAAATGTTAACTAGCAAAGTTATAGGTATAATATAGGCAAAGTTTATAACAGTGTAGTATTTATGCAAACATTATTCATTCGGCCTACCCTCGGCTTGACCACGATGCTCGTAAAAGGGGCTAAAAAGGTCGGAGATAGACAAAATAAAATCAACAATAACCACGATATAATCTGTGAATTTTAATTAATTATTGTTTTCACTCGTTATTTTTGCTAAATTACCAGTTGGTATGTGTGTGTGTGTTGAATAAGTATAATAATATATTAGACTAGCCTCTGCCAGTGGCTTCGCCCGCGTGAAAATATCCATACAAACTTCCAACCACCGTTTTATATTTTCTGAGATTTCGTGATTCATCAGTGAGTGGTATTTCACTTTTATTAATATATAGATTTCTGGGTTTTTTCTTGGCAGTGTCTGTTTTTAGTAAGTCATCATCATTATTTCAGCAGAAAGAGACCTACTGTTGGACATAGGCCTTCCTAGTGTCGCCATGACCGGTCCTGTGCGTCTTGCATTTGTCGGATTTCCGCGACCCTCACCAGGTCATCGGTCCACCTTGTGGGAGGCTTTCCAGCGCTGTGGCTTTCGGTACATGGCCTTTTGTTCCCATCAACAAACCTGTTCTACGAGCATTTTGCCCTGCCTACTGTCACTGAACGCCTTCCAACTCGCTAAAAGTCACAGCACAGACAATCTATGTGTCGTATCATTTGGGTCCTCTGCAGCGAGCTAGCCTATAAACTCACACTAATACAAAATGTTCGTAAACATTCGCGCCAATACATACGTAGCGCACTGTGAAAAACGTATTATTGCACGAAAAAAAAAAATTGATAATGTTCTACTTGAATAATAAACATATATTTTTTTCGCGGAAAAATCAATAGTTGATTATATTGTTCATGAATCTATAATTATATTAACCTGGCCGTTACCGAGGAGTAGGCTTCAGGAAGTCACTGTTTTATGGTACTGCTCGGGCACTTGGGCCTTAACAGCGCGTTGAGTTTCACGGGGGCCTCAAAGTTGTCAGCAATATTGACGAGACTATGCCGTCAAAGTTGCTGATTTTTTTAAAAGAGTTACCGCAGCCTTGGAACCCAGAGAGCAAACACCAGTATGACACTCCCTCTTTCACTCCACCCAGAGCGCGAGAAGAGAACCATATTCAATTACCTTATATTTTTTTTATAATATCAACGATTTTATCATTCTATAGACAATCAAGATAATAGAAACTGGATTATCTTTTCCACAAAGACGTTTGACAACATAAAAAGGGTTAAACTCCCCATTTTCCTCGTAACGACGTCACTCTCGAATTCTGACGTCACAATATGATATCGAGGAAAGTTGGACAATGGAAATAAAATTGAACAATAAAACCCTTGTGAGGGTTAATAAAGAGATTAAGACACCTGTTGTAAGGACAGTTACTTTAGTACGTGATACGACTGAACTGTGGGCGTGGGCAATTAAAGTTTAAAAAGTTTGTGCTGCGGGAATGTCAACTTTATTGATGTTTTTTGAAGTGAGTTTGGTAAAAATTTGGATTGTATGGTTTCTGTCGTTTCTATGGGCTCTTTTATTGCAAAGGATGATGTTGGAATGGTCTGAACGAGATTTTTGTTTGGTACGACTGGATTCCCCAATAATTTCGTGATGTAGAGCTACCTGTATTATGTGTACAGGTTCTAGAGTGATGACCACGTAGCAGAAGATACAGTGTTAAAAGGCCTCCCACAAGGTAGGCCGATGACCTTGTGAGAGTCGCAAAAATCCGATGAATGCGAGACACACAGGATCGGTTGTTGTATCGACGCTTGGGAGAGGACTATGTCCAGCATTGTCTATTAGCATAAATGATAAGGATAATATAGGTAGGTATGGTAAAAAATTCCACCAGATATGTTTACGTTCATGGTGATGGCCGAGTGGAAACGGCCTCGACTTACGAGTTGTAGGTCGTGGGTTCAAACCCAGCCAGGCGCAGTACTTTGTATAATTTATTTTATCACCACTGCTATTAAATCGGTGAAGGAAAACAAGATGAGGAAACCGGCATGTCCTAGAACCAAAAATTCGAGACATGTGACATTCACCAACCCGCACTGGGCTCGCGTGGTGGATTACGGCCCATTCGCTCTACTACAGAGGAGGCCTGAGTCCCAGCACTGGGAACATTATAAGGCCGACTATGCTATGTTTACGTTCCATGTACCTAATAGGTACCTAACATACAGAATTCGAGTTTATAGTGAGTTTTTTTTTGTTAAATTATTTATTTATTTATATATTACACTTTATTGTAAACCAATATAATACTTATGTTGTCTTATTACTGGGCAATGGTCTGAAACTGAAATATACTGCTAAAAAAACTCATTAACACCTTTCCCGACAAGTGAATCGATTGCTCATTAGATAATTATGAAGCCTCCGTAAGCAGTATGTATGCGTCGCAGGGCAATTCCCAGTCAACGTAGGCACGGGCTTGCGGTCGCCGAGTAACGGGTTGCCCATCATCCGATAAGAACCAAATCTGGATTGACAACGGGCTGAGTCTCATGCGTGCCTCAAAGCGTGGTCAGCGTATTTGATGAGGCTCACTAGGCTGTGCCTGCCTAAGCTGCAAGTTTGTTCGACTCAACGCAGTCCCGAATAGCAAAAGCAATGAAGGATAGCGTGTAGGTACGGGTGTAGTTTTTAGTCAGAACGTAAAAGCAAGTGTGCGCTTTGCTATTTCATCCAATTTTAAATATTTTGTTAGATTAATAATTTATAATAAAAGTTTTGTAGATCAGTATAAGAAATAAACAAAATAGAAAAACTGACGCTCCCTGTCTCTACTAGGCCGGGATGAGATATTATTATTATTAGATGATTTCGCACCTCAAAAAAAAAGATGCAATATGTATGGAAAACGTAAGTTCATATTTTATTGGTTCTTTAAGAGTGCAAGCTAGATATCTTGCTGATTAAAATTAATAGCCAAAACTCAAAACAACTTAATATCAAGGTATCAAAACTTGTTACTCGATATTGCAAAATACGGTAAAAGTCGGTGAAGCCCGACGCACGTCAGATGCATCGTTAAAAGTTCCAAGTTTTCCCTTAGCCTGCAAGTTTTCACAAGCTACGAACGACCTGGTTAACAAAATACAAAGTACAGTCAAATCGAAATAGTTTTACATGCGCGAAATAAAATATTTGGTCGTTAACTATGAAATTGCCGTTTTATAAAATGGTATACGATATTACAGAAAATAAAAAACACAAAGAAACCAATAAATACCTAATTTTGAAAAAAAAAGAACAACGGACTTTTAATATAAAGTTTATTTGAACTTATAATTCCAAGTCAATCCAAAGATATAACTTTAACACTTGAAAGCAAGCCGTTTTAAAAAACGGCAAATTCATTCTTTAACTTTTTTTTCATTTATTCTTTATTTAGGAAAGTACGTGATTTTCAATGGAAATCAAAGGTTTACAGACTGAACATTTCAAGTATCAACAATTAATTTATATAATGCCTGAGCAATGTCTGGAATTATCAGCCCAGATAATATTATGATTTGTTATTATTATTATTATTTTTTAATATTATTCTATACCAGGGCCGACCAACTGATATCTCTTTTTGCAATATTTCATTATTCTGGTTAAATTCATAACCTTTTATTCCTATCGGTACTATAAAATCTATGGTTTGCGCCAGATTAATTTTCATAAAGTACATTGATCCAGTTATGTACATTTATTGACAGACTTATTTAAAAAAACGGAAGCAAAGTCATAAGCTGTACTTAATCGACATCTAACAAATCCGTAGGGGCCTAGCAGGGCCGAAGCCTACTTAGGCCATGGGTTGATATTCAAAAGGGAAACTCGAGGTCCTGAAACGGAAAGCAAAGAAGGAACATAGGTGTGGTTTTAGTCATTAAAAGTATCACGCACTCCTGCTCAACCCTAGAACGAGAGAAATTATTGGATGATTTTTTTACCTTAAAAAAAACGGCATTTCTCATGATACATTTTCTAATAATGTAAAATGATTCTGTAAATTATTTGTTCAGGATACCCACGAAGATACTTTAAGTATGCTTTATCTGCTTAATTACTATTAAGATTCCGCGCCAGACATTCTAGGTGCTTTTAAAAATATCAAACAAATTCAAATAAAATCCGAAAATAAAAGAATAATAAAACACTTTTTTCTATTGCCGCAAATCCGTTAGCAATCTATTCGTTTTGTTAACCACGAAGAGGTCTGCAAGAGAATTCTTAAGTAAAAGCTGTAAAAGTTTATTTTACTCACGTACCAAAAGAGAATAGGCAACATATGAGCACACGTTGGCAATGCGGTCACGGATACACCTGGAGGCGCTACTAGAAAATATCCTTTGTGTTGAAAACATACGGGGTTGAAAGTGTGAACACGCTTTTTGGCAGTAATTGTTTTTTTTCTATGATTATATAGCCAGTAGTTCCATTAGGTTGTAGTGATTTTCAAAGATTCAAGATTTCTATAAATGGTATATTTATTTCAAACTAACTTCTGCCAGCGGCTTCGCCCGCTTGAAAATAGGTTTCCCCATACAAACTTTGGACCCCCGTTTAATCCCTTTAGGGGGCGAATTTTGCAAAATCCTCTCTTAGTGCTTGCCTACGTCATAAAAGGAAACCTTATGCAAAATTTCACGCTTCTATTCCCAGTAGTTTAGGCTGTGCGTTGATATGTCAGTCAGTCAGTTTCTTCTTTTATATATATAGATAAACCATTTATAGGCGCTTTTAAATTGTCTAGAAGTCAGTCAGACAGAAAAATTTCACTAATTGCACATTCTAAAGCGTAGATCTCTATGGAGGAGAATATGCGAGAAACTCCATTGCCCTCTATTCAATCATGTTGGAAGAATTATGTTCTAAAGGTCCCGGTAGGTCATCTTAGTTTTTTTCTACACCCTTACACAGCGATGGAAAAATAATAATAAAGAGTGTAAGTTTAAGTATATTTAGATAAAACAGCCTAATAGGAATTTATCCAATGGATTTTTCAGGAACTTGTAAACTTTTTCTAGTCTTTCAACTAATGGATCGTGCAAAAAAATATTCTCCAGTAACGAGTATCTAACGCCGACTGGACTTAGTCGATAATCGTGTGTTGTTTTTTAGGACGGTTAATTTTCACTATATCCAGTTTTTATTCGCTGTGTCCACATCGTTACGTTATATAGAAGGACTGTAAAATAAAAATTGGTTTTGAAATCCAATTTTGATGCATAAAAAATACAAACAATAAAGACTAGATTTTATTTGTGACTAGACTTTGCCGAACATTAAAAAAATAAAATACTTAACTGGTTAAAAAATAACTTTCATTGAAAACTGAAAAAAAAACAAGTTCAGTTTATGTTGAAAGCAACTTAACTACTACATCCTTGAAATAATTTCATAATCGATACCTACACACATTAAATAAAACAAATAATAAACAGAATTTGAATATGTTCCATTAGATACTGAATATATTGACTGCAACAGTCGGGACTCATATTGAATAGAATGATTTTAGTCTAGTCTAGATTATATAATGGGTTCTTGGCAGTTGGATTAAAAAGGTTGCGTCCAAACTATTGTTCCGTACATTCGAACATCTCACCTTATTTTCACACTTGACAAAGCAACGCCTGATTCCATACACGTAATACAGTCTCGTTTATATTGACGTTTTATATCCTAGTCCTCTGTATCTTTCTTTGTTGTACTTAATTTTATGGGTAAAAATTTATAACCCTTCTTTCCTATGGGGTTTTTATTATTCACCGTAAACTTTGTCACATTTGTTTTACACCATATTTTCTCACTCTTTTTTTACGCGCCATTTTGTCAGCTTTAATGACAGGTTTGGTTTTGTAGAAGGGGAGGTTCGACTCACTTTTATAAAGATTAATGAAGTGAGAAAATGTGTGTCGGTAATCAGGCCTTTATAGGCTAGGAGCTCTTGGCAGATATTGTTTGAGATTGCCTTTAAAAGGATGACTTATGAGGGTGGTAGGAATCCCAAGAGCGTTATAAATGAGTGCAAACTGAGATTAATATAGGTTCAATATTAGTTTTAAGACTAAAGTGAACACTTTCATTTTTACAAGGGATGTTCCGGCAAGTTCCTAGTAACCTGTATTTATTCATAGGTGAAGAATTTATAAAGCCAAAAATGTGTAACATTAGATATTAAGATAACTATAGTAATATACTACTGCCTGTCTGTTTATTACCTCTTAACGTCTTAGCAACTAAACGGATTTTAATGAAACTTGGAACACGGGTAGACTTGAATTAGGCCTTAAGATTGTTATTCATATTTAGGGATTTCCTATTTTTACACAGGCGTTGTTGCTAGCAGAAGCTAGTACATACATTATTCCTAAAAGAACAAAAAAATGTCCCGCGTAACCTCAGCAACGATTTATCTAAGAACTAATAATATATCATCTTTTTTTTAGGTGTCAAATAACTATATCTTCTCCCACACAGCGAGAAGAGAGACTCAAACTTTTACTAACTAAAACCTATCGATATTCCTTCATTTGCACTCCAGGAACCCGATATCTTCTGTCGAACAATCCCCCAAATCTTAATATCTTTAAGTACAAACTACATATCTTTATAAAGAGCATAAAGCTCAAGTTTCACGGTTAAATAGTGGTTAAGTCCTAGACCACACTAGCAGACTATATTTCCGACAATAACTCGTGAACACTCGGGCTTTCTGCCAAGTCACCTATGCGATTGTTCTTATATGCTGGTATTATTTATAAACGGTAGCGATCATACGCTTGATGCGATGGATTTACGCTTTTGAGATTTGGTGTTGGAGAAAAATGTCAGAATCCACTGGACAGAGCATCGGACCAACGATTCCATAGTAGCCGAACTTAAGACACCTATAAGGCTCACCACAAAATGCCATAGAAGAATCTTTAAATTGTAAGACCACATTTCCATAAAGACAGGTGATATTCTGGAAAAGCTATTGCTGACAGGATAAGTAGATAGTAAAAGACCTAGAGGCAGGAGTCCGAAACGATAATCAGACCAAATCTATGCTAAACTAGAGACCACAGTCCACACCATCCACATCGCCGAAGACAACAAGGCGAAATACAGTCCACAATAAAATTATTAATTGCAATCACGACCCTCAGCATAATGATGAACGATGCAAGTGGGAGGACGAGCGATTATAGACAGGTTGAAAAATATTAAACAGTAAGAACGTACCCTAAACGAATTCATCGCAGAAGCATGATCCAGTAACAGCAAAACCTACCAACCGATTTGTTTATTTAAATACCAATACACAAAGATATAAACATTCTTCGTTACTTATAAAATAAGTAATTGTGACTTCAAATGAAATGTTTCAAGTACTTGTATGAAACAAATGAGTATGTTCACGCAACACAAGTCGGAAGGTAGGACTAGGAGTCCTGTCCTATCTACCCAATTCTTGCAATATAATAAAACCGTATACCTATATAATTTTGTGCATACCTAAATGAGGACTGGTTCGAAACGGCACGTGAGAATTGAATTAGGAAGAACTTAGAGGAGACCTGCTCCCCTAGCCAAGTTGCAATCGTATCGTTCGCGCCGAACGCTTTGAGTAGGCCACGCCTCCTTTCCATTCCTTTGTTCTGACGTCATCTCAAAGCTCAGTCACGTGTTCAGAACAAAGGAATCGGAAGCGTGGCCTACTCGAGGCGTTTAGCGCGAACGATACGATTGTAACTTGGCTAGGGGGGCTGTACCCAATAATGGCAAGTAGAAAGAGGTGCATTGGCGGGTTAAACACAAAACCACTTTTTTTAAATACCAACTAGCATGTATGTGCACTATATTTGTGCCAAGAAGCAACTAGAACTGCCTCTTTCAGTTTTTCAACAAACTTGGTTCATAAAATAACGTACATAATTCTTGTTGATTATAATGGGATATCACTACAATATATTACTTAAAGAATATTTTTTTTACAAAAAGCACAAGCTACTTCAATGTAAAAAAGCACAAAAAGGAGCAAAATTACTTTAATTTCGGAAGTCGGTGTTTCTATAATAGTTTTGTCTCTTCGTTATAAAATTTAACACCGACTTTTGAAATTAAAGTTATTTTGCAATTTTTAGAGTTTTTTTTACATTGAAGTCGGTTGTATTACTTTTGTAAAAAGTTTTTTATTTTAAATATTTTAGTTTAGGTACCACAACTAAAAAGTAACCCTCAGCCAAACTAAAATAGTGTGGAAGTACTATAGTGAAATACATACATAATTTAATTATTAAAACATTGCATGAAAATTCTAATAAGCCAAGCCACGGCTAGGATAAATTGTTTTATTACGGAGTTTCCATGCCTACCTTCTATCATCAGATTAGCTGTATGGTACCTTATAGCCAGAGTGCATCTTATGACAATTCTAATAATCCCAAACACAGGTTACATTGATTTATAATTATTTATTTTTCTTGCTTTTTTTTTATTTAGCCTTTTTTTTATAATGTGAATGTGAGAACACTGTAGACTCCGCGAATTCTTAGGTTACTTCCTATTACGACTCACTTTTTTTTTTAATATGATTATTTTTATTGTGCTTTGGGTACAATATTGATTGGTCTACACTGTTCTTAAATAATTTCTATTAATACTGTAATATGAAAATATTGTAAACAACCACTTTTTTAAAAAGGGTAACCATGGAGTTTCTTGCCGGTTCTTCTCCATAGGAAACGACCAATTTGGAACCGTGCACTAGCTTCTGACGTAAGTAATAAGTGTAATAAGTGCCCATATAAACCTATGTGAAATAAAAACTTTTGACTTTGATTTTATTACAGAGTTTCGGCGCCTACCTTAAAGCTTCATCACCAAGTTCAGTATATTCACTCACGCTCTTCTTTCAGTCAATCATCGACGTGCAAACGAAGCAATTTTACTTCTCAAGACAATTCTGCTGTAATCCTATGAGGAGTTCCGTTCCATATCTTCAAAGTTCATGATCAGATCATAACAATATTTCTATGAGACCAACAGGGACGCATAAACTTTCAACTAAAAAAATAATTTTCAAAATTGGTCCACAATTGACCGAGAAATCGGAGAAAATACAAAAAAAAAAAAACAATTTAGCCGAACATAGAACCTCCTTCATTTTGAAGTCGTTTACTAAAAAAAATATTCTTCAAATCGGTTTACAAAATAATGACAAAATTCTGATGTAAAGAAAATAGATGAAACTAATTGAGCACCTACTCCATTTTTACCCGACTGAGGGTTATTTGGAAGTCCTAATCCGCTAACTCATTATCAAACGATGCACTTAAGAGCTACACTTTTTTTAAATGTATGTAATGGCGTCACCTAAGAGCTAATCCTGCATTGCGCAATCAAAGTTCTCCGCGCGATTAGAACATATAGAACAGCCCGAAATCATCTATCGGGCAGTAGCCCGCCAGACATAGCACCCGTCTGGCGAAGGATCCTCCCTTTTCAACGGAGGTTTGCGGGACTTTACTCTCTGTTCCGCATACCTCCAAACTGGTGACCCTAAAAAAAAATATAAAAAAACTCCTCCCACTCAAGGTGGAACGAGAGGGAGAGTCAGACTTTTACTGACTAAAATCCAAACTTACTTACGAACGGCATTATATTTCTTTTGATAAAGACTATGGTGTTCGCTTTTCAATTGGACCACATATTTATAAGTCGAATTAGTATGTTATTGTATCCGATTCTCTATTAATTTATTATAAGCGTATTGTATCACAGATGCAGTAAAAATTACGTATCGTATTTTGCAGGCGTACGGCGATGCGTCACCGGTACATGGTGGACATCCCACCTATATGCAAAAAACGTTTTGGGAACACGTTCATTGTGCGTACAGTTAAGGAGTAGAATTCCTTGCCGGAATCTGTGTTTCCTGATGGGTACAACCCGGGAATCTTTAAGTCTTTTTACCATCAGGTGAGATAGTGGTCAAACGCGAGCCTATCAATAATAAAAAAAAAATTAAAGAGTGAAAAGGTTACTTCTAGGTAAGCGCGCTCCATCGTCGACCGCATCGTTGCTTTTCATTAGGTGAGATAGTGGTCAAGCACGAACCTATCAAGAATTTAAAAAAAAAAACTTTGTTGATACAAAGACCTACATAAATAGTTCATTTAATTATTTTACCGTAGGACTTGGAGTTCGGAAATTAAAGATCAACTCAGCTATTTTGATTTAATTAGAAGCCATTTTACTGATAGTATTTAGAAGTTTTCTATTTACTTATATAAGTATAGAATATTTAAACAAAATCGAATGATGCAAAGTGAAAGAAAATCTAAAAACAATAACTTACTAAAATTCTTATTTATATGCAATTTTTTATTTTTCAATTAAAGTTATTTTATAAATACAGTTATTGCCTTATTTATTTTTTTTTTTTTCTCGTTGGAGAAAAGAAACTTTTTCATGTTGTGAAATATGATACTTATAGAATCTTATTTACTGCAATTATCCGAACATCACAGGTACTAGTAATTTTTTTCGTTTTGAACCCGTCGAAATTAAAACAATAAATTAAATTTTAAGAGTAAAATTTATTGGCTGAGAAAGTAAAGCAAAAAATATATACAATATCGTATTCCTAGTAGAATTTGCGACAGTTTCAAAAACTAAAATTAATGTCGGCAAAATTAATAACTTCGAATTCCGGTGTCCACAGTTTCCGAACAACTTTCATTCGACAAAAGTTTTTACAATGTTGTGCACAAATTAGCAGGGAAAGCACCCAGCTTTTATTGTTTAAAGTTATTTTATATTTTTACATTAATATATTTCAGTAAAAGCATTTGGGAAATTTAACAAATAGCAAAAAGCTCCTCTCACTATTACACCCAGTTTTTGAACGCAAGTTAAACTTATGTGACATAATATTGAGCGCTGCAGCACTAAGTTTGGTTGAAAGAATCGGGACCCAATGCATCATTCGTTTTGCATTATTGCATAATTTGTGATGTGTCAATCACTAACTTCATCGAAACGAAATAGTGGAGTCATCTCAAAAACGACTTTCTCTTACATTATTATAAATATATATTATCGGTATGTTTATTTTGTATAAATCATACTTTTGTACCCTTATTTTCTTAACATTCTTTTTAAATTTATGCACCTGCCATGTGTTCTCATTCATCAGTCATTTTCTACCAGCCACCCTTGGTTGACTGGTAGAAAATGCCTAAGCCACTAAGTTCGCTTTTGTGCCTTTGTGTTGCATGAAGTTTTCATAAATAAACGATGTTACTGGCAAGTTTTATTCACCAATCCGCACTGGGCCCGCGTGGTAGATTACGGCCCATTAGAGAGGAGGCCTGAGTCCCAGCAATGGGAACATTAAAAGGTTAATTATGCTTATGTTATACTGACAAGTTGGAAGGCCCCCTACAAGGTGGACCGATGACCTGGTGAAGGTTGCGGGAATCCGATGGATGTGAAACGCACAGGACCGTTTATAGTGGTGACATTTGGGGAAGGCATATGTCCAGCAGTGGACGTCTATCGGGTTAAATGATGACTGGCATTTTCGCGCACGAGATATTTTTTTATAATAATATGTTATAACGGGAATACAAAAGGAAACATAAAGGCATTCGAGTAAAATCTACTGCACTAACCAATCAAGATTCTCACCCTCCAGAATACCCAACAAAGATATGCCAAAACTTTAAAATCTCACGAACCTCCAGAAAAGGAATATTTCTATAGCAATGTTATCAATATGTGTTACTAACGCTTGAATTAAACTTTCAAACAATGCCAATGTTTAGAGTTATGTGGATACGTGCAACGTTTATAAATTGCAGTTAGAAACTACAGGCGGAACCATAGTGCTCGAAGACACATCAGCGGCCACTGCTGGAGACGACATTATCAAAACTTTCCAATTTTAATTTTCGAGGTAAGAATTACATGACTTGATTCCGCCATGACAACCCTACGTACGACGAGTGTCTACGTTGTTAACACCTCTATGGTCTGGACTAAGCTTTTTGCCTCGTCGTTTATACCGCGTACATCAAAAGATTGGAACAATTTGCCTGCAGTGGTCTTCCCGTCCGATTATAATCTAGGTGGTGATCTAGGTATCTAGAAGTTGTCATTAAGGCTAGAGTAAATAGGCTCTTAATAATCTAGTATGATTCACCATCAACTATTAACTGACTAATCTATTCATCATCTCATGTATTCCTAAATTGCCCTTTACATTCCAAGGCCACGGTAATTCTGTTGAACAACTTTGCAGCCCTAGTTTACCTAAAGTTTCCACACAATCAAAGAGTGTCAGTGAGCGAAATTTATGGTCACATTAAGTGTGGATGAATATGACTAAAAACTGCATCTCTAGCCTGTACGGCGAGCAATGGGTGGCTCGCCGTCCGGTAACCGTCCGGATCGAGCCCCAGTCGTCGACGGTGCCTACTGTTCCACGCGCGCCTCAGGGAGATGTCAGCAAATCGTAAGGAACCAGCAGGGTCGAAGCCTACTGGGGCCACGAGTAGTGTGAAAGTGAAACCCGGGGCCCTGAGACGAAGGCAAAGAACAGGAGTGGGTTTTTAGTCAGTAAAAGTCTGACACTATCTCCCGCTCCGCCCAAGAGCGAGATTTGTCATAAGATGATTTTCACAATAAAAAAAAATCTCTAGCCTGTGGTTCTGTGCTCTGTAGCTAGAATAAAAAGTATATCCTGAAGTTGCGGTGAGATGATTGAAGAAGACGTTCTACGTGCTGTTTACTTTCATGCCATAAAGGTGGGTCCCCGCAAGAGGAGCCGAGCATGAGCGGAGCACGAGCCGAGCTCAAATTCGTATAGTGTCACTATTACTCGGCTTCTCTAGAATAGGTCCTCACTACACGAATTTGAGCTCAGCTTGTGCTGCGCTCGTGCGTAAAGCGTAGCGTAAACACACCTTTAGAATAAATAATTGTAGTTTGATTCAGCTCATGTTTCTATTTTACACTTTTTGACGATTACACTACATTTTAGCCAAGAGATTTACTCAGTGACCTACGAAGGCAACGCGAACGCAAAGCGACAATTGATACTGTTATTGCAGTTGCCTACGTGACCAATCGCACATGAATGCGATGTAACGTTGAGCGAAGCGAAGCGGTCGCGATGTTCAAACTACGGAGTTGGTTTGATATTTTTGCGTGAATTCTTGCGGTGCAGTAGCATGTTTGAAATAAATTGCGGCTGGAGCGGTGGTGCACACGCACGTAGGATAAAGCCGCCGCGTCGCGTTAAATTCGCACATCTTACGCGGCTTCCCACGTGAGTGATTTAACGCGAATGCGGTGGTAAAGAGATCCGATGGGGTTAATTCGAATTCCAAATGACGCGGAAGCTCTGACCATCGTGCGGGCAAAGTCACCACTTCAGCCGCCATTTATATAAAACAAGTCACTGTACTGCAAGAGTTCGCGCGTGAATATTAAACAGTTGATCGCATCCACTTCGCTTCGCTCGTCGCTGCACTACACATGCGCGAGGTTTTTCATGTTCGTTCAGAGTCTGAACGTCTGAACTTCAGACGCGCCGCATCGCTTCATGTTCATGTTGGCGTTGAATCACCTAGTACGACACGGCGTTACGCTTAATGAAAATTGAGTGTCGTCTTTTTATTGTTTTGTTACTCAGTTAAATATTGAAATTAAAAAATAATAGTGAGGTTTGACTGTAGCACAACGATGTACCCATGTTTTTGATTTAGGTAATACAGTTACCGACTTTATAAAGAAAACAAAACAATGCAAAAAGTAGCATACTTCCGTAACTTACATTTATCCTATAAAAATAAGCGACTCTTTTGATATAGGTCACGGAGTAAAGCGGGAATGTTATAAAACGTAAATAGACAATACGCATTTATTACAATCAGTCATTTAGTAAACAGACGTATTGTTTCTGTAACTACAATAGATTGTACCATACTGTAGCTTTAGTATTCAGAGGTACACAACGCTCACAGGGACATTTGGTAAACAATGAACAAGAAACTGTGTTATTGCGTTAGTAGATATCTCATTTATGATTTTGGGGACCGTTTACTTAGCTATTCATATTTAGATCTGTTTGGGTTTATTTGTTGACTCAAACGGCTGGGACCCCAGTAAATACTGAGGTATTTGCGTTTTTTTTTGAGGCTGCAAATCATCCAATGACTTCTCTCCCTCTAGGGTAGAGCGAGACGGCGTTTCAAACTTTCACTGACTAAATCTATAAATTTGTTATGATAGATGTATTTGCGCTATTAAATAAGCGCACATCGCAAACCAGACTACGTCAACAGCCATCGATTGTGTTATTTTTTTATAGTTAACTGTAGATTTTTTGAGTAATATATAATTAATATAGGAACAGATAAAAGATTAGCTAACAGTGAAAAACCGGGAAAGTTCGAGTCATTTCTCTCTTTATCCATTCTCGTCACACCACACATCCATCTGAACATTCTCATATCCGCTATATGTAATCTTTTTTCATCTATCTTTTTCACCGCCCCTGATCCATACAGTAGGATGGTCTTATCACGGACTTGTAAATTTGGCCCTTCAATTTGAGGGGCATCCGTGGGTCGCAAGTTGTTCCCGAGACCTGTCACCATTTCATTTGTCCTGCGTTGATCCGATATTTTACGTCTCGGTCTACCTCACCATTCCCTTGGACGAGCGACCCGAGGTACCGAAAGTAGAAACAGATCGGTATGGCGTTCCGGCGAGAGCTAAATACTCTGATTTGGTTCTACTCAATTTTAGGCCCACAGCACTCTCCAGTCTGTGCCACTACGCCTGCAAACTGTTCTGGACCTCTAAGCCACTCTCGGCAAACAGCACAATGTCATAGGCAAACAACATACACCAGGGAGCCTGTTCCTGAATGTCCGATGTCAGCGCGTCCATTATTATCAGGATGAGGTAAGGCCTGAGAGCCAACCCTTGATGTAAGCTGACAGCCACTTTGAAGCTTCCAGTGGTGCCCACTGTGGACCGGACTTGGATACTGCATCGACTGTATGTCGCCATCGACTGTATATCTACTAATATTGAAAATAGCGAGACGCGGAATTTTCCCTATAATTGAAAGCTTTGACTTTGATATTTTTAAGGGAGAGTTTATCAACAAAAAACACGCTATTCATCAATCAACGTCTGATCAGAATCTTACGCTCGCAGCTTCCTATCTTAATCCTTGCTTTGTTGGAAGAATTCCTTCAGGATTTAACACTCATTTGCTATTTTGGTTACACTTGTGACTTGATTAATGAAAGATTTCCTTTAGGGATATATGCGAACTTAATACAGACTAGACGATTTTCTAACTGATAAGGTCTTTTTTACGAACGTATGCATCTTTAAGATGAGAGAAAAGGATAGGTAGATTGTATGAATTCGACAGCTGTCACCCGTAACATCCAATAAGTAAAGCAATTGTAGGATATACATACATCACACTAATATTAGAAAGGTAAAAGTTTGTGAAATAAATAAATAAATACCCACTGTATTTATTTAT